>CM060938.1:752131585-753381585 GCA_030765085.1 Allium cepa | reverse complement strand
TTCAAAAAAATTATATTTCAAAACCAGAATAATATCCAGTTCAAAACCATATAAATACGATATCATTTCCGTTTTAAAAACCAAATCAATATGATATCATTTTTATAAAAACCCAAATCAATATAATATCATTTTTATTTCAAATATATCATGTTTCCAAAATCATAACATTTTCAAAGTTATAACACTTCGAAATCAAAACACTTAAAGTATAACACTTTCGAATCATAATACTTTGAAACTCATAACTTTGAAACATAACTACATCACTTAAATGGCTTAAATATTAAATTACTTTATATAATAAAATAGCTTCTTCAATTTCACAAATCAATTCCAAATACAGATTTGAACCCCCAAGTAAACCATTTCAATTTCCATCTATTTCAAAGCTTTAAATATTCCACCATTTCAAAACTAATTCTTTGATAATTCCATATATATCAAATTCAATTACTATTATTTTGATTTGAAATGTTTACTTGATAGATCCAATATCGTTTAAGTAAAACTTTTAAACTTCAAATAACTGAATATTCTTTCAATTTATTTAACTTGATATATTCATTTAAATAAACTTGATATTCATTTAAATCATTCTAAACCAAAATCAAGTTATAAAAACCATACCCTTTAAAATCTCAATTTTATTTAAATTTCAAATCAAATTTATTCGAGTATAATTCTTAAATAATTTAATTCAAATCAATTTCATATTTATCTTCCAACCTTAATTTTATTTAAGTCATTATAAACTCTATATACAATATAATTTAAACAGATACTTAACTATATTATAGGAAAACAATCAAACTTTATTATTTATCTTATTTTGTATTTCAAAAAAAATTTATACATAGCTAAAAATCAATAATAAAATAACATTTATATACCATCTAAAATCAATATTTATATAATCCATATATTTCTTTACAAAACCATAGAAATCATTTCAAAATATTTTTATATATAGACCGCGGTGTCTGTATATAATTTTCTATCATAGGGTCAAGTGATACGGATATTTATCATTTCAATCCGTATTTTAAAATATAAATACAGTTATATATCATTTCAAACCGCAGTCCCGAATAAAATAAAATCCGTAACAACTTGTAGTTTATTAACAATATAAATACAACATCCATTCATCCAATATCAATCATCAAACATTTATCAAAATCATCATCCAATCCAATCAATAACATCAATATAGAACAGATAATAAATAACATGTATTTACTGGCAGTTTATATTCAATAATAAATTAAATAACAATTTAACCGGCAGTTTATAAGCAATAATAAATCAAATAACAATATAACTGGCAGTTTATATGCCATAATAAACTAAATAACAATTTAATTTAATAAATTCAATTTAACTGAGATGATGATTAAAAATATGCCAAACAGTCATAAATAAATTTCTAATCACATCATAAATCAATTTCACAAACATAAGAAATTTTAGAAGTCGTTGTTAGTGGGTTAAAACATTCAACTTTTGAATTTAAATTGAATTTAAATCCAATTTAAACGAAAAATTTTAACAGTCTCAGAATCTGGCTAAATAATTGCCAAAATGTCCGGAATTCAAATACAATCCTAGCGGAGAAAATCACGCATAAATTAGACCTCGTATGTAAAAGTTATGATTGTTATTGAAATTCAATTTAATTAAATAAAAAAAGAAAAAAAAGAAACGAATAGCACCAGGCCACGTCACTCTCTCTGTCCCGTATTCTTGCTCTCGAATGAACTCGAAACCCCACGCACGCTTCCCCCATCAACCACGACGAACGCCACTGCCCTTGCCTGCCGCAGCCTGCTCGACGCAGCCTCAGAGCTCCGTTATCACCTACGACCATCGCCCATACTACCAAGTCACCGGTCGATCCCTAAAACACGAGCAGCCGCAATCGTTATTTAGCCCTAGGTCGAATTGTCACGTCCAGTCCAACTATTAAACCATCCTGTGAACTGCACCTATGCAAACCCCTCGCCACTCTCTATAACACGGTATGGTCGGTTCGACTATCTGCTGAAGTTGATCATCGCGTGATGAACGGCCGAGAATTGATCATCAACTTCTGGATAAACAGAGCTTCAAATCAAAAAATGAATTTCAAACTGAGATGCGCTCGTCAAGAGCTTCAGATTGATATATAATTTAATATGTATTGAGAAGTTTGAATTTTTGAGGTTGAATTTGTATTGAAACTGGGTTGTGAATTTTAGGGTTCGTCTGCCATGGAGAAAGAGAAGCAACACAAATTTATATACGTACATAAATGAGAAATAGAAAGACTACTAGGGTTTATAACGATATATATACAGGCAGAACCCAATAGAAGAAAATGTTCTTGATTGGTTTGGAAAATTGAACGATAACTATCCGGAAAGCCCGTTTCGACTCCGGAACGAAATTGGGTTAGGCCATATATCAAAATAGATGTTTTTAAAAAATTTATACGTAATGGAAATGTATCAAGTCCAAATTCCATCGTGTGAAGAAGTTATACTAAAATCAACTTATTTCAAATTGATTTCAATTGATTTCAATTAAATTGATTTCTAGGCGTTTCGAGTCCGTACGATCAAACGACAAGCCCGATCGCTATGAAACTTGAAATCCTACAATAATTAACCATTAAGGACCCGATGAAATTGGTTTCGTCAAAATCCAAGTCAGTGGCCAAAATGGCTATTTTCTAGTTAATTAAATAAATTAATATTAAATTAATTAATCACTTTCCAATTTAAATTTTAATAATTTACAACTTCTATCAATTTTGATTTCATAATCATTCACAAATAATTTAAACAAATTTAGCTGTCGATTTAAAATTGATTAATTCCTCAATTTCAGTGTTAAATTTCATTTTCATTAAATTCAGAAATTTATAAATTTAGAATTCCAAAATCCATTTATTAACTTTTATTCAAGTCTTTTATTACAATAATGATATAATTAACATTGGTTTATAACATGGTACAATAAAATTTTCAAATTTCATCTTAATCCATATTTATGTAATATTTAAATATTAATTTTCATTTAATTCCAACTAATCCAATTATTAAATTTAAATTAATAAATTTTGATTCCCATTCTTTTTATACAATCAATCATTTTCCTATTCATACTTTATTATCAACCAACAATTATTACAATCAATTATCTAATATTGATTTTTTTCTAAATTACTGCTTATTACGTATTATTTCGTCGATTAATATAACTTTGAATTATTCCCAAATTTACTATTTACAATCAATTATAACCCTACAATTGTTTCAATAAATTGGGATTGCACCAAAATTAGTTATTTATTAACTTGCCTTAACATTCTTACATTTCATTCCCGTTATTAATTCATTAAAAAAATTCAAATTTTTATTTATTCCAGATTTAATTACCAAAATCTTATTAAATTAACAAATTTTATTATCGGAAATTTACGGGTCATTACGAAAAAATGGGCACGAACCAAAACAAAGAGAAGGGAAGAGAATGAAATAGGTAAACGAACCAGAAATCATATTGACTATAGGGAATAGAAATAGTCAATAGTTGGACTCATAGAATATTAAAAGCAATTGGCTATTCATTTTCAATCTATGGATAGATGAAAGGGCACAGGAAACCCAAAAGGCTCAAACGAGTATCGATATAGCTGATCATTTCGTAGATTTTGCCGTGTACCGGACGCTGAAATATACAAATGAATATGGTGTAGAGAACAGCATGACAAGACGAACAGAATGGTACAAAGATATGAGATATACGTCTATCCTATCAAAACTTGATTTTCAGTATCAAACTCCTTCTAAAACACAGAAAATAAGATAAATGGAGCTAGAGCTGTCCAAATTTGGCGAAATTAATTATGACGTCTCACTTAGAAAATGATTTACAATTTTCTTATATAAAAATATTCAAATTTCAAAAATATTTTTATTTTCATCCATTTCAACTAATTCTAAGTTTTAAATTGAAACTTTACAACTAAATAAACTTACAATTTTCCAATAAAAATCTAACATTTGCTAGGTTTAAGTAGGTGTATATCAAATATCAAATTTTCACTGGAAAAATCTTACTGTTTAATTTCAAGAAAAATTTAGTTAATTGCATTATAAAATCATTAAAAAATTTGGGTCGTTACACTCTCCCCCACTCAAAACTTTCATCCTCGAAAAGGAACGAGATAGGAGAATAGAAGCAATAGAGAGGAAGGATAGATTCGGAAAACATAGTACCAGATATAATAATTAATTTAAAACCATATAAATTTTATGTTTGGACATCTTATTACCTACATTCATATTGTATACTATTCAATTACATGTTCTCATTATATTCAAACCTTTCTTAGGAAAGTTTAATTGATATTTCTAATTTAATTAAGCACTATAAAAAAATTCCTTTTATTTACAACATTTCTATTAAGCAAAATTTAGTTTGAACATTTTATTACTTAAGTTCTCTCTTGTATAACCTTCAAATATATATTCACATTACGTTTTAAATTTTTGAATATTTCAAGTAAATTATATGTGTTTTTGAATGCAATCGAGTAATGTACAAATAAATTTTATCCCAGTTCAACTGTTTCAAGTTGTTTCAATTCCATCTCTCATTTTAGACACTCCAATTATTCAAAAAAATGCTTCATTTTAATAATTAAAAACCATCACTTGACATAAAACTTAAGAGTAAAATTTCGGGTGTCTCTCAAACCATTTTGAAATAGATACATACATACATACATACATACATACATACATATAATATATATATTGTACATCAAATCATACTCCAGAAATTCAAATCAAATCCATTTTCCAAAACAAAAGTGTAGCAAAGCTACTAAGTGGTCTCCCTACTTTGAGACTCGAAAATGAATGTCGATGATGTTGCAGTCATCATCGAAATTATTTTCCAGCAACAAAAGAAGAGAGTACTGACTTACTTCTTTTAAAATTCTTTGAAAACAATTTCCATTCGAAAATACTTTCAAATAATATATATTTTCAAAACTTTGAAAACCATATTTTGAAAAGCACCGAAAATTAAATTCTTAAATCCTTAATCTAAGTTCATTTAATTTGCAAATCAGTTTTGTAAACCATGCTTTAAAAATTTCATCCCCTTATAACATATAACAATAGTTAATGGTTGAGGAAATGTTGACAAAATGATAATCTTGTACTATCATTTCTAACATATCAGTTTCATTTAACTATCTAACTTCAAAAAACTATACTTTTGTATATCAAATATAATCATATACAGAATTATTTCATCTACCAATTTTGAAAACAATATTTTATCAGTTCCTCTGTTAAGTGTTTTGGAATTCCTATTGATAGGTTGGCCAGACGAATCGATCGAAACCAAAAATTCATACTTAACAACTCAAACGACACCATGTTAAACATTTTTTATATCAATTACAAATACACTCCCTCACGGGATGATTCAGAAATGGATTTTAGAACTAGTATGGAGATTCAAATTTAGAAGGTCCCTAATCAAAGAGAATTCTGACTAAGAAGATAGGTTTGAAAGGAAGATAAGATAATTAAGTTATAAAAGATGAAAGATGGATAGACTTATATTAATCACCACAACCTTAACCGGGTCAATCGAGATTCCATTTTCAGAAACAACGTGCCCAAGGCATCGGACTTCATCTCTTCAAAAATGGCATTTAAAAAATTTGGCTTTCAACTGATGACTCTTAAGAGTTTCTAGCACATAGCCTAAATGAGATTCATGCTCCTTCTCTGACTTAGAAAAGACGAGAATATCATCAAAAAAAATGGCGACAAAATTATTCAGAACATCGCGGAAAACACGATTCATGAGATTTATGAAGAAGGCATGAGCATTGGTTAATTCAAAGGGCATGACTAACCATTCATAGAAACCATTCTTTGCTCGAAAAGCTATCTTGGGAATGCTCTTCTCGGCTACATGAACCTGGTGAAAGCCGATAGCAATATCGAGCTCCAGGAATAAGATTGATGTAGAATTCGATTTCCAACTTGGGGGTAGAGAAGTGACTTCACTAAAGACATCCAGAAAAAGTTGGACAACAGGAGTGGAGTCAAGATCACTAGGTTGAGCATCTAACGAAAAGATAAAACTGCCAACATGATCATGAGGCATTCAGCATACGATCATAAAAGAATTACCTTGGTCGTCTACGGGAGAAACGGTTTGGACTTTGCAAGAAATAATAGCATCAAGACCGAGGACATAGAAATCTTCGGTGAATCGATGTCTATTGTAAAGGAGTTTCACCCCTTTGCAAATCATACTAAGGTTGGCGGGACCGTCGATGAGATTAGTCACGCATAAGGATGAAATTTTCATTTGAGGTTGCAAAATGCACTCAAGTTTATTATAGAGATCAACAAAAATAAAGCTATGGAACACTCCAGTATCAAGAAGCACACAAGCTAGAAAAGACAAGAATTGGTTTTAAAACAAAGGATGGTTCCAAAATTCAAAAGAAATCCTTATCTAGGAGGATCTTGTCAAGCTCGAACGAAGATGGTTCTATGATTAATTTTAGCCATTCTAGGGTATCACTACTCTATCTCGAATGAGTTTTTACTCCATATGCTAAGTTTTGCCAAAACTAGAGCATTGATACCACTTGTAACGACCTGCTATTTCAAACCATTCAAATCGACAATCATTCACACATGTCAGACTTGAATTGCTCAAAACCACATATTGTTAATTTATATTTGGCAAAACTCACATATACAGTAAATAAATCAATCACAGAATCACAAGTACTGAGTTTACAACAATAAGTAGTGGAATAGATAAATAGTAGTTCATGAAGCTACTACATAAACAATAAATTCTAAATCAAATACAACAGAAAATCCAAAGAATATAGAAGTCACTCATATAAAAGCAACTGGTAAGTTTAAATATAAACAACTGGAAATAAATGGAATAGCTGAAAAGCTGAGTAGATATAAGATACATCTTCAAGAAAAGCTCCATGTTCCAAAGGTGAGTCTCAAATGTTATGACACTCGGTCTGACCCGAGCATAAAGAAAAACACAAAACACTCGAATCAAGATTAACATTCTTATGCAAATAAATCAAATCAAGTGAAATGTCCAAGTGAAATGCAATATAACTTGAAGGATGTTTGGGATTCCCATCCTTTAAGGATCCATGAAATTATCTACATACATAGTACAATACACTACATAGATAATGCCTACAATAAAGAAAAATATTAAAATAGAGTTAAGGTGCTACACATACCCCCTTAACACAATTTTATATAATTCTCGTAGTCTATACAGATACTTTAAGCTCCACCAAACCGGTGGGATGCTTAGGGAGAAATCCGTAGGTATGGTACAAACCAAACTCATAGTGGGCACGATAAGGCATGTGATAAGGCATGCAAGGCAATGCCTAGGGTAGGATTCTACCATTTTGCAGAACTGGGATGGTGGAAGTGCATAGCAGCTACTACTGCCTACCTTGAGACATGCACTTAAATCAAAGGTGCAACCAATCAAATAACAAAGTAATAAATATGGTATTGAAGAAGCATGCTCGATCGGATGTGTGACCTTACTTGGCCCAGGTATAACTCCTATTTTAGTCACATCAAGCTGACCTGAGGGGGTCAGGGCTGCGTCCATACCTAATAAAGACGTTTGCCAAACCATCCTACTTCATTTCGTTCCACCACGTACACAGTTGTTAAAGTGTTTTTTGGTATTGGTAGAGAGTATGACAATATCTTATCCCGGTCTCTTTAACAATCAAATGCTTATTTCACACCGTGGTCATTTTCATTTCAAACAGTTTATACTTTATATCACAATATCATATTAATTTCAAAATCATATCACTTTTGAAATCATATTCACTTTCGAAATCATATTACTTTAAATCATATTCATTTTGAAATCATGTCCACAAATAGGTTAAACCATCATATCAAAGTATTCATATTTAAATCCATTAAATCTAAATCATAACAGTTCCAACTTAAAATTTTAAATATTGGAAGTAGTATATATATTAGAATAGTTATACAAAAAATAGTTTATATTTAAAAATAGGTTATAAGTTAAAATAGTTTATATATTAAAAATAGTTTATATATTAAAAAGATTTTATATCGAAAATAGTTTTAAATTAGAATTGTTTCTTCCAATTTCACAAATCAATTTAAATCAAGTTTAGTTTCAAAATTCAATTTAAATCAATCTTAGTTCAGCAATTTAAATTTAAAGGTTAAAGGTTCAACTCAAATTCTCATTAGAACTATTTTTAATTTATATCCTTCACAAATCCAGGTCTGAACTATAAATTTAAACCACTTCCAATTACAATAGGTTTTAAAGTTTAAATATTCAAATAATTACAATAACTCAATTTGAGAAATTTCATTTATATTTCAAAATTTAACTTTAATTTTATTTAAATTTGAAAATATCCACTTAATCAATTTTTTAATACCCATTTAAATAAAATCCCAAACTACAAATTTAAATCAAAATTAAATATTGAATATCTAACTTCAATTTATTTAATTCTGAAATATTCACTTAATCACCTTTTATAAACAATTAAATAAAATATCAAATTCAAAGTTAAATCATAATTAAATATTTAATTTTAATTTTATTTAAATTCAAAATATTTATTTAATCACCTTTAATCAAAATCCCGTTATCATGTTATGAAAATCATATCTTTAAAATCTCAAGACTGGTACGTTCAAATCAATTCTTATCTAAATTCAATACTTAACAAATTAAATTACAAGTCAACTTAATTTATCCTTCCAACCTTAATTTATTAAAGTTATGAAAATCTATTTTCAAAGTATTAATATATATTTTTAGAAAATATGTTAAATACAAAATATATACTTATGCAATTAAATTCTATTAAATTAAATTAAATATTATTATGTTAAATATTATTTTACAAAATCTATTTTATTTTGTATTAAACTATACTTTACATATATAAAAATAATAAAATTATTAGTAAATTCTTAAAATTTACCCTTTTCAAAACTTAACTTATAAATTTAAATTTTCCAAACATATAATTTTAAAAATCTAATTTTACACATATATTAAAATAAAATCTTTATATTATGTTTAAAAATCAATATTTATTAAAACACAAATAGTTTCCTTTTCCAAAAATTTGGAAAATAGACCAATGGTATCCGTATAAAGATTTTCTAACCTATGGTCAAGTGATACGGAAATTTATCATTTTAGTCCGTAATAATTTAATATTTACGGGTATATATCATTTCAACCCGCAATCCCAATATTTCAAGATCAATAAAATTGCTTTGGTTTATCATTTCAACCGATAACGATTTTCCCTAATCTATAATATCATTCGTGTATGTATCATTTCAACCCATAAGGATTTCCTAAACTAACAGAGAAATTGCAGAGCGGGAATAATAAATAATAAATAATAGCGTAAAATGACATAGCATATCAATGGCAAATATGACCATAATTAACAATATTGGACATAATATATATACTAACCGATTCTTGGTGACAATGTTATCAATTAGCATAGGTTAACAAGTGCAGAAAATAACATATCATAATTAACGGTTTAATTACTCACTATTTTAAATTTAACAACATATTTCAATCGTCATTTCATGTGAACCAAAATTTACTAAATATAAAAACGTTAATCGTGAGTGATCCCTCACCTTTCGAGGCTATGAAATTTGACAACACAAACACGCTACGAATTGAATCATGAACTCGACAATCGACTAATCCAAATGACAATCCCAAAGCAGAGCAAGGTAGACTCGAGATCGATGAAAAAAATGTATAATTTTTTTTTAAATCTAAAATTTACTCACATATTTAAAATAAAATTCTTATAAAAATCAATATTCAATTTAAAACACATATTTAAAATAAAAAAAATCTTCATATTATATTTTAGAAATCAACATTTATTAAAACATGTATATTGAAATCAAAATATCTATGTTTTATATTTAAAAATCAATATTCTTTTTTATATTTATATAAAGTAAATGAAAGTTGTAGGTGTCAGTACTTGGCTCGGCATCGGGTTTTAGGTGTGGAGTTCGGAGCTACAATGACACAGAGGGGGACTGCTCGGAGCAGTTCGGCGAGAGGTTGTGCTCGGGGAAGAATGGTGCAAGGCATGTCAGAGAGACGATGACTTGCTGGCTCGGTGGAGGAAGATGGATCGACTGTTGATGGAGTTTTGGAGCTAGGTGTGTATTCGGCTGTCAGGGTTGAAGGAAAATGATGATTGTGGTTTTGGCATAGGGCAGCGTGTTATGGTGTTCGCCTAAGGAGGGCTAAGGTGGTTGATGTCGAGTGTGTTACGGCTATGGCTGGAAAGGGCAGTGGTATATGTTAATGGGCTATGGTGGATGCTTGAGGGAGAGCAAGGATCAGAGATGAAGGGTGTTGGGCGTTCGGTGGTAGTTTCTATCCAGGGGAAAGTGGAGCAGGGTCTATACGGTGGTGGCTGCACTTGTGTGGTGGAGGGTTTGCATAGGTGGTGTGGCTGTCACGGTGGCAGATCAGGCTATGAAGAAGCTTGCATGCTCAAGTGGGCATGAGGTCGATGGGCATGAAGATGGGAAGGTTACGTTGATGGAGATAATGATAGGCTTCAGCAAATATATATATATATATATATATATATATACATACATATATATATAACTTCCCTCTTTTTTTTATAATTTTTTTCTTATTGATGCACAGAAATGAAATGACAGGAAGCAAGAAACAAATAGGCACGAACCAAAACAAAGAGAAGGGAAGAGAATGAAATAGGTAAATGAAATAGAAATTATATTGACTATAGGGAATAGCAAAATCCAAGATTCAGAGAATATTAAAAGCAATTGGCTATTTGATTTCAACCGATGGATAGACGAAAGGGCATAGGAAACCCAAAAGGCTCAAACGGGTACCGATACAGCTAACCGTTTGGCAGAATTCGCCGCGTACTGAATGTCGAAATACACGAATGAATATACTGTAGAAATTAGCATGACGAGACGAACAAAATGGTACATAGATATGAGAGATGCGACTATCCTATCAAAACTCGATTTTCGCCGTCAAACTGCTGCTAAAAAGTTGAGAATAAGATAAACGAAGCTAGAGCAGTCAAAATTTGGTGAAACGAATTATGACGTCTCACTCAGAAAATGATTTACATTTTTCTTATATAAAAATATTCGGATTTCAAAAATATTTTATTTCATCAATTTTACCTGATTTTAAATATCACAACCAAACAAATTTACATATTTTCCAATAAAAATCTGACACTTGTTACGTTTAGACCTATATCAAATTTTCATTGCAAAATTCATATTGTTTAATTTCAAGAAAAATTTAGTTAATTACATTATAAAATTGTTAAAATTTTCGGGTCGTTACAATGACTGAGCTACTGGGATGCCGCCCATCATGGTGCATCTCTAAATAAAATAACAATGAGGATCTCGTTTGGATCCCCTGCTAACGCAGGACCAGCCTAACCCTTACTGGATAGTACCGAGTGTGATCACCCCTCCGTTAATGGGCCTTGAAGCATACAAATGAAAGATAATAGCGACTCTAGATAGGGATGATCATACCTTATTTGGGAGCGACCTACTTAGCTCTGCTGCATCTCCCCCGTTTTAGTCATTCCCCGTTGATGAGGCTTGAGGCTACGTTTTACCTTTTATATAACACTTCCCACTTGGAATGCTAATACTGCCCTTCTGGCAATAACGCAATACCAGCATTCATCCGTACAAGTCTGTTCTGGGACTAAACGAAACACTTGAGAGCTCCGTCTTCAAATTCCATCGTGTTCAAGATGTCTTCACTTCGAACACATTCGTTGGAATTTTCGACAGATCTGATCTTGTGGTCTCTTCGACATAACATTCGATATTTCCTGGTAAACTCAACCCTGGTTCTTTAGGAAATAAACAGTTAAGATAAGAGCGGAGATCACCTCCTAATCGTTAGGTGATGGATTTCCTTATCATTGTCCTAGGAGAACAAAACGAGGTCTATACGCACAGTACAACATCATCGACGATGACTGTGCCATATATCTCATGCGTTTCTTCTTGATATTTCCAAAGTTACATCTTGGGTCCAATTCCGATAGTCGGTTATTTAACTACTGAATAACAAACATTCAATAAGCATTTAATTCCATTGGAAAAACTAACGTTAGTTAAGCACTAAGCAACACTAGGCCTTTATTAATTAAATTAACTTTACTATATTCATATCAAAATCCTTTTTCAAAGATATATATATATACACACACACGTCCACAATCCATATATTTTCAATACTTGGACAATATCCATATACTTATCTCAACGCTATAACTATATTCACAAAACCAAGAAAGATTTCATTTCTATACAACTTAAAAATCAGTTACAAATCATATTTATAGATATACTTATGCAATTTAATTCACAAATGTTGATTATTTTGATATTAGTCAATATTCTATAATTCATACTTATACATTTACTTTTTAATACAACTCTCTTGCAATTTCTAGAGCAACATTAACATGGATCACACTCCACCAAAATTCGTATTTTATATTGAATATTTTAATCAATTATTCAATGAAATATTGAAACATGAGAATTCTCTCTACGGGTCATTTTTAATACATTTATCTTTGTTTAGATTACAATAATAACAAAATTTATTAGAACCCAAACAACAACAATGGTAATAATCAGATATTATCATTCACTAACAACCAAACATGCCATATATAACTATAATAATTTCTAAAAAATTATTCTTTTATATATAAAGTATAATTTAGGTAAAATTATTTCATTTATCGATTCTCACATCAATACTATGTCAGTTTACATTGTTTAAGCATATAGAAACCCTTATCGATATTGTGGCGTCCCATGTACCGACCAAAATTCATAAGCCACTCAATAGATAAACTAACACGATACAAAACATTTATATTACTAACAAATGCATGCTCATCTATATATACACTCAACATCATCCTAGGATCTCGCTAACCCTATCTCAAATAAGTAAATTCCCACAAAGGCCTAGGTATTCGCTTAACCTGGCTCTAAAACCAACTGTAACAAGCCGCCAATCCAAACTGACAATAAACCACAGGTGTCCAACCCAAATAAAATGGAAAGATGGATAGTTTTGGGAAAGAAAGAGGAAAGAAGAAAAAAGAAAGAAGGAGAGTAGAGAAGAAGAAGAGAAAGAAACTAAAAACAACACAGAATCACACAATCGCAGCAAAACAATATATAATATAATACCATTGATCTTTACTAGAGAGAAACTATCATATATATATAACCATTGGAGTACAACAATCACAATTATTGGAAAATTGTAAGGAAATGATATTACAACTGTCCAGGATGATAATTATGATTATTGTACTCTGATCGATGTATAAATATGACTGTTTCTCTTTATTAAAGATCGTTGCTACAATATTATATATTGTTCCGCTGCGATTGTGAGAATCTGCATTGTTTTTAATTTCTCTCTCTTCTTCTTCTCTAATCTCCTTCTTTCTTCTTTCTAATTTCCCCTTTCTATCCCATAACTATCCATTTTTCTGTTCGATTTGGGTTGGACACGTGTGGTTTATTGTCAACTTGAATTGTACGAATTTGTGGGTCGTTACATTTCATTCTAAACCATAAGGAAATATAGAAACTAAAAAAAGGTTTAACTTTAAAGTTGTAATAATTTAAATACTTTAAAACCATTTCCTTCTAAAGGATCCAAATCTCCTTTTAGCATCTCAATGTTAACTTATAAACATACCACATTACAGCCAAATTCACATTCATATCATATGCAAACTTACAACCAACATCAAACCCGAAGTTTATAAACTATATCATAACCAAAGTTTACAAATTTACAAAAATAAGAAGGTAAACTTCATTTCAAATCCACTTTTCCATCTCGAATCACCCATATCCACAAATAACCAAACATATAATAACTCAAACATATTTCACACACATCATAAAGCAATTTATGCAACACAAGTTAAAAACTTTGAAATTAAAACTAACGTATACTCATCGAAAGCTTGGAAAACCATACAAAATCATTCGAAAATAGGTCATCTTCTCACTGATTTTTAATCATGTTGTAACGAACAAAATTTTTGGCCCTCGAAAATCGACACTAATACATACTCGTGCTGCAAATCCAAGTGCTAAAAAGCCTGATTGTTAATGGAAAAAGAAAATAAAGATGAAATAGAATCTCACACGAATGGAAATACATGTATTATTTCCATATATAATCTTTACAACGAAAAATTTGAATACAATATCAGAGTCTAATTTTGATTTAGCCTAGACTGTTATAAACCTTCTGTCCTTACGAATGTTGAAAAATAAAAACAAATGCAATAAATGTAGCAGATAATAGAATACGTCTGTACGTAGATGAAGATCTCTAGCTCTTCTCTGGAAACTCCCAGCCTCTTCAACTAAACTTGAAACTACTCGGATCAAACTTGAGCATTAGAAATACCAGGATCAGGCTTATTAAAACAGAATGAGATACTTGCAATTTCTAATGCTAATATTAATCAAAACATTTGAAAAGAAGGGTATCTCTTTGACCATGCCCATGCATAAACATAGACGGGTTTTTACTTTATGATAACCAAAATACATTATATGGAAAATCACATTGATATTATTATTAACGACGTCAGTTTGAAAACACTTTCAAATAAATAAATATGCAAAGAAAGTATCAATACCCAAACTATGGTAATATATCCGGACTAGGTCAACGGAATATACCGAATGGAATATATGATACCAAAGGGGTAGCTGAAATGTTTGCAAAGCCAGCTATATTAGGACTACAATCAAAACAATAAAGCTCATATTGGGACTGGATTTCCAACATGATAGGCAATTAGTGGCAATTTTAGTTCAAGCGGTGTTATCGCCTTTCTCAAGCAAGCCACTTGAAACTGCACTAACTACACTATCAATATCCAGTAGCCTTATCGCTTTTCACAAGCTAGCTACTATATTAAAATAAATGACCTAAGAATCCAGATTCCACTGGACTCCTCCATACTCATACAACCGATAAGTTGAAATATATATCCTGCATATCAAATTATTAACCTATCATCTTTGAGATGTGAGGCTCGTGAGGCTACGCTCAATTTCTTCAAAGCCACGGTTGCTTCACATAAAAACCATGCTTTGATCATATAATGTTCCACTTTGAATGCCACAATGTCATTCCTTCAATTAGTACTGACTCTCACGAACATACAACCTCTGAACTCGTCTCAAAGTAAGGGTGTTAAGCTAAGAGAAGTTGCTTTCTCTTCCACCAAACAGATGTATGTTTGTAAAAGTCAATTCTGTGATCTTAGAAATGTAATTTCAAGCATTTGTCCATATAAGTTCATACTAGGACTAAACGAGACCCAAGGAACTCCCCCTACCATATCTTTGGAATCATCCTAGGACCAGTAGTAAGTACTCCTTTCATTACGAAGATTTTAAAATACTGCAGGACCACTACTATAATAAATATCTCTATATTAGGAGTGACCCAGAGAATTTCAGTAAGCAGTCCTTCTGCTATAAAGATATTCGGTCTTTAATGCAACGAAGATTTTTAGAATGCAGACACCACTACCATATATAATTTAGGGTAAACCCATGGGACTCATGACAGCAATCCCTACATTCTGAAGATCCTCGGTCTTTGATAATCATCATCAACACGTCTTCACTTCCGAACGTATACGTTGGTTCGAAGTGGTTTTCGGAAAGGAATTACCCAAACATGACCCCAGTTTCTCCACACCAATCATCGATTAAAAAGACGTTAAGTTCATATGCGACTATCAATCATCATTAAATTTAATTCATCTTTTTATTCATTCGTAAATATCTCTTAGAGATATATTCATTAAATTATTCTTTTATCTTTTTCAAAGTATATGGAATCATTAAACCTTATTTTATCAAATACTTTGGTTAATTAAAATCCTTTTTAAATCTTGGAAAATTCCAAATTATTTCACCTTTTATTCAAAAAATATATTTCCAAATGATTTATTTAATCCTTTAACAAAGAATTTCCATTTCAAATTATAACTTGTAAATGGGTCAAAATGATGTTATTTAAGACATCATTTACAATAAACTCAAATCAATTAATTTTAAATATAGGAATTAAAATAATTCCAAATCATTTACTTACATCTCACAATGGAAAACATTATTTTATAGCATCCGAGCTTTCTCTTCATCCCACGCCTAAGTCTGTTTGGATCTCAGAGACGAAACACGTGTTTTCGCATGCTCCTTTCATTTTTAGAAATGATTTATAAAATGTTCAAATCGGTATTTAAAACACTTATTTTTATTTTTAAAATCCATTTGCAAAAGATATGAAGAAAAATGGTTAAGTTTAAAATCAAATTTTACAAGCTATAAAAGTGATGCGAAAAGTGTTACAAAAAAGGGCTGCGAATAGTGTATTAAAGCTTCTCTGATCAAAACTACATTTTTACTTCACATATATTCATTTTTACAACTTTAACAACTTTTAGAACACTTTTAATGATTTATAATATTTATTCCATTTTTTAAAACATTTTAAATATATGTATTTTGAACATTTGCTATTATGGCCACAGAACTGCCAAAGCGCGATTTTATCGAAAACTTTATTTTCTCATATTTTAAAGTCTACTAAATGAAATCAGGGTTTTCTTTCTTCATTTCAAAAATATGGTCACAATAGTTTGGAAAATTCTTATCTCTAACAACTATATTCCATTTCGTATACTCATTTGAATTCTTCAGCGCGAAATTGCAAACTACCATTACGCGATGCGCCTAGCTTTACCTTTTTTTCAATTTCTTTTCAAACTTCATGAAAACACTTTTAAATATTTATAAAACATTTCAAAATCATTTTAAACTCATTATAAACAATATTTTCATATTTCAAACTCATTTTCCATTTCATTTCTATTATATATTATTTTTACCTTTTTCAGGTATTTTAAAATCATTAAGAGACTAATTAATTTCCATACACATACCTATATGGATTTAATTCTCAATAAATAACTATGGTTAATTAATAATCATTGCTCTTATCATTTATCAAACAAACTAATCATTCATATTAACATCCATGTATTCAAACAAGTAATCAACCAAGTAATCACACATTTAGTCATCCAGTATATTTTAAACTTTCAAATCATTATACTTGAAATAATTTAGAGATCATTAGTAAAGTGTGAGTACTCACCTTTAATCAAAAAAAACTTTCTACCAACATTCATTCGATCCAACACTTCATTAGTGATTGTTTACTTCACTAAACACCATGAAACAACTTCACCTAAGCTTCTAAAGTGCTCGGCTATAACCCTATTCCACCTTGCCCTCGCCATTCTCCTTCTCCCTATCCTAGCTCATGGCCGATCTCCCTATCCACCTCCAATGTCATGGCCTAAGGCCATAAATAATGAAGAGAAGAAGAAGTTGATTAAGAAGAGGTTAGAGAGTAACAAGTGGATTTGTTCTTGAGCACTTCACTATTTTTAACCCTCCTTCCACTCGTAAAGAAGAGAAGACATTATTGAGCATAAGAAAGCACAAAGAATAAAGAAGAAGAAAAATGAGAAGTATGAGAAAAAGAGTGAATGGAAGGTGGTATTTATAGGAAAAGTAAGAAGTGGTAAATTATCAAATTCACCTGCTACTAAATTACCAAAACACCGTTAAACTTGGCATCACCAAAAGCATACTTACCATCACATATCATATCCTTGCTTTATGTCATAGTCAACTAAGGCTTAAGAAATGTAGATTGAAGACTTTGTTAGATTTTGATGTGATTTAACTTGACTTTTTGACTTTTCTTTCTTTTTTACTAATTACTTTCTAGAAGTTTTGTAACATCCTGATATTTTCATCCATTCGCATCTGCATATATCGGACTTGAATTGCTCAAATTATTACATTGTTAATTTATATTTTGAAAAACTTAGCATATATCATAAATAAATAAATCGCAGAATCACGGACACAGAGTAATGTAACAATAAGCAGTGGAAACAAATGAATAGTAGTTCATGAAGCTACTATATATATAAAACAGAGTTATATAAGATACAATAGAGTCTCGAATACATAGAAGTCTCAATATAATAGTCAAATATAAAATCTGAATACATCACCGGAATTAACTGAATAACTGAAAGCTGAATCGATATTTAGATCTCTAAGCGAAGCTTCATACTCCAAAGGTGAATATCCAATGTTGTGACACTCAGTCTGACCCGAGCGTAAAGCAAAAAAAACAAAACACTCAAATCAGGATTAACATTCTCATATTAATAAATCCAACTCAAGTGAAAAATAACAACTAAAATACAAGTAATTCAAAGGATGTTTGGGATAACCATCCTCTAAGGATCTGTGGAACTATCTACTATGTAGTAATATACGCTATTACAATAATGTCTACAGTAAAGTAAACTACTAAAATAGCATTAAGGCATCACCCATATCCCCCTTAACACATTTTATAGTGTCATAGTCTATACAATACCATGATAAACTGGAGCTATTAGAGGGCATCCCATAGGTATGACACAATACAAACTCGTAGTGGCCTCGATATGGTAGGTGACATGGTACAACTAGGCAATGCCCGGGTAGATATACCAGTTACACTTCCGAGCTGGTGGTAACACAAAGCCACAGCAATCGCCCACCTCGAGCCACACTCCCAAAAATCCAAGGGGTGCATCCAATCAATCACAAAGTAATAGAATGGTCAATGATGAAATGTGTCCGATCGGAGGAGCTACCTCACTTGGCCCGTCAATTGCTCATGTTTTAACCACCTTATGCTAACTCACGGGAGTCAGGTCCACATATATATACCACACATAGGACGTCGCCACCATCCTACTTCATTTTGGAATCTCCACGACGTACACGGTTGCTAAAGTGGTTTTTGGTATTGGCAGAGAGCACGACAATATCCGATCCTGGTCTCTTTAACATCCAATCATTATTATAACACCATGGTCATTTCAAAATCATACTTCAAAACCAAAATATCATATCCATTTCAAACCATAGCAATATGATATCAATTTCACTTAATATATATCTGTTTCCAAATCATAGTACTTTCAAATTTATAAAACTTTCGAACAAACACTTGAAATCTTAACACTATGGAAATCATAACACTTTGAAATCATAATATTTCGAAATCATAATACTTTGAAAAACTATAATTTTGAAATCATAACTTCCACCACTTGAAAAGTTTAGATATTAATAATAGTATATATAATAAAATAGTTTATAAAATAAAATAGTTTATATTAAATTAATTAGCATATTCAAGTAGTAAAAATAGTTTATATTAAAAAATGATTTATATTAAAATAGTTTATATTAAATAATTTATAAAGTAAAATGTAAAAATAGTTCTAAATATAGTTTAAAATACTTTATATAATAAAATAGCTTCCTTAAATTTCACAAGTCAATTCAAATCAATTCGAATTCCAAAATTCAAATTTAATCTTAATTCATTAATTTCAATTCAACTCAGTTTTTCAATAAACTATTTCGAATTATATCGATTTCAAATACAGATTTGAACCACAAAATAAACCATTTCAATTTCAGCATATTTCAAAGCTTTAAATATTCCATATTTTAAAAACTAAATTTGATAATTTCATATATATATATATATATATATATATATATATATATATATCTTAATTTAACTTCATTAGTATTTAGTTTTGAAATATTAACTTAATAATTCCAGTATCATTTAAATAAAACCTCAAATTTAAAAGAACCAAAATATTTCCTTCAAATATTCATAAATCACCTTAAACCAAACTTGAGTTATAAAATCACATCCTTTCAAAAATCTCAAATTCATTAGGTTTCAAATTGATTTTCTATTTAAATATAGTTCTTAATTAAATACAATTTCAAATAAATTCAATTTTATCATTCCAATCTTAACTTATAAAATCATTATAAAATCTATTTTTAAAACTATAATTTTAAATAAAAACTTAAACATCTTATATATTGTTTGTATATTAAATCTATTTATATATTCGAAACTAGTAAAATTATAAATAAATTCTTAAATCTATAATTTCAAAATTAACTTGTAACTATAAAATTTTAAAAACGTATAAATTTAAAAATCTTAATTTTAAAACTTTATAAAAATACATTTATATGTAATATCTTAAAATCAATATTTATTAACCATAAATTTCCTTTCCAAAACAATAGAAATCATTTTCGAAACATTTATATATAGACCAACTATGTCTGTATAATTTTCTCTTCTATGGTCAAGTGATACGGATATTAATATTCAATGCATAATTTAAATATATATACGGGTATATATCATTTCAACCTGCAATCCCAAATTCAATTCAATGAAAATCGCTTGGGTTTATCATTTCAACCCGTAACGATTTTCTCCTACTCTACAGATCATTCGAGTATGTATCATTTCAACCCACAGGGAATTCTATACTAACAGGGAACTTGCAGAGTGATAACAGATATGATAATAATATAAGAGGCATATATCATCAATATAAGTAATAGATAATGGTGTCGGATGTCACAGGTGAACAAATACAGATATTAGCATATATATAGCAATGTAAATAACTAACGGCAGCATATTTCAATTGTTGTTTCAATTGAAATCAAATTTAATAAATATAAGGACATTAATCATCAGTGATTGCTCACCTTTCGAGGCTAGAATGAATGAAAAAGGGATGATTTATGAATCCAAAGCAAGTGAGATTGGCACGAATTTGACGAACAAAACCGACAGCTTGAAATTGACGAAATTGAATCAAAACTGGATTGATGAATATCAATTATATAAGTGAACTGATATATATATAACATATATAAATCCACATACAGATAACATGGTTTATAACTCGTGAATTACTATATAGATATGAAACTATATATATATATATATATATATATATATATATATATCTTTCCCAAACCAAAATCAAAATAGGATCCTTTATAACAAAACATATACTCTATGTAATTAACTATTTTCAAATAACAAAATAGCATCAAATCATATTATAAAGTACTCTATATAACATATATATTGTAATAGCCGTGCCAGCAGATATATATATATAGAACAATGTAAAATTTACTATTTCCAAAATCCAGAGTAAGTTATAATATATATATATATATGAAATATATATATGCAACAGATCATCAAAACTAACATATGTTTGTTTCTAATTCTACCGTATATTTTTAAACGGACATATAAACTAGCATATAATTCTTAAATATAACTAACAAATTATAAATATGTAGATATACCTATGCTTATGTAACACACTGCTGAAAGTAGTCACAAAATTCATATACTAACATATGTATTGCTAACATTACTTCATATTCCTTTCAAAATTTCCCAGATCACATAAAACATAATATATATACTTTATAACATATAACTATATATTTAAAACTAACAAATATATATTAACATATATGTGATATATAAACATATACAAACATAATATGTATTATATGTATAAACATATACAGAAAGAACTTTATAATACTATATATCGGTGCAACTATGCCTCGATAAGCAAAATATAAGAAGACTAGATGTATAGGTATAAGCAAAACGTATGCTTGCTATCTTAAATATATTCATACAGACTGTAGATATATTATGCAGACCCAAAGATGTATACATGCAAACTAAAGATATATGAACAACATATATGCAGACTATACATATTTACGCAGCTAATTATGTATCAGATACTCAAAACCATATATAGACTATATATATACACACATACACAAATGAATGTCTATAACATATGCAGCTAATGTGTACATGCAAATAATTATATGTGGCCCCTTAACTACCACACGCAGCCTATATGAACATAAAGAGAGAAAAAAACAATGTCCTTTAATATACACTATTGCAATTTATATATATAATACTTTAGAATGGAATGAAAGCATGCATATACAATATATACTTACATTTGAAATCTACGCACTTGCCTATATATATATATATATATATATATATATATATAGTCCCTAAAAATTATATATATAACAACATATAAGATATACCTACATAATCATAATACATAACTATTTATTTAAACTTGTACAAATTTAACAGGCTATACACATATAATATATATAACTTTATACATATATATGTATGTATGTATATAAATAGAGAAGCTTACTCAGGCTGAAAACTGTTGCGTGGAGTCGTTCGGCAATGCTGTAGTGGCGGTTTGTTCAGTTGGGTAGGAGAGATATGTTTCTTGCTGGAAGAAGGGAGTGAAGTCGTGGTGTGTTCGACTGTTAATATCTCTTTTTTTTATAAGTGCGACAGAAGGGACGCATGGAACAAGGGGTGGAGGGGGAAGCCGCTAGCTTATATTGCACGTATGTGGTAAGAGGCGGAGTAGATGGCATGGGAAGAGGGACGGGCAAGCTAATGGGTTGAGGGAAGAAAATGAAGAGGAAAGAAAAGGAGCAGGTGGAGGCAAGTTTATAAGCAAAAGAAATGAACAGGCAATGCTATATATATTTTTATTCTATTCAGAATGAAACTAAGAAGATAAAGTGCCAGCTAGAACGAACATTCTCTGTTGGAAACCGGTAGAATATTGAAAGTCACGCATGCGAATTTAGGGAGTAAAAAGTAAATGACTGTTAGGTTTGTACGGTTGAAAATAAAAAGGCACAAAGAAACCAAAAGGTTAGAATTGGGTACCGATACGATTAATCGTTTTATCGATTTTGTTGAGTACCAAACTTCGAAACACACAAACAAATATACTGCAGAGATCAGCACGACGAGATGATCAGAAAGTATACAGATATCAGCGGTGCGATTATCCTATCAAAAGTCGATAATCTGTAGAGAAAATGCTGCTATTTTTCTAGAAATAATTTAGATGGAGCAATAGTAGTCAAAATTTGATGAAACGAATTATGACGTCTCACTCAGAAGATGACTTACAAATTTATTGTGTAAAAATATTCAGGTTTGGAAAACACTTTATTATCATCAAATTAACTGTTTTGAATCTAAATAAAATTACATAAGAAAATAAATTTCCATATTATCAGATGAAAATTTACCATTTGTTACGTTTAAATACGCGTATTTCAATTATCAGAATTTTATTTCCAAATTTTATTATTTAAAATTTCACAAATTACAATTAAATACATTGATAAAACAAATAAAATTTTACGGGTCGTTACACTCTCCCCCACTCAAAACTTTTCGTCCCCAAAAAGGAACGAGGTAGGAGAATAGAAAAAACCAAAAAGAAAAATAGAATTGGAAACAAAATAAAATACTTTATTTAAAACCATATAGATTTCAATTTAAATTAATTCATATTCAATAATTTGGTTTTTAAATTCAAGGTATTTCATTTAATTTGATTTATTTCAATTCATAAATTTCTTTAAAATAAAATTTATTTTATCTATCTTATTTATTTAATCCATTTGATTTCACTTAAGTTAATTTAACTAAAATTCAATCTTAATTATTTCTAGATTCATATTTATCTATTCATTATCCTATTATTCTCTTATCTAAATTAACATTTCTATAATCATAAATTAAGTGTATAAACATTTATTATAACCACTCCAATTTATTTAAAATTCCTTTAATAATTATCTTATATTGTATAATATTCAATTTCATATTCAACTTCTGAAAAATTTAGGTAAGTTATATATATGTTGCAATTCGACCTAGTATTATACAAGTAGAAATTTCCTAATTCCATTATTCCAACTTTCAAATATTTATTCAAAAAATTTGACTTCGCTTAAAAATTGAAGTCATCCTTTACCAAAATTTAAGAATTAAATTTTCGGTTAACTTCAAACAATTTAGAGACAAATGTAATATATATATATATATACACACACTATATATCAAATCAAATCTATAATCATATGCCTATATATACAGCACAACAAGTCATACTTAAGGAATTAAAATCAAATCATTTTTCCCAAAACAAAAGTGTAGCAAAGCTACTAATGGTCTCTCCACTCTGAAACTCGAAAATGAATGTCGATGATGCTGCAGTCATTACCGAAATTATTTTCTAGCGACAATAGAGGAGATTATTGATTTAAAACTTATAAAGCTCTTTGGAAACGATTTCCATTCGAAAATACTTTAACAATATACATTTTAAAACTCTAAAACCAAGGTTTGGAATCATTGAAAATTTAAATTCTCAAATTCTTAACTTAAATGCATTTAGATTCAAAATCGAATTATAAACCATGTTTTATAAATTCATTATTTATACCATTTGGCAATGGTCAGAGGTTTACAAAACCATTAATGAAATCAAATATTGTTATTTTAACAAATCAATTCAGTTAACTATTTACATCCAGAAAAATTTATACTTATATAAAATATAATCATATAAAATTAATATCATTTACCAAATTTGAAAACAATATTGTGTCAATTTGCTCTGTTCAAGTGTTTTGGAATTCCTATCGATAGCGCTGATCAGTCGAATGGATCGAAACCCCAAATCAACATTAACAACTCAAACAACGCAATATAAAATATTTGAAAAATTTACAATGCACTCACTCACTCGATGATTCAAAAATGGATTTTAATACAAGGATAGAGACTCAAGTTCAAGTGGACTCTAAATCAAAGAGAATTCTAGCTAAGAAGATAGGCTTGAGCGGGAGATAAAATAATTAAATTTTAGAATAGGAAGATGGATATACTGATATTAATCGCAGGCGACCATAACCGGGTCAACCATGACTTCAAAAACAAGATCGATGCAGAATTCTGAGGCAAATCGACATTCGATTGCCAGAGATAGAGTTCTGGCACTGCAAGAGATAGCAGCATCAAAACCGATGATACAGAAATCTTCGGTGAATAAATGCCTGTTATAATGGAATTTCACCCCTTTATAATCATACAGTGGAGTTATGGGATACTCCTGAATCAAGAAAAACACGAACAGAAAGTATATGAGTGAATTTCAGGATGAATCGAAGAGTTAAAAATTCAAAGGAAAACTGAATCAAAGAGGAAGGAATTCAACCTCGAACGAAAGGAATTATGTAATTAAATTCAGTATATATGCTAATTTTTTCCTAAAAACATAGCTCTAATACCAACCATAACATCTCGATATTTCAACCATTCGCATCTGCACATGTCGGACTAGAATTGCTCAAAATATCATATTTTTAATTTATATTTGGCAAAACTCAGTATATATACAGTAAATAAATAAATCACAAAATCACAGACATGGAGTAATATAATAATAAGCAGCGGAAACAAATGAATAGTAGTTCATGCAACTACTAATAGAGTTAAACAAGATACAACAGAGTCTTGAATACATAGAAGTCTCAATATATCGTCAAATACAAAATCTAAATACATCACCGGAATCAACTAAATAACTGAAGGCTGAATCGATTAGTTAGATCTCCAAGTGAAGATCCAAATTCCAAAGGCGAGTCTCAAATATTGTGACACTCAGCCTGGCCCAAGCGTAAAGAAAAAACACAAAACACTCGAATCGGGATTAACATTATCATATCAATGTATCCAAATCAAGTGAAATAACAACTGAAATACAAGTAACTCAAAGGATGTTTAGGATAACCATCCTCTAAGGATCCGTGGAACTATCTACTATGTAGTAATGTACACTATTATAACAATGTCTATAAAAAAGTAAACTATTAAAATAGCATTAAGGCGTTACCCATATCCCCCTTAACACATTTTATAGTGCCATAGTCTATATAATACTATAATACCCCGTAAACTGGAGCTACCAAAGGGCACTCCATAGGTATGACACAAAACAAACTCGTAGTGGTCTCGATATGGTAGGTTACACGGCACTGGCAATGCAGGGTAGATATACCAATTTCACTTCCGGGCTAGTGGTAATGCAGAGCCGCAACAATTGCCCACCACGAGCCATACTCCTTAAAATCCTAGGGGTGCACCCAATCAATCACAAAGCAATAGAACGGTCAATGATGGAGTGTGTCTGATCGAAGGAGCTACCTACTTGGCCCGTCAATTGCTCCTGTTTTAGCAACCTCATGCTAACTCACGGAAGTCAGGTCCACCTATATATACCTCACATAGGACGTCATCACCATTCTACTTTATTCTAGAATCTCCACCGTATACGCGGTTGTTAAAGTAGTTTTCGGTATTGAAAAAGAGTATGACAATATCCGATCCTGGTCCCTTTAACAACCAATCGTTATTATAACACCGTGGTCATTTCAAAATCATACTTCAAAACCAAAATATCATATCCATTTCAAACCATATCAATATGATATCAATTTCACTTAATATATATCCATTTCCAAACATAGTACTTTCAAAGTTATAACACTTTCGAACAAACACTTGAAATCTTAACACTCTAGAAATCATAACACCTTGAAATCATAATACATTGAAATCATAATACTTTGGAAAACCATAACTTTGGAATCATAACTCTACCACTTAAACAATTTAGATATTAATAATAGTATATATAATAAATTAGTTTATAAAATAAAATAGTTTATATTAAAATAATTAGTATATTGTAACAGCCCAATACTTATTAAATATTTTAATTCTTTCATTGAAAACTTTGGGGTTTTACTTTACAAAAAGGTTGAAATTTTAAATGTAATTGTAAATAAACACCCAAAAGTTTATTAATATAAGAAATTCTATGATTCTTATTTTGATTAATTTTAACGTTTTGGAATTTTAAATCTTTGGATTTTAAATTTAATCTTTTGATTTAATATATTCGTAACAATGTTTTATTTCATTTTGTTCTTTTAAAATGAAAAAAATGGATTATATACTTTTTAAAATTTAATAATTTATGCAGTTACTTACATACATTTTAGAAATAGATTCCTTAGTAAATGATAAATGAATGAATGAAAAACCAATGTAAACAAATCATATTTTATATAAGTAATAAATTTCAAGATGTATAGTGTATAAAGAAACTGTTTAATTATGCGTTTAAAAGGTGCGTTATTTGAAGGAATAAATAACGTATATATAAGAAAACGTATAAAAAAAATTCAAGCGCTATTTTGTTATAAATACGTGCATAAATTTTGAGTTGGTTATTGCATCTATAGTGCGCATTCCAAATATATATACCTTAACTAAAAATGGTTAAATAAATCAGTGCATGCATTTTCGAGTGGGGGGCACATATCCGTTTCAATTTTTCCAATGACCGTGACTGGCCATTTACCTTTTCAAACATATCCCACTTCTTTTTTTTTTGGCTGCAACTATTTTTATTTAGTATAAAAACTTTGAATAAAAAAAATGTTCAAATCAAATAGTATTGTCGTTTCCTCCGATATCAACGCTAGCTTCTTCTCATTTTAGAAACGTTCGAAATTATTTCAAATTCCATTTCCATTCAAAACAATTATTACCTGCCCTTGCCGTTTCTTTCTATCCCACTAATAATAAAATCATCCCTCAATGCAAATATTAAATTCTAAATTTTTCTTGCCTTAAGAACGCATGCCGTTCCCAAATCAACGAAAATTTAAAACACGTTTGCACATATTTTCCCAAGTGTCATTTTCCGTGTGAAATACAATTTGATTGCCTGCTGTTTTCACTGGGAAATTCATGCTCACCGAAATTATTTGCAAAGATCATTCTTCCTTAAATTTCGCATCCCATTTTATAAATTTAAAACACGTTGAAGCAAATTCACTTGCATCTCATTTGGCTTCTTCCTTCTTGCGCAAAGCTCCTTTAGGTAATAATGTCAAACATTCCTTTTCTTTTATTTTTTTATATTTTATTTTTGTTTCCTCCTCGTTTCATTTTTCCACTGTTCCACCAAAAGGCTCGGCCACTCATCACCACCAACCGGCCTATAACCTTTCTCCACCACCACTAGCTCAGCCACGTCGTTGTTTGACATACTGATCATCACCGAAAACCCATAGCCTTGCCGAGACTATATTCTTCTCCACCATCACCACCCTCTGCTCCTTGTTCTGTCACCGACTATACACCATGAACCATGAATCATGAATGCACCACCTGTATGTTGTCACTGCATATGAATTTCCACTTGCGTGATATGGGCGTGAATACATGCTGATTGAAAAAGGGGAGGGTGCCATGCAAATAGGCCTGGACGCATAATTGCATGCGTGCATGAGTTCGGAAGTGGTCGTGCCACTCAGAAAAAAAAAGCAGAATAAAAGTGTACAGGAGTTCGTGCACCTCCTGTGCATGAATGGACCAAGAGCCTCTGACCCTGATTGAATAGCTGAGGAGAAAGAATGAAATTTCTTTTATTCGTACGTAGAGGAGAGAGAACGAGATATTAGTGCATGCGAATTTATGGACCGTGCCTTTGTGTTCGAACGTGCAAATTTTTATGAATATGGTGGAAAAAATTTCATGCGCCTGAGTGGAAGTAATGAAGTAGTGCATGTTTTCATACTTTTAAAAATGGACAGGCCATGTTTTCGATAGGTTGTGATCGGGTTGTGGGGTGGGGTGGTCGAGCCTACGGATCGAATTGATTCCGTGCGTCCCTGTTGTTTAAAAAAAATTCGTGTTAAATTTTACTTAGTTTTGATGTTGAATTTATTCGTTTCCTTTTCAAGAATAAAAAAATCTGGTCGTAGCCTCCGCAACAATTTGATCGTGCTTCTGTGCATTCTCTTTTTCAAGTGTCACCATCGTTTTGAATCAAATCTTCGACGACATTCAAGTGAGTATTCTCACCTGACAACGTACTTATATACCTATAATTTAATAACAAGTGTAATTGTAAATTTAATTTAATTTTCCTGTGATATAAACTTGTGATGATAAAACCCCATTATTTAATTGACACATCATCAGTTGTATTAACAATTATTATATTATTGCAGTTACACTATTTATTTATTTTTACTGTTAAATCACACTGTAAGTTCCCTGTAGAATAGGAATCGTTACAGGCTGAAATGATAGGTCTGAACGACATTTATTTATTCATTTATTTAGTTTATTATTTAACTTGGGATTGCGGGTTCGAAATGATAAAACCCGGATTTATTTTGAAAATTTCGGATTGAAATGGTATATTATCCGTATCACTTGACCTAGGATAGAAAATATTATACCGACCCGTGGTTATATATACATACATACATATATATATATATATACACACACATATATATATATATATATATTCTGGAAATATTTAAATATTTTAAAATCTAAAATGTTATTACACCTTGTTTAAAGTGGATTTAAGTATAGTATATTTTTAAGTTAAATATGGAAATAAATAAATGTTAAAAATTTAAAGTATAAATTCATTTTGTAAAATTTGTTTGTAAAAAATTTAAGTTAAGAAATAAAATATGGAATTTGTTATAACTTGAATATAAAGCGAGGTTAAGTTTTCTACGAACTGAATAATTAAATTGGCGGAAAATATAGAAGTTAAAATAGAATTGAATGAGAGGTGGTTTTGAAATTAAGGTAAGATAAGAAATTAATTAGAAATATAGTTATTTTGGAACGGTAATTTACTTAATTGTTAAGCAAATTTCATAGAAAATCTTGTACTTGATTGGCATAAGTAAAAGAAGTTAGATATATATAGGTATAAAATACTTTATAAAGGTCATAGATTTTTGTGTAATTTAAATGACTATTTAAAGGGTGGAAATTTTGAATCTATAAATAAATTGGTCTAATTATTGTTGAAACCATATTTAAGTCAAATTTTAAATTACTCAAGCGAACTAAGGTATAACCTTTGGGATATATATTGGATTCTTATAAAATTTATAACTTCACTTTTAAATAATAAAATGAAGTATTTGATTTTAATATAACTATTTGGATTCTTTATAACCATGGGTAATAATAACGTTGGTTGTTAAAGAGACCGGGATCAGATATGGGCATACTCTCTTTCGATACCGAAAACCACTTTGACAACCGTATACGCGGTGGATATTCTAGAGTAGGATGGTGGTGACGTTTCCTTTGAGGTAAATACGTGGACCGGACTCCCGTGAGTTGGCATAAGGTGGCTAAAACAGGGGCGATCGACGGATTAATAAGGTAGCACCTCTAATCGGACGCACTTCTTCGTATGTCATTCTATTACTTTTGTGATTGTTTGGTGCGCACCCTTGATTTGGGAGTGTTGTTCGAGGTGGGCGGTAGCTGCGTGCTACGCATTACCACCGGTCCGGAAGCGTAATTGGTATATCTACCCTGGCATTGCCTAGTTGTGTTGTGTCACCTACCATAGCGAGCTTCGTATGAGTTTGTTTTTCTCCCGTAGCCCGTGTGATATCCTTTGGTGGCTTCCCGATCAGGAGGGACTATGATATTGGATGGACTATTGGGACTATTATTGTGTTAAGGGGGAGACTGGGTAACTCCTTAATGCTATTTAAAAGAAAGTTTCTTTTACTAGTAGACATTATTATAATAGCGAAGTATTACTACATAGTAAATAGTTTAACGGGTCCTTAGAGGATGGGCGGTCCCAAGCATCCATTAAGTTACTTGCTCTATATTACAGTACACTTGAATTAGCTTACACTGTATAAGTGTGTATGTCCTGACTCGAGTGTTTATGTTTTATTTTACACCCGGTTCAGCCTGAGTTGCAGTTCAGTCTTCATTCCGGAGCTAGGACTTCTGTAGATCACTTTTCAAGCTGCTGGCAAACTTTCCTTTCATCTCTTTATCTTAATTTATCTAATCAAGACTATTGGATATTGAGATTTTTCTATTGTTAATTCAAACTATATTTGGATTTAAAGACTATGTAAATTTTTATTTATTTTGAGACTATTGATAGTGGCTTCATGAACCACTAGGTTATTTTATATTCCGCTGCGAGTATTCTGATATCTGTGTCTGTGATTTTGTGATTTGATTTCATTTGCTCCAAATTTATTTACAATCTATAGTTTTGAATTATTCAAGTTTGACAAGTTTTTAATTTATTGTTGAATTTGAATTGTACAAAAGAGTGGGTCGTCGCATATATTAAAATAGTTTATATTACAACTAGTTTATATTAAAGATGATATATGTTAAAATAGTTTATATTAAATAATTTATAAAGTAAAATATAAAAATAGTTTTAAATATAATTTAAAATATTTATATAATAAAACAGCTTCTTCAAATTTCACAAGTCGATTCAAATCAACTCGAATTCCAAAATTCATATTTAATTCAATCTCAGTTCATTAATTTCAATTCAATTCATTTTCTCAATAAACCATTTCAAATTATATCGATTTCAAATACAGATTTGAACCATAAAATAAACCATTTCATTTTCAATACATTTCAAAGCTTTAAATATTCCATATTTTCAAAAGTAAATTTGATAATTTCATATATATCTTAATTTAACTTCATTATTATTTAGTTTTGAAATATTCACTTTATCATTTAAATAAAACCTAAAATTTCAAGGAACTAAATATTTCCTTCAATTTATTTAAACTTAAAATATTCATAAATCACCTTAAACAAAATATAGTAAAATATAATTTTAAAACTACAAACTTAAATAAATACTTAAACATCTTATATATTATTTATATATTAAATCTACTTATACATTCTGAAATAGTAAATTATAAATAAATTCTTAAAATTTATAATTTCAAAATTAACTTATAACTATAAATTTTTAAAAACATATATATTAAAAAATCTAAGTTTTAAAACTTTAAAAATATATTTATATATATTATCTTAAAACCAATATTTATTAACCATAAATTTCCTTTCCAAAACCATAAAAATCATTTTCAAAATATCTATATATAGACCAACAGTGTCTGTATATAATTTTCTATCTCATGGTCAACTGATACGGATATTTATCATTTCGCAATTTAAATATATATACGGGTATATACCATTTCAACTCGCAATCTCAAATTCTATTCAATGAAAATCGCTTGGGTTTATCATTTCAACACATAACGATTTTCTCCTATTCTACAGATCGTTCGGGTTTGTATCATTTCAACCCATAGGGAATTCTAAAGTAATAGGGAACTTGCAGAGTGATAACAGATATGGTAATAATATAACAGGCATATATCATCAATATAAATAACATATAATGGTGTCAGATGTCACAGGTGAACAGATACAGATAATAGCATATATATAGCAATGTAAATAACTAACAGCAGCATATTTTAATTGTCGATTCAATTGGAATCAAATTTAATAAATATAAGGACATTAATCATGAGTGATTGCTCACCTTTCGAGGCTAGAGATAAGAGAAAAAGAGATGAGTTACGAATCCAAAGCAAGTGAGATTGGCACAAATTTTACGAACATGGCTGACAGCTTGAAATTGACGAAATCGAATCAAAACTGGATTGATGAACATCAGTTATATAAGTGAATTGATACTGATATAACATGTATAAATCTATATACAAATAACATGGTTTATAACTCATGAATAACTATATGGATATGAAACTATATATATATAATATAATTAACTATTTCCAAATATCAAAATAGCATCAAATCATATTATAAAGTACTCTATATAACATATATATTGAAATAGTCGTGCCGGTAGGTATATATATAGAAAAATATAAAATTTACTATTTCCAAAATCTAGAGTAAGTTATAATATATATATAGGAAATATATATATATATGCAGCAGAACATCAAAACTCACATATTTTTGTTTCTAATTCTACTGTATATTTTTAAACTGGCATATGAACTAACGTATAATCTTTAAATATAACTAACAAATTATAAATATGTATATACCTATACTTATGTAACCGACTGCTGAAATTAGTTACAAAATACATATACTAACATATGTATTACTGACATTAGTTCATATTCCTTTCAAAATTTCCCAGATCATATAAAAAATAATATATATACTTTATAACATATAACTATATATTTAAAACTAACAAATATATATTAACATATATGCGATGTATAAAGATGTACAAACATTATATGTATAAACATATACAGAAAGAACTTTATAATACATATATATATCAGTGCAATTATGCCTCAATAAGCAAAATATAAGCAAGCTAGATATATAGGTATAAGCAAAATGTTTGCATGCTATCCTAAATATATACATACAGACTATAGATATATATTGTGCAGACCCAATGATGTACAATAATATACATGTAGACTAAAGATGTATGAACAACGTATATGCATACTATACATATATATAATCAGCTAATTGTATATAAGATACTCAAAACCATATATATATATTACATATATACCAACGAATGTCTATAAAATATGCAGCTAATGTGTACACGCAAATAATTGTATATGGCCCCTTAACTACAACACGCAGCCTTTATGAACAGAAAGAAAGAAGAAAAACAATGTCCTTTAATATATATTGTTGGAATTTATATAAATAATACTTTAGAATGGAATGCAACTATTCATATACAATATATACTTACATTTGAAATCTACGTACTCGCCTATATATATATATATATATATATATATATATATATATAAGTCTCTACAAATTATATATATAACAACATATAAGATATACCTATATAATCATAATACATAACTATTTATATAAACCTATACAAAATTAATAGGCTATATACATAGAATATAAATAATTATATATATATATATATAATGGAGAAGCCTACTCAGGCTGAAAACTATTGCGTGGAGGCTTCGGGAGGGTGGCGGGCTATTGGTGATCGTTCGGCAAGGCTATGGTGGTGGTGGTTTGTTCGACTGGGTTGGTGAGATCGGTTGCTTGCTGGAAGGAGGTGGTGAGGTCATGGTGTGTTCGGCTGTGCATATCTCTTTTTTTGTTTTTAATAAGTGCGGCGGGAGGGTCACATGGAACAAGGAGAAGATGGGGTAGCTGCTAGCTGATATTGCTCGTGTATGGTAAGAGGCAGAGGAGATGGCATGGAAGAGGGAAGAGCAAACTAATGGGTTGAGCGAAGAAAATGAAGAGGAAAGAAAAGGAGCAGGTGGAGGCAAGTTTATAAGTAAAAGAAATGAACAGGCAATGCTATATATTTTTTTTATTCTATTCAGAACGAAACCAAGAAAATAAAGCGCCAGCTAGAACAAACAGGCTATATTGGAAACCGATTGAATATTGAAAGTGACGCATGTGAATTTAGGTAGTAATAAGCAAATGACTATTGGGTTTGTACAGTTGAAATTAAAAAGGCACAAAGAACCAAAAAGTTAGAATTGGAAATCGGTACAATTAATCATTTTATCGATTTCGTCTAGTACCGAACTTGGAAACACACAAACGAATATACTACAGAGATCAGCATGACGAGATGATCAGAACGGTATACAAATATCCACGGTATGATTATCCTATCAAAAGTTGATAATCGTACCGAAATTACTGCTAATTTGCCAAAAATAAGATAGAATAGCCATCAAAATTTGACGAAATGAATTATGTCGTCTCACTCAGAAGATGATTCACAAATTTATTTTATAAAAATATTCAGGTTTGGAAAGCATTTTATTACCATCGAATATTAACTGATTTGAATTTAAATAAAACTACACAAGAAAATAAATTTTCATATTATCAGATGAAAATTTACCATTTGCTATGTTTAAATATACGTATTCCAATTATCAAATTTTTATTTTCAAATTTTATTATTTAAAATTTCAAAAAATTCAATTAAATACACTAATAAAACAAATAAAATTTTATGGTTTGTTACAATTTTCTAATCATGTTTAGTAAAAGTAAACTTGTTTTGTTATTAAGTGTGTCTGTGTATGTGTGTTAAAACATGTTAACAAAGGTGCAACAATGTTGCGACAACTTATATTGAACAAAACATTGATTTTTCACAAAAAAATTTGTAGTCACATTTTGATGTTTTCTGTTAAACTATTCGTTTATTTAAACAATACTTTAAAATAAGTTTCTTACAATCTTCAAACAATTAAAATAATATTAAAATCCATTTGTTAAAATACAATGTTGGTTTGCCAATGTGCAACAAAATTAGTCAATCTTAAAAGGAATATTATTTATATTATAAAACTTTTGTCAATTACCTACTATCATTTTATAAAAATTTAAAAGGAATTATTTATCATTTAAAACAATTATTGAACATATATTCAATTTTATCGAAAACTGGCTTCTATCGATTTTGTGATGACACTTTGAAATTTCGTATTTTTTAAATCAGCTAAAAATAAGTTAACTATTCATAAAACATGATTGTTTAAGTTTGAAAATTCTATATTCAAATATTTAAAATTAATCAAATATTCCATTTAAATGTTATAAAATTACGGGTACACATGTTACTCTTGAAATTTAGACAAAACATAATACAAAAAGTTTTAGGAAACTCTTTTCTCTATAATTTGAAACAAAGAATCACTTATTTTATATTTTTTGGAGAGATATAGTCCAAATAAGGAGTGATATCTTCGGCCATGATAATATGGATCCGAAAATGAGTCAGAAAGAAATGCAATCTTGACCAAAAAATATTCGAAATTTGAAAATGTCATTCAAATAATAATTTGTAGCCATTGAAATTCTATATTTTTGAACAAAAAAAAAATCTTGATTTGAAATAGTACGGAGGAAATTATGGTCGAATAAAATGGGAGAAAAAAATGGAGAAAGTGTAAAAGAAAACAAGTGATTTAAAACTAAAATTTTTAAAGTAAGAATTTATTTTTTAAAATAAAAAATTTTAAAACATAAAAACTAAATAGAGAAGCCATGGAAATTATTCTTCCAAGCTTAGGAAAGTTTTTCAAATGTAAAAGAGAATGAGAAGATGAAATAAAAATTAGAAAAATTAGTTTATATATATTATGTTAACATGTTAAATTACCGAACTGCCCCTCGTACTTTGCGCCCCTCCCCCCCCCCCCCTCCCCCAAACCACCTCTCCTTATGCCACCTCGCCACCTCCTTCCACCTTATCCAAATCCATCTCCCCTTAGCCACCCTTCCATCAAGTCCATTCCAACATGCAATTAATGCCTTAGTCCTTTATGTTTATAAAGGAATCTTTATTTGTAAATACCTTTTAATATTTTTTGGAAAATGTCACATCACTACCTATATAAACTTATATAATTATATATATATATTTATGTATATATGTAATTCTAGATAATAAATGTGTAAATTGTGTGAATATATTTTCATTAGAGTTAACGAAAGTTGTGACAACTTTTGGCAGACGAAAATTCGAAAAACAAATTTCGGTCACATTTTCAATCTTCTTCGAGCTAAATACTTTCATAAACTAAATTTAAGAACTATTTCACCTTCATTATTTATCATTTAAAAGAGTTTTATTTTCGTTATAAAACATATATGTTGGATATTTAAAATTAATTAAATACTTGCAAATCAAAGCGGTGAAATTTAAGGTTGTTGCAGTAATGCTATATGAACTTAACATTATATATGTGTAATGATAAATTAATTTGGTATTCCTTTAACTGTGAAAATGAAAACTATTTTAGTTCACCTAGTGTAGTTCATCTGATGCTAGTTTAATTTACTATTTCTTTATCTGATGATGGTTTAATACACCATCTTTTTCATCTAATGCTATATTAATATATCATTCAATGTCCTTCGGATTATTTTAAAACTTATATCCTTCAAACTAAAAGTGGTATCGATTTTTTCCTTTAAACTAATTCCCTCTAGTTTTGTTTATTTATATACTGGTTTTCTTAGATTCAATGAATTCAAACATTGATCATGCTTAATTATCTAAAATAACTACATCGAATAAAATCATTTAATTGGTCAAATTTTCATAAACCGAGACAGTCTACTTTATAATCTTATATATTACATGATATTATTGATTGAATTTGATGGAGTTAGGGGTAAGTCCTAGCGCAATTCTGTAATTTAATGAAAATCATTAACTCGGTAATAAAATCTCTTGAAAGGTGTTTTTCTTTCTATTATATGTTTGATATAATATGGTATGTTAATTAATCATTTAATTTAGATATATTTAATACAAAATTCATAAATGATAAATTTTTGTGCAAGGACCCAAAATTTCAAAAACTTCGTATTTAAATATCTGAATTATTTAAATATTTGTATCCATAATTTAATATGATTAAATATGATTTTATAACCTTGTTAAACACTTTTCAATTAATAATTAATGTTAGAAACTTATTTTTGAAATGTGTTTACAAAAATATACACTTTGGATAAATACTGAAAATATGACCAGAAAACGCTTTGTTAAAATCAACTTCTTATTCAATACAAGTTGTGTAAATATGTTTCAACTTGAATAGTTAACATATGTAAACATATGACAAGAATTAAAACACATCTCTTTACTAACTAATAATTAATTAAACTAGTGTATATTTGTAACCATCCGGAATTCTCAACGTTTAATTTGGAATATTTAAATGGGTTTAAACATTTAATTTGGATTATGAATTGTTTTGGATATGAAAATTTTGGTTTTCATTTATAAAATAAATTCAGAATCTAAGATATAATGATTTATTAGACGATTCAACTTTTGAATTATATAATTGGAATTCGAGTAAAACTATTGAATCTGGAGTTTCAAGCTTATTAAAAATATATTAAAGGCTTATAAAATTTATACTGATAACACTGAAGTTAATAAATTGGTTAAAATTGTTCGATTTTAAAAATATATCATTAAATCAACAATTTAAAATAGCCTTTCAAGGCATAATCTCAGATTTCGACGAAACCAGTTTCATTGGATCCGTAATAATGTATTATTATCAATGTTCGTAGCATTTGAAGTCGTCGTGTGGCCGTACGTGAGGTAAACGCATTGAAATTTTTATCAAAATTTAATATAAATAACTAGGTCCAAAAAGCTATCTTCTCCACACGATCGAATTAGGACTCCAAACCTTTTCCATTGCGATTGGAATAGGGGTATAACATTATGAATGCATAGCGGTACGCCTTGGTAGGGGGTCGAGATCATTTGTTGCGTTTATCGAGACAATTTATATTTGAATTTAAATTCATATATATATTTATACTGTAAGTCAACACAGCCGTGATTCCCTTCCTTCAGCCTGCCTCCTTTCACCATCTGCACTTTTTGCCTTCTTTGTAGCAGGCATTCAATAAAAGAAATCACGTCCTCAATGAAAAATCAAATCAAAGTCGACTATCTTCTACTCGAATCCAAAATCATATCGTCTCAATATATTTATTCCCTTTGTTCTTCAATACATCAAAGCCAAAATCGATCAATAGAAAAATGGAGCTCCTCTAAGAAGCACGAAATCGAAAAGAAAAATAATAATAAACAAAGTCACGACCTTTTTTCCTCAATTCAAATGAAATCTGTTTGAACCAAATCGAATTGTTCGATTTAAAAAAAAGGACCGCGAGTTAATCGAACAGGAAGGGTCGGCGGCGCGTTCGTCGATGGTAGGCGCCAAGCTTTAGGGGAGGTCATGAGCTGCGGGTAGGTGCCGCGAGGGGCTTTGAAGTGTGGTTTCATCTCTATAGACAGTTAGGGCCGCTCTCAAGTCTCAGGAAATTTTGAAGGGGCAGTGGTAGCCGGTGCGTTGGCAAGCATGTAGAGGAGGGATCGGCGACTGTCGATGAGGGGAAGACGTGGCGATGGGGTTTTCGTGCTGGATGGCTCGAGGTCGGTCGGCGTCATCTTGAGTATGGCTCAAAGCAGCAGGTATATGCAGCTTATTTATTTTAATTTAGAATTTAATAATAAATGAATATATACAGAAAACATAATAAGAGAAATAAATAAAATAAAATATAACAGCAAGATATGTTCACTATTTATTCTTTTCAATTTAAAGATTTATAAATATATGTGTGTATGTATGTATGTATATATATACAGTAAAAAGGAAAAAGGTTAAATAGGAAATTATTATAGATTTTGGAAAATATGGGATTTGTATAAAGATTGGATTTTTAAATCTATACAGGTTATTTTTATAAGTATATGGTTTCCAAAAATAAAAATTAATACGCATATGCACATTTTTAACTTACTAGTTTAATTTTTAAAATAACATATTATGGAGATTAATTTGTTTAATTATTTTAGTCACAAAAAAAATTATTAAAAGGAATTGGTTTAAAATCAAATTATTTGTTAATTAAATCTACTAAATGATAATTAATTATTAAATTAGTTCAAATGTTAATTAATCATATAATGTCTATACGAGACCAAAAATGGGAAACCAAGTGAAATTGAAGTGGGTTGCAAATTAAAAAAGCAAAGGTAAGACTTTCTCACTCATTTAGATTGCCTAGTTAATTTATATAATTAAATTTAAATTATTGGATGTATTTGGATGAATTAAATAATTATCTGTTGGATGATATTATACATATAGTAGTATAATATTGGAATGATTGATATACCTGCATTATATAGCGGATGAGACCCTATGCGCCCCGTTTAATAGCGGATGGCCTTTTATACCGCGATATCCCCCTCAAAGTGGGATTTGGTATTTTATTTGTTGACAAACATCTATGGATGCAGGGAAAATAGGTTGGAGGGATCTAACAGGATTCCTCAAAAATAGTTATTGTTTCATATATGTGTGTGTGTGTGTGTGTGATATATATATGATGTGATAAATAAATTGTTATGGATTGTGTGAATTGAACTGCTAAATGTTAAACGACTTAGGAATTTAATTTGGATATTTTTTAATACCATAATAATTAAGTGAAGGGGTTTAAAAAGGAAATTTTGTTAGAAATTATTTATTTTGAAATTTGATTTATTAAAAAGGAATTAAGAAGAATAAAGAAACATATATATATATATATATATATGCTAACTTGGTATTACTTAACCATTTGTATATTGTTTAAGCAAAGATTTGAAATTAAATTTTTTATTAAGGCTGAATGGAATATTAGAATCGATAAATAAATTTTAAGTAAAATGAAATTTTATTAAATGCTAAAACACTATAATGGAATAAAGAGTTGATTTTATAAATAAAGGTAAAAACTCAGGGGAGTTTATAAATTCATAAACAGAGTTTATAAATGAGATAAAATGATATGTGTGGATTTGTGAAAATATAACTTAATAGTGTGAACTTATATCGAGTTATGGGAATCGTTGGAAGAGAAATGCTGGAATATATTTCGAATATAGGAATGAATATGAATTTGGATAGGATCGATGGGATACAATTCTAGAAGATTTTATAAATGGAAATTGGGAATATTGAATTTTCTATAAATAAACTTTGTTGAGATAAACTCTAATTTTATAAACAAACTTTGTAAATTAATTAGCAATTGGAAATGAACTTTAATACTCTTGGGATATTGATATTTTTAATCTATCTAAACCCATATTTTGAAAATAAAACCCTTGTTCCGACTTTATATATATTTTTAAGTGTTTTAAAATTTAAGTTATAAATCCTCTAGAGATGGGAAGCAAAGTTAATAATAATGGATAAGACTTAGAAGGAAGATCTTATGATTGTATTAAGGAAATCTAAATAAATTTCTAAAGAATAAGATACTTGAACTTCGGAAGGTAAATTAAAATTCACAAGGGAAGTAGAAGTGAAACTGAGAATTTTAATAGGTATAAACGTCTTTGGAAATGTAAAAGAATTTAACTAAGAAATTCTAGGATTTATAGAATCCGTGTGAGATGAGTTTGGAAATTTACAAATAAAGTTGTAAAAGATTTTTGAGAAAAAAATAGGGAAATAAAGGAAGAGTTTTCAAGTGTTGAATATTAAACGAAGTGGGAAAATAATCTAAGTATAGGCAAAGACTTAAATTTATTCCGTGTGAATAAAAGGTGTTTGAAAACTATTTTTAAAAGTGTTGAACCATGGAAACAATATCTTGTGAATATATTTTTGAGGTAAATAATTTGGGAAATTATTTAAGGCCGGATGTTTGTTGTGAATGTTATTTGATAGCTAAATAATAGACTATCAATATTGGCCAATGCGCTGATCATTTCAAAGAGTCCGGAATCGGATTTAATTATCCGAAAAACCACTTCGATCCGATTTGAAACGTTTACGAATGAAGACCGTGAAGATGATGAAGACGTTGATTCGGTTTGTCCAGACTCAGGGCAACTTGTATGGACGAATGCTATCAGAACATCGTTAGGAGGACGATGATCATTCTAAGTGAGACTCGTTCTAAGAAGGTAACGGATAACCTCAAGCCCCATCAACCGGAAATGGCTAAAACAAGGGAGGTGCAGCAAGGCTAAGTGGCCAGCAACCAATTGGGATGAGATTTCCCCTGTCTAAAGGTCCCTTTTTATTTCGATAGTGTGGCTTTGGTCGCTCCAATGGTGGGGTGATCTTATTTGGACTACCCAGTAAGGGGTTGCTCCGGTCTTGTGTTGCAAGAGGTCGGAAGTGATCCTTGGTACTCTGATCTAGACCAGGTACTGTGACGGACGGTACCCCAGTAGTCTTGCCATTATATGGAATCCAATATCCAATAAGCGCCCGTTGTGACGACCCGAACTCGATGCCCGACAAACGACATCGAATCTGTATCGCCGGAGCTTGCAACAACATTAGATGAAATACAACACAGCGGAAACAAAAGATAATTGCATTGATATACAATATCGATGCAATTTGATATACATCATGATACAACAACCAACACCATCAGAGAATATATACAACACAACACCACAGAGGAAATATATATCTCAACATGAGCAGAACCTTTAAGAGAATCCAAAACTGTAACTCCATACCAAACTCCAAAGCCAAAGCTCTAACCACCATCAAGCTGAATTTGTAGCAAATGCGACCCAGAACGCGATTGCCAAACCAAAAACTCTAAAGATCCAAAAGCTGAAGAAGATTTCCAAATTCTACCAACAAAACACTTAGAAAGCTATCAAATTTACACCTATTCATGGATTATCTGAAAAATCCAACTCTAGACTGCCCGTGTGGAAAATTGTAGGCACCTAGAGTTTAGGAAGGGAACAATAAATTCCAGGTCGGTCATGAGACTGGTATGAGAAAATAAAAAATATTTTGTCTTTAAAACAACCAAAAAGAATTTAAACATTGAAATCCGCAATGCTTTTTGAAAAATGAAACTACCATAAGGCCTCCCACCACACACACCATGCAAACGCAGAATTGGAGGAGATTTCTTCTTCTGATAGTCAAACATGCTTGATATGCGAAAACCATTTGATATTATTATTAATGCATAGTGGAAAACATTTGCAAGTATAATATTAATCTTAGCCAGCATAGACATTTCGAACTATGCCTACTATAGCTGCCATCTAAACAGTGGGTCGCCACCATAAGTAGATGGAAGGTTATACAACTAAAACCGTATAAGGCGCGTATTGAAGATTGGATTTTCCAACAAATGGTCAGGCCAAGGAACTTCCCATTGCCACATGGGTATGCCTCTGGAGGGACGCCCCGAGAACTTTACCAGCTCTCTGTTAACACAAGACCGGTTTACTCCCTTCCCGGGAGTAAAACCTAAGATATGCCACCCCCGGTCATTTGAGACCTTTGACCGAGGATCCTCAACTACAAAGCAACATCACACGATAATAAATTTACAGTGTCCACATGAGTTAAGTATCTGAGCTCCATATCATGATACCACCCTTTTCCAAAAGGAATGGACATACCCTAGGGGAGCGACCCCTACAACCTTGTCGCATCTTTCCCGTTTCAAACATTTTTAGGGTGTGAGGTCCTGATGTCGTCATGTCCACAAAGCTACACTTTTTCACAAAGCTATGCTTTGATTAACAAATGACCAATAGCACTACGTATGCCACATTACCAAAGTGGGAATGTATCACTAGTAACCATCAACTACATAACCTCTGAGCTCGTATGTCTCAGAGAAAGGTGTTAAGCTAAGAGAATAAATCTCCGCCAACAAACAGAAATGTATTTGATTGAAACCAGCTTAACATCTCAAAGTGTAATGTCAGACACACATCCATACAAGTCTGTTCCGGGTTCGAACAGAACCGATGGCACTTTCGAAGAAGCCCTTGCAATCCGGGTATTCACAATCCCGATCGGACTCCCCATCACATATGGAGATCTCTTTACCGTAGCTACTCAGTGCAGAGTAATTCGACGGGTTATCCTTTCATTTTCGAAAATACACAGTCTTCACCACCGGTCTTCAAATGCTATCAATATCGTCGTATCGTTATCCGGAATGGGTTATGTGACACAAGGTCCTCTTTCGGCTAAACCGAATAATGAGCGCAATATTTAGAAACATATGGATATTGGGATTTCAGTTAAGTCACAACTTTAAAATCCAAAACTTTTCTTTTCAAAATGGTTTAAACAAATTACCATTTCCAAATATTTAAAGAAAATATTTACCTCACAAAGTTCACCCATTTTTCACAAAGATTCATTCACAGATTTCAAAACAATTTCCATTTCAAATTGGATTAACTCATCCAATCTTTAAATCAAAGGTTTAATTCATAGCTTTCAAAATCATTTCCAAAGATTCATTCATAACTTGGAAAACCATTTTCATTTCAAACTTGAAACCCTATTAACACAAATTGGAAATTCATTCCTTATATGAAAGCCTTTATTATTTGAAAACAAATAGTTTTCATTTCGAAAAAATCCGATTTCGTTTATACAAGTTAAATCCCTCTAAGTACTCAGAGCAATATCTCTAAAATGGTTAAAACCCATATAAACAAATTTATGACTTGTATAACATTTTTAAACCAAAATTTCCTAACATAGAATTCAATTTCAAATTCTGAATTCAAATTTAAATCAAATTATTTAAATTTCAAATCTTAATTAAGTTATTCAAAATAACTTTCATCTCCAAAACTCTTTTTCAAAAGCTTTTTACTTTTAACCCAAATCCATTTCCAAAATCTTTTCGGTTCGAAATTCAATTTTTAACACCATTTCAAAAAATCTGTGACTTAACCAATTTCCTTGTGCAATCCATATTTGTGTGTGTATGGTGTAGTCTAGGGGTTTTACACAATAGTGCAGCACCATCAATCATCACACATTCAAGTACATCAATATCGATAAGCGGTATAATCCTATAACACTTATCTATATACATAGCAACATAGATAAATAATATACATTTATCACAGATAAAATAAATTACACTCGTCGCGGCTTGAATTAAAACAATTCATATCACAAAGCATCACACAGCAGAGATATCAAACAATGCACAGCATTCAATAAAATACAGGTGTCCATAAGTAAGGTTAATTGATCATCTGATTAATTCAAATCAGATTGACCACTAATCCTGGTTAATTAATATAAATTAATCACAATTTATGTTAATTAATTATTTTTTAATTATTTATTAATTAACCTTACTTAATGAATTAATTAGCCTTTAATTATAAAAGAATTAATCTTAATTAATTAATTAATTACCCTTAATTAGTCATCCTTAATTAACTAATTCAATTAATTAACCCTTAATTAATTATCATTTAATTAGTTATCCCAATTAATTAATTAACTTTAACCATTCATTAATTACTTTATTAATTAGCTAACCTTTAATTAATTAATTACTTCTTAAATTAATTACCTTAATTGCATTAATTAATTATCCTTAATTAACCGTTAAACACTTGATTAATCAATATCTAAATCATTAGTTTATCTTAATTATTTTCGTTAAGAAATTAGCTTTAAGTAATTAATTTCCTTTAACAAATAAATTAACTTAGACTTTAAAATTTAATTTTAACAATTAAAACATTCATAAGTTCATTTACTTCTTTAATATTATTAAGTTTAAAAATAAAATTTAAAAAATAAACTTAAAAAACCTTTCAAAACATCTTACTAAAAAAATTTCTTAATCCAATACCTAACTTAAAACCATTATCTAAAACATGAATTTAAAAGGTTTTAAATTTTAAATTTTTGTTTTAAGGTCAAAAAGTTTGTTTTTATACCACCCCGAGACTCACTCGAGACCACCCCGAGACTCACTCGAGACCACCCCGAGACAACAAGCCCTTCACTTCGGATTCCCCCCGCGTCAACCCAAACTAACCCGTGTATTATATTCTTTTACTAAACTTAAAATTTTGTTAAGTGTTGGACCCCGATGCCACTCAAAAATGCTTCGAGTCTGCTCCTTGTCTGCACGTGCAAGAACTCGAGACGTTCGCCTTTTCCCCAACCTTCAACTACCCATACACTCCAATGCCCACGTGCACGTGCACAGTTCGCCTGAGCAACGACGATCGTTGCTGTAACCTCCCACACGTCAACGATGATCGACTCGACCAAGTTCGCCACCTAAAATCTTGAGCAAACGCGAAAATTGAATATGATCATTCGATCCAAATACTGGAATCACCCCTTATCAGAAAATCACCATGTGCCGACTCACCTAACCACCAGCGAACACGCCATCCATAACAGAGATGCACCACGGCCTTCTTGCCACGTTCCTCCTGGTGCGATTGTCTGAAATGTAGTGACGATGGCGAAATTGCCACGCGATTCCACTAACCAAATGCAGGACTAAAACCCTAGTTCGATCCAAACCATCATCTACAATGGACTAAAAATTTATTTCGTATTTTTCTTATGATTAGTGATCATTCCAGCACCCACTGCCGCGATTCCTAAGTCCAACACCGTGTTGATCACCAGAATTTCGCGAAAACCCATTCTTCGTTCAACCAATAATTGCAACCATAATTCGTAACTAAAAATTCTAATTTTTGTTTTAAAAATCCTTGCTTTCGAAATGGATTTAAATGATGTAACTCAATCTCGAATTCATGCAGGTTGAAAATTGGACAAATTTTGAATTTATACTGCATTTCTTTTTCTAGATAAACCCATCACATATTTCTTGGAAATATATTTTGTAAAATTTATATTTTGTAAAATTTATATTTTGTAATTTTAAACATGTTTTGTCTTAACATTACAAACTAGAAATGATTGGGGAAGGTGGAATTGAATTTTGAACTTTATTAAAACCTGTAAATTTTGTTAACAGAAGCATTTTCCTGGATTCCAGATACCTGCACCTAGTTTACATACACATAGAGGCACAAATAGATAACAATTCCACATATTTAATTCATAACTTCCCAGATCAAATGCAAACCACAAGTTTAAACAGATCAAAGGTTTAAGATTAAAGATTTGCTCAACTGTTTCACATGAAAGAATAGAGGCCAGAGTGATGATTTTGGACAGAGGATAGGAATTTCATTTGAAATTTGAAAACTGATCTTTGAATTTGTTGAAGATGTTGTTGAATTGATTTATCTTTGAGTTGCTCAGATCTTGAAACTAAACCCTGAGTTTGATCTGAAGCTTGCAAGTTGATTTGTTTTGCTTGCTGTTTAAATCTTCTTCTTTCCCAGGTTTGAAGACTGAAACTTGATTTCTAGATTTTAAACTTTGATTTGCTTCAGGCTTTGAGGATTTTAAATTACTGTTTTGATTTTGGTTTTGAGGACAGTTACAGGTTTTTTTTTTTTTGTTCTTGTATTTTGAGATTGAAGATAGTTTTGAAAAAAAAAATCTTTTTCTATGCATGCTTTTCTAAATTTAGTTTAAAAGAAAAGAATTTGTTTTGCCACTTGTACACTTAGTTTTAACATTTGTACGATTACTTTATATAAATGCTTACACTTGTTATATATAATTGAAATTGTGCTTAAATCCTTCATCTTAATTAATTTCAAAATTATGTTTTAACCCACTACCCCAAAAAGTACCTTTTGTGGCGCACAAAAAACGCAACCATAACTTATGGTGGCGTTTTAGAGAACGTCGTCGTACGACATGCAACTAAAGGTTGCGTTTTTGTAAACACCGTTATAATGTGCTTTATTGTAGAGGCAAAAAAACGCCACCATAAATCTTTTTTTGTAGCATGTTGAAACGCCACCAAAATTAATATTTTTTTCAACATATTTTTTGTTGCATTTTTTTCTGCCATTATATTTTTTCCGTAGCATTTGATAAACGCCACTAAATATTTTTGCTTTTCTTTATCTATTTCTCACATTTTGCTAGCTCGTTCACTCTCCAATTCACTTTATTCATAATTTATATTAAACAGTAATAATAAATAGTTCAATAATAAACAAAAAATACATGAACAAATGAACTACCATAAACACAAGTAGTACATTACCATACATTGATACAGAAGTAGTACATAACCGTACATAGTCACACAACTGGTGCTAACTAAACGCTTGTTTACCCATAATTCTTTGTTGCATGCACAAGTGAAAGCTAGCACCATAAAAGTCCAATCTTGCTCTCTTCGAAAATCCAATGCTTGCACAAGTGAAATTACAACATATAGTCAAACAATTATGTTAACTCATAAGACTTTAAATCTATTATCAAACAACTACAACATTGTACAAGTATATCATACTCGTATTATAAAATTTAGTTAACTTAAACTTAGTTAATTTCACAAAACTTCTTTAATTTTAACAAAACTTAGTTAATTTTTATTAACTTGGTTAACTTAGTTAATTTATTGTTATTATTATTAGAACTTGGTTAACTTGATGATATTATTATTATAAACTTAGTTAATTTTTAAAATAAATTGGTTAATTCATCATCATTATTATTTATAAAACTGTTAAATTAGTTATATTATTATTATTATTTATAAAATTTAGTTAACTTAAACTTAGTTAATTTTATAAAACTTGTTAATTTTAACAAAACTTAGTTAATTTTTATTAACTCAATTAACTTGGTTAATTTATTATTATTATAATTATTAAAACTTAGTTAACTTAATTGTATTACAATTATTAATATTATAAACTTAGTTAATTTTTATAAACTTAGTTAATTCTTCATCATCGTCATTATTATTAATTAAAACATTTTTGAATTGGTTATTATTATTATTTATAAAATTTAGTTATCTTAAACTTAGTTAATTTTGTAAAACTTATTTAATTTTAACAAAACTTGGTTAATTTTTATTAACTTGGTTAACTTAGTTAATTTATTATTATTATTATTATTATTATTATTATTATTATTATTATTATTATTATTATTATAAACTTAGTTAATTCGTTATCATCGTCTTTATTTATAAAACTTTGTTAAACTAGTTATATTATTACTACTAATAAAATTTAGTTAACTTAACTTATTTAATTTTATAAAACTTGTTTAATTTTAATAATTAATTTTTATTAACTTAGTTAACTTAATTGACTTATTATATTATTATTATTATTATTATTAAAACTCAGTTAACTTAATTATATTATTATTATTTATTAACTTAGTGGAATGATCAAATTATTTCCACTAGTTGTGCATGTTAGGTTCCTTAATTTACATGCATAACTAAGTTAATAATTATTAATTAATCCTAGCAAGTAAATCATTAACCAAGCTAAGTTAAGTATATGAATGTGCACTTATTACCTGGAAAAGCTTTATAGATCTCTTTGGAAAATTTGCCATTAAACCCAACCACCTCGACCAAAGACTTGACACCCTTAGAATGATCAGCGACTCTTCCATAATGACTTTAGCAACTGCATTAGAATTGACTTCCAGAGCCGTCTACAAAAATGCAGTTGTGACCAAAACCATGCATGTCAAAAACTAATAGCTAAATAAATAGAATTCAAAAATTAATAAACATGGCCTAAAACAATTTTCAATTGTGACTTGCTAATATCCAATTTGAATCTATTTAGAAGCCTGAGCGCTCTGAATTTCAGAATTTTCATCAGAAAAGTCCATTGTGTGACATAAAAATTGAAAAGCAGTTCACAAAAAATGTACACTAAGGTCAACCACCTTTCAAAGGCATTAAGTTCACCAATTAAAGAACCAAGGAATATCAAGAATACCATTACGTCAATAGCATTAGACAATCAACCACACAATCGTAATGAGCATTGGTTATTCCATGGATTTCAAAATCACTACCTTGTATACCTCCCTTCCGAAGATCACCAACCAGAAATATTACCCAATCATGACACCAATCTTTAACTGAATTTAAGAAATTTTCTAAGCCTGCTTCCCACACTCAGACTACTCCAGAACGCTGCCATAAAACTGGAATTTCCGATTTACTTTGGTGATCACACCCAGGTCGAATGACTAGGATAAGTAGATCAGACATTTGGATATCATCATGCACATGAAGTGCAATGAGCAAAAATGTATTCATTTCATATCAAACATGAAGCAAAACAGTGGTACAAGCAGCTTACAAATAATGTCAGGAATCATGAGCAACGAAATGTTTTCAGGGAGTAAATCATTGTCAGATTTACTCTCTCAGAGTTGAGAAGTCCTTCAAAAAACTCTGATAAGGCTACTCACTTCAGAATTGTCCGCGTATAATATCGTCTGTTTATAGAAATTTAGCTATTCCACCTATCCTAAAGCACTCTCATGCAATATGTAGTTTATTTCATCTCGTCCAACCTATTTTATAAAATGGAGTGCCCATAAGAACATATACATAGAATCCACAAAATATTTATCATTAAACATTTGAACTCATTTTATAATCTTAGATAGCTTTGATCTATCAAATATCATATTTTTATCTATGAAAATACTTTAAAAGCGCTGTTTTCCAAGTCAAAAAATATAGTAAAGTGAGGGATAGAGATCACTCACCTAAGTGAAGAATCGGCCAAAAAATTGATAAAGGTTTTCACTTTGTGATCTATGGCAAAACTTTGATTCTTTCCCATAAAACGTTGCACGGATCTAATAGCCCTAATTCCCAAAATCCTCTAGATCCCTTGATTTGGTTGTGGGAAGATGGAAGTGGATGGAGGCAGTGGGTGGTTTTGGAAGAACTAAGGGTGGTTCTGTTTAAGGCAGTGTTGATGGCAATGATCAAGAATATTAACAAATTGCAAATACAAGCAAAACAAATTTATTCAAGAATATCTTAGAAAAATGGATATAACTATAACACTAAAATACAATATATATAAAGCAATGAAGAAGACCAATTAGCAATGAAGAAAACTCATGAAGGAAAAATGTACCTACTGTAGTGATTTTTTTTTTTATTTGAGCGGAAGCGGTTTATTTGTTCAGAATCTAGTATTGCCTATTTAGATATCAATGACACTTAAAAAGAATTATGCAGTCTCACAGAAAAATAACAGAAATAGAAGACAGGAAGATTTAACGTGGTTCGGATATGAATATCCTACGTCCACGGAGACCCAACAACTTTTTATTTCACTAAAGAAGAGAGTACAAAAGAAAGAGGAAAGAATAATGGTGGATACTACACTTGCTTGTTCATATGAAGATAAAGTTCCTTCATTTATATAGACTTGATAATGAAGGGTTGCTTGGAGATTAAGCAAATCAATTTCCTGATTACGCAGATATCTTTCCAATTTGCGTGATTTGATTTTAGTATAAATAGATGACGTGATCTTCGTTTTCATATCTTTCCTTTATTCTCCATGCCTAATAATTTATTTCTTCATATAGCAGACTAATTAATTGATTTACTAATTAATTAGTTTCCTTAAAATGTCCTTCCATATATCAGCTAAATTAATTGATTTGATTGAATCAATTAATTAATTTCTTTCCCTTTTAATGAACATTTGAATCATCCAAATTCAACACTCCACCTTGATTCAAATATAACAATCTCTCTTCATCACCTTATCATCAAATAATCAACATATAAGTTGTTTGGTCTAGCGCCCCATGGCGCTCAAGTAACAGGTATCAAACTGATCAAGTTTGAGCAATGCTCAAACTTGTCCTTAGGAAGTGACTTAGTCATCATATCTAAAGGATTATCCAAAGTACTCACCTTCAACAATTTGATCTTTCTTCGTTCTTCCTCAAGCATAAGAAAGAAACCTCTAACATCAATGTGCTTCGTCCGTGAACTATAAGCTTGATTTTCTACAAGATGAATCGCACTCTGACTGTCTGAAAATAGCTCTACTGTCTGCTGCACCATTGAAAGATCATCCAACAACTGAAGTAAGTACAATCCTTCCTTTGTTGCTTCCACAATCGATATCAACTCTGCTTCGGTAGTCGATAAAGCTACGATAGATTGCAGCTTTGATCTCCATGAAATCGAGCCTATGCCAAGTGTAAAAACATAGCCCGACACTGACTTCCTAGCATCTCTATCCCCAGCGTAATAAGAATCACAGTATCCTCTAAGAAAGATGTCACCATCCACTCCACCATATAACAAGCCCACCGAACAAGTGCCTCGAAGATATCTAAGAATCCACTTCACAGCTTGCCAATGCTCTTTGCCTGGGTTAGACATATATCGACTCACAACACCCACTGCATGGGGCAAATCTGGTCTTGTGCACACCATCGCATACATAAGACTACCAACAACACTAGAATAAGGTATATCAGCCATATACCTTTTGTCTTCTTCCGATGAGAGAGATAAGTCTTTTGACAACTTAAAATGAGAGCCTAATGGAGTGCCAACCGGTTTAGCTTTCTCCATTCCAAATCGAGCGAGGACCTTCTCGATGTACTGAGCTTGAGTGAGCCTTAACTCTCTCCGCTTCCTATCCCTGCTTATCTCCATACCCAATATTCTTTGTGCCTTTCCCAAATCCTTCATGTCAAACTCTCTACTGAGCTCCGCTTTCAAGTCCTTAATTCTGGCCATACTCCGAGATGCAATCAGCATGTCATCAACATATAACAACAAATAAATCATATCACCATCACATCTCCTGAAATAAACACACTGGTCTTTGAAACTTCTGGAGTATCCCTGTGAAAGCATAAACTTATCAAACCTCTTATACCATAGTCTAGGAGACTGCTTCAGTCCATATAGAGATTTGTTGAGTTTGCAAACATAGTCTGGCCTGCTACTGTCAATGAACCCTTCCGGCTGCTTTAAATAAATCTCCTCATCCAGATCACCATGCAAGAATGCAGTTTTGACATCTAGTTGCTCTAATTCCATATCATAATGAGCAACCAATGCCAAAAGAATACGAATAGAAGTATGCCTAACCACTGGAGCAAAGATATCATGATACTCTACCCCTTTCTTCTGAACATACCCCTTTGCGACTAACCTTGCCTTGTATCTGAGATTACCGTTTTCGTCGTCTTTCACTCTATAGATCCACTTGCATCCAATAGCTCTCTTGTCGGTGGGAAGAGGCACCAAATCCCAAGTATGATTTCTCTGCAATGATTCAATCTCCTCCTCCATAGCAACTAACCAACTGGAACCGTTAACTGATGCGATAGCTTCTCTATAATCACAGGGCTCATCATGGACAACATTCAAAGCATATGTTGCCATATCATCGAAGTTAATATCTTCGATGCTCAATCCAACAAACTCATCAAGCCACTTAGGCTTTCTTCTTTGTCTGACAGGCCTAGGTTCCGAATGAGCTCCACCTTGAGTTTGATCCTCTGTACCAACATCGATATTATCCTCATCAACCACGGTGTCATCGGAAACACTATTTGAACGTTTATGGAAAGAATCAACAGATGACTTGCTTTGTGTCTGGTATTCTTCACATGTCCTCTCATTGTCATCCAATGAGGAAGGCTCCACCTTCAACATAGCCTTCTCATCAAAAGTCGCATGCCTGCTCATAACGATCTTCTTGCTAATAGGACACCACAACCTATATCCTTTCACTCCTCTCCTATAACCTAGAAAAATACACTTGCGAGCTCTAGGTTCCAGCTTCCCTTTGCTCTCGTGCACATAAGCTGGGCAACCAAACACTCTGAGAAATGAATAGCTAACAGGCTCTCCTTTCCATACTTCTTTAGGGATCTTCATATCTATGGCAGTGGAAGGTGTGCGGTTGATGAGGAAAGCCGCCATAGATAAAGCTTCAGCCCAAAATCCCTTCTTCAATTTAGCAGTCAGTCTAAGGCATCTTGTCCTCTCCAATAATGTCCGATTCATCCTTTCTGCAACTCCATTGGACTGAGGGTCGCCTGGTGTGGTGTAATGCCTCTTAATGCCTTCAGACTCACAATAATCGATGAATTCCTGTGATACAAATTCACCGCCATTATCTGAACGGAGAACTTTCAATTTCTTCCCTGACTGCTTCTCAACCATAGATTTCCACTTCCGAAACTTGGCAAAGGTTTCACTCTTTGACTGAAGAAAGTATACCCATACTTTACGAGAGAAATCGTCTATAAATGAAACAAAATATCTGGCTCCACCTAAAGACGGACAAGGGGAGGGACCCCAGATATCTGTATGAACATACTCCAAGACAGCTTTTGCTTTATGCTCTCCTGTACCAAAAGAAATCTTCGTCTGCTTTCCAAGAACACATTCTTCACAAAAACCAAGTTTTGAATGATGAACTCCATCAATCAATCCTCGTTTTCTCAACTCATCCATGCTGTGCTCACCGATGTGACCCATCCGTAAGTGCCATAATCTGGAAGAATCCGAATCAACAGATGTAACAGAAGCCGATTCACCAATTACAGTAGTGCCCTTTAGTAGATAAAGATTTCCTGCCCTCACACCTCTCATAACAATCATGGAACCCTTCGATATCTTCATTTTCTCTCCTTCCACTACAATCTTCAAGCCAAGTCTACTTAATGCCCCAACAGAAATCAAGCTCCTCCTCAAATCAGGTACATGTCTAACATCGGTGATCGTACGAATAACACCATCAAACATCCTAATCATCACGCTACCAACACCCACCATACGGCAAGAAGCATCATTGCCCATCAGAACTTCTCCTCCATCAATTTTACGGTAAGTGGAAAAGCAGTTCCTATCAGGTGTCATATGATAGGATGCGCCAGAATCAATCAGCCATAAGTTGCTCTTCCCAGAAGAGCCAGAAGCTGTAAATACATCGGTGTCACTTTCTGTATCTGATTTCTCTGCTGTAGAAGCTGAAGCTTGCTTTGGATCTTTTCTTCTACCTTTAAGCTTGGGACATTGTGCTATGAAGTGCCCTGGTTTTTTACAATAATGGCAAGTCAAATTCTTAGGCCCCCTAGACTGAGACCGTGAATAATTCCGTCCTCCACCTTTCTTCGTCCTGCTTTGGCCTCTACCTCTCTTCCTTCAGTATCACTATCCAAGCTAGTGCTCGCCAATCTACCTCTTAATACTTCATTATGAAGACCAGCCTTTACATCGGATAAGCTAATTTTACTGCGGCCATAAATCATGGAATTAACAAAAGCAGTATACTCCTTAGGCAAGAAACATAAGAGGATCACAGCTTGAGCCTCATCAGTAATATCAACTTCCGCTGCCTTCAGGTTCATAATCAAAGTCGTCAAAGCATCTACATGCTCCATGAGATCAGCTCCAGGCTTCATCTTGAACGAATAAAGTTGTTGCTGAAGAATAATCCCATTAGTGAGAGACTTGTCTTCATATGCATCCGATAATGCATCCCATAGTTCTTTCGCCGTCTTCTTTTGAGAGAATACTCTAAGAACTTCATCTGAAAGGCCCAACTGAATTGTTGTAAGAGCTTCATCTTCCATCTCTTCCAAATCAGCTGCATCAATATCTTTCAATTTCTCAGGCGCAGAAACAACCTTGTAAGTCTTCTCCTTCTTCAATACAGCCTCCATCTTCATCTTCCAAGTACCAAAATCTCCTTTTCCGTCAAAACGTGTTACTCCATAATTGACACTAGATCTGCCAACAGACTTACTAGAAGTAGCCATTAATATCCAAACAGAAACAATAACACTAGCTCCGATACCAAACTGTAGTGATTTTTTTATTTATTTGAGCGGAAGCGGTTTATTTGTTCAGAATCTAGTGTTGCATATTTAGATATCAATGACACTTAAAAAGAATTATGCAGTCTCACAGAAAAATAACAGAAATAGAAGACAGGAAGATTTAACGTGGTTCGGATATGAATATCCCACGTCCACGGAGACCCAACAATTTTTTATTTCACTAAAGAAGAGAGTACAAAAGAAAGAGAAAAGAATAATGGTGGATACTACACTTGCTTGTTCATATGAAGATAAAGTTCCTTCATTTATATAGACTTGATAATGAAGGGTTGCTTGGAGATTAAGCAAATCAATTTCCTGATTACGCAGATATCTTTCCAATTTGCGTGATTTGATTTTAGTATAAATAGATGACGTGATCTTCGTTTTCATATCTTTCCTTTATTCTCCATGCCTAATAATTTATTTCTTCATATAGCAGACTAATTAATTGATTTACTAATTAATTAGTTTCCTTAAAATATCCTTCCATATATCAGCTAAATTAATTGATTTGATTGAATCAATTAATTAATTTCTTTCCCTTTTAATGAACATTTGAATCATCCAAATTCAACACCTACATCATGACAATAGGCATAAAGTAATCGTGAAGAGAATGAATAAAAGACAAACCTACTAGGATGCACTAGACATTTTGTGATGTGTTCCTTGATTTGCGACCGTTATTTGCCTCATTACTAAGGTGTCATTCAGGAAGAACCAACAATAGCAATTCATTTTTTTGTAGGGACAGAGCAGATAACATGCTGAAAGTTTTTTATAACTTTGTCTTTGTCTAGGACCAGATTGAATGCCATCACTAGTCTACTATTTCTAATCAATTAGTCCCCTCTACAACATAACCTTAGTCATCAAACATCGAGTATGTGATGGATATAAAAACTTCACTGCCTCACTGTCAACTTCCTTGTCACAACAACCTTCAATTTAAACCTAACGTCAAAATGTCTATATATAACTTCAGCTTTCTTCCTACAACCCCATACATCACCTTTTACTGTTGCCACATAGACAGTCACTACTACTGCCCATACTTCTGCAAAAATAACCAAGGCATACGGTGAACAACAGTCTCCACCTCCACGGTCCTTCCTCTACCATCCCCTACCTTGCAATATAGACTCATCACATACATTCCTGCCACATACCAAACCACCACTTTAGATCATCACAATAGTCACGTGATCTGCCACACTGATTCAATCACAACTACAAAACAAACTGCTCATATAAAACTACTGCCTTGCTCCTTTGTAAAAACTTCGCCAGTTAATGCCACACCCATCAATACTACTGCCACTGCTTTTGGACCACCACCACATATCAGATATTGTCCACCACTACATACTCATAAAACATCATAAAACAAACACCCTGTCATAGTCACAACAAGACTTGCACAAAACTGCCATAAGCACATACCCCATATAAACATCATCCCAAACTACCATCATCAACACTATGCAACCAGCACTATCCTACTGCCTCTTCCAAATTGTTGCTCAACTTCCTACCCCTGTACAACTACTGCATCCCTCCTCTGACCATCTAATCCCCTATACAACCACCCACTGCATTACTTCACTGTGCATTTTTTACCTTAAAAGAACCACCCCGACCCTTCTAAAAACTGTTACAGATTCACTATCATTTCAACTATTCTCAACACTCACCAATACAACTCAAACACCCATGACTTTAATCAATTGCCACTATATTACTGTCACTACAACTCACGATCCCCACAGTGCTTCTACCTTTAAATCGACTGCAGCAGTCGCCAGTATAGACAGTTCTACATATCAACAGCAACAACTCGTCTTCATAGCCTCACCAGAACCAACTCAAAAATTCAGAGACATAACCCATTCCCATTCAAGTGCATCTCACCCACCAGTCAAAACTGCACATCATCAAACAGCTCTGCCATCAACAACCAAACCACCATATTACCAACCACAATCGAACTACCGCCCTATACTGTGCTCAAAGTCCCACTTCTTCCATACAACCATTCCACACTGACTAATTATCACTTGAACCATCTCCTACCAAACTACCACATCACAACTGACTTGCACATACAAGCTTACAATAATCACCGCAGCCAACAACTAACTAGAACAACCACACATCGCCATCAGCCTATTCTAACCATCAGCACTCCTACCATCAAAAAGAAAGAAGCCTCTCCCCAAACTTCCCTGTCATTACAGTGCCTCTACACTTGCCATCGACTCCCTGACTTCACCATGAAATATCACTCTCCTCACAATTGAACTACCCATACTACACAGTTCAACATTCTTACCACTGCACTTCTTTACAAAAATAACCACCCACTGCCAATTCGCAACCACCACCAGCCAACTACTTCCATCCCATTGACAAAGCAACACAACTGCGTAAGCAGTGACCGAAGTTCAATTCACTATGCAACAACCCATCGACAACAATCAAACACGCGATTTCGACTGCACCCACATCGCGAACCACTTGGAAATAGTAGCAAAAGGTTGAATGTCAATACGATGGCTAATCGGCGAACGTCATTCAAAAAATGCCTCATTGGTGTCAAAACCGCGACTGACGCGAAGCTCTAACTAACCTTAGCATTAGGGCTAGAACCAACCAAACTTAAACAATGAGCCGAGGGAGAGATCGAGTTTTGCAGAGTCGAGATGAAGATCAAAATCAAGTGAGCGACGCAAGACTCATCTCATACAAGATTTAATCTTTTATCGTTTCTTTTTTAGGGCATCTCCAATCGATTACGGGCTGAATATTCAGCGGGCTGAATATTCAGCCCGTAGCTGGGGTAAAATGCCCAATGGCCAGGCGCCCATTTAATGGGCGCTTGACGCTTAGGCGCCCATTTTATGGGCGCCTGAGGCCAGGCGCCCATAAAAGGGCACCGCCCCCTCTCCTCCCCTCATTCCTCCTCACTTTTCGTTTTGAAATTTTTTTGAAAATTAGAAAATTTATTCAAAATGCCGCCGCGTCCAACCAAAATCGCCCGAAGAACGGTTCATAGACATCCAGAGGAGCAAGCAGGACCATTACACGTTCCGCCACCGCCTGGAGTTTCACCAGACGATCTACGTGTTCTACATGAGCTGCCAGATGGTTATCGGCATAGAGCCGAAACCGCATTGACGACCATACAGGTATTAATGAACCCTTACTATAATTTGTTATTTTAATTTGTACATTACATACTCATATTGATCAACCCTTACGCTATAAAAAATTGTTGTTTCATTAACTATGTATAGGACCATTACATTCACTGTCGGGGTAGTTGGGCTAAGTGCATTACCCAGTTTTATGACAATCTTCCTGCTCCTATTATTGAGAGGCTACAGGCTAGCCCTTTTGGTCTATTTTTGTCGATTAGGCCTGTTCAGTCCTTTGATCGACCTCTCATCCAGGCATTAGCTGAGAGGTGGTGGCCCACCACGCATACGTTTCATTTTTCAGATTTTGAGCTTGGTATCACCCCAGTTGATTTCTACATGTTCACTGGGATTGAGATTGGACGACAGGGTCTTCGACCTTTTCCATTCGATGATTTATCCGAGTCGCCGAATTTGTATACTGTTTTTTTACCACTGATAGATGTTACCCACGTCTCTAGTGGTTCTGTTAAGTTGAGGTACCTGCAGCATTACATCACCAGTTATATAGCTAGAGCCGATATGATGGATGCAGTTACTAGAGCATTTTTGTTGTACCTGTTTGGTTCGACCTTTTTTTCGAACCAAAAAGGTACGGTTAGACTTGGCTATTTAGCTTCCCTTGCCCGATTAGACCATCTACATACCATCGACTGGGGCACGGCGATATTAGGTACCCTATATACTGCTCTAGATTCATTTGCGCTTGGCGATGTCAGGCAGATGTATGCTTTTTGGTATATTTTGCCGTTATGGTACTACGAGTACACGGCAAACATGCATCCCCGCATCCAGGACACGGCTAGTCAGGCTGCTGAGCATTACTTCCCTAGGATGAGACGATGGGAGACCATGCAGTACGTACATCATGTCCCCTTAGGTGTACGACATGACTTGATGGAGGCTAGGTCACAGCTGGATATGCGTAGTCGTGGTAACATCATTCGGACTCTTTGGGCCTCACATTGGACTCATCTAGCAGATGCTGGTCTTCTGGTGGACGACCATCCCTTGATGGTTGCGTATTCAGTATCTAGACGTAGGGTTGCTTTGCATACACCTGCATTTATGCCTATGTGGTATTTGGGAGAGAGATGTGCTTATCAGATTACGGGTGATCGTCGTATACCATACGATCCTTTATCCTACGAGGACATGTTTGGTAGACATAGGGTGATCGGTGATCAGTACTTACATGCTCTACGACAGGCTGGATGGGTGGATAGTAGTACTTTTTTCATCGATGGGGATTACGATGCTTATTGGGCTAGAGTAGCACCCCGTAGATTCATCGTACCAGATTATGTTCGTGGGGTCAACTCTGATCATATAGGACCTCATCTGGCAGCCGGTAGAGTTCAGGTACCGCAGGTTTCATTTGACCCGATTCCGTCACAGTTCTCCCAGGCTCCCATGCAGTTGGAGCCTGATACCACTTTTAGAGCGTATGACTTGACAGGTACTTTGATTGAGCAGCCTTTAGTCTTTCCAGATCACCCCGACTATCCTGGTGTGCCTTCAGTCGGTTTATATCCTCCGTATGAGGTACGTTTGTTGTTTACTGTCATTTTTCCTTTATTTTATGCTTGTTTTTTTATGGCTTTTGTCATCTTTATGTAGTATGCTGCTAGATTGGATCAGGCCAGAGTAGGGTTTGGTGTGTTTCGCGATATGACTCTTGCACATACACACGCCATGCATGATATGTACATGCAGCATACACAGATGCTAGAGGCTCAGATTGATCAGCTATCAGCTAGACTTGCTGTATATGAGCCTTTCGGATCACAAGGCGGAGGTGATGCTGGTCCCAGTGGGTATGGTGCTGGTGGTGTAGATGAGGACGATGGGGATGATGAGGACGAGGGGGATGATGGTGATGGGGATGACGAGGATGACGATGTAGACGATGATGATGATGATGGAGATGATGATGATGACGGTGACGGAGATGAGGATGATGACAGTGACGGAGATGATGATGACGGTGATGATGTTGACGATGACGACGCTGCCTCCCTTTAGTTGTATACTTTTTAGTTTATGTGTATGAGTATATGTACTTAGGTCATTGTTTCAGTATATTGTGTATTATTTATATGCTGTCACTTTCTTGGATTTTGGGTTATACATGTTGATGTATATTATTATTTGTAGGTATATTGAGTACTGTGACTTATACATGTTGGTGTATATTATTAGTTGTAGGTATCCGTTTAAATACAAACTATATATGTTGGTGTACAATGTGAATACTTTATGTTCGTTTAACTAGTTAATGATTCAAACATAGAACACTTATAAGAAACGACACAGTAATAATAGACTGCACATATGAAGAAACTGCAACTCATGATACATTAACGAACGTTACATAACCAACTATCAATACTGTCATCTTAAGACCATCCAAATCTTTCTAGCCAGTTTTGACGTATGAAGTATGCATCATGGGCAATGAAGGGCGTGCCATATTTTAAATTGTATCGACCGTCATAAGTCGAACGTGTTGTCTCAAACACATTTTCCGATATTACCTCGTTAATAATCTTTGTGTAGCGCGTGCATGCCCTAGTAAAGTTTTTGTGCACAGTCCTGACCTCTTGAGCCGTACGTCTGACTTGAGAGCCCACATCGTTGTTGTACAGGTCAGCCAGAGTGTCCCAAAAATTAATTGCCATTGACTCCTGATTATCACACTTCTCATCGGTTTCAATGTAGTACTGCATAATCAACTTCAATTCATGAGACGTAAATGTCATGTTCGACATTGTAATTTGAATAATGTTAGGTTTGTAAATGATTTAAACGTATAAGGATTTGTGAATTTATATAATGGATTATGAGGAGAGAATCTTGACACACCCTGTATCCACTCATCGTAGCACTGACACACCCTCTATCCACAGTACGTGATTAGACCGCACACTGACACACCCTCTATCCACTCATCGTAGCAGAGAATCTTGACCGGCAAACGAACGTGGCTACAGTACGTGATTAGACCGCACACTGACACACCCTCTATCCACTCATCGTAGCAGAGAATCTTGACCGGCAAACGAACGTGGCTACAGTACGTGATTAGACTGCACACTGACACACCCTCTATCCACTAATCATAGCAGAGAATCAAGACCGGCAAACGAACGTGGCTACAGTACGTGATTAGACCGCACACTGACACACCTTCTATCCACTCATCATAGCAGAGAATCTTGACCGGCAAACGAACGTGGCTACAGTACGTGATTATACCGCACACTGACACACCCTCTATTCACTCAATATTTGGTCATATATATATAACCATATAGATGTCATACTTGTCCACCACAATTTACTCTAACAAAACATTCAAATATCAGACAACTATCCTCAAATATCAAACAATGTCTGGAAATTTACTTAAAGCTGTATTGCTTTGCGACAGTGATTCTGAAGAAGAAGCTTATGCGTTAGCGCATCAACAGGAGGAGGAGGAATTGATGGAGATATATCGTGAAGCATACGGAGCAACTTCTGGAAAACATGGTGGTTCCGTAGTGGGTAGGAAATATATCAACCGTAACCAGCAAGCATTTCACAAAACACTGCTGCAAGATTACTTTGCCCGTGATCCAACTTACGGTCCAGAGACATTTAGACGACGATTCAGAATGAGTCGACCATTATTCATAAGAATTCTCGAAAGTATTCAGCAGAATAATAATTATTTTGTTTTTAAGCAGGACGCTGCAAAAAAACATGGTTTGAGTGGGCATCAAAAGATGACTGCAGCTTTGAGAATGTTAGCATACGGTACACCCGCCGATGCCCTAGACGATGCATATCGTATTGCAGAGAGTACGGCATTGGAAAACCTAGATCACTTCTGCCAATCAGTTGTGGACATTTATGGGACGGAATATCTTCGATCTCCAAACAAGGCAGATGTAACTCGCTTGCTTGAAATGCATGAAAGCAAGGGCTGGCCTGGAATGCTTGGAAGTCTAGATTGTATGCATTGGGAGTGGAAGAACTGTCCAAAAGCTTTTCACGGAGCATATAACGGCAAGGAAAAAAAACCAACAATCATCTTAGAAGCAGTTGCCTCTCATGATTTGTGGATCTGGCATGCTTTCTTTGGAATGCCAGGTTCTCTTAATGACTTAAACGTTGTCGAACGATCTCATCTGTTCAACGATTTGGCGCAAGGTAAGTCAACTCCCGTATCATTTACTCTTGGTCAGAACACATATGACCATGGATACTATTTAGGAGATGGAATTTATCCCAAATGGAGTACGATTGTGAAGACATTTGCAAACCCAATGACGGCAAAACAGAAACAATTTGCTGCGATGTAGGAAGGACAAAGGAAGGACGTAGAAAGGGCGTTTGGGGTCCTTCAAGCAAGATTTGCAATGGTAAGCAATCCATGTAGATTATGGAAGAGATCAAAAATGGCTACAATTATGTTTTGTTGTATAATTCTCCATAACATGATCATTGAAGATGAACGCGGTATGGATTATCCTGATTTCGAGTATGAGGGGGCAAGACAACCACCCGAATTGTTTCGCACAACCACGTTACGAAATGAAGAACAGTACGCAATTCATAACGATCATCATGAGGTATATCGTAATGCAGCTATTCATAATAGACTCCAAAGGGATTTAATGGAGCATATTTGGAATTCTCATGGAAATCAGTAGTTGAAGATGGTGGATCTTCGTTTAATTACATATGTTTGCCTTTTTTATTTCTATAACGAAGCGTGTAATGCTTCAATTATTATGTTTGTATTGTCATTTATGTTTGATGAAGTAAATCTATTACGGGCATATACACAATGCTTCGAAAAAATGATAAACCATTAAATATTGTTAAACCGAAAATAACACTTGATTACCTAAATGAACTGAAGGTACATGGAAATGCAAACTGCAATAACTAGAAATATCAAATTAATACGTCAACTACATATGTTTTGTTCCAGATCTACTCTCAACAATGCGCTGTTTGTACTCCATCCAATATTGCAATATAATTGGATCCATTCCGGTGACATCCTTTTCCATTACTATGGTCTCTTGGCGTTGCCGCTCTAGCTCAAAACGACCCTTCTCAATCTCAGTCAATTCTTTTAACACGGCAAGCTTTTCTGCGCTTCCTTTTTGACGTTCTGCATTTTCTCTCGCATGTTATTCATGCATTAGGGCTAAACGAGAATCGATTTGAGATTGAACAGCAATTTTCTTCTTAGCTGCTCGTTGACCCATCGGTCTAGCGTCCTCATCAAATGCGGGAACTACTTCTTCGTCTTCGATATCTTGGCATTCATTTGAGGCCATATGAGAAGAATTGCCTGGGCTAGAATTGTAAGTAGATCTACTTGCTTTTTTCTTCCCCTTTGACTTCGTCTGCACATCTCTTAAGCCTTTTGCGGTGTTTGAGTTCCATTTTTGTTGACTAACAAGCAAGTCATAGCAGTTTGCAAACTGATAGTAGTGGGGTTTCTTTGTACCATTTTCTCTTGGAAATAATTTCAAGAACTGATCGTTCGCCATTCTCTTCTACAAAAACAGAAAAACAAAATCAAATATTAACAAAGTGACTAGAAATGAGTGTAAATTAAAAATGTGATTTTACCAATTCAGCTTCGCCACCCATTCCACTTGGATTTGCTGTTCTTATTTTGTGGATCTGCGACTCGTAGAATTGTGTTTGTCGATTAATCTTCCCAAAACGACCCGTGATTGCAGACATTGATCTCGTCTTTTCAACATGTTTTTTATTGTACGCACTCATGACTTTTGCCCAAAACGCCTCTCCACTTTAGTCGTTCCCCTTTACCGAGTCGTTAGAAAAATGACAATAAATATAACACAAATCCTTATCTTCATCGCCAGACCATGGAGCAGAAGAATGGAACGATAGAGGGGGGGCGGTTTGGGGAATTCCATTTTGAAAGGGTTGAGAATCTAAATCCCAGCTATCCATATTCATCGCTTCGGTATATGATTGAAACGGATGAGACATACTTTCAATATTAAGGAATTGAGAATAAAATTGTAATAGAAGAAGAGATGTGTGTATTACAATCTGGATAACATTGTGATATATGTAGTGAAATCATAAATATGACCGTTTATAGCCGTTGTAATTTGAAATATGTCCGTTTATAGCCGTTGTAATTTGAAATATGACCGTTTATAGCCGTTGTAATTTGAAATATGACCGTTTATAGCCGTTAGCGGAGAAATATGGGGGGAATTTTTGGCGGGGGGGGGGGGGGGGGGGCTTGGGCGCCCATTTTATGGGCGCCCAAGCCCTGGCGCCCATTTTATGGGCGCCAGAGCTCTGGCGCCCATAAAATGGGCGCCAGGGCTTGGGCGCCCATAAAATGGGCGCCCAAGCCCCGTTCAGAATCCTGAACACGATCCTGAACGTTAAGCTTAATATTAAGCTTGAATCGAACGATTGGAAAAAAAATTTCGCCATATTCAGCAAATAATGTAACCATTGGAGATGCCCTTAGTATAAAGGAGAATGGGTTTTTCTTTTAATTTTAGGGAAGAAAGTAAAAAAAGAAAGATAAAAAGATTTGGATGGCAAGCGGGAAACGAAAACTGAGCCCGCCTAAAAAAATTATCCTACAGTAGTGCACAATTAAAATTTAAACGCTACAATTATATTAAAACAAGTGAAATAGCTACATTTCATGTTTAAACGCAACCGTTTAGTGCAAGTAAAAGCACATTTTCTTGTAGTGACCCTTAAGTACTCATTTCTAACATATGTATTATATTTTGTTTTACACTTGTTAAAACAAATGTTTTTATATATACAATTTCTATATTCAACAAATAAATGCATTTTCTTTTATAAATTCTTTAAGAAAAAATTGAATTTTAAAACAAATTATACTTTAATAATATAACACACATGTGTATATTATAAAATTTAGCTTTTTAAACAACATTCAAACTTTTACTATATTTTAAACATTACAAATAATACTTTAAATATAACTTTATATTATGTTTCTTATCTAAATAAATACATTTATTTTATTAATCATTTATATAATCTTTTGAAGATAAATAGTTTAAAATTTAACTACACATAAATAAATATTTTAGAGTTCCATAATTTATTAGCCTTTGGAAAAATTTATTATATTAAATTCAAAACATCATTTTCAAATTAAAATGCATATTTTAAACAATTAGAAACAAATTCTTATTAACTTAAAATAAAATTTCAAATCAAATTTATTTCCAATATATTTATTTTGGAAATTTTCTAATTAATTCACAGATAATTTTACAATTTAATTCCAAAATTAAATTATTTGTCAAATTAAACTTGGCAAAAATTCATGAATGTTACACCTGTATGGTTTTGATTATGCCCAACTATGCTGGAACTGAGATGCAAGCATTTCAGCTAGATTTTATTTTACTTTCTATAGACATTATTATAATATCAGACCAATTTGATAAAAATGTTTTGGTTATCGTAAGGTAAAAACCCGGCATATTTATTTATGGCATGATCTTACGAAATACCTCTGTTTTCAAAGAATTTTCAAAAAATAATAATCCAATTGAATGTGGTTTTCTCACGCTAGTTTTCCAAACTGACTCGGGTGTTGTTTTATTATGATGCTCGGGTCAGACCTAGTTGTACAGATTCAGGTTAAAAAGCTAAGGACCTCAAGAGGCGAGCTGGATAGTAGAGCGTACTTCCATATTTGATTATTATTCCGTTGTGTAAGGACAAGCTATTAAATTATCCAGGTTGATTGTTGCCAATGTACTCTGATGATTGTAAGTATATAACAGTACATATTTATATATTGTATTTTGTTCCGCTACGATTGTGAGACTCTGATGTTGTTATTTTTATCTTCTTCTTCTACCTCTTTCTTCTTTCCCCTTATGGTCTGGTTTTCCGGCCTTCGATTACTCGGCATTTAATACAGCGAACGTACTGAGGTCGATTTTCGGGTATCGAAAAATTGGGACGTGACATTGTGGTATCAGAGCTGAAGGTTAAGCGAGAACCTTGGCTTTGGTAGGGATTACCATTAGCGATGGAGTCAGTAGTACTCTAGAATAAGTCTGAGAGTATTAACAGATATGAGTGTGTATTTGTTAGTGAGTAAATTGTTTTATATTCTAACAACTTATCGATTGGGTGTTTATAAATTCTGGTCGGAACAGTCGGGACCACTGTATCGATAGGGATTTCTAAGCTCTTAAATTAGGCAAACCAGCACGGCATTGTTTTAAAGATAGGTGAATGAAATAATTTTACCCAAAATTATATTTTGATATAAAGGAAATAATTTTTTAAAATTTATTATATATAATGGAATGTTTGGATGATAATATTATAGTCAAATAAGATCTATAAAAAATTAAAATGGCTTATATAACCAAGGAAAGTATGAGATTGAATTTTGGAATTAAAAATTAAAAGTGATAAGTTAAAAATGAAATTTTACTTAGATTGAGGAATTAAATTGTTGAGATTTAATTGAGGGTGATTTAAAAGAAATAAATTGGTAAAGTAGATTGGTTAATTGGATTAAATTTTGGATGCAATTGAATTGGAAAAAATAGAAATTAAAATTTGGATTGGGAAATAAAATTGAAATTGTACTGAAATAAACTTAAGCTAAGTTTGATATTGATTTTGATTTGAATAAAATCTAGTTGTAATTTGAATTAAGAAATAAAATTGAAATGAAATTAAGTTCTTACTTAATAAAATTCAAATAAAATATGTGATGTCAAAAGAATAGTTTAATGCTATATTTAACTGGAGCTAAATTAAATAAAAAATCGAATTGGAATAAATAAACTTCGATAGCTTATCAAAGAATTGGAAATGGTTGGAATAAAATTCAGTTGACTTATAGATGATATTGAATGGAATAAAATTCTTACTTAAATAAATAAAAGTAAGATAAGAATTCAATTGGAATAAATAAATTGAAATAGCTCACAAAAGTTGAAATGCTTGAAATAAGAGTAAACTTGGCTTGATTAATGTATGGTCTTGAGTTAAAATAAAAAGTAAATGGAATTGATTATAAATGGATGAAAGTCTGAAGGATTAATGAGTGTGTGACTTGCAGAATTTGAAAAGTGAAAATAAAAGCCAAAATAAAATTGTTTTGATATTTTGGAAAATGAAATAGAAATCCAAACTTGAAATTATAAAACAGAATTGAACTCAAATAAAATAATGAAATGATTTTTGAGATAAAAATCAAATATTAAATTATAAAATGGAGGTGAACTAATTAGACAATTAGTTATTTAGTGGAATGTGGAAATGGAAACCAATTTGGTTAAATAGAAGTTGGATTGTGAGTTAAAAATATAATTTGGAAATAAATTCGAGTTATAAATAAAATTCGACTCGAATTGTTAGTAAATTAAATATAATTGAGATATTGTCGAATGAAGTGAAGTTGGATTGTAATAGTGATGGTTTGAAATGCAAATAAAATTCAAGAGAGTAGACATAAATTGAAATGGCCTGGTTATAAATAAAATAAATTGAGAATGTGAATTAAAATTTAAATGGATTGAATGAATAAACTAATTGAATTAAAGGGAATTTGATTGGATAATAATCAAATTGAAATGGAAATAGAATTGGTGTAAGAAGAAACGGAATTATTATGGAATTGAAATAACTTAAGTAAAGCGTGAAATGGTTATTGTCAAGCTAAATAATATGGTTTCGAATCAAAACTACGCAAATGCAAAATAAAATGCAAGTGAAGGGGTTGTAAATAAATTAGAATGGATTGGGATTAAATATAAATTTAGTTGGAATAAATTTAAAATTGTTATAAGCTTAAGTAGTTGTTTATTCACATGAATATCGCCGAAACTGCATAGAAATAATTGTCGTTTGACGAAAATGGAATTAAATAAAATTCTATAAATTGATTGAAGTGAAATAGATTGATTTTGAAAACAATTGAATTGGAAATGGACTTGTTTGGAATTAAAAATGAATTGCGCATAAGCGGATAAATTAAAAACCATAGAAATTGAATGAAATATTATATGAATTAATTGAAAGAAATTGAATGTGTATGGAAATCTTATAAATTGCTTAAAAGAATTGTTTAATGTGCATTGTTTAAGTATTCACGTGTTGTAGTTGTTTAAAAGAGTGAAATGTTAACAAATTGCATATATTCCATGCTTACATGTGTAAATTGAGTAACTATAGGTACTTGGAGGCCGTTTAGTTGGATTTTAATCGCACGAAATGCTAAATAAATAAGCCATTGCTTCAAAAATGCCAAATAGAGGTATGCCTACGCAATAAAAGATAGGAAATATCAATTATTGATTGTTTTTTTTCGACCATGTGGGTCGATGTATATATATTTATATCTCTTGTAAAATTGCAAATGCTCCTACGTACAAAGAAGACCCTGCCAAAAAATTTCGAAAATTTTAGGAGTTGGAAAAATTTTGAAAATTTTTTGTTAACTACAAATTGATTTCAAATTGGAATTGCAATAAAAAGATTTCGATATCGGAATTGAAATTGAAACTAATTGTTTAGTTTGGAATAAAGAATTAGAAACGTAAATAACAAGTTTTCACTAAATGGGTTTTAATAAGTTAGTGGGTTTAGGGCATTCTTCTGCCTTAGCATTTCGGTGGCGAAATTCTTTTAAGGGAGGAATGTAACGACCCAGATTTTTCAACGTCGAATTTGGAATATTTAAATGGGTTTAAACATTTGATTTGGTTTATGAATTGTTTGGATATGAAAAGTTTGGTTTTCATTTATAAAATAAATTCAGAATCTAAGATATAACGATTTATTGGACCATTCAACTTTTGAATTATATAATTGGAATTTGAGTAAAATTATTGAATTTGGAGTTTCATGCTTGTTAAAAATATATTAAAGGCTTATAAAAATTTATATTGATAACACTGAAGTTAGTAAATGGGTTAAAATTGAATTTAAAGTGGTTGTTCGATTTTAAAAATATATCATTAAATCGACAATTTAAAATAGCCTTCTGAGGCATATTCTCGGATTTCGATGAAACCAGTTTCATTGGATCCGTAACAATGTATTATTATCGGATTTCAATTTTTGTAGCATTTGGAGTTGTCGTATGGCCGTACAAGAGGTAAACGAGCTGAACTTTATATTGAAATTTAATATAAATAATTAGGTCCAAAATGCTATATTTATCGAGAGTGTTTGAATTTAAATTTAAATTAATACACACACACACACACACACATACATATATATATATATGTATATATATATATTTGTACCCTAATTCATCCCGGCAGTGATTACCTCCCTTCATCCTGCCTCCTTTCACCATCAGCACTTTTTGCCTTCTCTGTAGCAGGCATTCAACACAAGAAATCACGCCCTCGGTGAAAATCAAATGAAAGACGACTATCTTCTTCTTGAATCCAAAATCATATTATCTCTATCTATTTATTCCCTTCGTTCCTCAATACATCAAAGCCAAAACCGACCAAAAGAAAAATGGCGCTCCTCACCGAAGCATGAAATCGTGAAGAAAAAATAATAATAAACAAAGTCACGACCTTTTCTCCCTCAATTCAAATGAAATCTGTTCGAACCAAATCGAAGTGTTCGATTAAAAAAAGGGCATCGCGAGTTAATCGAACAGGAAGGGTCGACGGCGCGTTTGTCGATGGTAGGCGCCAAGCTTTAGGGGAAATCGCGAGCTGTAGGTAGGTGGCACGAGGGGCTGTCGAAGTTTGGTTTCATCTCTATAGATGGTTAGGGCCACGCTCGAGTCTCGGGTGATTTGGGAAGGGGGCAATGGTGGCCGGCGCGTTGGAAAGCACACGGAGGAGGGATCGACGACAGTTGACGAGGGGAAGACGTGGTGATGGGGTTTTCGTGTTTGATAGCTTGAGGTTGGTCAGCGTCATCTTGAGTAGGGCTTTGGCTTGAAGCTTCACGTATATGCAGCCTATTTATTTAAATTTAGAATTTAATAATATATGTATATATATATATAAATATATATAGAAAACAAAATAAGATAAATAAATAAATAAAATATAAGAATAAGATATGTTTACTATTTATTCATTTCAATTTAAAGATTTATAAATATAAATATATATATATATATGTATATATACAGTAAAAAGGATAAATGTTAAACAGGAAATTATTATATATTTTGGAAAATATGGGGATTTGTACAAAGATTGGATTTTTAAATCTATACGGGTTATTTTTATAAGAATATGGGTTTTCAAAAATTAAAATAAATAAGCATACGCACATTTTTAACTTACTAGTTTAATTCTTAAAACAACATATTATGGAGATTAATTTGTCTAATTATTTTAGTCCCAAAAAAATTATTAGAAGGAATTAGTTTAAAATCATATTATTTTTTAATTAAATCTACTGAATGGTAACTAATTATTCAATTAGTTCAAATATTAATAGATCATATAATGTCTATACAAGGTCAAAAATCGGAAAACCAGGTCGAAGTTGAAGTGGATTGCAAACTAAAAAGAAAAGGGGAGATCTTCTCACTCATATGGATTGCCTAGTAAATTTAAATTATTGGATGTCTTTAGAAGAATTAAATAATTATCTTTTGGATGATATTATATTTGTAGTGTATATATATATGTATATTGGAGTGATTGATATTCCTGCATTAAATAGCGGATGAGACCCTATGCTTCCCGCATAATAGTGGATGACCCTTTATACCGCGATATCCCCTTGAAGTAGGATTTGGTATTTTATTTGTTGACTAACATCTGTGGATGTAGGGAAAACAAGTTGGAGGGATCCCACAGAATTCCTCAAAAATAGTTATTGTTTTATATATATGTGTGTGTGTGATATATGATGTGATAAATAAATTGTTATGGATTGTGTGAATTGAACTGTTAAATGTTAAATGACTTGGGAATTTAATTTGGATATTTTTTAATACAATAATAATTAAGTGAAGGGGTTTAAAAGGGAAATTTTGTAAGAAATTGTTTATTTTGAAATTTGATTTATTAAAAAGGAATTAAGAAGAATAAAGAAATATATATATGCTAACTTGGTATTACTTAATCATTTGTAAATTGTTTAAGTAAAGAATTGAAATTAAATTATTTATTAAGGGCTGAAAGGGATATTAGAATCAATAAATAAATTTGAAGTAAAACGGAATTTTATTAAATGCTAAAATATTATAATGGAATAAAGAATAGATTTTAAATAAAGGTAAAAACTCAATGGAGTTTATAAATGAGATAAAATGATATCCGTGGATATGTGAAAATTTAAGTTAACTGTGTGAACTTATATCGAGTCATGGTGTAACAACCCGATATTTTCGTTAATTTTCAAATTGAAGTTTTTAAAATTTAAATTACAAATGGTTATAAAGTTTGAGGGGCTTTGATTTTTTTTTTTTAAATAGTGGTTCATTTGTTTTGGTTTCGGTCCAAACTTTGGTTTTCAGTAGTTTGTTGATAGACGTTCGATCTCTGTAGTGTTTACTTGGTTTTCCATAGCGTACCTGTGAATTAAGAACAATGCTATCAGAAAGTGTGAATAATTATTATAACAATCAAATTGCACTTACTATTAAACAAACAAGCTAAACGCTAAACTAAATTAAGCGATCTCCCTTAACTAAATTATTTATTAAATTTAAACCAGCCCAACAGAACTGCCTCTCCCATTTCAGCCCAAAGTCTTGAATTATAAAACTTAATCAAATCGCAACTCATTTCAAATTTTCAACCCAGCCCACAATCTCCCTTTACTTTTCCTTCGACTTAAACCCGATCCCCTTTTTCTCATTCTCTATTATTCGTTCGAAATCTAAAACCACCGAGAGAACAAAAATGGTGGCGGCCTCGTGCTCCATCGATCCACATCACCAATTAGGGTTTCATCAATTAATGGCTGCTCGCCCTCGCGTTCGTCTTCGCTTCAGGCCAAGGTGAGTGGTCCTCCGCTCACATCTAATTCAAGTCAATTTAATTATTTCTGGCTCGTTTAAATTCGTGATTTTTGGTTGCTTGATTAATTGATTCCCACGGTATAAAAATAGGACTGTTGTGATGGTGATTTTCGGGTTCACTTGTTTCGAATTTCTGGCAATTGATTTTTATGTAAATGTCGACATTTGCTTGACCTAATACTGTCAAGCTTTGTTCGTACCTACCACCATCGTTGCATTGATGTTATGCTTTCGGCCATTTGAGTTGTATAGATGCCTGTGATGATTTTCGACTTTGTCAATTCGTATTCAATTGTTTGAGTTGTCGATTCATTTTTCTTGCAGTCCGTTTGAAGTTGTTTTATTTGACTTTGGCTATTTTGTTTACCGCCTCTGGTGGCACTATCGACTTCGTTCGATTTCACCTGCTGTTCAATGACTGCGACCACTTTGTTGGATTTTTGGACTCACTGATCATTATGACTTTGATTTTTTTACTGCTTCGGGTTGCCCTTGCTCTTCCACTATTCACTTCGAGCATGGGTTGCTCTGTCTAGTTTAATGCATTCATATTGTAGCTGGATTTGGTCGAGTTGCTTGATTCACTGTTGAATTCAGTTGCTTGATGTATTCGAGTTAGTGTTGTCCCATCTGTTCATCACTATATATTTAAAAATATTTGTGCATATGTAAATATATACATATGTATGTGTGTATGAATAAATTGGTGGATTGGCTAGAATTGCAATCTTGTAGTCATCATGTATGCCTGGTCTCATTTTCATGTTACCGGTATCATGTATCACTTTGATTGGTCTGCACCCATTTCTCTTCATTGCTGTGTGTATACATACATTTATGTAGCATGTTATTGCAATGTTGTGCACTTCATATTGTTTAACCTTTTGGACATACATGTTGAGGCTGTTGTTTATTTGCTGTCATGTTCAAATTTACCATTTGCCTCTGTGTTGCATTGAACTGTGTTTCACTGTCTTGCTTGCTGAGGCAGCTCTGTCCACTGTTTCATTTTGTGTACACTACCTTATTTAGTTCACCTGAACTTTGAACCGATCCAATGTGATGTTAAATACCTTTGTAATTGCTGTCACAATTGTTGGCACTGCTAACATAACATATGTGCACTTATAAGTGTCCTCATGTGTATGCCTGAATCTGGTATAACTCGAGCATTCCCTCTTCACTGCATATGTTTTGAGTCACTGTTGCATTCGTTGGACTTTGCATTTGTTTGCATTTATATGCATTTCTTGTAGACTTTGATTATCCTATATGCTTGCTGTCGGTTTTGGTGCATTTTGCCTCTGTTGCTCGAGTATATGAGCAGTTTCATGTATGCTGGTCATATCTCTCTCTTGCTGTCACCTTATTCCACTGTGCCTTCATGTTGGTACCACTGCCATTATTTGTTTGTTAGCACTGTTTCACCATGTCACTGCCATGTGCATTTGGATTGATTTTCGAATTACACTTGAGTTGAATCCGATGACTCGGGTTTGATCTTGTGTTTGGTTGTGAATTTTCATTGGGTACATCATCACTGTAGTGGCAAGGCAGTGCACGCAAGCGTGAACTGCAGCCACACGGTATTCATTGGGTACATCGTCACTATAGTGGCAAGGCAGTGCACGCAAGCGTGAACTGCAGCCACACGGTATGGTTTTGTGATATTCTATTTTGTTTTGATTTATTAATCTTTTGCGTAGTTCATGTGCTGTAGTGGCGAGGCAGTACACGCGTGCGTGTACTGCAGCCCTACTCATCTTAATATTTTAATTGATATTTCAATGGTTTGAACTGTTCTGTTTATTTCAATTCAATATTCTGAATTGCATTCTTATTTGGTTTAATTACTGTCGTCTATTCATTATTTGATTATTATTGCTTCTGTGCACTAATAACTGAGTTTGAATTAGACTGACCCGAGTATTATTTTCTTTTGAATTTAATACTCGGGTCAGACCGAGTATTTCAGGTTGTAGATATTCTGCTTTGGGTTGCTGCTAGAGCTATGAAGTTCTTTCATATCTTTTGGAGTAGTCGTCGTTATTTGTAGTAGTCTGTAAAATTGTATAGGAAGATATGTGTTCATGTATATTAAATACGTTAATGTACTTGTATATGTAACTTCTTGAGTCGACTGTGGTAGTTGTATCATATGTACCGTGTCTTATGTATTGTATCAAATGTATTGTAACTGACATCAGTTATTGTATATATATGAGACTTTATGTTTTATTTGTGTTCCGCATTATATTATCTGTGTAATATTTTATATTTTTTGTTCTAAACTATTATGAACCATCGTAGTTCGTTTTATACTGGAATTGGGGTATGCCGATGGGAGAAAATAAATCAGAGATGGAAAATGAAAGAATATATATATATATATATATATATCACTCCTATCGAGATAACCAAACTAGTGTAAGGCCAACTATTGATGGCCGCTCCTCAACAGCCTTATTCTCCGTGCTAGTTGACAGCACTACACCGTAGTGTTCTTGGCTAGCGTGGGTATAGAGGTGGGGCGTCACAGCTTGGTATCAGAGCCTGGGGTTTAGAACAAATATAAAACATAACTTAGATAGTACATGTGTTACAACTATTTGTCGACGTTTTATCTCTCATATTTGCATATGATTGTCTTTGAATTGTTAGGTATGAATTCCTAACGCTTATTCAGATGCATTTGATTTTGAATTCTTGTGTTTTCGGCTTTGATCTGATTTAGCCGATGATTGATTTTGTTCGAATCTCAGCGATTCTGAACTTGATATTTTATGTTTTCCTCGGCTTGATTTCCATTCGACTTCGGTCACTGTGTTTTTGAGAATTTTCTAATTTCTTGATTTCCAAGACTCTGACTTTGTTTGCCGTTGAGTCCTTTGATGATGATGTTGAATCGTTTTGTACTCTATTATGGCCATTAATTGTTGACTTCGACTTCGACTTGATTTTTATTTTTGTTGAAGTCATTTATGCATTTATGCTCGTTTTGCTTCGTTATCCCATTTGTTAATCGATTCTTCTTTTCCGATTAGATGATATCTCCTTTGTTGACTTTGATAACTTCTATTTCTGGAATTTTTGGATATTCCTACTTTGATGGATTTAGAATCGAATTCTTTGGATTTTATTCACGTCTTCGAAGGTGAATTTTAGTGAATTGATTTGGTTTCCAAATTTAATCGATTCTTGTTAATTTACCGATTTATTGCTATCATTTATTAGCAACTTTGATAACATTTTCTTCGGGATTTTCGTGAACATACTTTTGGATGGATACAGTATCGATTTCTTTGGATTCTATTCACGTCTTTGTATGTGAATTCTTGTGATTGATTGTTTCTACAATCATTTTTGTGATTTGTCACTTTAAAAATATAAATGTTTCAATACTAGTTGTAAATATGAAAACTCTTTTATCAAAATGTTTTCAACTTTATTTTCAATATCAAAATCTTTTCCTAAACCGTTTTCCAATTTATTAGTATATACAAACCTTTATTTCACTCGTATGAGAAATCTAATTAAACGGCTTAGCAAAACAAGTGGTATGAAACGCTTGCGTTTACTTCGTCGGTTAATTTTTGGACTTGTTCGATTGAACCATATGTGACATTTTTCTAGTGAAGATCTACAATTTGTTCGTAAATATTTAAGTTAAGCTAGTGGTTATGGGACATGAAGCTAAACTTTTATATTCACTAGCTTAGTGTAATTGACACTTCTCGTTGATCTTGATGATCGCTTTATGAATTAGACTAGCAATTGCGCGATGTCTCTTTCATTGCAAGGTTAGACTAGACACCACTTGTGTGATTCCACTCACGCATACCTTTTTGCTTTTTGGTTAGTCTTGACCTCAATCTGTGTGATTCCATTCACACATGCTTAGTGTAATTGACACTCCTCGTTGATCATGATGATCGTTCTGATGGTCAGACTAGACACCACTTGTGTGATTCCATTCACACATACCTTTCTGCTTTTTGGTTAGTCTTGACCTCAATCTGTGTGATTCCATTCACACATGCGGGGTAGCTCCCCATGGTCTTCGGACCGTCATGTGATAGGCCTCTTTCTCTTTTTCTGTGATTTCTAGATTCCTTATGTTGATTTCTGGAAATTTTATGCTTCACCTATTTTTGTGCATTGGTGAATTCATATGTTATTGATTTGTCATGAGTACAAATTTGGGGTATGATACCTCTTTGGATCTTTGAGAAGATTCTTGTGATATTGATTATCTCTTATCGGTTGATCTCCTGTTGATCATTATTTGCATACTTATAGTTGTATGTCAGTATGGGTATTTCATATTTATGCCATACCTCTTATCGGTCGATCTCCTGTTGATCATTGTTTACATACTTATAGTAGTATGTCATTATGGATATTTTATGTTATGCCATATCTTTTATTCTATGTCATACTCTGTTCGAGTTTTCATACTCCGTTCGAGTTCTCATACTCTTATCTTGTGATTTCTGGATTTCTTGTGTAGATTTCTAGAATTTGTGCTTCACCAATTTTCGTGATTTCTATTGATAAATTTTATCAATTCTTGTGCATTGGTGAATTCGTGTGTTATTGACTTGTTATGAATACAAGTTTAGGGTATGATATCCCTTTCTATCTTTGAGAAGATTCTTGTGACATTTTTGATGAACGAAAATTCATTGGTATTATATTTTGATGCCAATTATTTCGATGAAATTTTGACGTATGTCGAAGTTGCTACCGACATTGCTATTTTAATCACGTGTTTTAAAAATTTGTTATTCTTCAAAATATTTAAAAATATAAATCAAAATTGTTTTCAAAATTTTTATGATTTGCGCTTTCAAAAGAATGAGGAAGCGAATTAAACGTTTCAGAAAAATCGAGGACTATGACCCCTTTCTTTTACTGATTCGCTTAATTCCGGACTTGTCCGTTTGAGAACGTAAAATGTTATTTATTTAAAATACACAATTTTGTGAATTAAACGATTTAGTAAAACTCGTGGTTATGGGTCATGTGCGTTTGCTATTTCGGTTAATTTCGGACTCGTTAATTGAAAATTTGTGATTTCTGATTATCGTTTGTGATAATCAGATATTTGCTGTTTCTGATTATCGCTTGTGATAATCAGATATTTGAGATTTAATTATCGTTTGTGATAATTAAACATTTGCGATTTGAGATTTGATTATCAATTGTGATAATTAAATATTTGTGATTTGAAATTTGATTACCGTTGTGGTAATTTCTGATTATCGTTTTGATAATTGGATGTTTATGATTCCTGATTTATCGTTTTTGATAATCAGATATTTATTGTTTCTAATTATCGTTTGTGATAATTAGATATTTGAGATTTAATTATCGTTTGTGACAATTAAATATTGGTGATTTAAGGTTTGATTATCGTTTTGATAATTGAATATTTGCTGATTTGAAATTTGATTACCGTTGTGGCAATTCCTGTTTATCGTATCGATAATTAGATATTGCTGTTTCGTGATTTCTGTATTCTGATTATCTATTTGATAACCAAATTTTGTTAAGAATTTGTGAATTTCTTTTATGAAATTAAAAGATTTCTTTGGCGTTTATACTGTACTACGCCAGTGTACCGACTCAATTTTCTGCTATTCATGATGTTTTCCACGTCTTCCAGTTACGGAAATGCCTTAGGGATTTCCAATTTCTATTCTTGAGCAATCTTATATTCACATCATTGCTTCGGGGGTGTAGCACCTTCGAGATATAGATGTTTCTCTTGTTGAGATTCTCAATGGTTCTCAAATTCTATGGATTTCTCTTAGGAATCCAAGGAATTCATCGAGCAAACATGTTCAGGCTTTCTCTTTCATGCTCTATATGGTGAACTTTCTATTTCTAACTTCTTCATCGTATGATGATGTTCTTTATGGTTGTTACCATTTGTCCATTTGTTCCTTAAGATTGCGAGGACGCAATTTCTTTAAGGAGGGTAGTCTGTAACAAACCGATATTTTCGTTAATTTTCAAATTGAAGTTTTTAAAATTTAAATTACAAATGGTTATAAAGTTTGAGGGGCTTTGATTTTTTTTTTTTAAATAGTGGTTCATTTGTTTTGGTTTCGGTCCAAACTTTGGTTTTCAGTAGTTTGTTGATAGACGTTCGATCTCTGTAGTGTTTACTTGGTTTTCCATAGCGTACCTGTGAATTAAGAACAATGCTATCAGAAAGTGTGAATAATTATTATAACAATCAAATTGCACTTACTATTAAACAAACAAGCTAAACGCTAAACTAAATTAAGCGATCTCCCTTAACTAAATTATTTATTAAATTTAAACCAGCCCAACAGAACTGCCTCTCCCATTTCAGCCCAAAGTCTTGAATTATAAAACTTAATCAAATCGCAACTCATTTCAAATTTTCAACCCAGCCCACAATCTCCCTTTACTTTTCCTTCGACTTAAACCCGATCCCCTTTTTCTCATTCTCTATTATTCGTTCGAAATCTAAAACCACCGAGAGAACAAAAATGGTGGCGGCCTCGTGCTCCATCGATCCTCATCACCAATTAGGGCTTCATCAATTAATGGTTGCTCGCCCTCGCGTTCGTCTTCGCTTCAGGCCAAGGTGAGTGGTCCTCCGCTCACATCTAATTCAAGTCAATTTAATGATTTCTGGCTCGTTTAAATTCGTGATTTTTGGTTGCTTGATTAATTGATTCCCACGGTATAAAAATAGGACAGTTGTGATGGTGATTTTCGGGTTCACTTGTTTCGAATTTCTGGCAATTGATTTTTATGTAAATGTCGACATTTGCTTGACCTAATACTGTCAAGCTTTGTTCGTACCTACCACCATCGTTGCATTGATGTTATGCTTTCGGCCATTTGAGTTGTATAGATGCCTGTGATGATTTTCGACTTTGTCAATTCGTATTCAATTGTTTGAGTTGTCGATTCATTTTTCTTGCAGTCCGTTTGAAGTTGTTTTATTTGACTTTGGCTATTTTGTTTACCGCCTCTGGTGGCACTATCGACTTCGTTCGATTTCACCTGCTGTTCAATGACTACGACCACTTTGTTGGATTTTTGGACTCACTGATCATTATGACTTTGATTTTTGTACTGCTTCGGGTTGCCCTTGCTCTTCCACTATTCACTTCGAGCATGGGTTGCTCTGTCCAGTTTAATGCATTCATATTGTAGCTGGATTTGGTCGAGTTGCTTGATTCACTGTTGAATTCAGTTGCTTGATGTATTCGAGTTAGTGTTGTCCCATCTGTTCATCACTATATATTTAAAAATATTTGTGCATATGTAAATATATACATATGTATGTGTGTATGAATAAATTGGTGGATTGGCTAGAATTGCAATCTTGTAGTCATCATGTATGCCTGGTCTCATTTTCATATTACCGGTATCATGTATCACTTTGATTGGTCTGCACCCATTTCTCTTCATTGCTGTGTGTATACATACATTTATGTAGCATGTTATTGCAATGTTGTGCACTTCATATTGTATAACCTTTTGGACATACATGTTGAGGCTGTTGTTTATTTGCTGTCATGTTCAAATTTACCATTTGCCTCTGTGTTGCATTGAACTGTGTTTCACTGTCTTGCTTGCTGAGGCAGCTCTGTCCACTGTTTCATTTTGTGTACACTACCTTATTTAATTCACCTGAACTTTGAACCGATCCAATGTGATGTTAAATACCTTTGTAATTGCTGTCACAATTGTTGGCACTGCTAACATAACATATGTGCACTTATAAGTGTCCTCATGTGTATGCCTGAATCTGGTATAACTCGAGCATTCCCTCTTCACTGCATATGTTTTGAGTCACTGTTGCATTCGTTGGACTTTGCATTTGTTTGCATTTATATGCATTTCTTGTAGACTTTGATTATCCTATATGCTTGCTGTCGGTTTTGGTGCATTTTGCCTCTGTTGCTCGAGTATATGAGCAGTTTCATGTATGTTGGTCATATCTCTCTCTTGCTGTCACCTTATTCCACTGTGTCTTCATGTTGGTACCACTGCCATTATTTGTTTGTTAGCACTGTTTCACCATGTCACTGCCATGTGCATTTGGATTGATTTTCGAATTACACTTGAGTTGAATCCGATGACTCGGGTTTGATCTTGTGTTTGGTTGTGAATTTTCATTGGGTACATCATCACTGTAGTGGCAAGGCAGTGCATGCAAGCGTGAACTGCAGCCACACGGTATTCATTGGGTACATCGTCACTATAGTGGCAAGGCAGTGCACGCAAGCGTGAACTGCAGCCACACGGTATGGTTTTGTGATATTCTATTTTGTTTTGATTTATTAATCTTTTGCGTAGTTCATGTGCTGTAGTGGCGAGGCAGTACACGCGTGCGTGTACTGCAGCCCTACTCATCTTAATATTTTAATTGATATTTCAATGGTTTGAACTGTTCTGTTTATTTCAATTCAATATTCTGAATTGCATTCTTATTTGGTTTAATTACTGTCGTCTATTCATTATTTGATTATTATTGCTTCTGTGCACTAATAACTGAGTTTGAATTAGACTGACCCGAGTATTATTTTCTTTTGAATTTAATACTCGGGTCAGACCGAGTATTTCAGGTTGTAGATATTCTGCTTTGGGTTGCTGCTAGAGCTATGAAGTTCTTTCATATCTTTTGGAGTAGTCGTCGTTATTTGTAGTAGTCTGTAAAATTGTATAGGAAGATATGTGTTCATGTATATTAAATACGTTAATGTACTTGTATATGTAACTTCTTGAGTCGACTGTGGTAGTTGTATCATATGTACCGTGTCTTATGTATTGTATCAAATGTATTGTAACTGACATCAGTTATTGTATATATATGAGACTTTATGTTTTATTTGTGTTCCGCATTATATTATCTGTGTAATATTTTATATTTTTTGTTCTAAACTATTATGAACCATCGTAGTTCGTTTTATACTGGAATTGGGGTATACCGATGGGAGAAAATAAATCAGAGATGGAAAATGAAAGAATATATATATATATATCACTCCAATCGAGATAACCAATACTAGTGTAAGGCCAACTATTGATGGCCGCTCCTCAACAGCCTTATTCTCCGTGCTAGTTGACAGCACTACACCGTAGTCTCCTTTGCACGGCTCGATCCGAAAAAAAAATGACAGTATATATATCACAAATATACATCTCATCAAGTAATGAGGCATCCCGCAGGGAAAAAATGTAAAAGTACGGTATGTAATCCGAGATATGTACCTTATATTTTATTAGCAAGCGTATACGGCTAATATAGCGCAAAAGCGAGCTCCAAATGCGAAGCAAACGCGATCCGCACCTACTAATTACTCAACAAACAACATGAGAATCATGCATATAGATAATAGTATCGATATACAACATATAGCAACTGAAACAAAAGCAACAAATGCAAACATCAACCAACTATCATCCAACTAACATCCATAACCAATAAATATTCATTTATATTCTCATTAATATTCAATGAATTGGTTTTCAATTTAATCACATTTGATTGATTAATATTCAATCCATTCATTCAATTCATTTCAATTTCAAAATCGAATTTCATTTACATAACTTAAGTTCACATTTATCTCTTAACTTTATTATTTTACTTTGATACTAATATCAATTCCATTCAATATCACTTAAGTTATATTCCATTTATAAACATCACTTGTTTTTACATAACTTAAATTCCTAAATATATCCATATAGTTTCACTTCTTATATATATAAGTTTATTTCACAATTGTAAATCACTTTAATTATAATTCAATTCTTATAATTCTTTTGCTTATACAATTATTCTTTTAATTTAGATTATTCAAACAACCAAACAATCAACTTATATATACTTTAATAATTCTGAAAAAATTATTTCTTTATATATAAAATATACTCAAGTAAAATTATTTCATTTACCCAATTTAAACAATACTGTGTCGAATTGTTCTATTCAAGTGTTTAGAGATTCCTATCAACAACGTTAATTACTCGTATTAACCAGAATCTATATACCACTCAACAAACCAATCATCACAATATAAAACAATTTCATATTCACTAACAAATACGCACTCATATCCATTATTACACTCAAATTCATTCTAGAGTACTGCTGACTCTATCTCTAATGAATAATACCCAACAGAACCATGGTTGTCGCTTAACCATATGCTCTGATACCAAATGTAACGTTTCGATTTTTCGTTGCCGAAAAACCGAATAGTTAGGGTTTTTAAAAAGAATTTAAGAAAAGAAAAAGAGAGAAAAAGGTAGAAGATAGAGGGAAAAGAAAATAGGAGAATAGAGTAGAAAATAGAACAGTACAGAAAATAGATCATTTTAAAATAGAAAGAAAAGAGAATAGAACAAAATTTTAAAATAGAACGGAACAGAAAGAAAACAACAGAACTACATCAGAATCTCACAATTCGCAGCGGAACAACATATAATAAATAATGAATAATCTTTAAACAAAGAACTATATCAGTTATTACATTTTATACATTTCATTACATCATATCATCAGAGTGTACAACAATATACAACAACAAACAGTGCAGCGGAAAAAGAAATACTATATAACTAGTAATACGCCATGCCATCCATCTTGCCTCCAGCAACTCCTGATATCCAGAATATCCTGATAAACCTTAACTCTTGACTGCCCGTGTAGAAATTGGTGGGCACCCAGAGTTTAGGAAGGAAAACAATAAACTCCGAGTCAGTCATGTGACTGGTGTGAGAACTCAAAACAGTTTATTTATCTTTAAAATCAAAATAGAGGAATATTTTTAAATTCAATTCGCAATGCTTTTAAAAATGAGACTACCATAAGACCTCCTGCCACACACACAATGCAAACGCAGACTTGGAGAAGATTTCTCCTTATGATAGTCAAACATGCTTGATACGCATTTAAAAAGAACATTTGATATTATTATTAGTGCATAGTGTAGAAGAAATTCATTTCGAAAGTAGAATATAAATCTTAGCCAGCATAGGTACCATTATATTATGCCTACTAATAGCTACCATATTAGATGGCAGGTTCTACAACTAAAACCGTACAAGTTTCGTATTGTTTCTTTGGATTTCCAACAAATGGTCAGGCCAAGGAACTTCCCATTGCCACATGAGAATGCCTCTGGAAAGACATCCCCGAGAACCAAACCGGAACTCTGCCAACACAAGGCCGGGTTACCCCTAACTGGGTAACTACTGACACGAGCACGCCATTCCCCGATCGTAAACGACCTTTCTCACGGGATCTCGATAACCAACAACCACAAAGTAATAAATTCGCAGTAACCACATAGGTTAAATATCTGGGCTCCATACCATGATACCACCTCTATCCAGAAGGAAATATACATACCCTAAAGGGAGCTACCCCTCATAACCTTGCCGCATCTTTCCTGTTTTGACCATTTCCGGGGTGTGAGGCTCGACGAAGTCACGTCCACAAAAACATACTTTATAAAAAAGCCATGCTTTGGGTCAACAAATGATCAACACAATGATCACTAAGATAGACGATCAAATAAACGATCCTATCACAATAATCAACACAATGATCATTTCAGCATCACTCAGCATGTCACATTACCAAATTGGGAATATATCGCTGATAACTTCAACTATATAACCTCTGAGCTCGTACGTCTCAGAGAAGGGTGTTAAGCTAAAAGAATAAATTCTTCGCCACCAACAGAAATATATTTGAAAGAAATCGGCTTTATATCTCAACTTGTAATGTCAGACATACAATCCATACAAGTCTGTTCCGGGATCGAACAAAACCGAAGGCACTTACAAAGAAGTCCTTGCAATCCGGATATTCACAATCCTGATCGGATTTCCCATCACTTAGGGAGTCTCTATACCGCTGCAACTCAGTGCAGAGACAATCGACAGGTCATCCTATCGCTTTCGCAAATACCGGGTCTTCAACACCGATCTTCAATGCAATTATAACGACGTATCACATATTCGGAATGGGTTATACGACCCCATGGTCCTTTCCCGGTTAACCCGAATAGTGAGCGCTTATTCAAAAAATAAGTGTGGCATTCACATTCAATCGAATCACATCAAATACCCATTCAAAGGGAAATATTGATAGTCGGTTATTGAACTATCAATGGATATGCACACATCACCAGTTTCCAAATAATTTTCCAAATTATTTATTTCACAAAATATCTTTACAAGATATATAATTTCAATACTTCAAAAATAAATCAATATTTATTTTTAGACAAATTCCACTTTCTTTATAAATTCCTTAGTGAATTTATAATTCCAAAATATCAATGAATATTCGATTTCAATTATTCATTTCAATATTTCTTTTCAATTTATCTTCAAAAAGATAAATTCTAAATATCACTTCATATTGGAAAACATTTCCATACTTATTTATTCATAAGTAATTCACAAATTTTATTTATTTTCAACACTTAAAAAATATTCAATATACTTAAGTCGAAATTAAGTATATATTTCATTCTTTAAGGAAATCATTCTCTTAAACATATTTATTTGGGCCAAAACGAATGTTACGTAAAACATCGTTACGACAACCCAAAATCACTAGTATAGGGATTCGAAATTAAAATAGATATATAAACCCCAATACTATACAAAACATTTCCTTTCGGAAATCATTTACTATAACAACAGTGTTATAGTCCATCATCTCCTTTTATTTCTCGAAAACGTCTATTTCAACAATAAATGTTGAAATCTATGGTTTCGAATCTCAACACATTTTAAAACATCGTTAGATTGTTTTAATTCAATTTAAACATCTCATTCAAAACATTTCCTTTAACATATTATTCACAGTTCAAAAACGTGAATATACTACGTTAACACATTTCATCCTTTTATACATTTTAATTCAAAGGATTATTCACTATTCAAAAACGTGAATATAACTCCATTAATAGGTTTCAACAATTTACTTATCAAAATAAGTCATTTGCGAATTTATAAAACAACGTTTATAAATTCAATTTCTATTTATTTATAAAAACTTCCTTTTTATAAATTCTTTTATTAACCTATTCCAGTTTATAACTCAATTATAAACTAAAAGTTCATATTATAAGTCAAATACTTATAAAACGATTATTTTATAAAATCGTTCTTTTTAACTTCCCAAATTATAAATCTTATAACTTATAAGATTCATTCATTTATCCAAAATCATTATTTTAATAACTTAATAAATTTTATAAACCTACTGCTTATAAAATTCCATTTATAACTTCACTCGTCAAATTTAAATTAAAAATAAATCGATACGTTTTGAGCTGCCACGCTCAAACGATAACTCCGATTGACACGAAATTTGAAACACGGTAATAACTAACTATTACGGATCCAATGGAACTGGTTTCGTTCAATTCTGAGACTGTTCAAAAATTGACTATTTTTACTAGTCGATTTAAATATTAAAATATTCAATTTTCACAATTTAACTCTTAATTCGATTTTACAAGTTCTAAAATATTATTCTAACTTCTATATGATAAAATAAAATTTTACAAATCACTTTCAATCATATTTAACTCAATTTTTAATTATTTCCATAATTTAACGTATTAAATTATCGATTTAAAAATCCAATTAAATCCAATAATTCAAATAAAAATTTATTCGACTTATAAATTCACTTATAATATTTAAAATAAATTAAATATTCAAATTTTAATTTCTAAAAATTCTGGGTCGTTACATTAAGTGTTTTAAAATTTAAGTTCTAAATCCTCTAGAGATGGGAAGAAAAGTTAATATTAACGGATAAGATTTTGGAAGGAAGATCTTATGATTGTATTACAGAAATCTAAATAAATTTCTAAAGTTTAAGATAAGTGAACTTTGGAAGGTAAATTAAAATTCACAAGGGAAGTAGAAGTGAAACTGGGAATTTTAATAAGTATAAACGGCTTTGGAAATGTAAAAGAATTTAACTCAAAAATTCTGGGATTTACAGACTCAGTGTGAGATGAGTTTGAAAATTTACAAATACAGTTGTAAAAGATTTTTGAGAAAAAAATAGGGAAATAAAAGGAAGAGTTTTCAAGTGTTGAATATTAAACGGAGTGGGAAAATACTCTAAGTAAGGGAAATGACTTAAATTTATTCCGTGTGAATAACAAGAGTTTGAAAATTATTTTTCAAAGTGTTGAACCATGGGAACTTGTATGGACGAATGCTATCAGGACATCATCAGGAGGACGATGAGCATTCGAAGTGAGACTCATTCAATAAAGGTAACGCATAGCCTCAAGCCTCATCGACCGGGAATGGCTAAAACTGGGGTGGTGCAGCAAGGCTAAGTAGATAGAAACCAATTAGGGTAAGATTTCCCCTCTCTAGAGGTCCTATTTTATTTCGGTAGTTTGGCGGTTGGTCACTCCAACCGTGGGGTGATCTTATTCGGACTATCCAATAAGGGGTGGCTCCGGTTGTGATATCTCAAAATTTCAAGGAATTTAAAATGTGATAATCTATTGATTAATTATTTAAAATTGGTAAAATTTGTTAATTTCAAACAATAATAAATATAATGTGATGTTTTTAAATATAATTATAAATAGATTTTTAAATGGAATAATAATTTACAAATCTAGATTGTGTAATTTTAAATAGATTTATTATTTCAAATTTAATAAGTGTTATTTAAATGTGTATATATGTGTATTTAAATTGATTTTAAATAGAATAATATATTTACAATTAATAATTTGTTTATTTAAAATTGAGATCTGTGTTTATTTGAATTGATTTTAAATTGGGATTTTAAATTGAATTTGAATTTGAACATAGATTTAAATTTGAATTTAAATGAATATATATATCTTGGAAATTATTTTGGATATAAAAATATATAAATATTTTTTATTTAAAATAGAATTTGTTTTCCTTAAAAAGAATGTATTTTTATTAATTAAGATAGTGTTTATTAAATTGTAAAATAAATACAAAAGTATGTTAACATTTAAAAATGGATTAAATATATTATATATGATTTTATTTAAATTATAATTGGTTTGTACTTTATTTACCTTAAAGATTTTATTTTTATAAAATTTTAGAAAGCATTTATCAATTTAGAAATGTATTTATCAATTTAGAAATGTATTTATTAATTTAGAAAACTAATGTAAAAGCTTTTATTGTCTTTTAAAAAAATAAATATAAATAAAATAATTACAAGTGTCGATTTATTAAAGCTTTTAAGTACAGATGTAAGTTAAGTAATTATGAATATTGACAAGTGTAGTAATGGTAAACAAGTGTCAAATTTTATGTTTATTTTCTTTAAATTCTAAAATAAATCCAAATCTACATTTATATAAACTATCTCCTTCTTCTTCTCATTTTCTTTTTATCTTCTCAATTTTTTTTAAGAAACTCATCCACGTTAAACTTTTCTTCCAAAACCAGAAATGATCATAAACCTGAAAACTGTTTTTTTCAAAACCAAAGTCAAATCTGAAACCATTCTTCAAATAATCACCTCCTCAAACCTAAAATCAAACAATTCAACTCTGTTAAACCTGCCACCATTTTCAAAAATCTTTGAAACAAATTATGTAAACATTTCCTCTCAAGAAGATTTTCAAAATGCAAAGCTTGTAGCAGATTTTTTTTAAATGCAACCTGGAAGTACATTGTCAAGTAATCCTCTCAAGCCTGTAAAACACTTTTTCATTTAAAAACCAAGTCTGTAGCCATCTTTCAAGTGTTCAGAAGCTTCAACTTGCATCAAAGTCTCAGCATGTCAGTTTTAAAGTATCCTCTATAGATTTTCAAATTTTCCAGTTTCAAGTGATTAAAGCTTTTTGAAGTTTTTCAATTTTCAAATCCCAGAAATCAAGCCTCCGCCTCTTTAAAATTGGTGAGTAAACTTTTTAAAATTTAAATCTAAGTATATATTTATCTGTTTGCTTGTGAAGTCTGAGAGGAATGTTACTTGTTTGTGCATAAATATGAATTATATCTGTATTTATGAGTGATGCAAGTGTGCATGTTTGTTATATTTAATCACCTCTGTTCTTGGTTCTGTAAATTAAAATTTTGATCAAAAATCCAAACTTACTCACCTGGTCTTTATTAGGATTAAAGACTCAAACATTGTATGTTTCTTTATTCCTAATTAAAGTTTAAAATTAGTTTCAAGAAAAATAAGTTGGAAATACATCTAGAAACAAAATAGAACAGAAGAAAATTTAAAAGTATGATGAAATCCATCATCATGGATTTCTGATTCAGGTTTATAACTTGAATTCATATTAGAAATGAGGAATTTTGAAAAAAAATCAAAATCTTTAAGTGGGTATCGGGAGTGCATTTCAGTGATGTCTGAAATGGGTTTTCTGAGCAATTGATGGTGATCGAAAGGTCTGGGATGACCGGGATCTTTGCTGGGGGTAGAGGAAGGATAGAGGTATTCGGCAAAAATGGTAAGAAGGGTGACCGATCGGTGTGGCATCGGTGGTGAGGCAATCTTATTTCTAACCCTAATTTTGGGTCGAACTGGAAGATTGGGATTTTTCTTTCCCTGGTGCATTGAGTTTAACGAGATTCTGGTAATTGGTTCATGGAAGATAGGCGATGATGTGGCTGGAGTTACAGCGACTCAGATGGTCGGAGGGAAGGTATTCGAGGCGTTTTTTGGTGGGTTGTGGGTTCCAATATTCGCTCTGCCTAGCTTGATTTTGAATTGAGCCTTGTGTATGTGTTTGAAGGATCGAGAGTTGACGTATGGGAGATGGTCGGAGTGTTGAAGCCTTCAGCGATGGTCATCGCCGTCGAAATCAACCGTGTAGGTGCATGGTGATACTTTGGGTGTCCGGTGTTTCGATTTGAAATTGGCTTGAAGAAGAAGTCGTGTTTTTGGGATAGTGACTCGAGTTCGAACTCAAGTAAGTTACATGAGTGTGGCCTGTGAAGTTTAAACTTAAAATAATTCTAAGTTTTTTTGGAAAAATTGGAAAGAAGGGATTTTACTCGGGGTTTAACCTGAGTTGTCTTCGGGTTTGACCCAAAGTTAATTAAAGAACAGATTTTAAAGATTTTAAGATCAATCTGTTTAGGAATTTAAATTTAAATCAAGTTCAAACTTCTTGTTTAAACTTACTCTTTTATAATTGTTTCTTTAACTATTGATTTAGAAGTTTTGGAAAATTTGTTTACCTTAAATTTTATAAAATAATTTTAAACCTTAATTTAAAATGGAAGTTTATGATTTTTATAAAAGCAGTTTTAAGACACAAATCGAAATTAGTTTCAAAACTTCTACTTGATAATGTTTTAAAAGGAAATTATGTTTTGTTAAACTTCAAATTTAATAAGTAAATGATTATTTATTCTAAAACTTAATTAATGGTTTAATTAAGTAAAGATTAATTATGAAGATAAACCGTTATTAATAATTAAGGCATTAATGAGAAAATGTTTTATCTTAAGGTTAATTAAAGCTTCTAATGAATTGAGATTAATTAATTTAACTGTGGAAATTAAGTATAATTAATTAATTTGGTTAATTAATTATAAAAGATTAATTAAGTAATTAATTAAGAGTAATTAATTGGTTTAATTAATAATTAATAATTAATTAAGGGTTATTAATTAATTAATTTAAGGTTAATTAATTAAAGGTTATTAAATAAAGATTGTTAATTAGTGATCAGAGATTAATTAATATAGTAATTAAGAAATTAAGAATAGTTAATCAAGTAATTAAGATTTGATTAATTTAGTAATTAGAGACTAGTTAATTAAGTAATTAGAGGTTACTTAATTAATAATTAAGATGTACTTAATTTGTAATTAAGTTATATTAATTAATAATTAGGTTTTATTAATTAATTAAAGGTAATTAAGTATTAATCAAAGGTTATTAAGGATTAATCAAAGGTAGTTAAGGATTAATCAAAGGTAATTAAGGATTAATCAAGGGTGACTAAGGATTCATCAAGGGTAATTAAAGACTAATTTAAGTAATTAAGGGTTGATTAACTGTTTAATCAACTAGTGATTAAGGATTAATTAATTTGTAATTAAGGTTGTTAATTAATAATTAAGTTCTATTAATTAATAATTAAGAGATAATTAATTAGTTAATTAATGATTAATTAATTAATTATAAGATTAATATGGATTAATTAATTTGTAATAAGAGATATTGACTAATATATAAGGTTATTAATTAATAGTTAATGGATAATTAATCAGTTAATTTAAGGATAATTAATTGATTATAAAAGTAACTAAGGGTTGATTACTTTGTATAAAGGAGATTAATTAATAATTAAGGTTTATTAATTGATAATTAAAGGATAACTAATCTGTGATGGAGATTAATTAATGGATTGAAAGGGTATTCAAGGAGTGATTAATTAATTGAAAGTTTGTAATTAATTAATGACTGTTTGAGCAGGATTAGGAGATTAATTCATAAGTAATTGATTTAATTTAAGGTGATTAAATTAATTATAACATGGATTAATAATTCCTGTTTATGGATGATTGTTTGTGTAGAATAAATGAATTGGATGATATCTATTGGATGATCTCTATTGGATGATATATATTGGATGATATCTATTGGATTATATCCATTGGATGATGTGTTGTGATATTCTGTGATATGATATTGAATATATCAGTGATAAATGCGTGATATTTATCTATGTTAAATACTGTGTGAATCCAAGTATTGAATTAAATTGAAATGAATTGTTTTAAACTCTAAAACAACTTGGACCTAGAAGGTGCCGTTTTGGATTTTGATGAGACTGGGATCGGGTTTCCAGATTTAGATATCTGAAAACCACATTGATCCAAATTAAGCTTTAGGTCATGAATCTCAAGTGAAGATGAAGATTCAGAGTGCAAGTGTTATCGTCGTTAACTCTGAGGGTGATTCCAAAATGAGTGTAACGAGATAATGCCTTCGGTTTCGTTCGAACCCGGAACGAACTTGTATGGATTGAATGCTTTCAAAACATCATCAGGTGGATGATGAGCATTCTAAGATAGATGTGTTCTATAAAGGTAATCGCAGCCTCAAGCCTCATCAACCGAGAATGGATAAAACAGGGGAGGTGCAGCAAGGCTAAGTGAGTCGCGCTCAAGTAGGACGAGATTTACCACTGTCTAGATGTCCCTTTTTATTCGGATGTGTGGGTAGTTGGATCTGCATCCAACTACAGGGTTGTCTTGTTCAGGACTATTCAGTAAGGAATGATTCCGGCCTTGTATTGCAGGGGATTTAGGGTGGATCCTCGGTACGTTGACCTAGGCCACGTATTATGATGGGCGTACCCCAATAGCCCTGTCATTGATGGAAACCCATTCTTCCTACGTGCCCCTACTGTTTTGATTATATTACCCACTTTTGTGGCGAGTAGCTGGAATTTAATCATGTAACAATTTCAGCTATTTCTTATTTATTTGAAAACCCTAGATCCTATTATAATATCACTGCATTTCCTATCAAATGTTTTGGTTAGCATAAGGTAAAAACTTACCCATGTTTATGTGTGCGAAGTCTTACGTGATACCTTTTGTTTTCAAAATGATTTTTAAAGTTAAGAAACTTTTGACCATTTACTCACACCAGACCCATGTCTGACCTGGAGTTTATTTTTGTTTTTCTTAAACTCTCGGGTACTCAAATTTCTATGAATAGCCAAGAGATCAGGTTTTGGCTTGACGAATATTGGAAAGCACGGAGTAGGAGTCTAGACGTAGATATATCTATATTTCCGTTGTGCTGAGTTAAATTCTTTGTCTATTGTAATGGAATGTAATGTATTAGACAGAGCCTTATAACTGTCTAATGTGATGTTGTTGTGTATCTGTGTAACACGGCTGTAATGACTATGTAATATCTATGTGATATATTATATTTTGTTCCGTTCCGCTGTGCGATTCTGATTTTGTTGAGTTCTTTCTTCTTTCTATTCTATTTCTACCTCTTTCTTTCTTATTGATGATGTGTCTTTATGGAATCAAAGGCGAGTCGTCACACCGGTCTTGTATTGTAGGGGGTCGGGAATGATCCTCGGTACTTTGATCTAGACCAGGTACTGTGACGGGCGGTACCCCAGTAGCCCTACCATTGTAGGAATCCAATCTCCAATGAGCGCCTGTACAGTTTTGATTGTGCCCAACTATGCTGGAACGTGAGATGCAAGCATTTCAGCTAGATTTTATTTTACTTTCTATAGACACTATTATAATATCAAACGAATTTGATAAAAAAGTTTTGGTTATCCTAAGGTAAAAACCCTGCGTATTTTTTGTTGCTTGATCTTACGAGATACCTTTGTTTTCGTAGAATTTTTAGAAAATATAATAATCCAATTGAGTGTGGTTTTATCACTGTGATATCCCGGAAATTTTAGCAATATCAATTTAATAATCTGTATCTAAAATTAAATTGATTTGATAAAATTTTAATAAAAGTTTACTTGATTTAATAATCCAAATAGATAAATGTTTAATTGATGAATTTTATCTTTTAAAAGCTAATAATTGTTTTCCTATTTATAATGTATGTATATATTTATAAATATTGTGAATGGATAAGTTTGATTTGAAGTTAAATAAACAAATAAAATCTTGTTTTTAAAATTCTAATATTCATTTGATAATTTGAAGATTATTATTTTATTTAATAAATAACTAATAGTTTAAAATACTTAAAGTAATTGTTTTAAATTGTATTATTGTATTTTAAACATAGTTTAAATTTTAATAAGATAAAACAAAAGTTTATTTTATTTCTTTTTGAATATAGCTTAATAATTATAATTTGGAATTATATAAAAATTTAAAAAAATACCAATTATATATTAAAACATTAATGTAATTAATTTAGTTAAATAATATAAGTAATTTATAAATTCTCTTATAAATTATTTAAATTAATAAATATGATATTTTATAATAATAATAAATGTATAAATGTAGATATGTTTTTAAAGACAATATTATTATTTTTAAATTTAATATGTTAATATAAATTAGTTTTAAGTGGAATTTTAATGTATAAATAACATTTGAATTTGATTTAATTTTAAAATTCAAATTAATAAATATATATGAATCTTGTAAATAAGTTTTCACTTTTATAAATTGTTTTACTTCAATAAAAAGAAATACCATATCCATTCATTTAATGAAACTACTATATATGTATTTAATAAAGAAAAGAGGATTTTATTTATCTTTAAATTAAATAAAAGAATAAGTAAAATATGTGTAATGACAAGTGTTAAGATTCTAATTTCTTAAATAACATGTGTTAGTAAATGAACTATTGCAAAAGACAGGTGTTGAAGATTTTAACAAGTGTCTTTTATTTTGATTTTCTTTTAATTTTTAAATAAATCATTTATACCTATATAAAACATGTTTTCTTCAAGCTCTTCCTTTTCTAAATCTTCATTTTTTTCAAAGTTAAGAAGAAGAGAGAAAGAAAAAAAGAATCTCAGCTGAAACAAATTTGTTTCAGAAAACTCTCAAACCTGAAATCATTAAAACCCAAACTTAAGTTCTAATACCTGAAAACCAAATTCATACCATAAGAAAAAAAAGGGAAAGCCTGCATCTGGAAATCAAACGTAAAGCCTGCATTTTCCTCTCCTTCAACCTGTTCAAGCCATCACAACATATAACTGCAAATTAAAGATTTTTCAATTTAAAGATTCAAATGCATTGGAACTTTGGACCTGCATGCAAGTTAAATCAAGTTTCAGCAACTAAATTATAATCAAAGAAGTAAAAGTTTTTCTGGAAGGTCTGTGCTCTGTTCATGATACACCAGGTGAGTAACAATTTTTTAAAAAAAATAGTATAAATTGGTTGCTTAAATAAGTATGCTCTGAATATGATTAGTTGATTGCATGTTGAGTAGTATGCTTCTGTGTATGATTGTAAATGCAGTACTATATATGCATATGAATGTTGAATGTATGAATGGATTATGAATATTGATGACTGTTATGACTTATAGTTTTCTTCAGGTTCATAATTTAGTAAATGATTCAAGTTCTATTGAATCAATCTGTAATAATACATGAGACCTAAACAATGTATGCTTATAATGTATGTACAAATTATAATTAAGATTTGTTCATGAAGAAAAGAAAGAAAAAAAAGAAAGAAAGAAAAATAACGACTGCAGTTATACTGGAAACTAATGTAATAGCAAGTAAACTGAAAATCTAACAAAAGCAAAATGATTTATTCTTAGTTTCAGGTGTTTGAATTGAAAGTTGAAACTAAATTTTGATTTTTAAAAACCAAAATTTCAATTTTTAGTGTTGAAATTATGTGCATTGATGTTTTCTTCTGGGAAATGAAAAGGGGGAAGAGTTGTAAACCTAGGCACTATTTTAATTGATCGGTGAGGAGACTACATGTGACCGAGTGTCTTGATTTCTGGGAAGGTAGTTGCTTGCGTGTCGAGGAAGAGGTGGACGGAGTTTCTACGTCTTCGATGGTCGCCGTTGGGAAGTCGAGCTGTTTTCAGGTTTGATGATGGGGTATGCCTATGTTGCCAGATTTGAATTGGGGGAACTTGATTTCGTTTTCGAGTAAATTGGGTGGTTTTGATGATAACAAGGTGATGCGGGTATGGTCAGCGTTTTGCTTATTGACTGGGTGGTGGCCGGAGGTGGCTACAGCCACCGTGCATATGCACGGTGAGGAAGAATGGTGTCAGGTGTTTGATTTGGGGTTTGTTGTGTGATTTGACTCGGGTTATACTCGAGATAATTCAAGTATTGCTCGAAGTTTTGAAGGAGTTTACCCGAAGTAATATAAGAGGAAGCTCGGGTTTATTTTCTGAGTTACAGGTTTTTGAAAACCTATAATTTCAATTCAAAGAAATAAAAAAAAATGAATGCAAATCTAAAGAAGACTTTTAAAACCCAATTTAAAGTATGGTTTTCAATTCAAGTTGAATTCCAATTTTTAAAATTTTATTCATACTTATTCAAATTTAAAATGTTTTCAGGGTTTTAGTGAAATCCTGCATATTTTTCAGATCAAAGAAAATTAAGTTTTTTTTAAAAAAAAAAATCAGGTGCAGGGTTTTTAAAAACAAGAATTTAAAACTTAAATTTAAAAAGTAGAGTTTTCAAACTAAGATTTGAATTCCAGTTTTTTTTTTAAATTTAATTCAAACTTTTAATGGTAAAATGTTTAACAACTTTAAAGAGTTTACTTAAATTGAATTTAGAGATAAGGTTTTAAAATTTAAAATAGAAGATTTAAACACAAGTTTAAATCTGGAAACAAGATTCAAATTTGAATCATGTTTTGAAAATAAAAGAAGTTTTTTTTAAATTTTGAAATGTTTAAACAACTTTTGAAATTGAATCATATTTTAAATATGATTTGTATTATAAATATGGGTTTAAATTTCCTCTAAATTTCTTTATAATATGAGAAATTATTTAGCATATGTTTAAAAAGGCTTTAGAATGTTTTTTAAAAACTTTGATAGGTTAAGTTTGATTTCATTTTAAATTTAAAATTTAAAATGTAAATTGGAAACAAATTTTAAGATAAGTAGTTTAAAATACTTTATTAATGATAAAGTAATCATTAATAAGAATTTTTTTATTTTTAAAGTAAATTAAAGATTTAATGATCTTTGTTTCATTAAAATTAGTTATTTAAATAATTTAATTAATTAATTTGTTTAATTAATTAAAGATTTGAAATAAATTAATTTAGGATAATTGAATTTGTAATTAATTTAAGTTAATTACTTAAGAAAGATAATTAATAATTTGTTAATAAGTTAATGAAGGTCATTAACTTGTGATTATTTATTTATTTATATAATTAATTGGATTAATTAATTTAAATAATCAATTATGAAATTTAATTGAGCATGATTACTTTATGGAAATAATTAAAGATATTAATTACTCTTTGTAATTAATCTATTAATTGGATTAGTTTAAATTAATTAATTAAGTTTAATTAATTAAGAATAATCACTGAATGAATTGATAAGTAATCAATGGTGGATAATTTCTTAGAAAAGTAATTAAGATAAGTAAACTACTTAAGATAATTAATTGAAGTATGGTATTTTGGGATTAATTACCTTGTGTAATTAATGTAAAGATAATTTCTTTATGAAATGATTAATAATTAATTACTTAGTGTAATTAATTTAATCATTTATTAATTAAGTTATTGGAAAATAATTAAGAGATGTAATTAATTAAGAGTAATTAATTACTAATGAGATTAATAAGGATGACTAATAAATATAATTAATTATTAAATATAATTAATTTAGGAGTGATTAAGAAAGTAATTAAGGTTAGTTAATTACTGAATATGATTAATCAAAAGTGATTAATAATTTTGGTTTAATTAAGGTTAATTATTTAATTTAATTCATTTAAATAAGTAATTAATTTAAATCTAATTTGGGATCATTAATTAATGTGATTAATGATGTAATTAAGGATTAATTAGTTAAGATTAATTAATCAATGATAAGTGACTAAGGAAGTAATTAATTAATGTAATTAATTAAGGACTAATGTAATTAATTATAATTAATTAATTAATGAAGTAATTAAAGGTTAATTACTAATTTTGGTTTAGGATAATTAATTTGTAAAATTAATTAAAGATAATTACTTGAAAGTAATTAAGGAATAATTAATCAAAGGTGATTAGTTAAGGTGATTAATTTGAGGATAATTATTTAATTGATTGGTAATCAATTAAGGGTTAAGTAAGCAAGTTTTAAATGGTGAAGTAATTAATTTAATTCATTTTAAATTAATTCAAGAATAAGTAATTAATTTAATTCACTTTAAATTAATTAGAGATAGAAGTAATTAATTTAATTCATTTTAAATTAATTATAGATGGTGTGATTATAGATCTTTGCTTATGAATGGATGGTATGGTTTACCCTGAATGGTTTGAATCTCAGACATGAGATAAATAGTGTTGTGTGATATGGATGCATTGGTTGCATTGTGATGATGATATAAGTATCTATTGATGGCGATAATATAGATTATCTATTATGGTGATGTGATTTATCTATCTGTGTTTATATAGATAATTAGAATTGAATTGTTTTAAACTTAAAACAACTTGGACCTAAAAGACACGCTTTGGATTTCGATGAGACTGGGATCGGGTTTCCATATTTGGGATCCGAAAACCACATCGATTCCAATTAACGTTAGGTCGTGAATCTAAGTGGAGCGAGTGAAAACTCGAGGTGTAAAGGCTATACGTCAATATAACTCTGTGGGTGATTCCGTAATGAGTTTGACGGAATAGTGCTTATAGATTCGAGATCGTGAATCAGAGTGCAAGGGCTATGGTCGTTGACTCTGAGGGTGATTCCAATAATGAGTGCAACGAGATAGTGCCTTCGGTTTCGTTCGAACCCGGAACGAACTTGTATGGATAGAATGCTTTCAGAACATCGTCAGGTGGACGATGAGCATTCTAAGATTTGATGTCCTATAAAGGTAATCGTAACCTCAAGCCTCATCAACGGGGAATGACTAAAACAGGGGGGCTACAGCAAGGCTTCGTGGGTAGCTCCCACTGGAGAGCAAGATTGATCCCTGTCTAGAGGTCCCTTTTTATTCGGCTGTGTGGGCGGTTGATTCGCGACAACTGCCGGGGTTGTCTTGTTCGGAACTATTCAGTAAGGAATGGGTCCGGCTTTGTGTTGCAGGGGAGTGGGAGTACTCCTCGGTACGGTGATCTAGGCCACGTACTGTGACGGGCGGTACCCTAGTAGCCCTGCCATTGTATGGAATCCAAAATCCAATAAGTGCCAACGGTTTTGATTGTATTACCCACTTTTGTGGCTAGTAGCTGGAATTTAATAAATGTAACAATTTCGGCTATTTCATATTTATTTGAAAACCCTAGACACTATTATAATATCATCGGATTTCCTATCAAATGTTTTGGTTAGCGTAAGGTAAAAACTTTTCCATGTTTATGTGTGGGAAGTCTTACGTGATACCTTTCTTTTAAAGGATTTTTGAAAGTTAAGCTACTTTAACCTGTTACTCACACCAGACCCATGTCTGACCCGGAGTTTATTTTTGTTTTCCATAAACTCTTGGGTACTCAAATTTTTACAAGTAGCCAAGGGATTCAGGTTAGGATTCAGATTAGCTTTGACGAATTATGGAGGAGCAAATGGAGCAGGAGGCTTCTACGTTGTAATTATATAGTAGTCCGCTGTGTTTGGTATCTCTGAGTTTATTTGTGATGTTGTATTGAGTTGTAATAACTAGATAGGAGTTTATAACTGTCTAGTATGTGTTGTATTATCTACATAACTTTGATAGTGGTTGTAGACTATGTACATATTTCATGTTATTAATATAATTTATTCATTCCGCTGTTTAGATTCTGATGTGTTATTTTCTTATTCTTCTCTTTCTTCCTATTCTCTATCCCTTTCTTTCTTATTAGCGATGCGACTTCCTGGAGTTTGGAGGTTGGGTCGTGATAGTGGTATCAGAGCATTAGGTTGAGTGAATACCTAGGCTCTGGAGTGGCGTCTATCTTGAGAGAGCGTATTTGTAATTTTGATATATATATATCTATATATATTTATTATTTCTACCTATCTATTGGGTTACCCGTTCAGGGTTTTCCAATATAGGTTATAAAGGTATATAAGGTAGTGGTGTGTGTAACACGATTACTACCATTGGTTGGAGTTTGAATGTTTGAGGTTGGAAGTGTATTTGTCGAGACTGTAGACCTAATACCGTCTCGAGTAAGTTGTGCAGTGGTGTAGAGATTTAATCGATCTCTGAAGGAAACCTATAAAGGTTCAGAGTTCATTTTTGAAGATGGATAAGATGAGTTTGGATCTGTCGTTTTGGCAGAAGTGTGTAATGGTATTTTTGATACCTCAGGAAGTGGTAGCTGCGTGATGAGATGCAGTAAATATGGATATTTCCGAAGATGTTTTCTTTGGAACGAGTTAGGAAGTGTGTCTGTTTCGGTGTTGTGGTTGGGTTCAGCAAGATGTGGTGGTTGGCTTTGAGGGCCGAGTTTCTCAAAGAACTTCAACTAAGAAAGTTTTGGCATTGGTGTCAGAAGTGCAATTCGGAGTGTCTTTGTTGCAGAAGTTTTCTGGCTGGGTAATTTCTGAAGGTGGAGTTCAGAAGCAGCAGAGTGGACCCAATACTTTATTGGATTGGCTAATTAAGAGTAAGATGTTCTGTTTGGTAAAGAGAGAACGGTTTTCTCTGGGAATTGGTCTATATTGATCGCAAAAGTGATTTGCGATAGTTTGAGTGTTCTTTTTAAGTATTGAAGAACTTTTGGTTGTCTTCTGAGAAGTCGGAAGTTTATCCACTTCTGAAGATTGAGTTTTCTTATCGACCGGATTCCAGGAGTGCTACCGGTGGATCAGCTAGTAGAAGGATGGTTTCTCGAGATAGGTTTGGTAAGGCAGCTCAGGATTGGTAGAAATTCTGAGTTTTCTTGGATATGTTGAGCCATATTTCTGGGAAGTGATGTCCAGTTTGTGCTCATATTCTTCATCGGCAGTGTCTTCTGTGCCAAATCAGAGTTGTGCAGCGGAAGTAGTTTGGGAATATTTCTGTTTTGTCTTTTCAGGATAGAAGAAGTGAGTTTGTTCTTCTAATGGTTGAAGAGTAGAGTTGGTGATCTTAGTCTTGGTTGATCTTGAAAACATCATTGTGTTGGGTTGCATTTGGTCTAGATTGTTTCTAGAGGAATCAGCAAGAGTTGAGCTGATCAGTTTGGATATAGGAAGCCCGGGATCATCCGAAGAGTTTTATAGATAAGAGACGAAGGAAATTGGATTCCGGAGTCGGAGATTTGCTTTGGATCTCTTCTGTGTTTTGGTTGGATTGGTGTTTGGTTTTCAAGAGTTGAATTGCCAGTTTGGATAATTGGATTTACGAGTTTCACGTATCTCTGAGGGAGTACGTGTATGCGTTATCTCTGGTTGTGGCACCAACTGTTCAAGAAGGTTTAGTGGTTGAGTCAGACTCGTCCGTAGTCTGATATCTTGTCTAGTTCTATAGATCTAGATGAGTAGAAGCTCTGTAGCTTTGTAGTTTAGATTGTTTGCATTTTGTAGGGCGAGTATCCTGGTATATATATACTTGGGGAAACTCATGGGAATTCATCCAGAATTTTATCTAGATAATTAAATTTGTTTGATTTGATAAATTGGTTGCTATGGTTGTTAGCATATAATTAATGTATGCTTGTGATTTAAAATTTAAAATCTTAAATGAGATTATTAAATTACCTTTGCTTTTTAATTTCGGGGACGAAATTCTTTTAAAGAGGAAGGAATGTGATATCCTGGAAATTTTAGCAATATCAATTTAATAATCTGTATCTAAAATTAAATTGATTTGATAAAATTTTAATAAAAGTTTACTTGATTTAATAATCCAAATAAATAAATGTTTAATTGATGAATTTTATATTTTAAAAGCTAATACTTATTTTCCTATTTATAATGTATGTATATATTTATATATATATTTTGAATGGATAAGTTTGATTTGAAGTTAAATAAACAAATAAAATCTTGTTTTTAAAATTCTAATATTCATTTGATAATTTGAAGATTATTATTTTATTTAATAAATAACTAATTGTTTAAAATACTTAAACTAATTGTTTTAAATTGTATAATTGTATTTTAAACATAGTTTAAATTTTAATAAGATAAAACAAAAGTTTATTTTATTTCTTTTTGAATATAGCTTAATAATTATAATTTGTAATTATTTAAAAATTTAAAAATATACCAATTGTATATTAAAACATTAATGTAATTAATTAAGTTAAATAATATAAGTAATTTATAACTTCTCGTATAAATTATTTGAAATTGATAAATATGATGTTTTATAATAATAATAAATGTATAAATGTAGATATGTTTTTAAAGACAATATTATTATTTTTAAATTTAATATGTTAATATAAATTAGTTTTAAGTGGAATTTTAATGTATAAATAACATTTGAAATTGATTTAATTTTGAAATTCAACTTAATAAATATATATATAAATCTTGTAAATAAGTTTTCACTTTTATAAATTATTTTACTTCAATAAAAAGAAATACATATCCATTCATTTAATGAAACTACTATATATGTATTTAATAAAGAAAAGAGGATTTTATTTATCTTTAAATTAAATAAAAGAATAAGTAAAATATGTATAGAGACAAGTGTTAAGATTCTAATTTCTTAAATAACATGTGTTAGCAAATGAACTATTGCACAAGACAAGTGTTGAAGATTTTAACAAGTGTCTTTTATTTTGATTTTCCTTTAATTTTTAAATAAATCATTTACACCTATATAAAACATGTTTTCTTCAAGCTCTTCCTTTTCTAAATCTTCATTTTTTTCAAAGTTAAGAAGAAGAGGAAAAAAAAATCTCAACTGAAACAAATTTGTTTCAGAAAACTCTCAAACCTGAAATCATTAAAACCCAAACTTAACTTCTAATACCTGAAAACCAAATTCATACCATAAGAAAAAAAAAGGGAAAGCCTGCATCTGGAAATCAAATGTAAAGCTTGCATTTTCCTCTCCTTCAACCTGTTCAAGCCATCACACATATAAATTCAAATTAAAGCTTTTTCAATTTAAAGATTCAAATGCATTGGAACTTTGGACCTGCATGCAAGTTAAATCAAGTTTCAGCAACTGAATTATAATCAAAGAAGTAAAAGTTTTTCTGGAAGGTCTGTGCTCTGTTCATGATACACCAGGTGAGTAACAATTTTTTTTTTTAAAATAGTATAAATTGGTTGCTTAAATAAGTATGCTCTGAATATGATTAGTTGATTGCATGTTGAGTAGTATGCTTTTGTGTATGATTGTAAATGCAGTACTATATATGCATATGAATGTTGAATGTATGAATGGATTATGAATATTGATGAATGTTATGACTTATAGTTTTCTTCAGGTTCATAATTTAGTAAATGATTCAAGTTCTATTGAATCAATCTGTAATAATACATGAGACCTAAACAATGTATGCTTATATTGTATGTACAAATTATAATTAAGATTTGTTCATGAAGAAAAGAAAGAAAAAAAAAGAAAAAAGAAAAATAATGACTGCAGTTTTACTGGAAACTAATGTAATAGCAAGTAAACTGAAAATCTAACAAAAGCAAGATGATTTATTCTTAGTTTCAGGTGTTTGAATTGAAAGTTGAAACTAAATTGTGATTTTTAAAAACCAAAATTTCAATTTTTAGTGTTGAAATTATGTGCATTGATGTTTTCTTCTGGGAAATGAAAAGGGGGAAGAGTTATAAACCTAGGCACTGTTTTAATTGATCGGTGAGGAGACTACAGGTGATCGAGTGTCTAGATTTCTGGGAAGTTAGTTGCTTGGGTGTTGAGGAAGAGTTGGACGGAGTTTCTACGTCTCCGATGGTCGGCGTTGGGAAGTCGAGCTGTTTTCAGGTTTGATGATGGGGTATGCCTATGTTGCCAGATTTGAATTGGGGGAACTCGATTTCGTTTTCGAGTAAATTGGGTGGTTTTGATGATAACAAGGTGATGCGGGGATGGTCAGCGTTTTGCTTATTGACTGGGTGGTGGCCGGAAGTGGCTACAGCCACCATGCATATGCACGGTGAGGAAGAATGGTGTCAGGTGTTTGATTTAGGGTTTGTTGTGTGATTTAACTCGGGTTATACTCGAGATAATTCATGTATTGCTCGAAGTTTTGAAGGAGTTTACCCGAAGTAATATAAGAGGAAGCTCGGGTTTATTTTCTGAGTTACAGGATTTTGAAAACCTGTAATTTCAATTCAAAGAATTAAAAAAAAAACTAAATGCAAATCTAAACAAGACTTTTAAAACCAAATTTAAAGTATGGTTTTCAATTCAAGTTAAATTCCAATTTTTAAAACTTTATTCAAACTTATTCAAATTTAAAATGTTTACGGGGTTTCAGGGAAATCCTGCATATTTTTCAGATCAAAGAAAATTAAGTTTTTTTTAAAAAAAAAAATCAGGTGCAGGGTTTTTAAAAACAGGAATTTAAAACTTACATTTAAAAAGTAGAGTTTTCAAACTAATATTTGAATTCAATTTTTTTTAAAAATTTAATTCAAACTTTTAATGGTAAAATGTTTAACAACTTTAAAGAGTTTACTTAAATTGAATTTAGAGATAAGGTTTTAAAATTTAAAATAGAAGATTTAAACATAAGTTTAAATCTGGAAACAAGATTCAAATTTGAATCATGTTTTGAAAATAAAAGAAGTTTTTTTTAAATTTTGAAATGTTTAAACAACTTTTGAAATTGAATCATATTTTAAATATGATTTGTATTATAAATATGGGTTTAAATTTCCTCTAAATTTCTTTATAATATGAGAAATTATTTAGCATATGTTTAAAAAGGCTTTATAATGTTTTTTTAAAACTTTGATAGGTTAATTTTGATTTCATTTTAAATTTAAAATTTAAAATGTAAATTGGAAACAAATTTTAAGATAAGTTGTTTAAAATACTTTATTAATGATAAAGTAATCATGAATAAGAAATGTTTTATTTTTAAAGTAAATTAAAGATTTAATGATCTTTGTTTCATTAAAATTAGTTATTTAAATAATTTAATTAATTAATTTGTTTAATTAATTAAAGATTTGAAATAAATTAATTTAGGATAATTAAATTTGTAATTAATTTAAGTTAATTACTTAAGAAAGATAATTAAGAATTTGTTAATAAGTTAATGAAGGTCATTAACTTGTGATTATTTATTTATTTATATAATTAATTTTGATAATTAATTGGATTAATTAATTTAAGTAATCAATTATGAAATTTAATTGAGTATGATTACTTTATGCAAATAATTAAAGATATTAATTACTCTTTGTAATTAATTTATTAATTGTATTAGTTTAAATTAATTAATTAAGTTTAATTAATTTAGAATAATCATTGAATGAATTGATAAGTAATCAATGGTGGATAATTTCTTAGAGAAGTAATTAAGATAAGTAAATTACTGAAGATAATTAATTGAAGTATGGTATTTTGGGATTAATTACCTTGTGTAATTAATGTAAAGATAATTTCTTTTTGAAATGATTAATAATTAATTACTTAGTTTAATTAATTTAAGCATTTATTAATTAAGTTATAGGAAAATAATTAAGAGATGTAATTAATTAAGAGTAATTACTTACTAATGAGATTAATCAAGGATGATTAATAAATATAATTAATTATTAAATATAATTAATTATTAAATATAATTAATTTAGGAGTGATGAAGAAAGTAATTAAGGTTAGTTAATTACTGAATATGATTAATAAAAAGTGATTAATAATTTTGGTTTAATTAAGGTTAATTATTTAATTTAATTAATTTAAATAAGTAATTATTTTAAATCTAATTTGGGATCATTAATTAATGTGATTAATGATGTAATTAAGGATTAATTAATTAAGATTAATTAATCAATGATAAGTGATTAAGGAAGTAATTAATTAATGTAATTAATTGAGGACTAATGTAATTAATTATAATTAATGAAGTAATTAAAGGTTAATTACTAATTTTGGTTTAGGATAATTAATTTGTAAAATTAATTAAAGATAATTACTTGAAAGTAATTAAGGAATAATTAATCAAAGGTGATTAGTTAAGGTGATTAATTTGAGGATAGTTATTTAATTGATTGGTAATCAATTAAGGGTTAAGTAAGCAAGTTTTAAACGGTGAAGTAATTAATTTAATTCATTTTAAATTAATTAAAGAATAAGTAATTAATTTAATTCACTTTAAATTAATTAGAGATAGAAGTAATTAATTTAATTCATTTTAAATTAATTATAGATGGTGTGATTATAGATCTTTGCTTATGAATGGATGATATGGTTTACCCTGAATGGTTTGAATCTCAGACATGAGATAAATAGTGTTGTGTGATATGGATGCATTGGTTGCATTGTGATGATGATATAAGTATCTATTGATGGCGATAATATAGATTATCTATTATGGTGATGTGATTTATCTATCTGTGTGTATATAGATAATTAGAATTGAATTGTTTTAAACTTAAAACAACTTGGACCTAAAAGACACGCTTTGGATTTCGATGAGACTGGGATCGGGTTTCCATATTTGGGATTCGAAAACCACATCGATTTCAATTAACGTTAGGTCGTGAATCTAAGTGGAGCGAGTGAAGACTCGAGGTGTAAGGGCTATACGTCAGTATAACTCTATGGGCGATTCCGTAATGAGTTTGACGGAATAGTGCTTATAGATTCGAGATGGTGAATGAGAGTGCAAGGGCTATGGTCGTTGACTCTGAGGGTGATTCCAATAATGAGTGCAACGAGATAGTGCCTTCGGTTTCGTTCGAACCCGGAACGAACTTGTATGGATTGGATGCTTTCAGAACATCGTCAGGTGTACGATGAGCATTCTAAGATTTGATGTCCTATAAAGGTAATCGTAACCTCAAGCCTCATCAACGGGGAATGGCTAAAATAGGGGAGGTGCAGCAAGGTTTCGTGGATAGCTCCCACTGGAGAGCAAGATTGATCCCTGTCTAGAGGTCCCTTTTTATTCGGCTGTGTGGGCGGTTGATTCGCGACAACTACCGGGGTTGTCTTGTTCAAAACTATTCACTAAGGAATGGGTCCGGCTTTGTATTGCAAGGGAGTGGGAGTACTCCTCGGTACGGTGATCTAGGCCACGTACTGTGACGGGCGATACCCCAGTAGCCCTGCCATTGTATGGAATCCAAAATCCAATAAGTGCCAACGGTTTGGATTGTATTACCCACTTTTGTGGCTAGTAGCTAGAATTTAATAAATGTAACAATTTTGGCTATTTCATATTTATTTGAAAACCCTAGACACTATTATAATATCATCGGATTTCCTATCAAATGTTTTGGTTAGCGTAAGGTAAAACCTTTTCCATGTTTATGTGTGGGAAGTCTTACGTGATAACTTTTTTTAAAGGATTTTTGAAAGTTAAGCAACTTTAACCTGTTACTCACACCAGACCCATGTCTGACCCGGAGTTTGTTTTTGTTTTCCATAAACTCTTGGGTACTCAAATTTTTACGAGTAGCCAAGGGATTCAGGTTAGGATTCAGATTAGCTTTGACGAATTATGGAGGAGCAAATGGAGCAGGAGGCTTCTGCGTTGTATCTCTGAGTTTATTTGTGATGTTGTATTGAGTTGTAATAACTAGACAGGAGTTTATAACTGTCTAGTATGTGTTGTATTATCTGTATAACTTTGATAGTATTTGTAAACTATGTAAATATTTCATGTTATTAATATAATTTATTCGTTCCGCTGTTTAGATTCTGATGTGTTGTTTTCTTCTTCTTCTCTTTCTTTCTATTCTCTATCCCTTTCTTTCTTATTAGCGATGCGACTTCCTGGAGTTTGGAAGTTGGGTCGTGACAATCACGTTGGCTTTTTAGACTGGCTCAGGTGTTCTTTTATTATGATGCTCGGGTCAGAGTGATTTGTACAGATTCAGGGTAAAAATCTAAGGAGCTCAAGAGGCGAGCTGGTATTTGATTATTATTCCGCTGTGTAAGGACAAGCTATTAAATTGCCCAGGTTGATTGTTGCCAATGTACTCTAATGATTGTAATTATATAACAGTACAGATTTCGTTGTATTTAAAAGCTGTTATTATATATTGTATTTTTTTCTGTTGCGATTGTGAGACTCTGATGTTATTATTTTTATCTTCTTCTACCTCTTTCTTCTTTTCCCCTTACAGTCTGGTTTTTCGGCCTTCGATTGTTCAACATTTAATACAGTGAACGTATTGAGGTCGATTTTCGGGCATCGAAAAATTGGAACATGACAATATTAGCGAAAAATAAGCAAGGACAAGAGTACATAAAGAACCCTTAAATCACTCCTTGATTTAGAGAAAGAATGCTTGTGTAAGTGCATGGTCTTACATGCCTAAGTTCATGGCTAAGGAGGGGTTTATTCACACTTTCCCCTCTTATTTCCTACCACTATATAAAGGCATGCGTACACACTCATATTTTTTACAAACTCACCTTCACTTCTTTTCTTAAATTCTCTTCTCCCTCTCTTCTATTTTCGGTCATGATCCTTAAGCAAGTAGCCAAGGACCATTATTTTTTAAGTGAAGGAGGCGGTGTTTTGGCCTCAAGGCTACGAGCTAGGGGCAGTAGGAGGAGAAGGCCATAAGCAACATGGTAGAGGATGGTTGGGCTGTGAGAACAAGGAGAGGGGAGGTGATGACCGTTTGGTTTTGGAAGATGAAGGAGAGGCTTATGACATGCTTGGATAAGTTAGAGATGATAGTAGCAGTGTTGAATGAAGTGAATGTTGGTAGGAACTGTTTGAGTAAAAGAAAAGTGAGTTAGTCTCACTTCGAATCAAGTTATTAACTTGATAATATTGCTTGTTATATCACTTGATAATATTGCTTATTAATCACAAGTTAATATAATTACTGTTGTGACGACCCAGAATTTTGAACATTTGAAATTGAAATATTTAATTGATTTCAAATATATGGAAGTTGGTTTAACTTGAATTTCAAAATTTAATATGAATTTGGCAAATAAAACATTGAATTTAATTTATTTAAGTTGGGTAAAATATTGAATCTTGATTTTTAAACTGGTTAAAAATATTTTCAAGGCTTCGAAAATTTATATTGATGATACTGAAGATAATAGAAGCTTCAGAAATGAATTTGAAAGTGATTTGTTCAGTTTTAAAATTATATCGTTTGAATCGATATTTAAAAATAGCCTTCCGAGGCACAGTCTCGGAATTCGACGAAACCAGTTCCATTGGATCCGTAATATCATATTGTTATCGGGTTTTAGTTTCTGTGGCATTCGGAGTTGTCGTGTGATCGTACGAGATAAAAATGCCAAGACAAAAATTATCGATTTAATTTAAATATCTTTATCTGATCAAAAATCAAATCACGTCCGAAATTCTTTCGTCTCAACCGACCTAATTTCTACTTCATCACGTACCTTTCTTTTCTTTCCTCAGATGCTTACATTGAAAGTCAAAATCAAGTAATGGCCGCTTATTTTATAAATCTCAAATCGAAGCCGGCCTCCTCAGAAAAATCACGAGTTTTCCCCTTCGATTCAAAAATCTAAGTGAAGCCAGAATTCCATTTCCCTCGTTCGACAAAAAAAATCAATCACAAATTGAAATCAAAATCCACGACCGAGCCGTAATCGAATCGAATCGCGTGCACGAGGTAAGGGAGTTTAGGCAAGGGCGGCCTCAAGATAGCGTAGGTGGTTCGATCGACTGGGAAGGCTCGTGGCTAAATTGCCCGCGGCTAGGGTTGCAAGGTCATGATCGTTGGATCGAGGAGCCGAGGCAGCGTCGCGAGGTCAAGGAGAAGCAGATTGATCGCGATCTTCGGTGAGGGAGAGCGTGAGTTTCGTTCGAGGAGGCGAGTTGTAAAGTAAGGGTTGGCGAATTCGCGCCTGGATTTCCTATGCCTGCGCTACGGTCAAGATCTCAAATTCAATGATGACGTCGAGTTCACTTGGGCTAAGCGTCGAGTTTTCCAGCCAAGGCTCGTGATCAAAGCCTGATGGCGCGATTGTGTGAGGATTGTAGTGATGTGGAGTTGAAACAGTAAGGTACTATTTCTTTTTTTAATTTAAAATTCATGAATATGTATACAAAGGATATATATATGCATGTAAGCAGTAAGTATATATATATATGCACATAAATATATTTTAACTTAAATGAATATATAGAAACAGAATTACTTATATAGATAAAGCTAGAAAATAATAATAATAGGAATTTTAAATGTTGAAGAATTTTATAAGAATAGATTTAAAATCTGTAAAGGTTATTTTATTAGTATTTAATGCGGTTTGAAATGAAGGAAAATAAAATATAATTTATTAAGGTAATTAATTCATTTAGGAAACTTATATAATTATTTTTAGTTACTAAATATAATCTATAAAGGAAAATTTAGTTTAAAATCAAATTATTAGTTTAAATTAAATAAATCTATTCGATGGAGAAAAAAATCGATTTATTTCGAATATTAATAAATTGTATAATTGTTTATACAAGGTTTATAAATCGAGAAAACAAGCTGGGGTGGAAATGGAATTGCAAAATAAAAGCAAAGCTGAGATCTTCTCAGTCAAACAAAGGGTTTTGTTTAATTTCAAATAGTTAAATTTAAAATTGTTGATTGTGTGTTTGGATTATAATTTATTATCAGTTATATTAGTTAGACCCTATGCGCCGCATAATAGCGGAGGTTATAGTATTAAACCCATATACCGCGATATTCCACCTTGAAGTGGAATTGGTATTATACATGTATATTTGGAGTTGATTTCCCGCGTTATATAGCGGATGAGACCCTATTGTGCCGCATAATAGCGGATGATATTTTATAAATCTCATATACCGCAATATTCCACCTCGAAGTGGAATTGGTATTTAAATTGTTGTGCTAATGTCTGTGGATGCAGGGAAACAGGTTGGAGGGATCCAACTGAATTCCTCAAATATTGAATTTGTTTCATATGTTGTGTGTTGATAATCTTTGTGTGATTATATTGTAATTAGAATCATTGTAGGCTAAAATTTATCCGAATATATTTTGGTGTCATAAGATACCAGAAATAAATAAAATAGGATTTTTGAATTTAAATAGAAAAATCTATAGTGAAATCCTATTGAATAAATTCCAAAATATGGGGAAAGATTTTATTAAAGGGTTTTTGAGTAATATTGTTGATAGTTGAAGGATTTATTCAAAATATGGATTTTAAATTGTTTGGAAAAAAATAAAGGGGTTTATCTTAAATGATGATAAATTTGGAAATCCATTTGAAAATTGATTTTTGGTGATTGAAAACAAACCTTTGGGAAATCCATTTGGAAATTTATTTGAGTATTTGAAACAAATTTGGAAATCAATTTGAAAAATGATTTGGTGTTGAAAGTGAATATTTGGGAAATGATTTGAAAATCGTATATCAATGGATATTTGGAAATTCGAATTCACAATGGAATTTATAAAAGAAAGGGAAATCGTTTTAAAAACAAATATTGGTTTATTTTTAAAGTGTGAAAAGGGATTTACGGATTTGGAATGTAAATCTAAAATAAATCGAGAAGGGTTTATTAAATTGGCCTAAGTGGGCCATTTGAAATGAAAATGTAATTTCCCTGGAAAGCCGAGTGTATTGAAGTAGCTTTTAAATATAAATTAAAAATCCTAAGATGGTTTTAAAGATAGAATGTTTGGAAAAATTTATTTACTTGGGTTATTTTGAAAATCTTTAAAGTAAAGATTTATTGAATTAATTATAGAAGTGATTATTTAAAGATTTAATTGATATTTGTTTTAGAAAATGGTTATTTAAATAATTGTACTCTATCTGCTAATTTTATTTGAAAATTAGTTTAGACTTAAAAGTTTATATGTAATATTAGTATAATGTTTTTATAACTAACATTTTAAAATAAAGTGTTTAAAAAATAGTTTTATTTAGATATTTCCAAGTATATATGCTTGGATAAGTAATCTAAATTATTTTAAAGTATTTTAACTCGGCTGACCTTCAGTGGAAATAAATAATATCGGGAATTTTATTCCGCGAGTGAAAAGTGATTTGAAATTTGTTTCCAAATGGTTGAAGTGAGAAAATATATCTTGCAAGGATATTTTGGAAATAAATAATTGGGAAAATTATTTAAATCTGGAAATTGTTGTGGATGTTGATTGATAGTTAAATAACCGACTATCAATGTTTGCTTATAAATGGTGTTTGAATTTCGATGCGACCGGGGGTCGGATTCCAAGTGGATATCCGAAAACCACATCGAACCTTTGTGATTGTGATGAATCTTTTATTTAAAAGATCAAAGTGAAAATTGTTGTGATTTTTTGAAATCTGAATGAACAATTATTTTTAACAATAAGCGCTCATTATTCGGATTAGCCGGGAGAGGACTTTTGTGTCGTATAACCCATTCCGAATAATGATACGACGAAATGGGATTGCATTTGAAGACCGGTGGTGAAGACCGGGTATTTTCGAGAATGATAGGATGACCTATCAATTGTTTCTACACTGAATAGCTACGGTATAGAGATTCCCTAAGTAATGGGAAGTCCGATCGGGATTGTGAATAACCGGATTGCAAGGGCTTCTTTGGAAGTGCCTTCGGTTCCGTTCGAACCCGGAATAGACTTGTATGGATGTGTGTCTAACGTTACAAATTGAGATGTAAAGCTGGTTTGTATCAAATGCATTTCTGTTGGTGGCGGAGAATTTATTCTCTTAGCTTAAAACCCTTCTCTGAGACGTACGAGCTCAGAGGTTATGTAGTTGATGGTTACTAGTGATACATTCCCAATTTGGTAATGTGGCATACGAAATGCTGCTGATCATTTGTTGATCGAAGCATGGCTTTTGTGAAAAGAGTAGCTTTGTGGACGAGACTTCGTCGAGCCTCACAACCCAAAAATGGTCGAAACAGGAATGTTGCGGCAAGGTTTTATGGGGTCGTGCCCCTACGGTATGTCCATTTTCTTCTGGATAAGAGGTGATATCATGGTATGGAGCGCAGATATTTTACCTATTTTGATGCTGCAAATTATTATACTTTGTGGTTGTTGTTTTATGGTTGAGGATCCATAGATAAAGCTCGGTAACGACCTAGGATGGCATATTTTTTATGTGGAGCTATCAAGTTACAGCTTCATTGCACCCAGAAGCGTGTGGTAACTCGGCCTTGTGTCAGCAGAGATCCGGTTAGGTTCTCGGGGGCATCCTGCCAAAGGCGTACCCATTTCGGTGTAGGAAGTTCTTTTGCCTGACCATTCGTAGGAAATCCAAAGAAACAATACGAGCCTGTACGATTTTAGTTGTATAACCTGCCATGGAATATGGTGGTGACCTGCTATTGAACATGGTAGCTATAGTAGGCATATGACGAAATGTTGTTGCTGGCTAAGTTTAATATTATATTTTCGAATTGTTTTTCTACATGATGCACTAATAATAATACCGAAAGAATTTTGCGTATTACGCATTTTTGACTATCATAAGGAGAAATCTTCCCCAAGTGTGCATTGCATTGTGTGTGTGGCAGGAGGCCTGATGGCAGTTTCATTTTTCAAAAGCATAGCGGATTTCTTTTTATTTTCTTTGTGAAAATAACTATTTTTAAGATCTCACACCAGTCTCATGACTGACCTGGAGTTTATTGTTCCCTTTGCAAACTCTGGATGCCCACCAATTTCCACACAGGCAGTTTAGAGTCAGATTATCAGGTCATTCTGGAATTCAGGAGTTGCTGTGGAGATCAGGAGCAAGCTGGATGGCGAAGCGTATCACTAATATATGTAATATTTCTTTTCGTTGTTTGTTGTTGTACACTCTGATAATGTAATAACTGATATAGTTCTTTGTTTTAAAGATATTCATTTATCTATTATATGTTGTTCCGTTGTGATATGTGAGATTCTGTTATTGTTTCTCTTTCTTCTTTCTTCTTTTTCTACCTCTTCTTCTTTAACCCTAAAGACTCATAAGTTTGTTCCACTTTGGTTGAATTACTGTGGAATTTTGCCGGCTCAAAAGAGTATGTATTTGCGGGCCTTTACAGCTGTTATATATAATTATAGACACTAACTACTTAAAGTTATAGCCTTTTATTATATGCTTCCAAAACCATATGATTTGTTAAAGTAGTTGCCTTAAAGAGAATGGGATTATGTTGTTTAAATTAAGCACATTTAAACATCTAAAATGGACATAATTATTAGTATGTATGTTAATACATATTTATTAGTGATATGATTTGTATTTTAAATCATATATGTGTATAAAAGAGAATGACACAGGATATTGAAATGAATACCAAATTGTCCGTATAACGATAGTCGCTATAAGCGCACTTTGAATCCTTTGAACTATAACTTATGAAAATGGAGATTTAATGACATATCTTAATAATAACTTGTTTAGTTATTTTTTACACTTCTATAAGTGTTTCGAAAAGTAAAGAATTTGTTTTGGAAAGTTATATAAGAAGTACATCAAAATAACAAAATATTGTAGTAAAAAGGTCGCTATAACGACACTTTTTATTTAACAAAATAAAGATATTTTTCTACGAACACCTTTGGAGGTTTATTTTCATATTTAAGGAGTTAATAATATATTAATCTTATTGGAAAATTTTTGGAGCCTAATTCATTTGATAGCTAGTTGAACGAAATGCAAAAATTTATAGCGGAATAGTCTCTAATAGTGTAGTTCGGTAAAATACACTGTTTTCGGGAAATTCTCTAAAATAATTGGAATTAATTATTTAGGATTTTCTTTCTTGGTTTCCAAGTACCCAAAGTATACTAACAAATGTAGAAAGAGTGAACAAAAAATCGTTTGTTTAAGTGTTGAAATATAGGCTCAAAGTTGTAGCAAAACAATGTTGACAACGGCAACAAACTTGAGATAGCATTTTTATAAATGCTACCTTTTCTATTTTGTACTATAAATTGTTTAAAAATGATATTTAAATTTAATATTTTCCTCTAATCTTTTTAGAATTTTTTCCCAACTTATAATGGAGAGTTTTAAAATTGGTTTCAAGTTGAAATATATTTTTAACCATTAACTATTAATATCAAAACTAAGTAGCTTTCAAAATTAAAACTTGTTTTTCTGTTTATTTTGAAATTACTTATTTATACATAATATTTGGTATAAATAATTATCGTATGTTTTAAGTTGTTTTCGAAAGTATTTTAGCATACTAATAAGTACTCTAAAGATATTTCTATATATGTATATAAGTTTTAAATATTAGATTAAATATTTTATAAATATAATAAATGGAGTTTGTATTTTAACATTTAAGTTAAAATAAATGGTTTTTTAGAATTACTTAAAAGTGTATTACCTTAGTTAACAAGCGTGAATATGCTTTGATCATTAAATAAATGTTTAAAGTCATTAATGGATAAGTAAATAGTTTTGGTTTGTTGTAAACAGTGTTTTAGCAACACTTGTTTTTAACCCATATTATTAATTGTGCTTGAAAATATAATAAGATATTTACTAATGGATATATAGTAGAAAAAACTACCAGCAAATGGTTTTGGGCCTGTTGTGAAAAATGTTTTGAGCAACACTTGTCTTTAACCCTTAAATATAAATAAATCTTTAAGAAGGGAGTTTTAAAAAGGAACGTTTTCAAAGTATGAAACGTTTGGATTTGTTGTGACAATTTTTTTTAACAACACTTGTCTTTAACACTTAAATGTATGAAAACCATAAAAAAGAACAGTTATAAAGAAAATGATTAAATGAAATTGTTTTGGGATTGTAGTAAACAATGTTTTAGCAACATGCACTACAACAAAATGTACCTATCATAGCGTTTCAAAAACGCTATAAAAACCTTTAACAGCGTTTTTAACTACGTTGTATATTAACATTCCATTATAGGTTATACATATACTATAGCAAGGCAGAAAACACTGTAGAATCTATGTATTTATAGCGTTTTTTATATCATTAATACGTTTTACAGCATTTTTATTGATGATTTTATAGCGTTTCGTTTGTTGTTATGATGTTTATTTACAGCTTTTTCTGGAATGCTTAGGTGCTACTTTATAGGGTTTGTATAGCGTTCAAAAACGCTGTTAAAAATTTCTATAGCATTTCGAAAACGCTGTTAAATAGTTTCATAGCATTTTATAAACGCTGTCGTACTCTGCTCAGTCCTAACCAATATATAGCAGGTTCCAATTCTATATGCAGCTACAATTTATGTATAACACAGTTTATATAAACACATATACTTCGTAAAAAACATATATTATATTATTCACACATTTTATAATCAACACATTATATTAATCACACATCTTACAATTAACATGAAACATTACATAATAAACATATGCAACATTCTTACATCAAAATAAGTAATAAGTTCATTATGTTTTAATGCAAAACAAGCAATAACTAGTGACCAAAAGTAGTAATACATACAAGCATACAAACCAAAATGTATGCCCTGCAATAGCATCCCGTCTTTCCAACCACTTGGTAGCTTTCTACAAACATAAGATTAAGTTTTACACCAATTATGACACCAACATAACTTAAAGGTAAATGTCATGAAACAAAAGCAAACCATCTGAACTAATGTAAGCAAAAGTTTCATCCTAGAATTCGCATCATGAATCAACCAGCATCTACACTCAACAAGAAACACATGCATCTCCTCTCAGTAAGAAGAAGCCATAACACTAAAGTTCAAATTTTATCACTACAAAGGTGTCCCAAAAGCAAACCATCAAATTTTATAACAGCTTATGATATTTTAAGGGCTGGTGTCAATTCATCAAATTTTATAAAAATATACCAAAATAAATAAATATAAAAGTAGGGGCTATAACAAAACCTGCCAGTTGCAATAAAGCATTGACTATCTTTGATACCACTAAGATACTGAACTAGTGATGGCTGAAGAGAAGATATCAGCTGCACAAGATTAAAATCATTAGAAATAGCGATAACCAATTTGTGATACAAATGTATTTATATAAATACATTATGTGTGTAAAGTTGCTATAGAAATCAAATTCTAAACTGGCTCCAATGTGCACTGATTGCAATAATATACATTAACATACTCACCACGGTATATAATAAGTCAGCAACCAACACTGAATTCAGACAAGTAACCTATTAGACTATAATTGATGCAATATCCAATCAATTAAAAAAATCACTTAGGTAAATTTGGTTTACTAGATAAAAATAAAATAGCTCAATTCATTATATAGTATCAGATTTTATTTTATTTTGCACTAAACCATAAATATTTACTAGACTATTCTATTTAAAACTCTCAATTCTCCTTCTGCAACCCTAACAAAGTTTCTTAAGCTCTTCTTCCTTGTTCACTTTACAAAATAAATCCAATATTTTCATTTAAATGTGACTTTAACAGAAAGATAAGTAAATTCAGTTTACTACAATCGTTCAATAAACTCATTGCTAAGAATTTCAAATTCAAACTTTAATTTCTGTTCAGGTGGCGGACAAAAGGCATTTATCTACAAATATTAGTTATTAAAACACTTTAAATCCTATAATAATCCCTTAAGTCATTCATATGTCAATATAACACCGTAAAATTTCAAACTTTAGTTACAACTATTATTTGAAACCAAATTTTATTCATCATAACTACTCATATCAATATTTACATGTATTTCAATAATTTAGATGAAGGAAAGAGAAGATAAAGGTTAGATATGTCAAAAATGAGGTGTGTAAGTAGATTTATTGGCTTTAAATTATTGCGAAATGAAGCTGGAAATGGTTGCTAATAAGTCCCTATAATTTCACTTATTTCAGACATCTATGTCTATGACTGCTCATCTAAACATTCCTTAACAGTAAAATGCCTTGTGAATGACATCACTAATAATGATATTGATTATTATACAACATTTAAGAAACACCAAATGTTCAAAAAAAGTAAGATTTATGTATTAAATTAAAATACTTATGTGAATGGCATAAGTGGGGTGTACACAATCCTAGGTTCCACGATCATTCCTAAAACTATTATCCCTCAACCATTACCGGATCATATTTAGCTAGGTGAAAACCCTTTTGAGCAACTCTAGTGGATGAGAGTTGCAAAATAACTAATATTTCATGTTGTCCAAACCCGAATACGCTACCAACTACTCTATCCAATTTCATAAGATCATCGGACTATAAATTACTGCATGTTGTTCAATGAAAACCAAATTGACACTTGCCAAATTTTAACAATGAAAATTGCTATCCTTAAAAATTGTCAAAATTAATAATAGGGACTTCAACAAAGTAAATACAAAGAAATATAAATATAGATAATTTAATGTAAAATAAATTAAGAAAGATAAGGAGAAGCTTATAAATATTAAGAATTAAGGAAAGACATCGAAATTCTTATGTTTTACAATTATTTAATTAGTAACTTAGTAAATGATTATATAAGATTATATGTTTATTAATATTTCGATTTGTGACTATAAAAAATTAAAGGACTCTAGTATTATAGATTATTTAATAAAATAGTAGATTATTTAATAATAGATAATATAAATTATTGATTTTTGTTAATATTTTAATATATAGAAGGTAAAATTAAAAATTGAGCCTTGAATGTAAATTATTGTAAAAAGTTATAAGATATAAATATTTAAATGTACAATTAGTTGAGAGATTAATCAAAAGCCTGAACTAAAATTATGGAGAGGTACAGAAATTCTTCTATTTCAATATATAAAACATACTACATTATAAAATTTACCTTTCCCATTATAACAATTTACTAGTATAACCTTGCACTAAATGAAAAAAATTACAAAACCAATTATGACAATGAATGTATAAAATGATAACATCTCGTATAAAAAGTTCAGCTCTCAAATTAAGAAGCTTTACATTTTAGCAATTTGTTAAATACATAAAACACAATCATTATGGTTAGATTTTGGATCCAATATACTACTATTAATAGCTTAGGAAACAACTACGTAGGAAAAAAGTGGCATTTGAAAAAAAATGGAGTATTAGTGTTTACAAACTTAGTTATAATACAGTGGATTTTAAGTTTCTATTCTTACATTTGAATAGATTCTTACATTTGAATAGATTTTGAATATAGATAAATAAATGTAAAATAAATGAAGAAAGAAGAAAATAAATTGATCTATACCAAAAGAGAGATTTTGTTACTTAATTTGCTTAATTTAAATATGCGAAGTTATGATAACATTACAAACCCATGGTAATGCTAACCAAAAGGTATATGGTTTATGCAAAAAAGAGCAAGGACCGCACACTGCACTTTCCTATGTGTCGTGAGCATTGCTTATTTGTATTTTCAGCATATATTTCAACATTTTAAAAATATTATTAAAAAAAATGAACAGTCAAATACTATAAATTCATGAAATAGTAATAACAAATCATCACATTATTGTTCTAATACTATGTTTATAACTTAATTTTAGAAGGAAACTAAAATTAATTATAAGGATGTAGCAAAAATTTCGCAACACTAATTTAGTTTAATCCCAATGAACAATTTCCCATTTTTGTAAATGGATAGTTTAAGAAATTGAGAAAATAAATTCTAGTCCTCTTTTTTTCTATGACTCAAATTAAAAATTAAAAACATATATGCTACTAGAAAAAATTCAGCATTTTTTGCTGTCAAATTACTTAAAATTTTCCCTTTTAAGATTAATCTATCAATTTACCGCTGCCATTATCATATTCATAGTCCCTGTTTGCTAGGAACAAAGATACTAAAGTTAATTTTGGTACAATTTTTTATTCTACACTCAAAAGCAAAAAAGCAATTATTTACCACTTGCCAACCACCCTTTAACAGGATCTACTTCTTTTGAACCATATTACAATCAAAGAGGCATTTATTTCTAATTATGGTTCTTTTTAGCTCTTTTAAAATCTTTCGCCGGGGACTCCCCACGGCAGCTAGAAATAATTTTCTCTTACACTTTTGCATAACTGACATTTAAAGTTGTATTCATTTTCTTTTACGAAAATAATCAAATTCCAACCATTAATTCTTTTTACGAATTTATAGAGTAGGCGTTGATCTTGGGTACTTTTGAAATAAAGACAAAGAGTACATAACTACGTAAGGTCAATAAAAGTATTCATTGACATGAAATAAGCACAATTTCCGTAAATCAGTTCTTGGCTATTTATGCTTATCTCCAATGGCTGAAAGAATATAAAAAGGGTACGTAGGTCAAACCAATTTCTAACAATTGTATTAAGCATTAATTCGGATATGAGAAAATAAGAATGATTAGCTAAGCGAGCAATAGAATTTTGCAGCTGTACATCGAAATAGGAAACTTAAAGTGGGTTAACAGCAAATTCATGACTATTGAGTGAAATGATGAGCTCAAAACAGGATCTGGTAAAATGGGCCACAAACAAAGCCACTATGCTATAGATCTGAATATTCATAATCCAAAAAAAAAAACGGTACACTCATTACTTTAGCAAAAATAAAAGCCAGATCAGGTACAGATCGGTTCATCTTGTGAGTTAGTTCATCTTAGCTTTTGAAATAGTTAGTTTATAAGAATATAGGTTTGGATCATTATGTTTATTTTCAATTGTTTGGTTGCTAAAATTAACAAACAAATAATGGAAAAGATGGATACCTAATGCTGTAAACATGTCAGCTTATACATCCACTGGGCCATTTAATGGACAATGGTCATGGCTCTGTAAAAACCATATCGCCAAACAGTATATTCACCAACTAACTAATATTAAGAAAAATGCTTATAAGTGAAAACATGGTTACTGTAGTCAATAGAATAATGAAAAACCAATACTATTAACACTTAATATGTAACATCCCGAAATTTATTTATTTAAATTTGGTAACTTATTTGAACTTTTGAAATTTAATTTTAAAAGTTTCAAAACAAATCAAATATTATTAATATTAAATATTACAAAGATATATGGATATAAATAAAGTATTTGATAGTCTAATCTTTAAATAAATAATAATAAACATTATAAAAACAAGAATTTGTGTTAAACATATATATATATATATATATAGGGTAACTCATATGGATAATTCTAATAAAAATAACATATGAAATACGTATAGATTTGCATGTGGATTATGTAAACAAGGAGATAACAAAAACAAAAATATAAGGCCCAAAGTAAAACAAAACCAGGCAAGACAGGGTGTATGTTGCCAGTGAAGTAGATGTGCAAGGCAAGAATATATATATATATATATATATATATATATATATATATATATATATAAAGTATGTATGTACATACAAAAATGGAATAAGGATGTAAACATGAAGGACCTTGCATTTAATGCTAGCACAAAAATAAGGTCATTCCGAAATATCTCTAAATCATTTCAGCTGAAATTGTTGTCTGGCCAGAGGAAGAAAGAAGAAAAAATCTTTGCTTAAAAATAGAATTTGCTTGTTTCAGTAAACACATACCTGTTCAAAACTATTTCCTTTATATATACATCCATATTAGTATAGTTCGTTCAAATAAAAACATAGCAAAGCTAGAAAAAGAAGTAAAACATTACTACATTTTCAAACTCAAAATCATTCAACTAAACAAAACAGGATTCAAAAGAAGACCAACTGCAGGCTGTGTAGTTATGCCCCGCTATTACCCCGCTATGACCCCGCAACATCTCATAGCGGATTTCTACCGCAACGATTTTTCCATATAGCCCCAAAATATAGCCTTTCCGCTTTAATCCCCGCTATTTCCGCTATATCCCGTTATTCCCGCTATATTTTGCTATTTATGTTATATCTTCTTTAATAAAATGAATTAAAAAATTGCATTTATACATTATAAAAATTATGAAACTAATTTTTTTGATTTAATTTTTAGTATATTTTCAGAAATAAAAATACTCTAACATTCTACTAAATTCAGTTATGTTATATAACAGTTTTACGTTTATTTAAAGCATATTCGCATATGTTTTTTGTTTAAAATCATTTATGTATTATTTATAATTCAATTGAATGATAATTTTTCATTTAATTACCATTTATATAATTGTAAAAACATTAAGTACGAGTATTATATGCTATTTTAGAGCTATCCACTATATCCCACTATATCCTCACTGTATCCCCGCTATGACTTTTTGCACCTCCGCCGCTTTGAATCTGCCGAGCGCTTTAACTGCACAGACTGCAGGTTTTCAAAACAAGGAAAAAAAATTGTTCTCTATTTCAAATTTTCTTTCAGGTGAGTAAACATACAACTTTAAAATTTAAATCTATATATTGATTCATGAATAACTTTGTGTTTACTGTATATTTTAAAAAAATTGGTACTGTATATGTATATGTTGTACTATGTAGTTGAAATGGCATGTTCATCTTGTTCCTGGTTACAGAGTAAAGTAAATTAGAAAAAATTTAATACTTCTTCATACAAACATTATTAAGCTTAGGAATTCAAACAAAATAGGTTTGTTTAAACTTAGATTAAGGCCTAGAATTTTTTTTAGGCTTGATGATAAAACATTGACTCTGTAATTTGATTTTACAATAAAAAATTAACTTTTAGGATAAATTCGAATATTGTAAAATATTAATTCGATTTTATAGCTTGAATCAACTTCAAAAACAAGATTTTTAAAACAAAAATGGTTAATTTTAGTGGAGTATTCTAAGTACAGTTCGTAGTTGAACCAAATATGTGTATTGATCAATTTATGGTGATCGAGTAAATCTTAGATGTTGAATTTTTGGTTGAAGGTAGTTTGTTGATCAACGATTTAAGGAAAATTATCAAATAATTTTTCTATTGTACGAATTGATGGGTCAAGGTGAATTTAGGGTTATGTTTGAAGTTTGGCAGTGGTCTGGAAATGTGGTGATTTCGTCACCATGGGTTGATCGAGTTTCACGAGACTCGAGGGAATGGAAGATTAGGGTGTTGACGTGGTGTGGATGGAGTTGGGGCAGCTCCGGTGGTCTGAGCAACGGTGGCGAAGTGATTATGTCAGTTGAGTTGAGTTGCAGTATATCGAACGAAATGCTTATTTTCGATTTTGAATGTTTGGTGTCGAATCGAGTTTCGATTTCGTACGTAAGGGCGACTCGCGACTTGCAGAAGTTATTGGAGTTCTCCAGAGGGACTGCACGATGCCGTGCACGTGTACGACATCAATATGGTGTCAGCATTGTCGAAGTGGTGAGTGACTCGAGTCATTGCTTGAGAAAATGGAAGGCGTGCTTCGGGTTGGAACGCGATTGCTCAAGCCTAGAACAATTGTTTAAGTTTAAATTTAAGCTAGGAAAAAAAGAAGAAGAAGAAGAAGAAGAAAGCATGGTGGGCACGAGAGAGTGACTCGGGGAAACATAGGGGGAAACTCGAGTAACACTCGAGTAAAATCTGAGGCATTTGCGGGCTGTTTTCAAAATGGTTTAAGCCCAACAAATTTCAAGTTTATAATGTTAAACAAAATTTAGTATTTATGAAGTAATTAATGTTGACTATTTTAAGTTAAGAATTTGTTTCAAATTTCAATTAACTAAGTGAATACATAGCAATGTTTTCTAAAATCTGGATTAATATTTTAAATTAAGTAGTTAATATAAGTAAGTTTTAATTTTAATTAGAATTTACGTTTTCTAAGTTATTAATAAATTTGATTTCAAAGTTTAAGGAAGATTTTTTTAAATGTTAATTAAGATAAATAATTATTATTAATTTATTGTTTGAAAAGTAATTAAGGATGATTAATTTCTAATTGTAATTAAAGATTGGTTAATTAATAATTAAGTATCTAATTAATTTGAAATTAAGAATTGTTAATTAGGTAATAAAAGTTAATTAATTTATAATTATTAGTTAATTAAATTAATTAATTAAGGAAACATTAATTAATAAAGCTGTTAAAATTTAATTAATTAATTTATCATTAAGAATAATTAATCATTGATTTATAATAATCAAGTAAAATAGTTATATGGTTAATTCATTTAAACCACATTCACCTTAATTAAAAATGATTAACCATTATCAAATGTGGTGTACTGAGTTGATATTTTTGTTGTGATACTATGTGATGTAGATTGCTCTGTGTTGAACTATGATTTGTGATTTAATTCTGTATTTATGTGAAAACTCTTTTGCCCATAAAACTACATTTAAACTTCGATGCGACAGGGAGTCGGATTTCAGTTGGTTGTCCGAAACCCACATCGAACCCTGAATGTGAATCTTTGTGATTGATACATCCACGTGTTTTAAAATTAAGCGTTCATTATTCGGATTAGCCGGGAGAGGACCTTTGTGTCATAGAACCCATTCTGAATAGTGATACGTCGAAATGAATAGCATTTGAAGATGGTGGTGAAGACCCGGTGTCTTCGAAAATGATAGGATAACCTATTGATTGTCTCTGCACTGAGTTGCTCCGGTATAGAGATTTCCACATGTGATGGGACGTCCGATCAGGATTGTGGATACCTGGATTTGCAAGGGCTTCTTCCTTTATTGGATGAGGTGCTTTCGGTTCTGTTCGAACCCGGAACAGACTTGTATGGTTGTATGTCTGACACTACACTTTGAGATATAAAGCAGATTTCTTTCAAATACATATCTGTTGGTGGTGGAGAATTTATTCTCTTAGCTTAACACCCTTCTCTGAGACGTACGAGCTCAGAGGTTATGTAGTTGAAGGTTATCAGCGATATACTCCCAATTTGGTAGTGTGGCCTGCTAAGTGCTGCTGTGTGTTGATGATCATTTGTTGATCGTTTGTGATCAAAGCATGTCTTTCGTGTAAAGCGTAGCTTTGTGGACGAGACCTCATCGGACCTCACACCTCGGGAAAATGGTCGAAACAGGAAAGATGCGGCAAGGTTATTATGAGGGTCGCACTCTTTAGGGTATGTCATTTCCTTCTGGAAAAAGGTAGTATCATGGTATGGAGCCTTGATATTTTACTTATGTAGTTGCTGCAATCTCATTTACTGTGTGGTTGTTCCTTTATGGTAGAGGGCCCTCGGATAAAGGTCGCAAACGACGGGGAGTGGCATACTCGAGTAGTAGTTACCTAGTTACAGAGGTAACCCGACCTTGTGTTGGCAGAGAGCCGGGTAGGTGCTCGGGGCATCCCTCTAGAGGCGTACCCATGTGGCAGTAGGAAGATCCTTAGCCTGACAATTTCTTAGAAATCCAAACTCCAATACGTGCCTTGTACGGTTTTAGTTGCGGAACCTGCCATTTAACATGGCAGCTATAGTAGGCATAGTATAATGGTACCTATGCTGGTTAAGATTAATATTATATTTTCAAAATGTTTTCGCACTATGCACTTGTAATAATATCAAAGAACTTTTCCCGTATTAAGCATATTTGAATATCATAAAAGGAAATCTCCCCCAAGTGTGCGATTGCATTGTGTGTGTGCCGGGAGGCCTTATGGTAGTTTTATTTTCTAAAAACATAAATGGTTTTCTTTATGAATCTGTTCTATTTAAAAGAAACTATTTTTGTTTACTCATACCAGTCCCATGACTGACCCAGAGTTTATTGTTTCCTTTCTAAACTCTGGGTGCCCATTATTTCCACACTGGCAGCCTAGTAGAAGGTTTCCGTGTTCTGGTGTTAGCAGTATTTTGGAGGCTTTTACCTTGAAATATTTTGGAAGCTTTGGATATCAAGGGGCTTAGTTTTTGGAAGTTCGCTACCGCTTCATTCCTTTGAAGACTTTTTGGCATATGATCATTTGTTGTTCTATTTGGAGTTGTGGTATATGTATTATGATACTCTAATGTAGTAATGGATATTATGATTATGTTGTATCTAGATGTAATGCATAATATTCATTTTGTTTCCGCTGTTTTATATCCATTTAATGTTGTTATAAGCTCCATCCGACTGAAGTTCGATGTTTGAATCTTTGGTAGTCGAATACAAGTGAGGTATTTAGTGTCAATTTTCGAACATTGGATTTCGGATCGTGACATGTGGTATCGGAGCTGAAGCTTGATTAAGAACTTTAGCTATGGAGTATAACACATTATATGGCTCATTAGAGATAGGGTGAAGCATACCCTAGAATGAGTATAATCGAGACCGTAACCCTAAATTTTCTTAGTCTATTTCCTTTTAACTGCAGATATTCCTTAAGATATCTCGTCCGAATATCTAAACCAATTTTCTTACTAATTACAGATAGTAAGAATTAGCGGACGAAGAGGAAGAGCTGGGGGGCAAGGAAACGTCACAGCACCTAGCCAAGTTCCCCCAACAGCAGAAGCAGCTTTATCTATTCAGCATCAGCCGAATCTGGCTGATTTATATAAGATTTTCTCAAGGCTTGGTGGTAAGCCATTTACCGGTAAGGAGTCGATTGTTGAGGCCCAAGCATGGATCAGATCATGTGAAAGAATTTTTAGAGGGCTAAAGTTGTAAGACGATCAGATGCAACTCATAGCTTCTTGGCAACTTCAAGAAGAAGCCTTAGCATGGTGGGAGACTGTTGCCGTAGATAAGCCAGAAGACGAGTTTACTTGGAAGAGATTTAAAGAAGTATTTGAGAAGCGCTATATGCCATCAGTTGGAATTTCTCGAACGTACCAGGAATTCACGGACTTAAAGCAGGGGAGTTTGTCATTCGAGAAGTATCTAAATAAATTCAATGAATTGTCTCGTTTTGGTCCAGAGTTGGTAAACACACCTTTAAAGAAGAATGAAAGGTTCATTCGTGGGATGAATAAGAAGTTCCACGAAAGGATGACTGGCCACGTCAAGGAATCCTTTTCAGATTTGGTTGATATGGGATACAGATATGCTACACTTGATATGCAAAAAGCCCCGGTGGAGAAAGGAAATTCGAGCAATCAAAATTGGAAGAAGAGGAAATTTGGAGGCAAGAAACCATGGCAGGGTAAGGGGAAAAAGAAGAGTAATCAGGGAAGCACAGCAGAGAGTGTCACTTGCTTCAATTGTCTAGAAAAAGGCCACTACTCAAACGGCTGCAAGAAGCCAAAGAGAGATCAATTCGTTCAAGCGAAGCCTAGGAAATGTTATGATTGTCAGAAATTGGGATACGGAGTTAAAGACTGCCCAATTATGAAGCAAGCTCAGATAGCCAAGGTGTACACAGTCAAAGACAAACCTGCATCTTCCAAAGCAGAAAAAGGGAAAGGAGTTCTGGAAGCTAATCTTACTATTGATGGTAGCATCGTTAGAGTTCTGTTTGACACGGGCGCTACACATAGTTTTATCTCTCAACAAGCTATTAATGAATTAAATCTTTATCCTGATTTTGTTGAACCTATATGCATAAAGAATCTAGTTGGAGGTCCCACGAATCTTTGTCTTTGATGTAGAGACGTTCCTATCTTATATTCTTGGTACTCGGAATGGATTGGCTAGCTAAATGTGAAGCCAAATTAGATTTCCATAATCGATTGATTTCAATCAAAACCAAATTTGCAGATTTCATCGAGATTTCTTGTGAGGACCCTAGTCTTAAAAGAGAAAAGTTGATGTATAACTTGGGTTATCCTGAACCCAGTTTGGAGTCCATACCCATTGTTAGAGATTTTCTGGACGTGTTCGAAGAAGTGAAATCCTTACCTCCACATCGAGAAATAGAATTCTGGATTGACCTAGTACCCAATGCTCGTCCTGTCATTCACGCAAGTCGCAGGTGGCACCCAGGGAAAAGGTTGAATTAGTCAAGAAAACTGATGATTTGCTAAATAAAGGATTAATTCGCCCTAGTGTTTCTGAATGGGGTTCAGCAGTAGTGTTTGTTGCTAAATCGGATGGATCTTTGAGATTGTGTATAGATTACCGCGATCTCAATAAGTTGACTCTTAAGAATAAATTTCCACTACCTAGAATTGATGATCTGTTTGATCAATTGCATGGCACTTGTTTCTTTTCGAAGATGGATCTAGCCCAGGGATTCCATCAACTACGAATCGCCAAAGATTCTGTTCATTTGACCGCTCTCAGGGGTCCTAATATGTTCTACGAATGGTTAGTCATGCCTTTCGAGCTAACTAATGCTCCAGCATACTTCGTAGATCTTATGAATCGTGTGCTTTTGAAGTCTTGAATAAATTTGTGCTCGTATTTATTGACAATATTTTGGTCTATTCCAAGACCGAAGAGGAGCATGCCGAGCATCTTACAATCGTTTTGGAGATACTAAGGAGAAATATTCTATTCGCAAAATTTTCCAAATGCCAACTCTGGGTCAAAGAAGTTGAATTTCTCGGCCATATTGTTAATGAAGAAGGAATTACTATTGATCCTAGCAAAATTTCCGCTATTCTTGATTGGAGGAAACCCACTACCCCGAAGGAAGTTCGAAGCTTTTTGGGTTTAGCAGGTTATTATGGGAAGTTTGTTCAGGACTTTTCTAAGATAGCTAGTCCGTTGATTAAGCTTACAATGAAGGATGCAAAATTCAATCGGACTCCGAAATGTGACGAAGCTTTTCAGGAGTTGAAGAAGAGATTAACCACCGCTCCTGTTCTCGCTATTATCAACGGGAATCAGGGATTATCAGTTTATACCGACGCTTGCAGTGATGGTTTGGGTGCAGTATTAATGCAAAATAGGAAGGTAATTGCCTATGCGAGTAGACAATTATGTCCTCATGAAAGAAATTATCCAACCCATGATTTGAAACTTTTAGCTGTTATCTTCGCTTTGAAAATATGGCGACATTATCTTCTGGGTAAAAATCTTTTCAGCTTTCCTAACAATTTACGAATTTAACTTAATTTAACAGTATACCTAATGAACTTTCTTTCTTTAGGTGAAAAATTCGAATTATTCACCAATCACAAATCTTTGAAATATCTCTTCACCCAGAAAGATCTAAATATGCAACAACAACGTTGGTTGGAATTTCTGGCATCTTATGACCTAGATATTCAATATACGCCTAGAAAAGCCAATGTAGTTGTCGATGCTTTAAGTAGGATACATGATGTTCTTGCATACCTTGTTCTCACTCCTACTCTCCTCGAAAAGATCGCCAGCAAGCAAACGGAAGACAAGTTTCTTCGGGAAATTCGTAGAAGAATATGTCGAGGTGAGAATTCTAGTTTTGCAATTGATGATAATGGAATTATAAGGATGAAAGGCAGAATATGTGTTCCAGACATCCTCGATCTGAAACATGAAGTTTTAGATGAATGTCACAAATCTAAGCTTTGCATCCATCCAGGAGTCAATAAAATGTGTCGTGATATCAAAAGAACGTTCTGGTGGAAGAAAACGAAAAGGGACATATCTATATATGTGAGTCGCTGTGCTATTTGCTAACAAATCAAAAGCGATCAAAAGAAAATGGCAGGTTTACTTCAGCCTTCAGAGATACCCAAGTGGAAATGGGACCAAGTATCGATGGATTTCATCAATGGTTTGCCTCGTACCCGGAAGGGCAATGAAGCAATTTGGGTCATTGTGGACCGTTTGACTAAGACAGCCCACTTTTTGCCAGTGAAATCTACCTGCACGGCAGCAGGTTTAGCCGAGTTATATGTGAAATAAATTATCTGTCTCCACGGTATTCCTAGTAGCATAGTTAGTGATCGTGACCCGATCTTCACTAGTAGATTTTAGGAGGCATTTCAAGACGCATTGGGAACAAAACTGAATTTCAGCACTGCTTATCACCCACAGTTTGATGGGCAGACTGAGAGGATTAATCGAATCATAGAAGACCTATTGTGTACTTGTATACTTGATTTTGGTGGTTCTTGGGAGGACCATTTACATCTGGTTGAATTCTCATATAACAAAGCTATCAGGCCAGTATATAGATGGCTCATTTTGAAGCTTTATATGGTCGTCCGTATCGATCACCCGCATGCTGGATTGAGGCTAGTGATAGACTCGTCCTTGGATCGGATATGATTAAAGAAACCACGGAGAAAGTTGATTTTATACGGAAGAAATTGAAAACGGCTCAGAGTCGTCAAAAGAGTTATTATGATCGCAGAAGAAGGGATTTGGAATTCCAGATTGGAGACTCTATCTTTCTCAAAGTATCTCCTATGCGAGGTATATTAAGGTTTGGGAAGACCGGTAAGCTGGCACCATGATATATTGGTCCTTTTCCTATTCTGGAGAGGATCGGTTCTTTAGCTTATCGAGTGCAGTTGCCTAGCTGGTTATCTGGCGTGCATGATGTGTTCCACATTTCTAACCTTCGAAAGTATGTGCACGATCCAGATAGTATTATTGAAGAAGCTGCTCAGCAGGATCTCGACATCGCTCCCAATTTAACAGTTAAAAGTGAACCGATAAAGATTGTAGATCGTGATGAAAAGCAATTGAGAAACAAAGTTGTGTAATTAGTTAAAGTTCAGTGCGTGGCGATCCAAAGGATTGCACTTGGGAAACTGAAGATAGTATGTAGAAATCATACCCCGATTGCAGAGTGGATATCTCGGCTTAAACTGGTAAGCCATTTCTCTATCCTTTTTTGAATTTGTATATTCTTTGTTTGCTTTTCTTTCTCTTTCAAATTTCGAGGATGAAATTTTATTAAGGGGGGATATTTGTAACATCCCAAAAATTATTTATTTAAATTTGGTAACTTATTTGAACTTTTGAAATTTAATTTGAAAAGTTTCAAAACAAATCAAATATTATTAAAATTAAATATTACAAAGATATACGGATATAAATAAAGTATTTGGTAGTTTAAGCTTTAAATAAATAATAATAAACATTATAAAACAAGAATTTGTGTTAAACATATATATATATATATATATATATAGGGTAACTCATATGGATAATTCTAACAAAAATAACATATGAAATACATATAGATTTGCATGTGGATTATGTAAACAAGGAGATAACAAAAACAAAAATATAAGGCCTAAAGTAAAACAAAACCAGGCAAGAGGGGGTGTATGTTGCCTGTGAAGTAGATGTGCAAGGCAAGAAGAAAAAAATATAAAAATAAAGTATCTATGTATATACAAAAATGGAATAAGGATGTAAACATGAAGGAACTTGCATTTAATGCTAGCACAAAAATAAGGTCATTCAAAAATATCTCTAAATCATTTCAGCTGAAATTGTTGTCTGGCCAAAGGAAGAAAGAACAAAAAATCTCTGATTAAAAACAGAATTTGCTTGTTTTTGTAAACATCTACCCGTTCAAAATTATTTCCTTTATATATACATCCATATTGGTATAGTTGGTTCAAACAAAAACATGGCAAAGCCAGGAAGAAAAAGAAGTAAAACATCACTATATTTTCAAACTCAAAATCATTCAACTAAACAAAACAGGATTCAAAAGAGGATCAACTGCAGCTTTTCAAAACAAGGAAAAAAAGTTGTTCTCTGTTTCAAATTTGCTTCCAGGTGAGTAAACATACAACTTTAAAAATTTAAATCTGTGTATTGATTCATGAATAACTCTGTGTTTGCTGCATATTTTTAAAAAATTGGTTATGTATATGTATACGTTGTATTGTGTAGTTGAAATGGCATGTTCTTCTTGTTTCTGGTTACAGAGTAAAGTAAATTAGAAAAAATTTAACACATCTTCATACAAACATTATTAAGCTGAGGAATTCAAACAAAATAGGTTTGTTTAAACTTAAATTAAGGCTTAGAATTTGTTTTAGGCTTGGTATTAAAACATTGACTCTGTAAATTTGATTTTACAGTAAAAAGTAAATTTTAGGATAAATTCAAATATTGTAAAATATTAATTCGATTTTATAGCTTGAATCATCATTAAAAACAACATTTTTAAAACAAAAATGGTAAATTTAGTGGAGTATTCTGAGTGCAGTTCGTAGTTGAACCAAATATGCTTTTTAATCAATTTCTGGTGATCGAGTAAATCTTAGATGTTGAATTTTTGGTTGAAGGTAGTTTGTTTATCAACGATTTTAGGAAAATTATCAAATAATTTTTCTATTATGTGAATTGATGGGTCGAGGTGAATTGAGGGTTATGTTTGAAGTTTTGCAGTGGTCTGGAAATGTGGTGATTTCGTCACCATGTGTTGATCGAGTTTCACGAGACTCGAGGGAATGGAAGATTCGGGTGTTGATGTGGTGTGGACGGAATTGGGTCAGCTTCGGTGGTCTGAACAACGGCGGCGAAGTGATTATGTTAGTTGATTTGAGTTGCAGTATATAGAACGAAATGCTTATTTTCGATTTTGAATGTTTGGTGTCAAATTGAGTTTCAATTTCATACGTAGGGGTGATTCGCGACTTGTCGAAGTTAATGAAGTTAGCCAGAGGGACTGCCCGACGCCGTGCATGTGTACGGCGTCGATATGGTGTCAGCATGGTTGAAGTGGTGAGTGACTCGAGTCGTTACTCGAGAAAATGGAAGGGGTGCTTCGGGTTGGAACGCGATTACTCGAGCCTGGAACAGTTGTTTAAGTTTAAACTTAAGCTAGAAAAAAAAGAAGAAGAAGAAGAAGAAAGTATGGTGAGGCACGAGAGAGTGACTCGGGGAAACGTGGGGGAAACTCGAGTAACACTCGAGTAAAATATGAGGCATTCGCGGGCTGTTTTCAAAATGGTTAAGCCCAATAAATTTCAAGTTTATAATGTTAAACAAAATTTAGTATTTATGAAGTAATTAATGTTGACTATTTTAAGTTAAGAATTTTTTTCAAATTTTAATTAACTAAGTGAATACATAGCAATGTTTTCTAAAATCTTGATTAATATTTTAAATTAAGTAGTTAATATAAGTAAGTTTTAATTTTAATTAAAATTTAAGTTTTCTAAGTTATTAATAAATTTGATTTCAAAGTTTAAGGAAGATTTTTTTAAAATGTTAATTTAGATAAGTTATTATTATTAATTAATTATTTGAAAAGTAATTAAGGATGATTAATTTCTAATTGTAATTAAAGATTGGTTAATTAATAATTAAGTATCTAATTAATTTGAAATTAAGAATTGTTAATTAGATAATAAAATTTAATTAATTTATAATTAGTAGTTAATTAAGTTAATTAATTAAGGAAAAATTAATTAACAAAGTTGTTTAAGATTTAATTAATTAATTTATCATTAAGAATAATTAATCATTGATTTAAAATAATCAATAAAAATAGTTATGTGGTTAATTCATTTAAACCTCATTCACCTTAATTAAAAATGATTAACCATTATCAAATGTTGTGTACTAAATTGATATTTCTGTTGTGATACTGTGTGATGTAGATTGCTCTGTGTTGAACTGTGATTTGTGATTTAATTCTGTATTTATGTGAAAACCCTTTTGCCCATAAAACGGCATTTAAACTTCGATGCGACAGGGAGTCGGATTTCAGTTGGTTATCCGAAACCCACATCGAACCTTGAATATGAATCTTTATGATTGATACATCCACGTATTTTAAAATTAAGCGTTCACTATTCAGATTAGCCGGAAGAGGACCTTTGTGTCATAGAACCCATTCTGAATAGTGATACGTCGAAATGAATAGCATTTGAGGATGGTGGTGAAGACCGGATGTCTTCGAAAACGATAGGATAACCTATCGATTGTCTCTGAACTGAGTTGCTCCGGTATAGAGATTTCCACATGTGATGGGATGTTCGATCAGGATTGTGGATACCTGGATTTGCAAGGGCTTCTTCCTTTATTGGACGAGGTGCCTTCGGTTCTGTTCGAACCCGGAACAGACTTGTATGGTTGTACGTCTGACACTACACTTTGAGATATAAAGCAGATTTATTTCAAATACATATCTATTGGTGGTGGAGAATTTATTCTCTTAGCTTAACACCCTTCTTTGAGACGTACGAGCTCAGAGGTTATGTAGTTGAAGGTTATCAGCGATATACTCCCAATTTGGTAGTGTGGCATGCTAAGTGCTGCTGTGTGTTGATGATCATTTGTTGATCGTTTGTGATCAAAGCATGGCTTTCATGTAAAGCGTAGCTTTGTGGACGAGACCTCATCGGACCTCACACCCCGGAAATGGTCGAAACAGGAAAGATGCGGCAAGGTTATGAGGGTCGCACCCTTTAAGGTATGCCATTTCCTTCTGGAAAAAGGTAGTATCATGGTATGCAGCCTAGATATTTTAACTATGTAGTTGCTGCAATCTCATTTACTGTGTGGTTGTTCCTTTGTGGTAGAGGGCCCTCGAATAATGGTCGCAAACGATCGGGGAGTGGCATACTCGATTAGTAGTTACATAGTTACAGAGGTGACCCGGCCTTGTGTTGGCAGAAAGCCGGGTAGGTTCTCGGGACGTCCCTCCAGAGGCGTATCCATGTGGCGGTAGGAAGTTCCCTAGCCTGACCATTTTTTGGAAATCCAAACTCCAATATGCAGCTTGTACGGTTTTAGTTGTAGAACCTGCCATTTAACATGGCAGCTATAGTAGGCATAGTATAATGGTACCTATGCTGGCTAAGATTAATATTATATTTTCGAAATGTTTTCACACTATGCACTAGTAATAATATCAAAGAACTTTTCTCGTATTAAGCATATTTGACTATCATAAGGGGAAATCTTCCCCAACTGTGCGATTACATTGTGTGTGTGTCGGGAGGCCTTATGGTAGTTTCATTTTCTAAAAGCATAAACGGTTTTCGTTATGAATCTGTTCTATTTAAAAGAAACTATTTTTGTTTACTCATACCCGTCCCGTGACTGACCCGGAGTTTATTGTTTCCTTTCTAAACTCTGGGTGCCCATTATTTCCACAGGAAGCCTAGTAGTAGGTTTCCGTGTTCTGGTGTTAGCAGTATTTTGGAGGCTTTTACCTTGGAAATATTTTGGAAGCTTTGGATATCAAGGTGCTTAGTTTTTGGAAGTTCGCTATCGCTTCATTCCTTTGAAAACATTTTGGCATATGATCATTTGTTGTTCTATTTGGAGTTGTGGTATATGTATTATGATACTCTGATGTAGTAATGGATATTATGATGATGTTGTATCTATGATGTAATGCATGATATTCATTTTGTTTCCGTTGTTTTACATCCATCTAATGTTGTTATAAGCTCCATCCGACTAGAGTTCGATGTTTGAATCTTTGGCAATCGAATACAAGTGAGGTATTTAGTGTCAATTTTCGAACATTGGATTTCAGATCGTGACATCATCTATATTAATGATGATGCACTAATCTTTGTCACATGGATATCTGTTTGGGTGAGAACTCATTTTTATAGTGAATATTAAAGACGGTTTTGTTGACTATAGACCCATGAGTGCTAGAAATAAGGTATATACTGCCAGATCAAAGCTTAAATTAGCAACAGGAAAAAATTTGAAATCAAGATATTGGTTAAAATAGAAGCATGCGCAATGTACAGGGAACAAACAAAAGGTTACAAAAAAACATTAGGTTAGTGCACCCAAATATAAAAGAACAAGTATCCACCCAAAGTGGCAAGTGAAGCTTGTCTACGACTTCAATATCTTTACAATTATAATGGTCAACTTAGTTCTAGATAGTACAAAAGAGACTTTGCAGTAATAAAGTCACAAAAATTTATAGGAAAAGATAAATCGATATTCATTTAGGAAAAAACCTTTAGTAGACATCAGAGACTATGTAGATACTCAGGAAGGACTAAAGGTTAATGCAACTTTAGGAAAAAATGTTACATGACAGACTCCTCCATGCACTTATATAGCTATTTTGGTTAATGAGGAAGGTTAAGTGAGAACTTTTTATTTTTGCAATTTCTATTCAAAAAAGAAATAATATCTTTAAGGGAATCCAAACCTTTTGCATAACTGGTTCAACAACCAAAATGAATCAATCATCCATAGTACAAAGAAGGCCTGACTCAGCCAGAAATCCCAAAAAAAAACTACAGCAAAATAATTTAGGCTTGAATTACATCAAATTTGTTGAGAAATACAATTAATATAAAGATTTAAATGTAGTATACATAGAGGTTAGGACATAACCTACCAACCACATCAGTAGAGGAGAGGGAATAAGTAAGCGATTTAGTAGTTTGGTTGAAAGAGGCGATAGAGTTCTCCTATAGGATAGTAAGAAGATAGTCAAATAGAGATAATAAAGGCATAATAAAAGGTCAAAATAAGAAGTGCACATACCTGGAACCATAAAACAAAAGTTGAGGACGCCTATGTAGAAAATGGAAATTGAGGAAATGAAATTATTGGGTTTTAGGTTTTTGCAAGCAGAACAACGAGTGGCATGGAATCCATCAAACTAAAAGTAGAAACGAGATCTAGAGGAGAAGATAATGTGCGGTGAGAAATTGATTTCACGAGATCTCAAGAGAAGAAGAAAAAAGGACCTATCTATTTTGTGAGGAAGATATTTATTTTAGGGTAAAAATGAAAATAAAAAAGGAATATGCAAAAATGAAGCACCAACATAAAAATCAAGACCTCCCAAGTGTTTATTTACCGAAACGTTGTATCTTTATCAACTATACATATCTGTATCACAGCACGGCAGGATGAAACGCTGTTTCGGACTACTGTATGATGATTCTTGTAGTGATTTGTTTTTAAACCCTTGAATTATATTTTGGAAGAAATATTATAAATCTTTAATAATAGAATTTTAAAGATAATAACAAGTATTGAAATCTTTTATAGAGAGGTAGAAAATGTGTATAATTTATAAAAGAAAAGGAGTTTATTATATCAATGTTTTGGTAGTAATTGTTTAATCTCTTTGATTATATTTCATGTAAGTAAAACTTGTTAAACAATTGTTACACTTATACCATTGGAATAAGTTTATGAATACTTTTTAAGTATTGCAAAGGGAATATATGAAAAATTAAACAATATATGCAAGTATATAAAGGGAGTTTTATTAGTAATAAAATATTAATAAATAACGGAAGCCTTGGTTTATAAAAAAAAATTATTAGATAAAAAGATGTTTTTTTAATAAGAAGGGTTTTTAATTAATAAAATATAAATCAATTAAAAAGGAATTAAAAGTCATTGATGTGACTTAACCATTCCTTGCATGAAATGATTGTGCAGATATGTTACTTGCTTATGAGAAAGTATTCAGGACTTAATATCCTTGTGCGATCATTCTCATTATTGTTGAAGAAGACCAAATTCATCGACTCGGTCTTGAAGAGACCGGGATCGGTAAGTGTACTACTTATCAAAAACCACTTCAAGGCTGAGATACGAGTTTTCCGTTTTTGAAGCGAATGAAGGAAACCATGTGTGGTTTCAAAATTCGTTGAGATGATCATTATGTGATAGAGTTTTGTTGAAAACTCATGTGAAGATGCCGAATGTAGCCTCGACATTAGGAAAATGACTAAAGACGGAGTGGGATGCATGATCCTAGGGTTTAGTTGACCCGTGGGGGTACGACAACTCCATATCTGAAGTATGCTTATAGATGTTGCTAGCGGGGAGTTGTTGGTACTTTGTACACATTGTTCACGCGAGTGTTTGAATGATGGTCCAGTTGTATTTACCTTATGTTATGTTTTATCTAGAGATATACGATGCTCGGAAGGTATTTTCTGATCCTTGCCATAAGAGATCGGTGTCCTTGAGGAGGCCTCCATGAAAAATCTGTTTAAACAAACGTACCTTAGCGATTTTGTTAGTATACCTAAATATGTTATCAAATGTAACCAATGTAACCATTTCAGCTATGATTTATATTTATATTGAACTCCTTAGACGTTGTTATAATATAACTAAATTTTCTTATAAAATGGTACGGTTATACTATGGTAAAAGCTGTCTATGATGACCCGCAAATATGTACCCTTTGAATCGACAATAAACCACACATGTCCGACCATAAAAGCACAGAATGATGGAAAGTCATGAGAAAGAAGAGAGAGGGTGAGAAGAAAGAGAGAAGAGAGAAAAAGAGAAGAGAAGAAGAAGAGAGAAACCGAAACATAATGGTACATAATCTCACATCGCTGCGGAATAACATATAATATAGATGAATAATCTTTACAAAAGAGAAACTATAATATACATACATCAATCAGAGTACATGAATAAATAATTACCAGCTTGGACAGTTATAACAACCTATCCTCACAAATGCTGATAATTTGCAAAATAAATAGATACGAATATACAACATGAAGATCTCCAACTCGTCTACTGAATCTCCAAAAGCACCAAATATGAACCTGTAAATATACTCTGTCTGACTCGAGCATTAAAAGGGAAGAATGCCTGGATCAGTCTAGTAAAACAGCGTGAGAAAAATGAAAGTGACTCTGCTATAGGATCAAGCAATATGGAATATATATTACTTATTAGTGCAGAAAGTAATTATAAAATAAAATAGCAGTAAAGTAAAAATGACACCAGATTTTCATACCGGTTCGAACTACCCGTTCAACATCCAGTCCCAGACTCATTTTGGAATTCAAACTAGCAACCCTCACTTAACTTAGAGGAATAGGTTTACACCGCCTGAGCAACCGAATAGAACTTGACCGCCTGAGCAACCGAACAAGACTTGAATACAAAGTAGATTGGTTGTCTTGACCTTTTATGTTCTTTTGACAACACTAATTTGTCAATTGTAGTACACCCTTCTATAATCTTTTCCTCAAGTATAATGTGTATAATTGTGTGCATATGAAGAATAGGAAGTTTAGATTGCTTTGAAAAATATGGAATTGTGATCGTAAGCAATGAATATATGAATTTAATAAAGCAATAGATTTGGAGAATATAATTCAAGTTAGAGAAAGTAGGAAAAGTAGTAGAACAATATCTTTCTTCCCCTTTTTCATCCAAAAAAAGGAGTGTTTCCAAACTAAGAACATAGTAATCTTAGAGCATATACTGAAAATGGATAATCATATGAGCATTCAACACAGAGAGTCAAATACATCTCATAGCCACAATGTCAAACATATATTACGTAGACAAAATAGAGACAAAACCTACCATTATTTTAAAAGAACAACATATCATTTTGTTAAAAAAAATTAAAACTAGAAAACAAAACAGACAACTTACTCATCACCATCTCCTTCATCTTTGAAACTTTCATCTTCATTATCTCCCTCGTTCATTTCTTTGTCGCCATTGGAAGCTCCTCCTTGAACTCCCACCTCTTCTCTCTCTTCTTCTTTCTATCCTTCTTTTAAAGTCGACCAAGTGAAATATAGTTGAGGTCGTTTTCCTTGAGATGTAGGAACATGAACGGATGTAGAGGAAGGTTGGCCATAAGATATTGCTTCCCAAATATTGTTCAAGAAACCTTTTATGTGATTAAGCTTTCTATTCACCTTTGTGACGGCTTTCTCAACACGGGAAACATTTTCTCGACACCAGTTAGGCATTGGTGTAAAAGCCATTGATTTCCAGAAATGACGGTCAAAGCCTCTCATGGTCGAGCTTGTGATCCAATTTCTCGTATTTCGTTAAATTTCCGTGAAGGAGGTGGTGGTTGAGAAGAGCTTGTTGCTTCGACATGAGGAGCATATTGCCTAGAGGGTGATTGAGTTGACCGGAAGCTTAATTCTCTATCCAGCGCTCGAAGGTGATAATTGTATGACTATGATATGGCTTCGGAAGACCCATTAAGCTTAGAGTTTTGGTATTTAAGGAGCTAATTGCTGAATAATCCGAGTTAGGAAAAGGAACTTCAAAATGCTTAATAATCCTCATGATATATGCACCATAATTGTAACGATCCTGACTCGACCTTCAAAAATCGACACCGAATACGACCCTCATATTCAAATGCCGCAGATCCAAACGTCGAATCTGGTGCGCCGGAGCTTATAACACCATTAAGTACAACACAGCGGAAGAAAAGAATTTCAATATATATAACATTGATACAATGACAGATATAATATTTGATACAATAAGATACAACAAAATGATACAACAATATCAATACTATCAGAGATACAAGACATAGCGGAAAGAAAATAGATAACACCAGCAGCGGAATAATAACTCCAAAAGAATGCATCTCCCGAATCTAATGCTCCAATCGAAAGCTAGCTCGAACCAACATCACGTGTCAACTAGGCAAGCAAGTCTCGTCCAAATCCAAAGACTGGACTAACTCCAGATAATTTATTAAACCTGACTATCTGAAAAACCCAACTCTAGACTGGCCGTGTGGAAATTTGTGGGCACCCAGAGTTTAGGAAAGGAACAATAAACTCCGAGTCAGTCATGGGACTGGTGTGAGTAACAAAAAACAGTTTATCTTTAAAACAAACAACATGATTTAAATTTGAAATCCGCAATGCTTTTTGGAAAATGAAACTACCATAAGGCCTCCCACCGCACACACCATGCAAATGCAGAATTGGAGGAGATTTCTCCTTATGATAGTCAAATATGCTTGATAGGAGAAAGTTTCTTTGATATTATTATTATAAGTGCACAGTGTAGAAAATATTTCAAAAGTAGAATATAAATCCTAGCCAGCATAGACATTCCAAACTATGCCTACTATAGTTACCATCTAAACAGTGGTGACTACCATAAGTAAATGGTAGGTTCTACAACTAAAACCGTACAAGGCTCGTATTGGATGAATGGATTTCCAACAAATGGTCGGGCTAAGGAACTTCCCACTGTCCATGGGTACGCCTCTGGCGGGGCATCCCGAGAACCTAACCTGATCTCTGCTAACACAAGGCCGGGTTACCTCTGTAACTAGGTAACTACTTCTCGAGCATGCCACCCCCGGTCCTTTGGGACCTTTATCCGAGGCGCCTCTAAACCACAAAGCAACAACCACATAGAAAATGTGATTGAAGGCCACCACATAGGTAAATATCTAGGCTCCATACCATGATACCACCCTTTACCAGAAGGGAATGATACATCCTAAAGGGCACGACCCTCATAACCTTGCCACATCTTTCCTGTTTCGACCATTTCCGGGTTGTGAGGTCCTGATGCAATCTCGGCCACAAAGCTACACTTCATACAGAAGCCATGCTCTAATCAAAAATGATCAATAAATGATCATCAACACACAGCAGCACTCAGCATGCCACACTACCAAATTGGGAATATATCGCTGATAACCTACAACTACATAACTTCTGAGCTTGTACGTCTCAGAGAAGGGTGTTAAGCTAAGAGAATAAATTCTCCGCCACCAATAGATATGTATTTGAAAGAAATATGCTTTATATCTCAAAGTGTAGTGTCAGACATACAACCATACAAGTCTGTTCCGGGTTCGAATAGAACCGAAGGCACTTCCGAAGAAGCCCTTGCAAATCCAAGTATTCACAATCCCGATCGGACTTCTCATCACTTAGGGAGAACTCTATACCGAAGCAACTCAGTGCAGAGTCAATCGACAGGTTATCCTATCGTTCTCACGAATACCTTGTCTTCAACACCGGTCTTCAAATGATATCCATAACGACGTATCATTATTCAGAATGGGTTATATGACACAAGGTGCTCTCCCGGCTAAACCGAATAATGAGTGCATTATTTAAAACATATGGATGTGGGATTTTAGTTAAGTCGCAACTGATAAAATCCAAAACTTTTCTTACAAATGGTTAAACAAATTACCATTTTAAATCTTTAAACAAAAAGATTTATTTCACAAAGTTCACCCCATTCACGAAGATCCATTCATGGATTTCAAAACAATTTCCATTTTAATTGGATTAACTCGTTAAATCTTTAAATCAAAGATTTAACTTATAGCTTTCAAACCGTTTCCATAGTTTGGAAATCATTTTCATTTCCGACTTGAAATTCCTTTTAACACAATTTGGAAGTTCATTTCTTATATGAAAGATTTTATTATTTGGAAACAAACAGTTTCATTTTAGAAGAATCCAATGATAATTGCACGAGTTAAAGCCTTTGAATTTAAATTCCAATTCCCAAATTAATACCTTTAAAATGGTTTAACCCATATAAACTTGTATAACATCTTTAGTCCTTAGAATCAAATCATAGAATTCAGTTTCAAATCTTGAATTCAAATTTTAAATCAAATTATTTAAATTTCAAAACTTTATCAAGTTATTCAAAAATAAATTTTACCTTGGAATTTCATTCCAAATGCTTTTCACATTTAACCCGATTCCATTTTCAAACCGTTTGAATTCAAATTGTCTATTAAAAATCATTTCAAAAATCTGTGGCTTAATCTATTTCCTCATGAAATCCATATTTATGTGTGTATAGTGTGGTCCAGGGGTTTAACACGATAGTGCAACATCATTAATCATCACAGATCAAAACACAGAAATATAGTTGATAAGCGGTATAAATTATAACGCTTATCGTTCATTCACCAATCACAGATTAATAACAAATGTATCACAAATAGATAAATAAATTACACACAGCTCAATTCACAGAACAAAATGCACAGATCAGATAGGACAATCAATTCAAGGCATCTCATACAATACAATCATTCATAAGTAAGGTCTAGCATTCAATGATTGTTTATAAGCAGTGTTAATTAATTGTTTAATCCTAATTAATTCAATTTATTTCCAATTAAATTAATTATTTATGAATTAATTATTCAATCTTGATTTATTAATTATAAATCATTTGTTATAAATTAATTAATCAATCACCTTAATTAATTAAATTATTCTTAATTAATCATATTAATTAAATTAACCTTTAAACCAATTACATAATTAATTATCCCCTTATTTAATTATTTTGAGAAATTAAACCTTCAATTACTTACCACTAAGAAATCATCCCATAACAAATAATCATTAATTACCAATTTATCTAATGATTTTCTTAAATTAATTAAACTAAATTAATTGTAACGACCCAGAATTTTTATTAATTTAAATTTGAATATTTAATTAATTTTAAATATTAATAAGTGAATTTATAAGTCAAATAAATTTTTATTTGAATTATTGGATTTAATTGAATAATTAAATCGATAATTTAATACGTTAAATTATGGAAATAACTGAAAATTGGGTTAAATATGATTGAAAATGATTTGTGAAATTTTATTTTATCATATTGGAGTTAGAATGATATTTTAGAACTTTTAAAATCGAATTAAAAGTTAATCTGTGAAAATTGAATATTTTAATATTAAAATCGACTAGTGAAAATAGCCAATTTTTGAACAGTCTCAGAATTGAACGAAACCAGTTCCATTGGATCCGTAATAGTTAGTTATTGCCGGATTTCAAATTTCGTGTCAATCGGAGTTATCGTTTGATCGTGGCAGCTCGAAACGCATCGAATTATTTTTAATTTAAATTTGGCGAGTCAAAATAGCCATTTTTCAAAAAGTCTCGGATTTCGACGAAACCAGTTTCATCGGATCCGTAATGTGATATTATTGTAAGGTTTCAAATTTCAAGTCGATTCGATTTACCGTTTATCCGGTACGAATTAAAACGCCTAGAAATCGATTTAAATCGGTTTAATTTAAATTGAGCGTTTGTAGCCATAACTCGCACAGATGTCCGAATTAGCTTCCGAAACCTATTCCATTGTGTCCGGAACGCGGGATAAACCCTAGGAACGTCAGTTTCGGCGTGTAAATCGGAGTTGAAAAATTTAAAAATGAATAGTGTTTTCGTTTAAAATTCTATAAAAGGCCCCTCACATGTTCACTTTGCAAAAATCATTCCAAACCCTAACCCTAATATCATAGCCGCCACCCCCATTTTCTACGGCCAGAAATGATCTTCCTTCTTTCCCCCAAATCTCTAAATCCATCGAGAATTAGCAAAAAGTTCCAACTGCAAATTTGAAGAGGCCGATGAGATCTATAAGATCAACGGTTAAGATTGTAATTAGTGTAGTGGATCAACGGCAATTATCACTCAAAGCACCAACGGTCGGCACGCATTTCGAGAGGCCATAGTGGGCCGCACGTGGCCGGTCATGGGCCGTGGGTGGAGTGGAGGGGGGCGGTCATGATGGCACCACCTGATCGTCTTCGAAGTCGATGTTGTTGCCGTGATTTGAAAACCTTAATTTGATTGTATGGGTTTTGTTGCGCGTGTATTATCTGGAGAAGGAGACCGTAAGGGAACGTGAACGGGGTGGGGGGGGGGATGCAATGCACGGGCCTGATGTGTTTGGGTTTAGATCCAAGGGCCATGATTAATGATAGGTTGGAAATTAATTATGAAATGTTGTAATTAGCTATATATAAATCGTGTAAACTTCATAATATCATAACTTTTTCATACGAGGTCGAAAACGCGCGAAACCAGTTGCGTTGGAATCGTATGGACGAGCACTACGCGATGGAGTTGGTTTGGAGTCGATCGGAGTTAGTGAGAATTTTGGGTAAAATTAAACGTCCGTTTAATTTTATTCGAAATAAATCGCTAAAACGGAAATTGAAATCAAGGTGAGAACTTCTCACTCAATCGAATCAGTTTCGATTTTATTTTAAATAGTTAGATTTAAAATATTTGAATGCATGTTTGAATGTTGATTGATATATATTGTTTGTTAAAATAGACATTATACGCCGTTAGTAAGCGGATGTTATTTATTAAAAACATATACCGCGAATATTTCATAAACAGTGAAATTGGTATTATATATAATATCAATATATATATATTGGCATATGTATATATTGCAGTTGTTGATTCCCCGCATTTTTTAGCGGATGAGACCCTATTGCGCCGTTATTAAGCGGATAATATTTAAATCCCATATACCGCGATAATTTCGTACTGGAGCGAAATTGGTATTGTGTTAATGTTTGTGGATGCAGGAAAACAGGTTGGAGGGATCCAACTGGATTCCTCAACAGTATTTATTTGATTTTGAATATTTTGATATTCGTTGATTATCATATCGATATATGATATCGTTGTTGTCGTGATTGACTATTTGGTGTGTAACATCATTGGACCCAGATTTTGGGATTTTAAAATGATTTTTAAAGTGATTTTTGAAGTATAAAATAATTTTGGATTTGATCCATTATAAATAAATAAACGTTATAAATTTTTTAAGTTATAAAATTATGGTTTTTTGTGAAATACAGTTAAAAGCTGATTTTTGAGAATACGATGCTAATGATTTTATAAAATAGTTTAATCAGGATTTTAGAATTTATTGTGAAAAGTTTAAATATAGGATTTATAAAATTTAATTATGTTATGAATCAAAATGGTGAAATAATAAAAGAGATTAAAGACGTTTTAAAAGAATAATATAAATTGATTTATATTTAGAGATTTATAAATGGATATTTATAAATTGAGATATTGAAATTATAAAACGAGTTTTATAAGTGTTTGAATGAAGTGCAAATGGATTGCATAAGTGAATGGAATTTATAAAATTATAAATGATGAAGTTATAAGTGAAATTTATAAATAGTAAGATTTATAAATTTCGTAAATTATTAAAGAATATATTTGGATAAATAATTGAATCTTATAAGTTATAAGATTTATAATTATGAAGTTTAAAAGAACGATTTTTATAAAATAATCGTTTTATAAGTATTTAACTTATAATATGAACGTTTAGTTTATAATTTAGTGATAAACTGGAATAGGTTAATAAAGGAATTTATAAAAAGGAAATTTTTATAAATAAATAGAAATGGAGTTTATAAACGTTGTTTTATAAATCCGCAAATGACTTATTTTGATAAGTTAATTGTTATAACTTATAAATGGAGTTATATTCACGTTTTTAGACCGTGAATAATCCTTTGAAATAAAATGCATAGAATTGATGAAATGTGTTAACGTAGTATATTCACGTTTTTGAATAGTGAATAACACGTTAAAGAAAACGGTTTGAATGTGAATGTTTTAAATAGAATTAAAACGATCTAACGATGTTTTAAAAAGGTGTTGAGATTCGAAACCATAGATTTCAACATTCATTTTTGAAATAGACGTTTTCGAGAAATAAAAGGAAATAGTGGACTATAACACTGTTGTTATAGTAAATGATTTCCGAAAGGAAATGTTTTGAATAGTATTGGGATTTATATATCTATTTTAAATTCGAATCCCTATACTAGTGATTTTGGGTTGTCGTAACGATGTTTTACGCAACATTCGTTTTGGCCCAAATAAATATGTTAAAGAGAATGATTTCCTTAAAGAATGAAATATATACTTAATTCGATTTAAGTATATTGAATATTTTCCAAGGTTGGAAATAAAAAGATTTGTGAATTACTTATGAATAAATAAGTATGGAAATGTTTCCAATATGAAGTGAATATTTAGAATTTATCTTTTGAAGATAAATTGAAAATGGATAATTGAAATCGTATATGCATGAATATTTGAGGATATAAATTCATTATGGAATTTATAAATGAAAAGTGGAATTGGTTTAGAAAAATAAATATTGATTTATTTTTGAAGTGTTGAAATTATATATCTTGTAAAGATATTTTGGAAAGTAAATTATTTGGAAAATTATTTGGAATCTGGTGATGTGTGCATATTCATTGATAGTTCAATAACCGACTATCAATATTTCCCTTTGAATGGGTATTTGATGTGATTTGTTTGAATTTGAATGCCACACTTATTTTTGAATAAGCGCTCACTATTCGGGTTAACCGGGAAAGGACCATGGGGTCGTATAACCCATTTCGAATATGTGATACGTCGTTGTGAATTGCATTGAAGATCGGTGTTGAAGACCCGGTATTTGCGAAAGCGATAGGATGACCTGTCGATTGACTCTGCACCGAGTAGCTACGGTATTGAGTTCTCCATATGTGATGGTGAATCCGATCAGGATTGTGAATATCCGGATTGCAAGGACTTCTTTGTAAGTGCCTTCGGTTTTGTTCGAGCCCGGAACAGACTTGTATGGATTGTATGTCTGACATTACAAGTTGAGATATAAAGCCGATTTCTTTCAAATATATTTCTGTTGGTGGCGGAGAATTTATTCTTTTAGCTTAACACCCTTCTCTGAGACGTACGAGCTCAGAGGTTATATAGTTGAAGTTATCAGCGATATATTCCCAATTTGGTAATGTGGCATGCTGAGTGTAGCTGTAAATGATCATTGTGTTGATTATTTGTGATAGGATCGTTTATTTGATCGTCTATCCTTGTGATCATCGTGTTGATCATTTGTTGACCCAAAGCATGGCTTTTGTCTAAAGTATGTTTTTGTGGACGTGACTTCGTCGAGCCTCACACCCCGTGAATGGTCAAAACAGGAAAGAAGCAGCAAGGTTATGAGGGGTAGCACCCTTTAGGATGTGTCCATTTCCTTTTGGAAAAGGGTGGTATCATGGTATGGAGCCCAGATACTTACTCATGTTGAAAACACTTTGTTATGATTGTGTGAATTGATTACGAGCGCTCGGTGATAAAGGTCCCAAAGGACCGGGGGATGGCATATTCGGTCAGTTGTTACTCAGTTAGGGGTAACCCGGCCTTGTGTTGGTAGAGATCCGGTTTGGTTCTCGGGGATGTCCATCCAGAGGCATTCTCATGTGGCAATGGGAAGTTCCTTGGCCTGATCATTCGTTGGAAATCCAATTCCCAATACGAAACTTGTACGGTATTAGTTGTAGAACCTGCCATTCACTTATGGTGGTCACCACTGTTTGGATGGTAGCTATAGTAGGCATAGTTCGAAATGTCTATGTTGGCTAAGATTTATATTCTACTTTCGAAATGAATTTTCCCTACACTATGCACTAGTAATAATATCAAATGTTATTTTAAATGCGTATCAAGCATCTTTGACTATCATAAGGAGAAATCTCCTCCGATTCTGCGTTTGCATTGTGTGTGTGTGCGGGAGGCCTTATGGTAGTCTCATTTTTAAAAGCATTGTGAATTGACTTTAAAAATATTCCTCTATTTTGATTTTAAAGTAAATAAACTGTTTTGAGTTCTCACACCAGTCACATGACTGACTCGGAGTTTATTGTTTTCCTTCCTAAACTCTGGGTGCCCACCAATTTCCACACGGGCAGTTAAGAGTTAGGTTTATCAGGATATTCTGGATATTCTGGAGTTGCTGGAGGCAAGCTGGATGGCATGACGTATTACTTATATAGTATTTCTTTTTCCGCTGCACCGTTTGTTGTTGTTGTACACTCTGATGATATGATGTAATGTAATGTATAAAATGTAATAACTGATAGTTCTTTGTTTAAAGATTATTCATTTATTATTATATGTTGTTCCACTGCGAATTGTGAGATTCTGATGTTGTTCTGTTGTTTTCTGTTCTATGTTCCTTTCTCTATTTTCCTTTTCCCTATCTTTCTCTATTCTCTTTTACTTCTATTTTAAAATTTTCTATCTTCTGTTTTTTTTCTTTTCTCTCTATTTTCTACCTTCTTATCTCTTCTTCTTTCTTTTCCTTTTCTTTTCTTCTTTCTTAAACCCATAACATTTCAGTTTTTCGGCAACGAAAATCCGCAAACGTTATATTAATTAACTTTGATTAATCAAAATATCCAAAATTAATTACAATGAGTAATTAATCCTTTATTACTTTCATTAAGTAATTATATTTAAGCAATTTATAATTGATTATCAAAATTACTTAATCTAATTAATTATCAAAATTAATCATATTAATTAATTACTTAATAATCCCTAGTTAATTAACTTCATTAACTAATAACATTTCTTAATTACTTTTAATCAATCTCTAATTATAAATTAATCTAAAACATTAATTTATAAATTAAATAAATTATTCCTTAATTATCTTATTAGTCAAATTACTTAATTACCTTAATTATCTCTAAGGTAATCCATTTCTTTATTGATGACTTCATTAATATTTAAGTGTACTTAAAACATTACACTTCTAAACTTAGATTCAAATTTCATTTTGAATTTAAGATTCAAAACGATTAACCAATTAAACATTGCCGAATTTACATTCCATTTATAAAACTTTTAAATAATGTAAAGAACATCCATTACTTATATATGAAACTTACATAAGAAAAGTTTTAAACTAGATTACTTAATTTTTTATTTAAAAATTAAGCTTTTAAAATATATTAATTATTTAACTAGCGAATTCAAGTTAAAACAATTAATTTAACTCTTCACTCAAAATTAAGAAAACCTTTATAAAAGAATTTTATCAAAATCAAATTAAACATTTGTTTGAAAACAAATATACTTTTAAAAGCTATTTAATTTAAACTTGTTTAAAACACATTCAGATTTAAACTAATTTAAATTTCCAGATTTGGATTCAAAGAGACTTGAATCCATGTTTTAATTTTGATTTAAACTTTGTTTTTAAATTCTTGATTTTAAATTCTTTATTTCAAATCCAACTTTATTTTAAAACTTAAAGATTTAAAAGTTTATCTGAAAACTGAACTTAAGTTTAAAATTTAAACCACTGTTTAAATCTTGTTTCAGATTTTAATTTACATTTTAAAATCTGAAACTGTCAGGTTTAAAACCTGAAAACCCACCTTTTAAACATTTAAAACTTTGAATTAAAATCCAAATTCCCTTTTAAATCTTTTAAATTCAAAGTTTATTTGAAACTAAACCTAAGACTGGATTTAAACTTTGTTTAAATCTTGCTCACAGATTCAAATTCATTTAAATTGCTTTAAAATTTAAATTTGCAGACAGGTTTTGTAACAACCCGCATATTTATCGATTTTATATTTAAATATTTTATTTAAATATTTTATCGTTAGTCGGATTTTAGTCCGAAAAGCTACTTTTTGCATACGGTCGAATTAGGACTCGGGACCACTCCCATTGAGTTTAAAATGCCGTTTGTGACCTTTTTGAGTATAAGCTTCGATATGTTTGGAGAAAGTTGATTTTTGCTACTTTTCACTTTGGGTTTGGTTTTGGGCACAACCCTATGTTAACTTATGCTCAAATCTGAGCCACTCTTCCCCACTCACCCTCATTCTCTTCTCATTCCATTCTTCTTAGCATTAATGGTGGGAGAGATTGGAAATTAAAACTCCAAAACCCTAGTTTCTCTTGCAAATCAAATTCCTAGCTCCAAACTCAAGAAGAACCCATTGGTAAGCTTCTCTTCTTCTTCTCAACCTTATTCTCTTACCAATTTCAGAAATTCCTAAACCTAATTTTGGGAATGTTCTTGTTTTTTAGCATAGATTCAAGCTCATTTGGGTTGTGTTGAAGAGAGGTTGATTCTCCATTTGCTTTCAAGCTTCTTCTTGTTTGATTTTGAGAAAAAGTGAGATTTTTATCTCACATCTATGACTATAATTATATTTGGTTGTTGGGTATGAATTCCTAACACTTCTTAATGTGCATTTGCCCTTGATTTGGATTGGTTTTGTGAATATTCCAATTTTTGAGTTTTTAAGTCAATTTGTGTGAAAATCCTTTTATGGATGTTTGATCATGCTTTTGGTGATGCATCGGGGAGCATATAGGACCGGGTTGTCGATTGGCATAAACCCTTAGAGCCAATGTTCGTCCGGTTGCATTTTGGAAGAATTTGCCCTTCATTTGAATAGGCTGAAAAACAGCCCAGGCATGATTCAGTCGACTGAAAAACTCTGTACAGTCGACTGAACCTGGAAACAGAAAGTTTCCAGGCATGATTCAGTCGACTGAAAAACTTTGTACAGTCGACTGAACCTGGAAACAGAAAGTTTCCTGAACCTGGAAAATTTCCAGGTACAGGGTCAGTCGACTGAAAACTCTGTTCAGTTGAATGAACCTGCTGTTTGAGTCCAATTTGCCTTTTTGGATTGAATTTCCAATTTAAATCGATTCGTGATGATCCTATTTATTGTCATCATTTATTATCATCTTTGATGACTTATTTTCTTTGGGAATTTTAGATATATCCACTTCGATGGATCCTTTATCGATTTCGTTGGAATTTTATTCACATCTTCGAATGTGATCTTTGTGATTGATTGTTTCTACAATCCCCCTTGTGCTTTGTCACTTTAAAAATATAAAGGTTTTCTATACTAGTGGTAAATATCAAAACTCTTTCCTCAAACGATTTCAATACTATTTTAATACCAAATTCGTTTATAAAACCGTTTTCCAATCTATTAGTATATATAAACCTTTACCTCACTCGTATGAGAAATCTAATTAAACGACTTAGTAAAACAAGTGGTATGAAACGCTTGCGTTTACTTTGTTGGTTAATTCTTGGACTTGTTCGATTGAAACTCTTGTGACAATTTTCTAGTGGAGATCTACAATTTGTTCGTAAATATTTAAGTTAAGCAAGTGGTTATGGGACATGAAGCTAAACTCATATATTTACTAGCTTAGTGTAATTGACACTTCTCGATGATCATGACGATCATTTTTGTGATTTAGACTAGCAGTTGTGCGATGTCTCTTTGTCTTCTTTGTGGAGTTTCGACTCAAATTCGGTGGGGTAGCAACCCACGGTCTTCGGACCATTCGTGTGTCAGGTCTTCGGACCATTCGTGTGTCAAATTAATGGCTAGCTACCATGAGATAGCTTCTCGTTCATGTGTTACAGCTGTTGGTGAGTTTTCATGCTCCCGTTCATGTGATAGGCCTCCCCCCTTTACTTTGTGAAATTTCTGGATTTCCTGTGTCGAATTCTGGAGTTTATACTTCACCTATTTTTGTGATTTCTATTGATATGATTTATCAATTCTTGTGCATAGGTGAATTTGTGTGTCATTGACTGGATTTCTTGTGTTGATTTCTGGAATTTATGTTTCGCCAACTTTGTGATTTCTATTTATATGATTTATCAATTCTTGTGCATGGGTGAATTCGTGTGTCATTAACTTGTTGTGAATACAAGTTTTGGGTATGATACCCTTTTTGGATCTTTGAGAAGATTCTTTGATATTGATTAATCGTTTGTTGATTATCATTTACATACTTATAGTAGTATGCCATTATGGATATTATACGTCTATGCCATATCTTATATGTAATTTATTGTGGCATGGTGAATGAAATTAGGAGTATGACATTCCTTTTTATCTTGGGTAGATTATCGTGTTATTGATTAATCTCTTTTGATTTTCAATTACTAATATTTATCACAGCTTGGCATTGTGATTATTATGTGTTTAGTCATATCTTATATTCTATATCATGTTATCTGATATTTATAGTTAGACTGATCCGTTTATTATTTTCTTATAAATAATACTCGGGTCAGACCGAGATGTTACAGGTGCTTCGGCTTGACTTCTCTCCAGGGATCCATTACCCTGACCTTTTGCTTACTACTTAGATTAGTAGTTTTTGTTGTATACTCTTGAGATATTGACTCATTGATGTATTCTTTTGTATAGCACATGTTGCTATTATTTTGTATTATTGTGGATCTTTTTGACCACTACTCTGATATACACTTTCATGTGTTAATTATATATTCATATTTTCTTCCGCCTTTGTGATATGAATTATCTGTGACTGATTTATGTTATGTTTATTTCTGTATTTGTTTCCGAAGATATTATAGCCACTGTGTAGTAGCTTTGAGTTTGTGTCGGTACGTCGGATTCTTCCTCTTGAGATGAAAACTTATATTATAACTATCTGACATATCGATACTCGCGCAAAGAAATTACACGGGTGGTCGCTCCTCGACAGCCTTATTCTCCGTGCTAGTCGACAGCATTACTCCGTAGTGTTCTTGGCTGGTATGGGTATAGAGGTGGGGCGTCATAGCTTGGTATCAGAGCCAAACTTCAGAACAATATGGAATATTATAACAAGGATCATCGTCCTAAGTCCATCTTAGGAGTCGTGCTTTAGGATTTAATTCGAGTCTTCGTACCGATTCATCCTATTTTCCTTATGATTCCTTGTTTACCTATCAAGATTGCTTGATATTCAATTTGGTGAATAACCTTTTCTTCTTCTTCTTTCTTTCTAAAGGGAGAAAAAAAAATGTCTAGACCAGGCCCCCCCAGAGCCGTGCCATCTAGCACTCCACCCCAGGATGGAGTTTTTATGACTGCTCAACAGCTTCTTGATTTAGTGACGAATGCTCAAGCAGCTGGAGCTAACCCGGAACCTACTCACCCAAAGTCGGGATTTGCACGCTTGTGTAGCGATTACACTAATTTGGGTGGGGAGTCATTCAAAGGTTCCGAAACTATTATTGAAGTACAGGCTTGGCTAAGGTCATGCGATCGAATCTTTTCTCGCATGAATCTTATTGACCTTCACCGAGTTCAGGTGGCCTCAAGTATGCTCCGAGAAAGAGCATTGGACTGGTACGAGCTTCTTATTTCTGAAATTAATGAAGCGGATCTCACCTGGGAGAAATTTCGAGAACGCTTCGAGTTGAAATTCGTACCGGAAGCTGAAAAAGTGACATTGGCTCGACAATTTATAGACCTTGTTCAAGGTGAGTCCTCCGTGACTGATTACGTCGCCTCCTTCGAGTCGCTTTCTAAATACGGGGTTGAATACATCAACACCCCTTTAAAGAAGAACCAGAGATTTGTTTATGGCTTAAAAAAAATCTCAAGAAGCCATTACTTCTAAAATTAGAAGTTTCTTTCGACCAACTCGTTGATATTGCACTTCGTCTTGAAGAGGCGGATAGGGAGAACGATGTTGAAGTGGTGGGTTCCAAACCAAACTTCAACAACAAGAAGAGGCCAAACAAATTCAAAGGCCCTTATCCCAATAAGAAAGGGAGGCAAGCAACTCCTGCTAAAAAGACCTTTTCCTTTACTCAAGGGAAATGCTATAATTGTGGTTCGAAAGACCATTTTGCGAACAAGTGTTCAAAGCCTCGTACTTGTCGCTATTGCAAAAGCCCGGACCATTTTATGCATGTATGTCCCAAACTTCAAAATAGGAGGGAGGGAAAGCTTAATGTTGCTCAAGCCCCTGGCAACACATCTCGTGGCCAAGGTATTTCTCATTCTATTCTGGATGGAATTATTTTATTTCGTGATCATCCTATTCGAGTTCTTTTTGATACGGGTGCGTCCCATTCTTTTATATCAAAAGAACTTGTTGATACCTTTTCTTTGGATGTTTTGTGTTTAATGACTTCTTTGGGAATTGCGAATTCGGTAGGTGGATCCGCGACAATCAGTTTATTATGTAAGGATGTCGAGATTATTATGTGTGATTTTTCTTTCCGAGCCGATTTGCATGTTATGCGTTATTTAGGCTTTGGAATGATTTTGGGAATGGATTGGCTTAACCGTTATGAAGCTCATATCCTATGTCCTAAGCGGACTATCCATCTTCGATATCCTTAATCTGTTAAGCAGATTTCTATTAATCTTCAAGATTCAGATTCCAGCTTGGTTGCATCTTTGTATTCTCTAAATCCTCGTGATGACGATGATGAGGGTGATATTATTTCTCTTATTCACGTCGTTTGTGAATTTTCCGACATATTCGAGCCCGTTTTAGGATTACCACCTAAGCGAGCAATTGAGTTCAGAATTAATCTTATTCCTGGAGCTCAACCTATCACTCGCCCTCCTTATCGTATGTCCAATAAAAAAAACGAGGAGATGCGTAAACAATTATCTGAATTGGAGACGAAGCAATTTATTCGCTCTAGTTCCTCGCCTTAGGGAGCTTCAGCTATTTTTGTGAAAAAATACGATGGTACACTTAGGCTTTGCGTTGACTACCGCAAGCTTAATGATCTTACAATCAAAAATAAATATCCTTTACCTCGGATTGATGATCTATTCGATCAACTTAGTGGTGCTAGAGTCTTTTCACAATTAGACTTAGCTACTGGATTTCATCAGCTTCGTATTGCTAAGGATAGTATTCCTTTGACATCGTTCCGTACTCGGTATGGATCTTATGAATGGCTTGTTATGCCATTTGGTTTGACGAATGCTCCGGCGTACTTCGTTGACCTTATGAATAGAGTTTTTAAAGACTTCCTCGATTGATTTGTTCTCATCTTTATCGATGATATTCTTGTGTACTCTAAAACTGAGGAGGAGCATGAAAAACATCTTAGGATTGTGTTGGAAACTCTTAGGAGTAATCAATTAAAGGCAAAATTTTCTAAATGCCACTTTTGGCAATCTCGTGTGAAGTTTCTCGGTCATATTATTTCCGAATCCGGAATTTCCGTGGACCCTTCGAAGATTGAAGCGATTCAAGATTGGAAGAGACCGGAAAGTGTGACAGAGATTCGTAGTTTTCTCGGATTGGCGGGCTATTACCGTCGTTTTATCAAAGACTTTTCTAAGATTGTCGTGCCTCTCACTAGCTTAACGAAGAAAGGTATTAAATACATTTGGTTGGACAAATGTGAAACTTCTTTTCAGAAACTAAAAGAACTCCTTTCAGATGCTCCTATTCTTGTTATTCCTGAGGGGAATAAAGATTTCGTTGTTTATACCGATGCTAGTCGCGTTGGTTTGGGTGCCGTTCTTATGCAAAGAGAACGTGTTATTGCTTATGCTTCTAGGCAATTGAAGCCTACTGAGACTAGATATACCACTCATGATTTAGAGCTCGCGGCTATTGTTTTCGCCCTTCGTATTTGGCGTCATTATCTTTTAGGAGAGAAATTTGTTCTTTATACCGATCATAAATCCTTGAAGTATTTATTCTCTCAAAAGGAACTTAATTTGCGTCAACAGCGTTGGCTCGAATTTCTTGCACCATATGATCTTGATATTCTTTATACACCCGGTAAGGGTAATCGTGTCGCCGATGCTCTTAGCCGTAAACAACAAGCTGTTGTTTCTATGATGATATCCGAATGGAACGATCTCGAGATTTTATCCACTTGTGAAATTCGAGACCGTGTTACCGATTTATGTTCATCTCTTGTTTTATGTAGCCTTGAGGCTCATCCTTCTCTTTTGGACCGCATTTTTGAAGCTCAAAGGCTAGATCCCGAATTGGCTCTTCTTGGCCAAAATATTAAGGAAAAAATTGATATTGAAGGTTTGAAAGACTTTGATATCGATTCTCGTGGCGGCATTCGGAGATTTGGTAGACTTATTGTGCCAAATATTAGTGATCTTCGTAAAGATATTTTAGAAGATTCTCATCGTTCTAAATTTACCATTCATCCCGGTAGTAGTAAAATGTACGCAGATATGAAGCGACTTTATTATTGGGAGGGAATGAAACTTGACATCGCTAACTTCGTTAAGCGTTGCATAACTTGCCAACTCGTCAAGGCCGAACATCAAAGGCCCGGTGGGTTATTACAACCTTTAGAAATTCCAATTTGGAAGTGGGACCAAATTTCCATGGATTTTATAGATGGCCTTCCCCGTTATCGTTCGGGTCATGATAGCTTATGGGTGATCGTTGATAGACTTACTAAATCCGCCCATTTTATTCCCGTTCGGTCTAACCGAACCGTTCCTCTTTTGGCCAAGCTCTTTATCAAAGAGATTGTTAAATTGCATGGGGTTCCTACTTCTATTGTTAGTGATCGTGATCCATTGTTTACTAGTGGATTTTGGAAGAGTCTTCAAAAAGCTTTGGGAACGAAGCTTAATTTTAGCACCGCTTATCATCCCCAGTCCGATGGGCAAACTGAGCGTGTGAATCAAACTCTTGAAGATCTTCTTCGTTCTTGTGTGCTTGATTTTGGTGGAAGTTGGGAAGATCATATTTCACTTGTTGAATTTTCCTATAATAATAGCTTCCAATCTAGTATTGGTATGGCACCTTCCGAGGCACTCTATGGAAGGCCATGCCGATCTCCTTCTTGTTTGCTTGAGGCCGGTGAGAAGCTGGTTTTAGGTCCAGATTTTATTCGGGATTCCATAGAGAAAATTGATCTTATTCGTCATAGGATGAAAGAAGCCCAGAGTAGACAAAAATCCTATGTCGATAACCGGAGAAGGAGGTTAGAATTTTCTGTGGGAGTTCTTGTGTTCGTTCGTGTGTCACCTATGAAAGGTGTTGTACGTTTCAGTCGATCGGGAAAACTAGCGCCTCGATATATTGGGCCATTTCCTATCACCGAACGTATTGGTTCCATGGCTTATCGCCTTTTATTACCGGCTCAGTTTTCTGCTATGCATGACGTGTTTCACGTTTCTCAACTTCGGAAATGTCTTCGAGACTCCGATTCTGTTCTTGAGCCCGGTGTTGTGGAAGAGATTGAAGTTTCGCCTAATTTAACTTATGAGCAACATCCTATTCATGTCATTACTTCGGAAGTCAAACGACTTCGAAATAAAGATGTTCCGCTTGTTAAAGTTCAATGGTCTTCAAATCCTAAGGATTGTTCTTGGGAATCTAGAGAGTACATCGAGCGAACACACCCGGACTTACTTTCTCGTGCTCTTTGAGGTGAACTTCTTATTTCAAACTTCTTTTGTGTTGAATATGCTTTTATGGTTGTTACTATATATCTTCTTCTTGTAATATTGCGAGGACGCAATTTCTTTAAGGAGGGGAGTCTGTAACAACCCGCATATTTATCGATTTTATATTTAAATATTTTATTTAAATATTTTATCGTTAGTCGGATTTTAGTCCGAAAAGCTACTTTTTGCATACGGTCGAATTAGGACTCGGGACCACTCCCATTGAGTTTAAAATGCCGTTTGCGACCTTTTTGAGTATAAGCTTCGATATGTTTGGAGAAATTTGATTTTTGCTACTTTTCACTATGGGTTTGGTTTTGGGCTCAGCCCTATGTTAACTTATGCTCAAATCTGAGCCACTCTTCCCCACTCACCCTCATTCTCTTCTCATTTCAGTCTTCTTAGCATTAATGGTGGGAGAGATTGGAAATTAAAATTCCAAAACCCTAGTTTCTCTTGCAAATCAAATTCCTAGCTCCAAACTCAAGAAGAACCCATTGGTAAGCTTCTCTTCTTCTTCTCCAACTTATTCTCTTACCAATTTCAGAAATTCCTAAACCTAATTTTGGGAATGTTCTTGTTTTTTAGCATAGATTCAGCTCATTTGGGTTGTGTTGAAGAGAGGTTGATTCTCCATTTGCTTTCAAGCTTCTTCTTGTTTGATTTTGAGAAAAAGTGAGATTTTTATCTCACATCTATGACTATAATTATCTTTGGTTGTTGGGTATGAATTCCTAACATTTCTTCATGTGCATTTACCCTTGATTTGGATTGGTTTTGTGAATATTCCAATTTTTGAGTTTTTAAGTCAATTTGTGTGAAAATCCTTTTATGGATGTTTGATCATGCTTTTGGTGATGCATCGGGGAGCATATAGGGCCGGGTTGTCGATTGGCATAAACCATTAGAGCCAATGTTCGTCCGGTTGCATTTTGAAAGAGTTTGCCCTTCATTTGAATAGGCTGAAAAACAGCCCAGGCATGATTCAGTCGACTGAAAAACTCTGTACAGTCGACTGAACCTGGAAACAGAAAGTTTCCAGGCATGATTCAGTCGACTGAAAAACTCTGTACAGTCGATTGAACCTGGAAACATAAAGTTTCCTGAACCTGGAAAACTTCCAGGTACAGGGTCAGTCGACTGAAAACTCTGTTCAGTCGACTGAACCTGCTGTTTGAGTCCAATTTGCCTTTTTGGATTGAATTTCTAATTTAAATCGATTCGTGATGATCCTATTTATTGTCATCATTTGTTATCAACTTTGATGACTTATTTTCTTTAGGAATTTTAGATATATCCACTTCGATGGATCCTTTATCGATTTCGTTGGATTTTTATTCACATCTTCGAATGTGATCTTTGTGATTGATTGTTTCTACAATCCCCCTTGTGCTTTGTCACTTTAAAAATATAAAGGTTTTCTATACTAGTAGTAAATATCAAAACTCTTTCCTCAAACGATTTCAATACTATTTTAATACCAAATTCGTTTATAAAATCGTTTTCCAATCTATTAGTATATATAAACCTTTACCTCACTCGTATGAGAAATCTAATTAAACGACTTAGTAAAACAAGTGGTATGAAACGCTTGCGTTTACTTTGTTGGTTAATTCTTGGACTTGTTCAATTGAAACTCTTGTGACAATTTTCTAGTGGAGATCTACAATTTGTTCGTAAATATTTAAGTTAAGCAAGTGGTTATGGGACATGAAGCTAAACTCATATATTTACTAGCTTGGTGTAATTGACACTTCTCGATGATCATGACGATCATTTTTGTGATTTAGACTAGCAGTTGTGCGATGTCTCTTTGTCTGCTTTGTGGAGTTTCGACTCAAATTCGGTGGGGTAGCAACCCACGGTCTTCGGACCATTCGTTTGTCAGGTCTTCGGACCATTCGTGTGTCAAATTAATGGCTAGCTACCATGAGATAGCTTCTCGTTCATGTGTTACAGCTATTGGTGAGTTTTCATGCTCCCGTTCATGTGATAGGCCTCCCCCCTTTACTTTGTGAAATTTCTGGATTTCCTGTGTCGAATTCTGGAGTTTATACTTCACCTATTTTTGTGATTTCTATTGATATGATTTATCAATTCTTGTGCATAGGTGAATTTGTGTGTCATTGACTGGATTTCTTGTGTTGATTTCTGGAATTTATGTTTCGCCAACTTTGTGATTTCTATTGATATGATTTATCAATTCTTGTGCATAGGTGAATTCGTGTGTCATTAACTTGTTGTGAATACAAGTTTTGGGTATGATACCCTTTTTGGATCTTTGAGAAGATTCTTTGATATTGATTAATCGTTTGTTGATTATCATTTACATACTTATAGTAGTATGTCGTTATGGATATTATACGTCTATGCCATATCTTATATGTCATTTATTGTGGCATGGTGAATGAAATTAGGAGTATGACATTCCTTTTTATCTTGAGTAGATTATCGTGTTATTGATTAATCTCTTTTGATTTTCAATTACTTATATTTATCACAGCTTGGCATTGTGATTATTATGTGTTTAGTCATATCTTCTATTCTATATCATGTTATCTGATATTTATAGTTAGACTGATCCGTTTATTATTTTCTTATAAATAATACTCGGGTCAGACCGAGATGTTACAGGTGCTTCGGCTTGACTTCTCTCCAGGGATCCATTACCCTGACCTTTTGCTTACTACTTAGATTAGTAGTTTTTGTTGTATACTCTTGAGATATTGACTCATTGATGTATTCTTTTGTATAGCACATGTTGCTATTATTTTGTATTATTGTGAATCTTTTTGACCACTACTCTGATATACACTTTCATGTGTTAATTATATATTCATATCTTCTTCCGCCTTTGTGATATGAATTATCTGTGACTGATTTATGTTATGTTTATTTCTGTATTTGTTTCCGAAGATATTATAGCCACTGTGTAGTAGCTTTGAGTTTGTGTCGGTACGTCAGATTCTTCCTCTTGAGATGAAAACTTATATTATAACTATCTGACATATCGATGCTCGCGCAAAGAAATTACACGGGTGGTCGCTCCTCAACAGCCTTATTCTCCGTGCTAGTCGACAGCATTACTCCGTTGTGTTCTTGGCTAGCGTGGGTATAGAGGTGGGGCGTCACAGGTTTACAAAAACCTATACAAACCAAAACTAACCCGCGGCAACATATCCTCCTTCGAGTCAAATACCCTACCTTCTCTAGCAAAACTGCAAAATGCCTCAGGAATTTCATGAACCAACTCGAGTAAATACTCGAGTACAAGTCCACTGCTCCATTCGCCTTCATCAAGAAACCAAACTGTGTCGTGCACGTGCACGACGCCTCCTCGCACCTCCAGTCGACGCTGCATCGTTGAGCAAGTCGACGGTCACCCCCAGACCCATTTTCGACCACCTGAACCTCGTCGACAACTCGAATTCGAAAACGAGTTAAAAAATGGAACTTGGAAAACGCCATCAGGAACTCCCATTAAACCTGGAAACGCCTCCGCATTCCCAATTCCGACCACCAGAGTTCCACTACCTCCTGCCATAGCTTCATCTACCACCCCTCTAGCCGCCTCCAAAACCCCAAGCAACTCGATGCACAAGAGAACACAAACATGCCAAAATTCAACCCAGACCCAAAACTAGGTTTAGAAATACAAATCCAACACCGCTGCCACCATCGGCCACTGATCAACCACCTGCTAATTTTGCCAGACACTCCGGTCACATATGCATCTAAAGGAAGCACTACAAACTCCCAGATCAACTGGTAAGAAAGCAATGAAGATACGAAGTAAGGATTTCCTACTACGATTCGTAGGCCACCATCACACTGAGGCTTCTCCTTGTAGCTGCTACGAAGCAAATCAAGAATTGGGAAAGACGAATCAAAGGAAATTGATAGAGAAAGATTGTTTCCGCTATTGTAGGGTATTGACCATATGTAGTGGTATTCCCTTGTCCCCTATCTCGTCCTCTTCTCGCACTCATACTTACTATCAGTGAATAGCAAGAGAATTTACTAAGGCATTCGTATGGATATCTTAGGGATATACTCATTCTAGGGCATACTTCACCCTATCAATAATGAGCTACTTAATGTGTTATACTCCTGAGCTAAAGTTCTAACCCTCGGCTCTGATACCAAATGTAACGATCCTGACTCGACCTTTGAAAATCGGCATCGAATACGACACTCATATTCAAATGTCGCAGATCCAAACGTCGAATCTGGTGCGCCGGAGCTTATAACACCATTAAGTACAACACAGCGGAAGAAAAGAATAACAATGTATATAATATTGATACAATGACAGATACAATATCTGATATAATATGATACAACAGATATCAATACTATCAGAGATACAAAACACAGCGGAAAAAAAATAGATAACACCAGCAGCGGAATAATAACTCCAAAAGAATGTATCTCCCGAATCCAATACTCCAATCCAAACTAGCTCGAACTAACATCACTGTCAACTAGGAAAGCAAGTATCGTCCAACTCCAAAGACTGGACTAACTCCAGATAATTTACTAAACCTGACTATCTGAAAAACCCAACTCTAGACTGCCCGTGTAGAAATTTATGGGCACCCAGAGTTTAGGAAAGGAACAATAAACTCCGAGTCAGTCATGAGACTGGTGTGAGTAACAAAAAAATAGTTTATCTTTAATATAAACAACAGAATTTAAATTTGAAATCCGCAATGCTTTTTGGCGAATGAAACTACCATAAGGCCTCCCACCGCACACACCATGCAAACGCGGAATTGGAGGAGATTTCTCCTTATGATAGTCAAATATGCTTGATACGAGAAAATTTCTTTGATATTATTATTATAAGTGCACAGTGAAGAAAATATTTGGAAAGTAGAATATAAATCCTAGCTAGCATAGACATTCTGAACTATGCCTACTATAACTACCATCTAAACAGTGGTGACCACCATTAGTAACTAGCAGGTTCTACAACTAAAACCGTACAAGGCTCATATTGGATGAATAGATTTCCAACAAATGGTCGGGCTAAGGAACTTCGCACAGTCCCTGGGTATGCCTCTGGCGGGACGTCCCGAGAACCTAACCGGATCTCTGCCAACACAAGGCTGGGTTACTTCTGTAACTAGGTAACTACTTCTCGAGCATGCCACCCCCGGTCCTTTGGGACCTTTATCCGAGGCGCCTCTAAACCACAAAGAAACAATCACACGGAAAATGAGATTGAAGCCCACCATATAGGTAAATATCTGGGATCCATACCATGATAGCACCCTTTACCAGAAGGGAATGACACACACTAAATGGTGCGACCCTCATAACCTTGCTGCATCTTTCATATTTCGTCCATTTTCGGGTTGTGAGGTCCTGATGCAGTCTCATCCACAAAGCTACACTTCATACAGAAGCCATGCCCCGATCACAAATGATCAACGAATGATCATCAATACACAGCAGCACTCAGCATGCCACACTACCAAATTGGGAATATATCGCTGATAACCTTCAACTACATAACCTCCGAGCTCGTACGTCTCAGAGAAGGGTGTTAAGCTAAGAGAATAAATTCTCCGCTACCAACAGATATGTGTTTGGAAGAAATCTTCTTTAAATCTCAAAGTGTAGTGTCAAACATACAACCATACAAGTCTGTTCCGGGTTCGAACAGAACCGAAGGCACTTCCGAAGAAGCCCTTGCAAATCTGGGTATTCATAATCCCAATCGGACTTCCCATCACTTAGGGAGAACTCTATACCGGAGCAACTCAGTGCAGAGTCAATCGATAGGTTATCCTATCGTTCTCACGAATACCCGGTCTTCAACACCAGTCTTCAAATGCTATCCATAACGATGTATCATTATTCGGAATGGGTTATATGACACAAGGTCCTCTCGCGGCTAAACCGAATAATGAGCGCATTATTTAAAACATGTGGATTTGGGATTTCAGTTAAGTCACAACTGATAAAATCCAAAACTTCTCTTTCAAATGGTTAAACAAGTTACCATTTTAAATCTTTAAACAAAAAGATTTATTTCACAAAGTTCACCCCATTCATAAAGATCCATTCATGGATTTCAAAACAATTTCCATTTTAATTGGATTAACTGGTTAAATCTTTAAATCAAAGATTTAACTTATAGCTTTCAAACCGTTTGCATAATTTGGAAATCATTTTCATTTCCGACTTGAAATTCCTTTTAACACAATTTGGAAGTTCATTTCTTATATAAAAGCTTTTATTATTTAGAAACAAACAGTTTTCATTTCAGAAGAATCCAATTATAATTGATCGAGTTAAAGCCTTTGAATTTAAATTCCAATTCCCAAATTAATACCTTTAAAATGGTTTAACCCATATAAACTTGTATAACATCTTTAGTCCTTAGATTCAAATCATAGAATTCAGTTTCAAATCTTGAATTCAAATTTTAAATCAAATTATTTAAATTTCAAAACTTTATCAAGTTATTCAAAAATAAATTTTACCTTGGAATTTCATTCCAAATGCTTTTCACATTTAACCCGATTCCATTTTCAAACCGTTTGAATTCAAATTGTCTATTAAAAATCATTTCAAAAATCTGTGGCTTAATCTATTTCCTCATGAAATCCATATTTATGTGTGTATAGTGTGGTCCAGGGGTTTAACACGATAGTGCAACATCATTAATCATCACAGATCAAAACACAGAAATACAGTTGATAAGCGGTATAAATTATAACGCTTATCGTTCATTCACCAATCACAGATTAATAACAAATGTATCACAAATAGATAAATAAATTACACACAGCTCAATTCACAGAACAAAATGCAAAGATCAGATAGGACAATCAATTCAAGGCATCTCATACAATACAATCATTCATAAGTAAGGTCTAGCATTCAATGATTGTTTATAAGCAGTGTTAATTAATTGTTTAATCCTAATTAATTAAATTTATTTCCAATTAAATTAATTATTTATGAATTAATATTCTGTAAAGACCCGATTCTTCGACTTTCGAAAATCGACATCAATACGACCATTGTATCAACTACCGAGCAATCGAATGCCGAAAAACTGAACACTTAGGGTTTTAAGAAGAAGAAAGAGGTAGAAGAAGAAAGAAAAAGATAGAACAGAACAGAAAGAAATAACAGAACAATATCAGAATCTCACAATCGCAGCGGAACAACATATAATAAATAAATAAATAATCTGTAAACAAAGTACTATATCAATTATTACATTACATCACATTACATTACATTATCAGAGTGTACAACAAACAAACAGCGGAAAAGAAATACTATATACTTAGTAATATATTACGCCATCCAGCTCGCCTCCAGATTTCTGTAGCAATTCCCGAATCCAGAATGACCTGATAACCTTAACTCTAGATTGCCCGTGTGGAAATTGGTGGGCACCCAGAGTTTAGGAAGGGAAACAATAAACTCCAGGTCAGTCATGTGACTGGTGTGAGAACTTAAACAGTTATTCTTTTAAAAACAAACAAAGAAATATTTTTAAAGTCAATTCGAAATGCTTTTCTAAAAATGAACCTACCATAAGGCCTCCAGGCATACACACAATGCAAACGCAGACTTGGGGGAGATTTCTCCTTATGATAGTCAAAGATGCTTACTATGAAAAATCAATTTTTTTTGATATTATTATTAGTGTATAGTGTAGAAAACATTTCGAAAGTAGAATATAAATCTTAGTCGGCATAAGTACCATTATATTATGCCTACTACAGTTACCATATTAGATGGCAGGTTCTACAACTAAAACCGTACAAGGTTCGTATTGTTTCTTTGGATTTCCAACAAATGGTCAGGCCAAGGAACTTCCCATTGCCACATGGGTACGCCTCTAGAAAGATGCCCCGAGTACCTAACTGGATCTCTGCCAACATAAGGCCGGGTTACCGCTAACTGGGTAACTACTGACACGAATATGTCATTCCCCGATCGTAACCGATCTATATCCGAGGATCCTCGATTTCCAACAACCACAAAGCAATAAATTTGCAGCAACAACATAGGTTAAATATCTGGGCTCCATACCATGATACCACCTCTATCCAGAAGGAATGACATACACTAAAGGGGCGCTACCCCCTAATAACCTTGCTGCATCCTTCCTGTTTTGACCATTTCCGGGGTGCGAGGTCCGACGAAGTCTCGTCCACAAAGCTACGCTTTATACAAAGCCATGCTTCGATTAACAAATGCTCAACAGCACTTCGTATGCCACATTACCAATTTGGGAATGTATGACTAGTAACCATCAACTACATAACCTCTAAAGGTTTTAAGCTAAGAGAATAAATTCTCCTCCACCAACGGAAATATATTTGATAGAAACCAGCTTTACATCTCAAATTGTAACGTCAGACACACATCCATACAAGTCCGTTCCGGGATCGAACGGAACCGAAGGCACTTACAAAGAAGCCCTTGCAATCTGGATATTCACTAATCACGACCGGACTTCCCATCACAAAGGGCAATAAATTTGTATATCGGAGATCAGCCGATGCAGAAACATTCGACGGTAATCCTTCTGTTTTCACAAATATCCGGTCTTCAACACCGGTCATCAAATGCAATCCATTACGACGTATCACATATTCGGAATGGGTTATACGACCCCAAGGTCCTTTCCCGGCTAACCCGAATAGTGAGTGCTTAATTTTAAAGATAAGTGTAGCATTCAAATTCAAGCAATCACAACAAATACCTATTTAAAGGTAAATATTGATAGTCGGTTATTTAACTATCAATAAGTATGGACAACATCACCAGATTCCAAATAATTATCCAAATTATTTATCTTCCAAAAATATCTTTACAAGATATATACATATATAATTTCCATGATTCAAAAATAAATCGATATTTATTTTTAAAACCAATTTTCCCAATTTCATTTATAAATTCCATATTGAATTTACATTTCCAAAATATCTGTGAATATACGATTTTCAAATCGATTCAAATATTCACTTTCAATTTATCTTTTAAAAAGATAATTCTCAAAACTTTCATATCATATTGGAAAACATTTCCCTACTTATTTAATAATAAGTATTTCATAACTCTATTTATTTTTCAACATTTGGAAAATATTCGATAGACTTAAATCAAAATTAAGTGTATATTTCATTCTTTAAGAAATCATTCTCTTAAACACATTTGTTTGGGCCAAAACAAGTGTTACGTAAAACATCGTTACGACGACCCAAAATCACTAGTACAGGGATTCAAAATTAAAATAGATATATAAATCCTAATACTATACAAAACATTTCCTTTCGGAAATCATTTACTATAACAACAGTGTTATATTCCACCATTTCCTTCTATTTCTCGAAAACGTCTATTTCAACAATAAATGTTGAAATCTATGTATTCGATACTTAACGCATTTTAAAACATCTTAAATCGTTTTAATTTTATTTAAAATATCACTTCCCCAAACCATATCCATTTTATTTAATAATATATTCACTGTCCAAAATCGTGAATATACTTCACTAACCAAATTTCAATATTTCTACACATTTTATATAAAGAATAGTTCGCTATCCAAAATCGCAAATATACTTCTTTTAATAAATTTCTATATTCAATTTATCAAATTCCATTGATTTCGAATTTATAAACAATGTCTAAAAATTAAATTTTTATTTATAAACTTCGATTTATAAATCTCCTTTATTAATCCAATTCAATTTATATATCTCAAATATATACCAAAAGTCCATATTATAATTTAAATACTTATAATTCATTTATTTACAAAATCGTTAATTTTAACTTCTATTGCTTATAAGATTCATTTATATTTTATAACAACTACAACTTATAAAATCTCTTTTATTAATAGTTTCTATTAATATCCCATTTAAATGCCCAAAATCCAGTTTATAAGTTAATGATTTATAAATCTTTTATTTTGCATCTATTCATTTTATAATTTTCACAATTTATAAATCTAATTTTTTTAATGAAATCCATTTTATACTTCATTATAACACTTAATAAACTCGTTTTATAATTCCAATATTTCATATATATTTTTATATTATAAATATCAATGTTAAAAATCTTTTATATACATCCTTTATAATAGTTTAAAAATCTAAATTTAAACTATTTATAAATCTATTTATTTTTAGAAATCACCTTTTGGTTATGTTTCACAAAAATCATACTTTTATAACATTAAATTTTATAACGTTAATTTATTTAAAATGAATCAATTCAAAAATTTAATGAAACGTATACTTTCAAAAATCACTTAAAAATCCTTTTATATTGGAAATCATTACTTTAACATTTTTAAAATTTCAAAATAGGCCCAGTGATGCAACACACCAAATAATCAATCATGGCATCCAAACATCATATATCATCATATGATAATCAACAAATATCACAATATATGTAAATAAATAAATACGGTTGAGGAATGCAGTTGCATCCCTCTAGCCTGTTTCCCTGCATCCACAGACATTAGCACAATACCAATCCCGTTTCAAGACGGGATACCGCGGTATATGGGATTTATAAATTATTATCCACTTAATAGGCAGCGCAATAGGGTCTCATCCGCTATATAATGCGAGAAATCAACTCCAAGTATATATATAATACCAATTCCACTTCAAGGTGGAATATCGCGGTATATGTGTGTAATAAATAACCTCCGTTTAATAGGCGGCGTATAGGGTCTATTTCAATCATATATATATATATAATTATCATCCAAACAAACAATCAACATAATCGGCAATTTTAAATCTAACTATTTAAAATTTAAACAAAACCCTTTTGAGTGAGAAGTTCTCACCTTAGCTTTTATTAGCAATCCATTTTCCATTCCAGCTTGTTTTCTTGATTTATACCTTGTATAAATATTTACACAATTGACAAATATTCGAAGTAAATCAAATAATCAATTTCCGTTTTTGATTGTTTAATTAACTAGTAGTTCCCTTTAAACCAATTTCTCATTCAAATATCCTTTGTGACAACATTATAAGGTTTTATTAATATTAGAATGATCGAGCATTTCAATTGCCATTTAATAAATTTAATTTTCCAATGATTTAATTTTAAACCAATTTTTTTTAATAGATTAACAAAACAATTAAATGGATTAAATAATGTACCATTAAATTTTATAAAAAGGAGATTATCCATACATATATTGATTTTAAAACTTAACAGTGCTTTAAAAATATGTATCTATATATATATATATGTTTTATTCTTTCCTTGGAAAACAATCTATATAAGTTTTAAAAACTTATATTTATTATTATTATAACATTCTTCAAACTTTACTTAAAAAAATATGTTTTGTTTTTCTGTACATACTAGCAGAAACTTCTCTACTGCATTTTAATTTTTTTTCTTTACTATAATTATTAATTTCTTGGAACAGCCTTCTGATAATTGAAGTAATATTCAACATATTAGCTTTATCTATATGAATAAATTTTCTATTTATATATATATAAATCTGCATTTCTAACTTACTGTTAATCAAATACCGTGGCAAATATATATATATATATATATATATATATATATATATATCTTAAATCCTATCTCTATACTTATTTGTTTCTATTTTAAACTATATTTTTTCAAATCAGTATTATATTTAAACATAAACGAAAAGAAAAAAACAGAACTGATACCTCACTGCGATCAAGAAACCCAAGGCCACCATCGCGATCACCAACGCGTCCTCGACTGTGCCCAGCTTCGCCATCCCCGACGCTACATCGGAAAAACCCCCCATCACCTCAACGTCGCTCGGAATCCCCCATCGAACAAAATCGAGTCGCCGAAGTCGAGTCGCCTTCCCTAGCTTGCGAACGAAACGCCCCGACCACGACTCCTTCCATCGACTCACCTTCATCGCCACGGCCTCGAGCGCAGCGCGCGACTCCACTAGTCGCCGCCTCTAGCATCGTCAGTGAAAATCGCGAGTAGAAGTCTTTCCCCAAAACCTCGCTAGACCCCACCAATTTGAGCCCAGATCTCGCGGCCATGAATTGATTTCAAATTGATGAAGGGAGGCTCGGCTTCGATTTGTGATAAATAAAATAAGCGGCCATAATTTTTATTTGTTTTCGTTTGTGATGCTTGCTTCTATAAATAGGAGTGTTGGCCATAGATTTGAACGAGATATTTAAAATTGAATGAAGCATGGTTTACACGATCTATTTCGTGATTTTTGGTGTAATTCAAGGAAGGTAACGTGCTGATGTGATAAACCCCTTTTTTTTGTTTAAATTCAATTTGTTTCGATACAAATTTCAATGCTTTTACTTATCGTGTGCTCACATATCAACTCCGAAAAATACGAAATTTGAAATCCGATAATAGTTCGATATTACGGACCCAATGGAACTGGTTTCGTCGAATTACGAGACTGTGTGAAAAGTGACTATTTTTAAATATCGATTCAAACGATAAAATTTCCAAACTGAACAAAGTAGTTTCAAATTTAATTCTGAAGCTTAGATTATCTTTAGTATTATTAATATGAATTTTACAAGCCTTTGAAATATTTTTAATCCGCTTAAAACTGAAGATTCAAATTATTATTCATCATTCAATAGATTAAATTTTATAATTTAATCGCCAATTTCAAAGTTATATTGAAAATTCAATTCAAACCATTATTCAAATATTTAAAATTCATTAAATATTTCCAATTTAAATTGTTCAAAATTCTGGGTCGTTACATATTTCCCCCCTTAAAAGAATTTCGTCCCGAAATTAAAAGTTAGGAAAAATGATCCTTAACTCGTCTACTATTTTTCACAATCCAAATAGTCTTATCAACTTACTAAGCTAAATCTTTTTATTAGAGATTCATTATCATTACAACTAGCTTTCCAACTTCAATTATAAGTTTCAAACAACATTGTTTTACTTAACAATTTAAATTTAGATTTAAATTCAAATTTTAAACTTTCCAAATTTTCTCAAAAAATTTCTAACACTCTAAATTTTCGAAAAATTTCGACAGCGTCTCCTTTGCGCGGCTAGCTCGGTAAGACTACAAAATGGCACCATAGGCCCTCAAATCCCAAAAGAAAACAAAAAAGCCAAGCGGCTGGACAAGAAAATCATCAAATTTCATACTGAAATTGAAATACGTACATTTTTGTCGAGCAATTCAATTTTATCTTTGAAATCAAAATCCCAATTCCATTTCTTTTAATACACATGTATATCCTGCTAGCCATAATATCCAATTACAGAATTCAAACCATTTTGCACCTTTCATTACAAAATTTTCAATATATGCTTTTTATACCATCTTTAGTTTACTATTGGAGTTATACATTCATTTCCATTCAATCTTGCATTTTCAATTCCCTTTGAATTCAATTTACACTTTCAACTCTAATTGGATCTAATGTACCTTCTGAATATTGAATTTTATCAACTATCTTTTATTCATAAATGCACTCTTTTAAATTATTTCCAATTACTAATTCATGACTAGTTCTAATCCATTTCATCTCGCACAATTCACATTGGTTGTCAATATTCAGTTTTCAATTTCGGTTTATAACCACGTATATTTAAATTGGATTTCAAATTCCATATGAATTCAATTTACTTCATTTATAATTACTGAATTCAATTCTTTTCATTTTTAATCAATTTCATTTACTAAATTTTATTTCAATACTTCACTTTATTTATCACAAGTCAAATCCAAATTCCATTCAATTCTATTTGCTTACAATTTCGAAATGAATTTCAACATTCAATTCACTTTCATTTACTTGCAATTGTAAATTTATTCATTCATTCACAATTTATTTCCATAATTCAATACTCAATTCCAATTCATTTTAATTATTCCAAATTTATTTTCAACTCAATAAATTTTCTTTAAGTTAGATTTTTGTTTTAACAACTTTAAACTTTACAAGTTATCAACTTAATAATATTCCATAAATATTTTTATATAGTATTCCAGAGTCTTTTCAATCTTTCAAAATAAATTTTGAAATCAATTCAATTTATCTTTTGAATTTCTAAACCCAAACCCAAAAATATATTTCCAAACAACTTTCGTTTAAAAGAATTTGGCAGCAATTCCTCTTTTGGAAACCCGAAATGAACACCGATGATGTGGCGATCACCATCGGAATTATTTTCCAACGACCGAAAAGAGTTTAGAGGTTTTCATTCCTTCAAAATACTTTTCAAAACCTTTGAAATTCATTTTCAAATCAAAAAAGAATTTAATTTCTAAAATTTCCAAATTCTTCCAAAAACATTTCCAGAAACTTCTCTGAAATTCCATTTCTAATTATAAATCACATTTATAATTTATATTCTCAAATTTCATTTGTATGAGAATTTTATTTCTAAACTTTGAGTTATGATTTCAATTTCTTATTCAACAACCAACGATACTTTTAATATTATCATCTCCTAGCAACCAACAACCATATACTGTAATAATTTACAGAAAATCGTTTCCTTTATATACAAAAATAGTTGTGGATAAAATTATTTCATTTACCTATTTTTAAAAACAATACTATGTCAGTTTATCTTGTTTAAGAGTTTAGAAACTCCTATCAACACAGTTAGCTAGACTGCACCGACCAGAATCTATAAACAATCAACCGATAAGTCAACACAATACAAAACATTTTATCTTTACTAACAAATACGTTGTCATATCTATTATTACACTCAAACTCATTCTAGAGTACTGCTTACTCTATCTCTAATAAGTAACACCCAACAGAGCCATGGTTGTCGCTTAACCATATGCTCTGATACCACTTTGTAAAGACCCGATTCTTCGACTTCTGAAAATCGACATCAATACATCCAATGTATCAACTGTCGAGCAATCGAATGCCGGAAAACCGAACACTTAGGGTTTTAAGAAGAAGAAAGAGGTAGAAGAAGAAAGAAAAAGATAGAACAGAACAGAAAGAAATAACAAAACAATATCAAAATCTCACAATCGCAGCGGAACAACATATAATAAATAAATAAATAATCTTTAAACAAAGAACTATATCAGTTATTACATTACATCACATTACATTATCAGAGTGTACAACAAACAAACGGTGGAAAAGAAATACTATACACTTAGTAACATGCTACGCCATCCAGCTCGCCTCTAGATTTCTGTAGCAATTCCTGAATTCAGAATGACCTGATAACCTTAACTCTAGACTGCCCGTGTGGAAATTGGTGGGCACCCAGAGTTTAGGAAGGGAAACAATAGACTCTAGGTCAGTCATGTGACTGGTGTGAGAACTTAAACAGTTATTCTTTTAAAAACAAACTAAGAAATATTTTTAAAGTCAATTCAAAATGCTTTTTGAAAAATGAAACTACCATAAGGCCTCCTGGCACACACACAATGCAAATGCAGACTTGGGGGAGATTTCTCCTTATGATAATCAAAGATGCTTACTACGCAAAATCAAATCATTTTTGATATTATTATTAGTGCATAGTGTAGAAAACATTTCGAAAGTAGAATATAAATCTCAGCCGGCATAGGTACCATTATATTATGCCTACTATAGCTACCATATCAGATGACATGTTCTACAACTAAAACCGTACAAGGTTCGTATTGTTTCTTTGGATTTCCATCAAATGGCCAGGCCAAGGAACTTCCCATTGCCACATGGGTATGCCTCTGGAAAGACGCCTCGAGAACCTAACCGGATCTCTGCCAACACAAGGCCGGGTTACCCCTAACTGGGTAACTACTGACAAGAATATGTCATTCCCCGATCATAACCGATCTATATCCGAGGATCCTCGATTTCCAACAACCACAAAGCAATAAATTTGCAGCAACAACATAGGTTAAATACCTAGGCTCCATACCATGATACCACCTCTATCCAGAAGGAATGACATACACTAAAGGGGCGCTATCGCCTAAGAACCTTGCTGCATCCTTCCTGTTTTGACCATTTCCGGGGTGTGAGGTACGACGATGTCTCGTCCACAAAGCTACGCTTTATACAAAGCCATGCTTCGATTAACAAATGCTCAACAGCACTTCGTATGCCACATTACCAATTTGGGAATGTATTACTAGTAACCATCAACTACGTAACCTCTAAGGGTGTTAAGCTAAGAGAATAAATTCTCCGCCACCAACGGAAATATATTTGATAAAAACCAGCTTTACATCTCAAATTGTAACGTCAGACACACATCCATACAAGTCCGTTCCGGGATCGAACGGAACCGAAGGCACTTACAAAGAAGTCCTTGCAATCTGGATATTCACTAATCACGACCGGACTTCCCATCACAAAGGGTAATAAATTTCTATATCAGAGATCAGCCGATGCAGAAACATTCGACGGTAATCCTTCCGTTTTCACAAATATCCGGTCTTCAACACCGGTCATCAAATGCAATCCATAACGACGTATCACATATTCGGAATGGGTTATACGACCCCAAGGTCCTTTCCCGGCTAACCCGAATAGTGAGCGCTTATTTTTAAAAATAAGTGTAGCATTCAAATTCAAGCAATCACAACAAATACCTATTTAAAGGTAAATATTGATAGTCGGTTATTTAACTATCAATAAGTATGCACAACATCACCAAATTCCAAATAATTTTCCAAATTATTTATCTTCCAAAAATATCTTTACAAGATATATATACATATATAATTTCCATACTTCAAAAATAAATCGATATTTATTTTTAAAACCAGTTTTCCCAATTTCATTTATAAATTCCATATTGATTTACATTTCCAAAATATTTGTGAATATATGATTTTCAAATCGATTCAAATATTCACTTTCAATTTATCTTTTAAAAAGATAATTCTCAAAACGTTCATTTCATACTGGAAAACATTTCCCTACTTATTTAATAATAAGTATTTCATAACTCTATTTATTTTTCAACATTTGGAAAATATTCGATATACTTAAATCGAAATTAAGTATACATTTCATTCTTTAAGAAATCATTCTCAAACACATTTGTTTGGGCCAAAACGAATTTACGTAAAACATCGTTACGACGACCCAAAATCACTAATATAGGGATTCAAAATTAAAATAGATATATAAATCCTAATACTATACAAAACATTTCCTTTCGGAAATCATTTACTATAACAACAGTGTTATATTCCACCATTTCCTTCTATTTCTCGAAAACGTCTATTTCAACAATAAATGTTGAAATCTATGTATTCGATACTTAATGCATTTTAAAACATCTTTAAATCTTTTTAATTATATTTAAAATTTCACTTCCCCAAACCATATCCTTTTTATTTAATAATATATTCACTGTCCAAAATCGTGAATATACTTCACTAACCAAATTTCAATATTTCTACACATTTTATATAAAGAATAGTTCGCTATCCAAAATCGCGAATATACTTCTTTTAATAAATTTCTATATTCAATTTATCAAATTCCATTGATTTCGAATTTATAAACAATGTCTATAAATTAAATTTTTATTTATAAACTTCGATTTATAAATCTCCTTTATTAATCCAATTCAATTTATATATCTCAAATATATACCAAAAGTCCATATTATAATTTAAATACTTATAATTCATTTATTTACAAAATCGTTCTTTTTGAAACTTCTATTGCTTATAAGATTCATTTATATTTTATAACAACTTCAACTTATAAAATCTCCTTTATCAACAGTTTCTATTAATATCCCATTTAAATGCCCAAAATCCAGTTTATAAGTTAATTACTTATAAATCTTTTATTTTACATCTATTTGTTTTATAATTTTCACAATTTATAAATCTAATTTTTTTAATGAAATCCATTTTATACTTCATTATAACACTTAATAAACTCGTTTTATAATTCCAATATTTCATATATATATTTTTATATTATAAATATCAATGTTAAAAGTCTTTTATATACATCCTTTATAATAATTCAAAAATCTAAATTTAAACTATTTTATAAATCTATTTATTTTTAAAAATCACCTTTTGGTTATATTTCACAAAAATCATACCTTTGTAACATTAAATTTTATAACGTTAATTTATTTAAAATGAATCAATTCAAAAATTTAATGAAACGTATACTTTCAAAAATCACTTAAAAATCCTTTTATATTGGAAATCATTACTTTAACATTTTTAAATTTTCAAAATAGGCCCAGTGATGCAACACACCAAATAATCAATCATGGCATCCAAACATCATATATCATCATATGATAATCAACAAATATCACAATATATGTAAATAAATAAATACGGTTGAGGAATGCAGTTGCATCCCTCTAACCTGTTTCCCTGCATCCACAGACATTAGCACAATACCAATCCCGTTTCAAGACGGGATATCGCGGTATATGGGATTTATAAATTATTATCCACTTAATAGGCGACACAATAGGGTCTCATCCGCTATATAATGCGGGAAATCAACTCCAAGTATATATATAATACCAATTCCACTTCAAGGTGGAATATCGCGGTATATGTGTGTAATAAATAACCTCCGCTTAATAGGCGGCGTATGGGGTCTATTTCAATCATATATATATATATATATATATATATATATATATATATATATACACACATATATATATATAATTATCATCCAAACAAACAATCAACACAATCAGCAATTTTAAATCTAACTATTTAAAATTTAAACAAAACCCTTTTGAGTGAGAAGTTCTCACCTTATCTTTTATTAGCAATCCATTTTCCATTCCAGCTTGTTTTCTTGATTTATACCTTGTATAATATTTACACAATTGATAAATATTCGAAGTAAATCAAATAATCAATTTTCGTTTTTGATTGTTTAATTAACTAATAGTTCCCTTTAAACCAATTTCTCATTCAAATATCCTTTGTGACAACATTATAAGGTTTTATTAATATTAGAATGATCGAGCAATTCAATTGCCATTTAATAAATTTAATTTTCCAATGATTTAATTTTAAACCAATTTCTTTTAATAGATTAACAAAGCAATTAAATGGATTAAATAATTTACCATTAAATTTTATAAAAAGGAGATTATCCATACATATATTGATTTCAAAACTTAACAGTGTTTAAAAATATGTATCTACATATAAATATATATATATATATAATATATATATATATATATTAGTTTTATTCTTTTCTTGGAAAACAATCTATATAAGTTTTAAAAACTTATATTTATTATTATTATAACTTTCTTCAAACTTTACTTAAAAAATATGTTTTGTTTTTCTGTACATACTAGCGAAAATTTCTCTACTGCATTTTAAACTTTTTTTTCTTTACTATAATTATTAATTTCCTGGAACAGCCTTCTGATAATTGAAGTAATATTCAACGTATTAGCTTTATCTATATAAATAAATTTTCTATTTATATATACAAAAATCAGCATTTCTAACTTACTGTTAATCAAATACCGTGGCAATTATATATATATATATATATATATATATGTATATATATGTATATATATTTCTTAAATCCTATCTCTATACTTATTTGTTTCTATTTTAAACTATATTTTTTTCCAATCAGTATTATATTTAATTATAAACGAAAAGAAAAAAACAGAACCGAAACCTTACTGCGATCAGGAAACCCAAGGCCACCATCGCGATCACCAACGCATCGTCGACTGTGCCCAGCTTCTCCATCCTCGATTCTACATCGAAAAAACGCCCCATCACCTCAACGTCGCTCGTAATCCCCCATCGAACGAAATCGAGTCGCCGAAGTCGAGTCGCCTGCCCTAGCTTGCGAACGAAATGCCCCGACCATGACTCCTTCCATCGACTCGCCTTCATCGCCACGGCCTCGAGCGCGCGCGCGACTTCAGTAGTCGATGCCTCTAACATCGTCAGTGAAAATCGCGGGTAGAAGTCGTGCCCCAAAACCTCGCTAGGCCCCACCAATTTGCGCCCAGATCTCGCGGCCATGAATTGATTTCAATTTGATGAAGGGAGGCTCGGCTTCGATTTGAGATTAATAAAATAAACGGCCATGGTTTTTATTTGTTTTCGTTTGTGATGCTTGCTTTTGTAAATAGGAGTGTCGGCCATAGATTTGAACGAGATATTTAAAATTGAATGAAGCATGGTTTACATGATCTATTTCGTGGTTTTTGGCGTAATTCAAGGAAGGTAACGTGCTGATGTAATAAGCCCCTTTTTTTTAAATTCAATTTGTTTTGATACAAATTTCAATGCGTTTACTTATCGTGTGCTCACATATCAACTCTGAAAAATAAGAAATTTGAAATCCGATAATAGTTCGATATTACGGACCCAATGGAACTGGTTTCGTCGAATTACGAGACTGTGTGAAACGTGACTATTTTTAAATATTGATTCAAATGATAAAATTTCCAAACTGAACAAAGTAGTTTCAAATTCAATTCTGAAGCTTCGATTATCTTTAGTATTATCAATATGAATTTTACAAGCCTTTGAAATATTTTAATCAGCTTAAAATTGAAAATCAAACTATTATTCATCATTCAATAGATTAAATTTTATAATTTAATCGCCAATTTCAAAGTTATATTGAAAATTCAATTCAAACCATTATTCAAATATTTAAAATTCATTAAATATTTCCAATTTAAATTGTTCAAAATTCTGGGTCGTTACATATTCAATCTTGATTTATTAATTATAAATCATTTGATATAAATTAATTAATCAATCACCTTAATTAATTAAATTATTCTTAATTAATCATATTAATTAAATTAACCTTTAAACCAATTACATAATTAATTAACCCCTTAATTAATTATTTTGATAAATTAAACCTTTAATTACTTACCATCAAGCCATCATCTCATAACAATTAATCATTAATTACCAATTTATCTAATGATTTTCTTAAATTAATTAAACTAAATTAATTAACTTTAATTAATCAAAATATCCAAAATTAATTACAATGAGTAATTAATCCTTAATTACTTTTATTAAGAATTATATTTAAGCAATTTATAATTGATTATCAAAATTACATAATCTAATTAATTATCAAAATTAATCATATTAATTAATTATTTAATAATCCCTAGTTAATTGTCTTCATTAACTAATAACATTTCTTAATTACTTTTAATTAATCTCTAATTATAAATTAACCTAAAACATTAATTTATAAATTAAATAAATTATTCCTTAATTATCTTATTAGTTAAATTACTTAATTACCTTAATTATCTCTAAGGTAATCCATTTCTTTATTAATGACTTCATTAATATTAAGTGTACTTAAAACATTACACTTTTAAACTTAGATTCAAATTTCATTTTGAATTTAACATTCAAAATGATTAACCAATTAAACATTACCGAATTTAAATTCCATTTATAAAACTTTTAAACAATGTAAAGAACATTCATTACTTATATACGAAACTTACATAAGAAAAGTTTTAAACTAGATTGCTTAATTTTTTATTTAAAAATTAAGCTTTTAAAATATATTAATTATTTAATTGCGAATTCAAGTTAAAATAATTTATTTAACTCTTCACTCAAAATTAAGAAAACCTTTATAAAAGAATTTTATCAAAATCAAGTTAAACATTTGTTTGTAAACAAATATACTTTTAAAAGCTATTTAATTTAAACTTGTTTAAAACACATTCAGATTTAAACTAACTTAAATTTCCAGATTTGAATTCAAAGAGACTTAAATCCATGTTTTAATTTTGATTTAAACTTTGGTTTTAAATTCTTGATTTTAAATTCTTTATTTAAAATCCAACTTTATTTTAAAACTAAAAGATTTAAAAGTTTATTTGAAAACTGAACTTAACTTTAAAATTCAAACCACTGTTTAAATCTTGTTTTATATTTTAATTTACATTTTAAAATCTGAAACTGCCAGATTTAAAACCTGAAAACCACCTTCTAAATATTTAAAACTTTGATTTAAAATCCATATTCCCTTTTAAAACTTTTAAATTCAAAGTTTATTTGAAACTAAACCTAAGACTGATTTAAAATGTGTTTAAATCTTGCTCATAGATTCAAATTCATTTAAATTGCTTTAAAATTTAAATTTGCAGACAGGTTTACAAAAACTTGCACAAACCAAAACTAACCCGAGGCAACATATCCTCCTTCGAGTCAAATACCCTACCTTCTCGAGCAAAACTGCAAAATGCCTCGGGAATTTCACGAACCAACTCGAGTAAATACTCGAGTACAAGTCCACTATTCCATTCGCCTTCATCAGGAAACCAAACTGTGTCGTGCACATGCACATGCCTGACGCCGCCTCGCACCTCCAGTTGACACTGCATCGTTGAGCAAGTCGACGATCACCCCCAGACCCATTTCCGACCACCTGAACCTCATCGACAACTCGAATTCGAAACGGGTTAAAAAAATGAAACCTGGAAAACGTCACCAGGAACTCCCATCAAACCTGGAAAGCCACCGCATTCCTAATTCCAACCACCAGAGTTCCACCACCTCCTGCCATAGCTTCATCTACCACCCCTCTAGCCACCTCCAAAACCCCAAGCAACTCGATGCACTAGAGAACATAAACAGACCCAAATTCAACCCAGACCCAAAACTAGGTTTAGAAATACAAATCCAACACCGCTGCCACCACCGGCCATTGATCAACCACCTTCTAATTTTTCCAGGCACTCCGGTCACATATGCATCTACAGGAAGCACTACAAACTCCCATATCAACTGGGTTGACAGAGGCAACACAAAATCCCCAAAACAACCAAACCAGAATTTCACTCCCAATCTTTAACTAGAAAATGAAATCTTGCTTTCTAAAATCATTGTTTAGTATAAGGATTCGATTCATGTTCCTAAATTGCTAAATTAACACATTTGAATGTTTCAAAAATTCAAACCTTCCTGATAGATTTTGATTTCCAGAGAAAGGTTAAAGTTATCTTAACTTAATTAAATTTTTAAACTTAACTTTATAATCAAACAAACCAATGTTGTTTAAATTCTAAGTCCTAATAACAATTAGATCCATCAGAAATGATTTTTGAGATAAAGCATGAACTACAGACTTTAGTTACAGAGGTGTATTACAGAACATAAACATGCAGATATATTATTTCACAACACACAGAATTTTAACCATATATAAACACAAAAAAACATCATTATCTTCATACTTAAATCAAGCAACCAGATACTTAAGTATTTAAAAAAAAAGTTACTCGCATTGATTTCTAGAAGGATGAGCAGAGATGCTTTATTTTGACACAGGCTTTGAAACTGCAAGCTGAAGTTCTCATCTTTAATCTCCTCTGGTTTGAGTGGATCAGTATTATTGTTTAAGTTGAAGTTTTTGTTTAAGTTTAAGTTGATATTACTCAGTGATGCTTAGTTTAAAATGGACGAAGTGAATGAAGAAGTTTATATAAAGAAGGGAAGCTTATAGGGTGATTATTGCTTGTTTGTACAATAGGGGAACACTGTTTTGTTTTGGTGGCTGATAAGATAAAATGGTGTGCTAAGATATTTTCTTGCATTAATTAACTTTGTCTTGTGTATAAGCTTTTACTTATCTTTTTTCAAACTGGTATATGCATACTAGTGTCTTCCTTTGCAAACTTATAGATGTATATATTTTCTTTTGTCTTACATTACTTTATAGTATAAACAAATGTCTATTTTAATTTATTGTTTAAATTTAGTTGTATGTTACGTTATATTTTATACTTACTTGTATTCCAATAGCATACATATCCAATTTTTAAGAATTATCCTAAGTATTTATTTATAGTTTACATAACTAAAATTTTAAGATATTTATTTTATTTCTTTTTGAAGTTTAACTATCCAACATTAAACTTACTTATTTATTATTTATTTTCCTACTTATATAAATTTCATAGTTTCTCTTATTTTATAAATTCAAATTATTTTCAAAACATTTACTTAAAATTTAAAGTCAAATCCAATATATATATAAGTTCAAATCTACTCATATATGCACATATACATATATATTCACATATACATAAGATTTCAATTTCGATGAATTAACAACTATTTTACTTAAATTTGGAGAAACTCAAATCAATTTACGAATTAATTTCCCAATTTTTATTCAAAAATTAAATTAATCAGCAATTCAAACTTAGAAAAATTCGGGATCGTTACAATAATGAATTAATTTCATGCTCCCTTGATTAAAGGTTTGGAATTCATCTAGGATCACCTTAGATCAGTTGACGTGACGTTCACCTCATATGGCATAAAAATATTGGAAATCGCGCCTATATACTTTTTCATAGCTTCCAGTTCTAGGTTTGATGGAATGAGTTAGTGGGATGTGCATAATTTCGGCCTTGGTTCGAAGCATAATAGCTTTGACTTATGCCACATCATCAAAGAGGAATAGATGGCTAACTCTATCTATAGACTCCATTTTACTATAATTTCACTTAATTCTTCTCCTTCGGATGGAGATTGGAGAATTCTTCTAGGTCGAGCTATAAGCAAGAAAATCTTTACACCATAAACAAGGGTCCAAACACAACCATCGGGATTTTGAATATTATGATGGTCTAAATTGAGATTGGTGCAGAAGAGTTTAATGAGAAGATGGTTTATTTTGATGTTGTTGGCAGTGTAGTCTATTAGAGATTCCAAGCCAATCCTTCTTACGAGATCTTGAATGGCATAAGATGAAAAATAAGGGTATTTAACAAAAGAACCTTCGAATATTATAGCATTCTTCATCTTGTCGAATCTTTGAGCAGCTCTCTTATTGTGAAGCGAACTTCATATCTGAGATTCCGAAGGACCAGTGGTAGATGATGAAGCTCTTGCTCTCGTTGGTGGCATATATGATTTTTAGGGTTTTCTGAAGGAAAAAGATGAAACTGATGTGGAGATTTTAGGGGATTTTGAGGAAATAGATGTGTAGATAATGAGCAAATAGAAACGGGAATAAAAATTTGTGAGAAAATACAAGTTTATATGAACATTTGAAATGTCCCTTGGCATAAAGTTACCCGTTTTACCTGTTTTAGTCGATTGAAATTGCAAAAAAAAGTCGACTAAATGAGATATTAAAAAAATTAGATAACCGGGTTTACTCGACTGACCTAAGGATTCAGTCGACTAACCTAAGTATTCAATCGACTGAATCATTCCCAAAAGATTTTAGTGTATTTTTGGAGTATTTAGTCGACTGAATTCTTGGATCAGTCGATTGGGTTATAGAAAATAATTATAATTAAAAATTGCATTCATTCGACTATCTGCATTATTCAGTCAACTGTTTCTATTGAAAAAATGTAGATAAGAATTTTACTGATCAATTAAAAGTACATATACAGATAGAACGTAGGAATAACATAAAAATAATAGAGAATATATAAGATAGTTATTTAGAGGACTCAGAAGACTTCAAAGTCGAACACTCTTCCGGTTTGATTTTGCTGATTTCTCGCGCCGATTGAATGGTCGAACGATCCTACGAATTTGAAGAATAAGGAGGCCTCTGGGAGATGGTTGATGAACATATTTATCCGATGGGGTCAAACCATAAAATTTGAGAGTAAAATTATCTAGTAAGTTGAGTCTTCTTCTATGATTTTTCTGCTCATAGTACATTTCCCTTTGAATGCTTAACGACTCTCATTGAATAATGATGAATATCATCGATCTAATGAGCAATAGATGGAGAGCCGAAGCTTAGATTCCTACGAACTTGTTTTGAGTCGGGTGTATATCCAGTGTGATAGCCGGGAGGCACAATTGGGACGGGTTCGTAGATCAATGTAGGCATGGGTAAATTTACTGAGCTAGAACTTGGTGAAGAGAAGTCGATCGAGGAGTACTCAGATGATTCATGAGAAGACATGATTATAAGTGCCTTTATAGAAAACTTTCTTTTGAAAAAAAATGAATGTATAAAATTTTGATAAAGGAAGGTATTTATATTAGAAAAAAATTAAGAAATAGTAAGAAGATTAGAGATAAAATTGATTTTAGCCAGAGAAGAAAGTATGGTCAAAAAGAAAGAAAGAAATGTAAGGTTGAAAATGTTAGATAAGAACAGAAAAATATAATAGGAATTGAAAAGATGGTTCTGGTGTGAAGTAACATGTAGTAGAGTGGTAGTGCATATGACTTTCAAGTGAGAAACCAGTGTTCGAGTCATGGAAACTCTGCTTTTAAAAAAACTATTATTATTTTATTTTGGAAAAAAATTGAAAAATTAATTATAAATATTTTAATGATAAAATTCTTTGTTCTTTTCTTGGTTTATAAAAATATTTTCATTTAAATGTTTTGTAAATATATCAGCCGGCTGATTTTCAGAACATAAAAATTCTAATCTGACTATATCCTTTTCAATATTATCACGAAGGAAATGATGACGAATCTCAATATGTTTAATTCATGAATGATTGATAGGATTTTTAAATAAGTTGATAGCATTTATATTATCACAAAAAATAGTTGATTTAGATAAATTAACTCCAAAATCATGAAGTGTTTGTTGCATGTAAATGGCTTGTGCACATGCCAAAGCAGTAGAAATATATTCCGTTTGACATGTCGATAGTGAAACACAATTTTGTTTCTTGCTAAACAAGGAGACTAAGGATTGTTCAATGAAGTGACAAGTCCCGCTCATACTTTATCGATCCATTTGGCATCCTCCAATGTCAATGTCACTATATGATACTAACTCGAAAGGACATTCTTTCGGGTAGAAAAGTCCGAAATCTTTGATTTTGCTTAGTTAACGTAATATTCGTTTCACTGCTCGCATATGTGATTCTGTGGGATTTGTTTGAAATGAGTACACAAATAAACACTCATCATTGTGCCAGGTTTATTAGCAGTTAGATAAAGTAATGGTCCAATTATGCTTAGATATAATTTTTGGTCGATACTCTTGCCATCTTCATCTCTATCGAGATGTATTGTTGTACTCATTGGAGTTGGTTTAGCAGAAGTATTTTCCATACCAAAGCGTTTAATTAGATTATTAACATATTTTCTTGATTAATAAAAATTCCATTATCTAATTGTTTAATTTGCAATCCAAAAAATAAAATAATTCTCCCATATGTGACATTTAAAATTCTTTGGTCATTATATTAGAAAATTCCTGACATAATTTATCATTTGTAGAACCAAAAATAATATCATCAACATAAATTTGAATAATTAAAATATCCTTTTTATTTATTTTAATAACAATATTTTCATCAACCTTCCTAATTTCAAATCCAAAATCTATAAGATAGCTTTTAAGACATTCATACCAAGCACGGGGTGATTGTTTTAGGCCATATAAAGCTTTCTTAGGTTTATAGACGTGGTCTGGAAAATTTTCATGTGAGAATCGAGGAGGTTGTTCAACATAAACATTTTCTTTAATATATCCATTTAAAAATGCACTTTTAACATCCATTTGATAAAGTTTAAAACTATAAAAACATGCAAAGGCCAATAAGATACGTATTGCTTCAAGTCGAGCGACTGGAGCAAACGTTTCTTCATAGACAATTCCTTCTTCTTGATTGTATCATTGTGCAACTAATCTAGCTTTGTTCCTAGTTATATTTCCTTGTGCATCTGCCTTATTTTTGAAAAAACAATTTAGTATCAATGACTGTTTAATCACTTGGTCTAGGAATTAATTCACAAACTTTGTTTCGTTCGAATTGGTTTATCTCTTCTTGCATAGCTATAATCCAATAGTCATTAATAAAGGCTTCTTTGGCATTTTTAGGTTCAATATTAGAAAGGAATGCCACATGACCCATTTGATTAAGCTGATTTCTGGTTTTGATATGTGAATCAATTTCTTCTATGATATTTTATACTGGGTGATCTCGTAAAATCCTAGGAGGAGATCTTAATTCATTTTCATTATGAAAAATGTTCTTGGCTTCTTCAAAATTATTTTGAGTAACCATATTTATGACTGTCTTAGTTATTATCTCGTCATCCTCAAAAAAAATTAACTTAAAATTTTCACCGAAGGAAACATGTACTGTTTCTTCGATTGTTTTAGAACTTTTACTGAAAATTCAATATGCCTTGCTTCATTCCGAATATCCTATGAAAATTCCTTCATCGGATTTTGGATCGAATTTTTCAAGATGATCGTTTGAACATAAAATTAAACATTTTGAGCAAAAAACTTTAAAATATGAAATATTTGGTTTTTTCATGAAATAGTTCATATGGAGTGTGTTTAGTTAGTGGTCAGATGGAAACACGATTCAGAACATAGCAGGCAGTTGCTACAGCTTCTACCCATAAATATTTTGGTAAAGTGCTTCCGTTTAATAAAGTTCTTGCACACTCTTGTAAAATTCTATTTTTCCTTTATACAACTCCATTTTGTTATGGTGTTCTAGGAAAAAAAATTATGGTAAATTCCTTTTTTATTACAAAAATTTTCAAAAGTTTCATTTTCGAATTCACCTCCATGATCATTTCTAATATTTTATGTAACAACCAGCATATTTTACGATTGTATATTTAAATGTTTTATTTAAATTAACCATCGTTAGTCGGATTAAAGTTTGAAATGCTACATTTTGTAAACTGTCGAATTAGGACTCGAGACAACTTCCATTGAGTTCAAAATGGCGTTTACAACCTTTTTGAGTATAAACATCGATATGTTTGGAGTTGAGTAGAATTTTTTCTTTTTTTTCTATTGGACTTTCGGTTTGGGTTTTAGTCCACTCACTCATCTAATACTCTAACTTCCTCACTCTTCATTCATTCATTCATTCTATTTTCCTTACACTCTCAAGCTAAAGGAAAGAATGGGATAAAGAAGTGGAAACTAAAATTCCTAAACCCTAGATTACTAGGAAATTCTAGACTCAAGCTCCAAAATCAAAGAGAAACTTAGGTAAGCATTATCTTCATCTTATCCGTCTCAATTCCTCTTCAATTTCAAAATTTTTCTATAAACTAATTTAGGAAATTATTGCTTTTAATCCTAGATTGGAGTTTCTAGAATTGAAGTTGAAGAGTAGTTGATCTTTCCTTTGTTTTTGAGCTTCTCCTTCATTGTTTTTGGGTTTAAAGGTGAGTCTTCAACTCACATCTAGGTCTATAACTTTCATTGTCGTTAGGTATGAATTCCTAACATCTATTCATGTTCATTTGTTTTTTTAATTGAACTGATTTGGTGAATTTCTCAAATTTTGGTGTTTTGGAGTCAAAATCGAAGAGCCTATAAGGCTGGGTTGTTGCTTGCCATAAATCCCTAGTCTCCATTGCTCGTCTGATCGCTTCCGAATCGTTTTGGCTATCATGGTCTAGGTAAATTGTTCCCAGAACAGGCAACCAGACATCTGGAGGTAAGGTCCAGACATCTGGTTATGCATTCTGGAGAAAAAGAATATTCAGCAGAAAACAAAAAAATGGCAGAGACTAATTTCAGAAATCTGAATTTATGTATCAAGCGTCTGGACGGTCTCAGACGTCTGGATTGCCAAATCAGACGTCTGGAAAGTTTTCTGGATTACTTCCAGAAACCAAATCTAGATGTCTAGATGAACCCCCAAACGTCTGGATGAACCCCCAAACGTCTGGAGTTGTGCAGTTTTGCCTATTTGCCTATTTTTTGAGTTAATTTCCATTGTTTATCGATTTTTGTTGATCCGATTAGTTGTTATCACTTTTATCGACTTTGATGACTTCTTTTTCTGGATTTTTGGGAATATCTATTTTAATAGATTTGGTGTCTATTTCTTTAGATTTGATTCACGTCTTCGAATGTGAGTTCTTGGTGATCGATTGTTTTTACAATCGTTTTCTGTGATTTGTCACTTTAAAATACAAAGGTTTCTATACTAATAGTAAATATTCAAACCCTTTCGTCAAAACGATTTCAACATTTACTTTCAATATCAAACTCGCTTTTAAAATCGTTTTCCAATCTATTAGTATACACAAACCTTTACCTCATTCGTTGAAGAAAACCTAATTAAACGACTTAGAAAACAAATGGCATGAAACTCTTGCATTTACTTTGTCCGTTAATTCTTGGACTCGTTCGATTGAACTATTGTGACAATTTCGAGTGGAAATCTACAATTTGTTCGTAAATACTTAAGTTAAGCCAGTGGTTATGGGACATGAAGCTGAACTGATTTATTTACAAGCTTAGTATAATTCACACTTCTTGTTGATCAATGATGATCATTTTATCATTTAGACTAGTGAAATGAGAAGTCTCTTTGTCCGCGTAGGGGACTGTACACCATTCTATTGAGCTTCGTCTCATTTATATAGGCTGACGACCTATGGGTTCTTTGGAATTTCCACTCATTTTTATCGGCTAGTGACCCATGTTATTTTATGGTGTTCCTGTTATTGTACTATGTCGATGTTCCGGCTTATCAGGATCCTCGGATGTACCATTATATACTACATCGTTGTTCCGGCTTATCAGGTTCATCTGGCGTACTGTTATTGTACTACGACGTTGTTCTGAATTATTGGAGTTTCAGGTCCATCGGGCGTACCGTTATTGTATTACGTTGATTTTTGAATTATTCGAGTTTCAAATTCCTTGGACATGCCGTTATTGTATTACGTCGTTGCACCGGCTCAATGGTTAATGACCATGGGATAGCGACCCGTTTGTGATACACGTGTTGGTGAGTTTTCATGCTTTTGTTTATGATAGGCCTCCCCTTTGTGATTTCTGGATTTCTGATGGATGATTTCTGAAATTTTTGTTTCACCAATTTTTGTGATTGGTATTGATATGTTTGTCAATATTTATGGTTTGGAGAATAAAATAAAGAGTATGACATTCTTTTAAATGTATACTTGATGCAGTATGGCATTATTGTTATCATACATTTTTTGTCATATCTCTTATCCGATCTCATTTTATATGATATTTATAGCCGGACTGCTCCGTTTATTATTTTCTTCTTAAGTAATACTTGGGTCAGACCGAGGTATTTCAGGTACTTCTACTTGACTTCATATCAATGTCTGTCATCTGACTTTTGGCTAATACATAGCTTAGTAGTTTTTGCTTTTATACATTCGAGATAGAGACTCCTTAATGCATACATATTCTTTTTCTATCACTTGTAACTGTTCTTTTATGGTGTAGTGGATCTTATATGACTTCTACATTGATGTACACTTTTATGTGTTATATTCATATCTATTTCTGCCATAGTGATATGAATATCTATGATTGATTTATGTTATGCTTATATTTGTTTCCGAAGGCCACATAGCCACTGCGTGGTAGCTTTGAGTTATATTTGATATGTCGGATTTTCATACTATCTGACATATTGGTACTCGCACAAAGCGATTACACAGATGGTCGCCCCTCAACAACTTTATTCTTCATGCTAGTTGACGGCATTACCAGTTGTGTCCTTGTCTAGTGTGAGTATAGAGGTGGGGCATCACAGCTTGGTATTAAAGCCAAATTTCGAAACAATATAGAATATTATAGGAAGGATCATTGTCTTAAGTCTCTCTTAGGAATCGTGGCTTAGGAGTTAATTCGAGTCATTGGACCTGTTCTATCCTATTTTCTTTTATGATGCCTTGTTTTATCGATCATGATTGTTTGGTATTCATTTTGAGAATAACTTTTTCTTCTTCTTTCTCTCTTTCATAAAGAAGAGAAATGGTTAGACCAGGCCATCCCGTCAATCTATTGCTCCTCCTCAAGATGCAGTATTTATGTCTACCTAGCAGCTTTTAGATCTTGCAAAGAATGCTCAAGCTGTCGAACCCATTCCAGAGCCTACTCATCCTAGATCTGGGTTTGCACGCTTGTGCAGAGATTATACTGATTTGGGTGGAAGGCCATTCAAGGGTTCCAAAAGCATAATATAAATCCAAGCTTGGCTTAGAACATGTGATCGCATCTTTTCTTGCATGAATCTTGTGAATCTACATCGAGTCCAAGTGGCTTATATCATGCTTCAAGAAAGAGCATTAAATTGGTATGAGCTTTTGACTTCAAAGATTATCGAAGCGGGTCTTACTTGGGAGAAATTTCGAGAAAATTTTGAGTTGAAGTTTGTGCTGGAAGTTGAAAAAGTAACCTTAGCTCGGCGTTTTACCGACCTTGTTCAAGGTGAATGTTCTGTGATGGATTATATCGCATCTTTTGAATCTCTCTCCAAATATGGGGTACAGTATATTAATACCCCATTGAAGAAAAATCATAGGTTTGTCTATGGGTTGAATAAGAACCTCAAAAATCCTTTACTTATGAAACTAGAAGTTTCTGTTGATCAGCTTGTTGATATCGCTCTTTGACTTGAAGAGGCAATTACAGAAAGCGATGTTGAAGTTGTGGGTGCCAAACATAACTTCAGCATCAACAAGAAGAGGCCTACTAAGTTCAAAGGCCCTAATACCAATAAGAAAGGGAAGCAAGCAACTTCGGTAGCAAAGACTCCTACCTCTAGTCATGGGTAATGCTACAATTGTGTTTCTAAGGACCGTTATGCTAATAGATGCCCGAAACCACTCTTTTGTCGTTATTGCAAAATTTCGGGTCATCTTTTATCTTCATGCCCCAAACATCCAAGCAAGAGGGAGGGAAAGCTAAATGTTGCGCAAGCTTCTAGTAAAACTTCTCTTGGACAAGGTATTTCTCATTCTATCCTTGATGGCATTATTATGTTTTATGGTCAACCTATTCGAGTTCTTTTTGATACTGGTGCCTCCCACTCTTTTATATCAAAATAACTTGTCGATGCCTTTTCTTTAAATGTTATGGGCTTGATGACTTCTTTGAGAATTGCGATTTGGTTGGTGGATCTGCAACACTCGGTTTACTCTATAAAGATGTCGAGATTATTTTATGTGATTATTCTTTCCGAGCCGATTTGCGTGTTATGCGCTACTTAGGCTTCGGAATGATTTTGAGAATGGATTGTCTTAACCATTATGAAGCCCACATCCTATGTCCTGAGAGGACTATTCATCTTCGACATCCTTAATCTGTTAAGCAGATTTTTATTGTTCTTAAAGATTCGTATTGAATTTGGCATCATCCTTATATTCTCTAAACCCTCATGATGATGATAATGATGATGAGGAAGATGTCATTTCCCACATTCACGTTGTTCGTGAATTTTCCGACATATTTGAGCCTGTTTTGGGATTACCCCCTAAACGAGCAATTGAGTTTAGAATTAATTTAATCCCTGGAGCTATACCTGTCACTCCTCCTCCTTATCGTATGTCCAATAAAGAAAATGAGGAGATGCGTAAATAATTATTCGAATTGGAAAATAAACAATTTATTCGTTCAAGTTCCTCTCCATGGGCAGCTTCGGATATTTTTATGGAGAAATCTGATGGTACATGTAATATTCCCGAATTTTGAACAAGTTTAATTTGACAATTAATTTAAGGAATTAAATTATGAAATTATTGGTAAAATAATATGAAATTTCCAGAACAAATAAAAATATGTACTTTAAATAGAATTTTGGATTGGAATTCAAAAATAAGTATTTATTTATTTGAATTTGATTTGAATACTCTAAGTTTTGAGGTGAATAAAATTATTTTCTAATTTTGATATATGATATATTGGAAAGTTATATTTTTAAATTAATATAGTAAGTGTTGTTTAAAACTAAATTTCATATTTTTTAATATACATATCTCTTGAAAATCAATAAGGATTAAATTAAGAAGTTTACATGCCTTCTTTTAAATTTGTTTGAACTAAATTGTAAATATAATATGATGTTAAACAAGGTTAACTAAAAGATTTAAAAATGCTTTTGTCTTATATACTTGAAAATAAATGTAGTCGATAAATAAATACAAAGCTTTGATAAGAATATGCATTTTGAAAATTTAAAATTTAAATTACAATGACATATATATGTAAATATAAAATAGATAAACATGTTTCATAAATTTAAATAAATATAAACTTGTTTCATCAATAAAGTAAGATTTAAAAACATGCATTCCAAATAAATCTAAGTTAAGTGTTAAAAACATGATTTGTAAATTAAGAATAAAATAAGGATTCAAAAACAAAACTTTATAAGATTATTTAAAGAAGGACTTAAACATATATTTTGTGGTTTTAAACATCTGTAAAAGGATTTCTCAAGTAAATAACAAGTGTAAAGATTTTCAAAATTAATTGACAAGTGTAACTTGAAATTTTACAAGTGTCAAAGGAATTAATTTTTCTTTTGAAAATATAATTACACAAACAATATGTAGGAAAGAAAATTTGCAAACCAGGTTTTTTTTAATCTCTTCATTTTTCCCCTAACAAAAACCTGAGAAATGAAGGTAGCGAACCAGGAAATCAAAACTTTAGCATTCTCAAAACCAGATGAAAACAAAAGAAAAAAAATCAAAACCTAATTCAATACCCAGAAGTATTTCAAAGATCTGGAAAACAAAGCAACTACAAATTTGAAATAAAGGAAATCAAAAAAGAACATTATAAACCAGATTTCCAAATTCAACTAAAGCTAAGGTAAGGCTCAATCTTGAAGCCAAATCTGTTTGCAAAGCAAAGATCTAAAGCAGTGCAACAGACAAAACAAAGAAGAAATATCAAAAGAAAAAAATCAGGAATCTAAAAGCAATTCAGCAAGTTCAAGCATGTGAAATAAAATCTGCAATCAAGCATGAAAGTTCAAGATTAAAAAAATCTTGTCCTCTGCATTTCAAAGCAAGGTGAGCAAAACTTCACCCTCTTTATTTTTAAAATGTCTGTAAGTAAACCCTGTGTGTATTAAGTTGAAAACCGTTGTGAATTGCAAATGTGTGTTTGCATGTATATATACATGAATAATGAGGATGCATATCTGTACTCAACAATATGAAGTCTGTTCTAAACAATACAGGTTTCAACCTATTTGAAAAATCGAAAACTCCCTTTCTGATCATCTATCAATCTTAATGTTCAAAGAAAATATGTTTGAATGGTCAAGACCTCTTTCCTAAAAATATCTGTAAGCACTAAAGGTAAATTGGTTTTTCTGGAAAATATCAAAACACAGTAGGAATCTCATTTTTTTTTTTAAATGTAATTGATTAAAATTTAAGTTTGAATGCATGATCTTATTCACTTTTGCAAATCATGATTTTGAAACAAAAAATCCAGATTTTTAGTGTGAGTTTGGGTGAAAAATCGCGTGATGAACGGGATTGAATTTTTGGGCAAACTACGGTGGTCGGTAACTTTGATCGTCTCGTGATTGAAGTTGGAGCTTCCTGGTAGGTCATGAAGCTTGGGAAAAATGCTCGATTAAATTTTAGATCAACATGGATGTTGATTGTGATCCTTTTAGGGTTTGGAACACTGTTTTGGTAGACGAGGTTGTCTGGGTTCGTACGGTAACGTTGGACCATCAGAGGCGAACGCATGTGGGGGATATGTTACTGGAGGTCGTGGCGCAGCTGAGGTCAGGAGGACGTGGGCTCTGGTGGTTGTATTCATCGTCGGTAAGAGGTCTTTGGTCAAATTATTTTGGGTTCCAGGCGCTCAAAATTGTTCGAATTTGATTGGTTGTGTTGATCATCGACCTGGGTGGATGGAATTATTGGCGAAGTCGTGATCGATGTGTGGATGATGGCGAGGTTGGTCGGAAGTGGTTGGTCCATGGGTGCACATGCACCGTGTATCTGTGATGTTTGGGAAATTTTGGATCGGGGAAGAAGAGATGTTGGCTTGAGTATTTGCTCGGGTTTGAAGGTGGATTGGCTCGAAGTCAAGTGGAGTCGCGCGTGTAATATGTTTAAAGATTTAATCAAAACAAAGTTTTAAAAGAAAGAAAATCCTGGGTTGGGTGTATACTCAGGAAAAATGGAAACTGGCTCGGGTTAATACTCGAGTTACTTTGGGTGCATGTTAGAAAAATCTTAAAATTAAAATAAAATAAGTTTATTTTAAAAACTATGTTAACCGGGTTTTGTATAAGAAGTAAAATCGTTAACAGATTTTTAAAATAAAGCAGGAACAAGTTTCTAAAGTATGTTAAGAATAAATTAAATTTTCAAAGTTTTTTTTTAATAATGATTTTGGTTATCAATTAACTTTAAGAGTTTTAAGTTAAATTATATGATTTTGTTAATTTGTTTCAAGGGTTATTAAAATAAGATTTGAATGATGATTATGATAAATGGTTTATCTTAAGATTAAAGGATCATTAGTTTGAAATTTAATTTTAGGAGTAATTAATTAATAAAAGTAATTAAGGTTTAATTAATTACAATTAAGGGTTAATTAATTAAGATAATTAACAAAAGAAAGGATTAATTAATAAAGGTGATTAAGACTTAATCAATAGTAATTAATGATAATGAATCATGGATTAAAGATTACTAATGAAAGAAATTATGTGGTTGATTAATTTAAAACCACACGGTTTATCTATCTTAATTAAAGATGATTGATTACTATTGAATGTTGTGTATTGGATTAATATCTCTGTTATGTGCTTGTGATGTTATGTAATATGAAATGCTTTGTGCTGAGCTGTTATATTTGTGATGAATATACTGTTGTATGAATATGAAAACCCTTGGCCCGTAAAATGACATTTGAATTTCGGTGCGACAGGGAGTCGGATTCGAGTTGGTTATCTGAAACCCACATCGAATCGTAATGGCGAATCTTTGTGATTTACTTTATCTGCGAATCTGTGTATATAGATAAGCGTTATAGGATATACCACTTATCGATATTGCTACGATTGTATCTGTGATGATTGATGTTGTTGCACTATTGAGTAAAACCCCTGGACTACACTATGCACACACAAATATGGATTGCACGTGGAAAGCGGTTAAGTCACAGATTTTTAAAATAGTTTTGAATTTGAATTTTAAATTCAAATGGTTTTGGAAATGGATCGGGTTTGAAGTGAAAAACTTTTGAAAAGGTATTTTAAAAAATGAAAGTTATTTTGAATAACTTAATAACGATTTGAAATTTGAATAATTTGATTTAAATTGGAATTCAATATCTGAAATTGAATTCTATATCTGGTATTTATGATGTAAAAAGGATATTCAAACTATAAATGTGTTTATATGGTTTTTTAAAACCATTTTAAAAGTATGGTTTTGAGAATTTGAATTTAACCCAAGTTTATATTTGAAAGGCCTTAACTCGTGCAAACATAATCGGGTTTTCCAAAATGGAAACAAGTGGTTTCAAATAATAATAATAGCTTTTATATAAGGAAAGAATTTCCAAATTATAATGAAAAGATTTCAAGTTTGAAATAGAATGGATTTGAAATTTATGAATGAATCTTTGGCAATGATTTTTGAAAGCTATGAATTGAATCCTTGATTTAAAGATTGGAAGAGTTAATCCAATTTGAAAGGGAAATTGTTTTGAAAGGCTATGAATGAATCTTTGTCAAAGATTGGTAAACCTTGTTTTAAATCGAAAGGGGTCTTAAAAGTGAATCTTTTGTTTAAAAGATTTAAGTGTGGAAATTGTTTAAACCATTGAAGGTTTTTGAAAATGAGACTTTTTGTTTAAAAGATTGGGAATGGTAATTTGTTTTAACCATTTGAATGAAAGGATTTGGGATTTAAGCTGTGATTTAACTGAGATCCCATATCCATGTGTTTTTAAATATTACGCTCACTATTCGGTTTAGCCGGGAGAGGACTTTATGTCATATAACCCATTCCGAATAGTAATACGACGTTATGGAGATCAATTGAAGACCAGTGATGAAGACCGGATATTTTCGAAAACGAAAGGATTTATTGTCGAATGTCTCTGCATCGGTTGATCCCCGATATAGAGAATTGAGCACCCATTGTGATGGGAAGTCCGTACGTGATTAGAGATTATCCGAATTTGCAAGGACTTCTTCGGAAGTGCCTTCGGTTCCGTTCGATCCCGGAACGGACTTGTATGGATGTGTCTCTGACGTTACACTTTGAGCTGTAAAGCTGGTTTCTATCAAATACATTTCTGTTTGGTGGTGGAGATTTATTCTCTTAGCTTAACACCCTTCTCTGAGATGTACGAGCTCAGAGGTTATGTAGTCGATGGTTGCTAGTGATACATTCCCAATTCGGTAATGTGGCATACGAAGTGCTGCTAATCATTTGTTGATTTAAGCATGGATTTTGTGAAAAGCGTAGCTTTGTGGACGAGACCTCATCGAGGCTCACAAACCGGTAATGTCGAAACAAGAAAGATGCAGTAAGTTTTCAGGGGTAGCGCCCCTAGGGTATGACCATTCCTTCTGGAAAAGGGTAGTATCATGGTATGGAGCCCAGATACTTACTCATGTGGGCACTGTAGTATATTTATTATTACTGTGTGATGTTGTTGGCATTGAGGATCCTCGGTTAAAGGTCCCAAAGGACCGGGGGTGGTATATCTTAGGTTTTATTCCCCGGGAAGGGGGTAGCTGGCCTTGTGTTAGTAGAGAGTCGGCTAGGTTCTCGGGGCGTCCCTCCAGAGGCGTACCCATGTGGCAATGGGAAGTTCCTTGGCCTGACCATTTGTTGGAAATCCAATCTCCAATACGCGCCCTGTACGGTTTTAGTTGTATTACCTTCCATCTACTTATGGTGGCGCCCCACTGTTTAGATGGTAGCTACAGTAGGCATAGTCCAGAATGTCTATGCTGGCTAAGATTAATATTATACTTTCGAAATGTTTTCCACTATGCACTAATAATAATATCAAAATGATTTTCACGTATCAAGCATTTTTGACTATCATAAGGAGAAATCTCCTCCAATTCTGCATTTGCATGGTGTGTGTGGCGGGAGGTCTTATGGTTGTTTCATTTTCCAAAAAGCATTACGGATTTCAAATTTAAACTTTTGTTGTTTCTTAAAAGATAAAACTGTTTTTGTTTGCTCATACCAGTCCCATGACTGACCTGGAGTTTATTGTTCCCTTCCTAAACTCTGGGTGCCCATAATTTTCCACACGGGCAGTCTAGAGTTGGGTTTTTCAGATAGTAGATATAAATATCGATTCGGTAGCTTTCGGCTTTCTCTTTGGTATTCTTTGGAGATCTTGGATATTGGAGTCTTTGGATTCACTGGACGAGACTTGCTTATCTTTGTGCCACATGATGGTGGTTCAAGCTAGTGTCTTTGGAGCGTTGGATTGGAGTTGCAGTTTGATATGGAATTATCTCTATTGCTATTCGTTTTCCGTTGTTGTTTATTTTCTCTAATATTCTTATATCGTATTGATATCATTGTTGTATATCATTAGATATTGTATTCATTGGAGTTTTTTATGATATTCATTTCTTTTTCTTCCACTGTGTTGTTTACTTAATGTTTTATAAGCTCCGACAAACCAAATTCGGCGTTTGGATCTGCGGCATTGGAATACAAGTGTCGTATTCGGTGCCGATTTTCGAAGGTCGAGTCAGGGTCGTTTCAGTATACTTAGGCTTTGCGTTGACGGCCGCAAGTTTAATGATCTCACCATCAAGAATAAATATCCCTTGCCTCGGATTGATGATCTATTTGTTCAACTTAGCGGTGCAAGAGCCTTTTCACATTTAGACTTAGCAATCGGTTTTCATCAGCTTCGTATTGCAGAGGATAGCATTCCTTCGACATCGTTTCGTACTCGTTATGAATCTTATGAATGGCTTGTCATGCCATTTGGTTTAATGAATGCTCCAGCTTATTTCGTTGACCATATGAATCGAGTTTTCAAAGACTTCCTAGATCGATATGTTCTCATCTTTATATATGATATTCTTGTTTATTCTAAAACTGAGGAAGAGCATGAAAAATATCTTTAGATTATATTGGAAACTCTTAAGAGCAACTAATTGAAAGGAAAATTTTCTAAGTGCCACTTTGGATATCTCATGTGAAATTTCTCGGTCATATTATTTCTGAATCCAAAATTTTCGTGGATCCTTCAAAGATTGAAGCAATTCAAAATTGGAAGAGACTGGAGAGTGTGACGAAAATTTGTAGCTTTCTCGGATTGGCGGGTTATTACCGTTGGTTCATAAAAGACTTTTTTAAAATTTTCGTGCCTCTTACTTGTTTGACAAAGAAGAGAGTTAAGTACATTTGGTCAGACAAATGTGAAGCTGCTTCTCAGAAATTAAAAGAACTCCTTTCTGATGCTCTTATTCTTGTGATTCCCGAAGGGAATCTATACTTTATTGTTTATACCGATGCTAGTCATGTTGGTTTGGGTGCCGTTCTCATGCAAAGGGAACGTATAATCACGTATGCTTCTAGGCAATTAAATCCTACCAAGACTAGATGTGCCACTCATAATGTAGAGCTCGCGGCTATTGTTCTCGCCTTTAGAATTTGGCGTCATTATCTTTTGGGGGAGAAATTTGTTCTCTACACCGATCATAAATCTTTGAACTATTTATTTTCCCAAAAGGAACTTAATTTGCGTCAACAACGTTGGCCCAAGTTCCTTGCATCTTAAGATCTTGATATTCTTTATACTCACGGAAAGGGGAATCGTGTTGTCGATGCCCTTAGCCGAAAGCAACAAGCAGTTGTTTCTATGATGAAATCCGAATGGAATGACCTTGAGATTTTGTCCACTTGTGAGATTCGAGATCGTGAATATGATTCATGTTCATCACTTGTTTTATGTGGCCTTATGGCTCATCCATCTCTTTTAGATCGCATTCTTGAATCTCAAAACCATGATCCCAAATCAGCTCATCTTAGCCAAAGTTGTAGGGATAAAATTGTTATTGATCGTCTGAAAGACTTTGATATTGATGCTCGTGTCGGCATTTGAAAATTTGGTAGACTTATCGTGCCAATATTAGTGACTTCATAAAGACATTTTAGAAGATTCTCATCATTCTAAATTTACCATTCATCCTGGTAGTAGTAAAATGTACGCGGATATGAAGTGACTTTATTATTGGGATGGAATAAAATATGATATTGCTAACTTCATTAAGCGTTGCATGACTTGCCAACTTATTAAGGCCTAGCATCAAAGGCCCGGTGGGTTATTGCAACCTTTAGACATTCTCGTTTGGAAGTGGGATCAAGTCTCCATGGACTTTATTGACAGTCTTCCCTGTTCTCGTTTGGGCCATGATAGTTTATGAATGATTGTTGATAGGCTTACAAAATTGACCTTATTCTTCATAGGATGAAAGAAGTTCAAAGTAGACAAAAATCCTATACCGATAACCGAAGAAGGAATTTGAAAATTTCCGTGGGAGATTTGGTGTTTATTCGTATTTCACCTATGAAGGGTCTTGTACGTTTCAGTCGATCGGGAAAATTAGTACCTCGATATAATGGCCCATCACCCAACGCATTAGTTCCGTGGCTTATCGCCATTTATTATCGGCTCAATTTTTTGCTATTCATGATGTTTTCCACGTCCCTCAACTATGGAAATGCCTTAGGGATTCTGTTCTATTCTTAAGCCTAGTGCTATTGAAGAAATTGAAGTTTCACCTAATTTGACTTATGAGCAGCATCCTATTCGTATCATTGCTACGGAGGTTAGAAGCCTTCGAAATAAAGATGTTCCGCTCGTGAAAGTTCAATGGGTCCTCAAATACTTAGGATTACTCTTAGGAATCCAGAGAATTCATCGACCGAACACATCCAGAATTATTTTCTCATGCATTTTGAGGTGAACTTCTTATTTCAAAATTTCTTTTGTGTTGATATGCTTTTATGGCTGTTATTCTTTGTTCTCTTCTTAAGTATTGCGAGGACACAATTTCTTTGAGGGGAGTCTGTAACAACCCGCGTATTTTATGATTGTACATTTAAATGTTTTATTTAAATGTAGCATCGTCGGTCGAATTAAAGTTCGAAATGTTACTTTTTGTAAACTGTCGAATTAGGACTCGAGACTATTTCCATTGAGTTCAAAGTGGCATTTACAACCATTTTGAGTATAAATATCGATATGTTTGTAGTTGAGTGGAATTTTTGCTATTTTCTATTGGGCTTTGGGTTTGGGTCAGCCTACTCACTCATCTAATACTCTAACTTCCTCACTCTTCATCCATTCATTCATTCCATTTTCCCAACGCTCTCAAGCTAAAGGAAAGAATGGGGTAAAGAAGAGGAAACTAAAATTCATAAACCCTAGATTACTAGAAAATTCTAGATTCAAGCTCCAAAATCAAAGAGAAGCTTAGGTAAGCATCCTCTTCATCTTCTCCATCTCAATTCCTCTTCAATTTCAAAAATTTCTTATAATCTAATTCAGGAAATTATTGCTTATAATCTAAGATTGGAGTTTCTAGAGTTGAAGTTGAAGAGTGGTTGATCTTTCCTTTGTTTTTGAACTTTTCCTTCATTGTTTTTGTGTTTAAATGTGAGTTCTTGAACTCATATCTATGTCTATAACTTTCACTGTCGTTAGTCAAAATATTTAAAGATCCTATCTTGGATGTCTGAACATGTTAATGGGGGTGTATCGAAGAGCCTATAAGGCTGGATTGTCGCTTGGCATAAATCCCTAGTCTCCGTTGCTCATCTGATCGCTTCCGAATCATTTTGGCTATCATAGCATAGGTAAATTGTTGCCCAGAACAGGCAACCAAATGTCTGGAGGTACGGTCCAGACGTCTGGTTATGCATTCTGGAGAAAAAGAATATTAGGCAGAAAACAAAAAAAGGGCAGAGACTAATTTCAGACGTCTGAATTTATGTATCAAACGTCTGGATGTCCTCAGACATCTGGATTGCCAAATTAGACGGCTGGGAAGCTTTTTGGAATATTTCCAAAAACCAAATCCAGACGTCTGGATGAACCCCCAGACGTTTGGAGCTGTGCAGTTTTGCCTATTTTTTGAGTTAATGTTTATCGATTTTTGTTGATCCGATTAGTTGTTATCACTTTTATCGACTTTGATGAATTCTTTTTCTAGATTTTTGGGAATATCCATTCTAATGGATTTGGTATCGATTTCTCTGAATTTGATTCACATCTTCGAATGTGAATTCTTGGTGATCGATTGTTTTTATAATCGTTGTCTGTGATTTGTCACTTTAAAATACAAAGGTTTATATACTAATAGTAAATATTCAAACTCTTTCATCAAAACGATTTCAACATTTACTTTCAATATCAAGCTCGCTTTTAAAATCGTTTTCCAATATATTAGTATATACAAACCTTTACCCCATTTGTTCGAGAAAATCTAATTAAACAACTTAGCAAAACAGGTAGTATGAAATGCTTATGTTTACTTTGTTGGTTAATTCTTGGACTTGTTTGATTGAACTATTGTGACAATTTTCGAGTAGAAATCTACAATTTGTTCGTAAATACTTAAGTTAATCCAGTTGTTATGGGACATGAAGCTAAACTCATTTATTTACTAGCTTAGTGTAATTCACACTTCTTGTTGATCAACGATGATCATTTTATGATTTAGACTAGCGACATGCGATGTCTCTTTGTCCGCATGGGGGACTGTGCCCCGTTTTATTGAGCTTCGTCACATTTATATAGGCTGACGACCTATGGGTTCTTTAGAGTTTCGAATCATTTTTATAAGCTAGCGACCCATGTTCTTTTATGGTGTTCGGTTCATTGGATGTACCATTATTGTATTACGACGATGTTCCGGGTTATCTGGGTCCTCGGATGTACCGTTATTGTACTACATCGTTGTTCTGGCTTATCAGGTTCATTGTGCATACCATTATTATACTACGCCATTGTTCTGAATTATTGGAGTTTCGGGTCCATAGGGCGTACCGTTATTGTACTACATCGATGTTCTGAATTATTCGAGTTTCAGGTTCCTTGGGCGTACCATTATTGTACTACGTCATTGCACTAGCTCAATGGTTAGCGACCACGGATAGCGACCCGTTTGTGATACATGTGTTGGTGAGTTTTAATGCTCCCGTTTGTGATAGGCCTCCCCATTTGTGATTTATGGATTTCTAATTGATGATTTCTAGAATTTGTGTTTCACCAATTTTTGTGATTGACATTGATATGTTTGTCAATATTTGTGGTTTGGTGAATAAAATAAAGAATATGACAATATTTTGGTGTATGAGATTCTTGAGATATTGTATGATTTCTGTTTGTTGTTAAATGTATACTTGAGACAGTATGGCATTATTGTTATCGTACATTTTTTTGTCATATCTCTTATCCTATCTCATTTTATACGATATTTATAGCTAGACTGATTCGTTTATTATTTTTCTTCTTAAATAATACTCGGGTCAGACCAAGGTATTTCAGGTGCTTCTACTTGACTTCATATTAGGGTCCGTCATTTGACTTTTGGCTAACTACTTAGCTTAGTAGTTTTTGCTTTTATACGTTCGAGATAGAGACTCCTTGATGTATATATATTCTTTTGTCTAGCACTTGTACTTATTCTTTTATGGTGTAGTGGATCTTATATGACTACTACATTGATGTACACTTTTATGTGTTATATTCATATTTGTTTCTGCCTTAGTGATATGAATATCTGTGACTGATTTATGTTATGCTTATTTTATATTTGTTTCTGAAGACCACATAGCCATTGTGTGGTAGCTTTGAGTTGTAATTGATATGTCAGATTTTCATACTATCAGATATATCGGTACTCGCACAAAGCAATTACACAGATAGTCGCCCCTCAACAGCCTTATTCTTCGTGCTAATTGACAGCATTACCCAGTAGTGTCCTTAGCTACTGTGAGTATAGAGGTGGGGCGTCACATTTTAATTTTTAAATTTTTGAGATTTTGAATTCTTTTAGCATAAATATTGAAATTTTCAAAAGTGTCGCTTTTATTTTTAAGAAAAATGGTCCAAGTATCTCTTGAAAAATCATCTACTATCACAAACTCATATTTGCAATGGTTTATGGATTGAACTTGAGTTGGACCAAAGAGATCCAAATGCAATAGTTTAAGTGGTTGTATAGTAGAAATATTTTTCTTTATCTATAGGATGATTTTGATAATTTGCCTAATTAACAAGCATTGCAAATATTGTTTACTTTAAAATTCATATTTGATAAACCTTTTACTAATTCATTTTTGGACAATTTGTTTATAGATTTGAAATTAATATGACAAAATATTTCGTGCCACAATCAAGGGTCATTTTCTTTAGCTATTAAACACATACTAGTGTTGTTATTTATATTCATATTCAATACATATATATATTTTTATCTCTAAAATCTTTAAAAATAATATTTTTATTTTTATCAAAAATGCTACACTTCTCTTTAGAAAAAGAAATATTGAATCCTTTGTCACATAGTTGGTTAATGCTAAGCAAATTTTGTTTTAAATTTTTAACTAATAAAACATTTGTAATAAAAGGTAGGCATACCGTTATTGCTCACATCGCCATTGCCGACGATATAAGCTTTAGAATTGTCTCCAAAGGTGACAGAATCTCCATCTGAATAGGTAATGTTCGTTAGCATCTCTTTATTTCCTGTCATGTGTTTTGAGCAACCACTGTCCAATATCCATTTTCCTCTCCTTTTGGGTAGTACCTGAAAAATATAGAATTAACATTGGTACCCACCTTTATTTGGGTCCTAAATAATTAGGCCTTAGGAAATCAAACCTAAGAGGGTTTAGAATTCCTTTTACAAATAGAATTTTCATTTTTGTGAACAATTTCTTTAAAAGATTTTATATATTTATTTCTAATCAAAGAATTATTTCTTTTAGGAACCCAAATTTTAATTGATTTAGAATAATTTGTAACTTTTGAAATTGGTTTTTCAATAATATTATTATTCTTTTTGAAATTGTTATATAAGGAATCCTTTTTCTTTCGAATACTTTAGAAACTTGCTTATATCCTAGTCCTTTTTTATTTGAAACTGTTTGAGAATTTTCTATATTAGAAAGATTTTCTCTACCTTTGTTAAAATTAGAGACATTCTTAGTAATATCATCTTGTTTTAAGACAAGAAATATCTAATTCGAATATTTTAACATTAGCTTTGAGATCATGATTTTCAATTAAAAGAGCATCATTCTTTTCCTTTTGAGTTTCCATTTCTTGACTTAACATAGAAAGTTGAGATGTCGTATTAGAATAAGTTTCTTGAGTAGTTTCAAGTTCTTCTTCTAAAATTTGTTTCTCATCTTTTAACATATCTACCTCAATTTCAGTCCTATTTAATTTTTCAAGATTTTCTATAGACTTTCTTTTGATGTTTCTTAGTTTGTCAAGTAACTCTGAGTTAATTTCCAGTAAACCATCAAAAGTTAGATCACTTACCTCATCATTTATGGCCATAAGTAGGCTTGTTCCGTATCGATGTCTGAGTCACTATATGATGATGAAGATGATTCTGAATCATCCCAAGTGATGGAGAAAGCTTTCTTTTTGAATCTGTCTTTCTTGTGCTTGAATTTATCGCTCGTTCGATCAGGACAGACTTTTTTGATGTGGCCTTTCTTGTGACACTCATAACATTCTAAATCAAAAGATGATGGTTTGTTATTATTGTTGCTAGAGCTGTCCTTATTGTGCTTGAATTTATATCTCTTTTTGAATTTCAAAAACTTTTTGAAATTTTTGGCAATGAACGCCATACCTTCCTCATCTGAATCTGATTCATCCTTTTCTATTTGGAATGCTATATTCTTCTTATCTTGTGCCTGTACTCATTTAGCCTAGAGATTAACTTCATAAGACATTAGATTTTCTATCAACTCCTTCGGTTTAATGGTTGAAATGTCATTAGCTTCTTCGATCGCTAAGAACTTTCGTTCCCACTCATCCGTTAAAGAGTTAAGGACTTTTGAAACAATATCAAAGTTTATATATGTTTCTCCTAATGCTAAAAGAGAATGATATATACCTTGGAATCTAGAGTACATTTCATATTGTTTCATCTTGCTTTATTTTGAAATTTTGGAACTGATTTTTGAGCACAGAAATTTCACTCTGTTTTACTTTGTTAGTATCTTCATGTGTTATTTTAAGTGTGTGCCAAATTTCATAAGTTTTTTTTACACATGCTCACTCTATTAAACTAATTCTTGTCTAATACACAATATAATATATTCATGGCTTTAGCATTAGCAGTAGCATCTAGTTTTTGTGTGTTAGACCATTGTGAATATTCTATAGTAGGTATGGTATATTCAATTTGAGTAATATTTCAAGTTTCATAATGATTAGCTTGTATATAAATTCTCATCCTAGTAGCCCAATAATTATAGTTCATTCCGTTAAATAGTGGTGGTCATGCGATAGATTTATCTTCAAGAAAACTTGTGTAAGTTATTGTGCTAGTGTTGTTCTCCATACTAAAATATCAAATAACTATGTTATGGTTATAAGATGACCTTGCCTTGATACCAAATGATAGTAACTATGCTACATGATCATGCAATATGGAATATATATACTAAAGTTATTAGTGTGGAAAGTAGCTATAGAATAAAATAGTAGTAAAGTAAAAATGGCACCAGAGATTTTTATACTAGTTCGAACTTCCCGTTCTACGTCTAGTCCCAGACTCCTTTTGGAATTAAAACTAGCAACCCTCACTTAATCCGAAGGAATAGGTTTACACAGCCTGAGCAACCGAACAAGAATTGACCGCCTGAGCAAGTGAACAAGACTTGAATACAAAGTAGATTGATTGTCTTGACCTTTTGTGTTCTTTTAACAAAACGGATTTATCAATTGCAGTACACCCTTTCTATAATATTTTCCTCAAGTATAATGTGTATATTTGTGTGCATATGAAGAATAGTAAGTTTAGACTGCTTTGAAAATTATGGAATTATAGTCATAAGCAATGAATATATGAAGTTAATAAAGCAATAGATTTGGAAAATATAATTCAAGTTAGAGCAAGTAGGAAAATTAAGTGATTTGATCTTTCAAAACTCAAGCATATATATAGTAGATAAGGAGTTGCTACTTCTGGAGAAAAGACCTCAATGAATAGCAGTTGCTGCAACTCTTTGCGAGGGAGAAAGCTATTAAAAAAGTAAGTGTCTATTCAAGAAATTTGACAATTATATAGAGTTCGGTCGACTGCCTAGGTAGCTTCAGTCGACTGAATTCAAAATGGCCATGTGTATTTGAAAATACATTGATTCGGTCGAATGACTTATATACGCAGTCGGCTGGACTTTTTAAATTTAAAAAAAAAATTATGCATATGTTCCGTCAATTGAGGGCATCCATTCAATCGCCTGAACTGTGTATTTTCTGAAAAACCTGAATGCAAGCAAGTTGTGATAGCAATTTTCAAAATGTATGCGATATATGTATATATATATATATATATATATATATATATATATACACACACATGCGAAGGAGCGATGATACTTGAGGAAAGATTTTGATCAAAAAATTAGACTTGACTTTAACATATAGCACTTGACTATAGATTATATATTGTATATATGAGCCATCCATCGAATTGTTGAGTCCGGTCTTCGTAGTTGTTGTAGATTCATGAATCGTGGTGTTGCTTGAATTTCTTATCGCTAATCAAAACATAAGATTCAATAAGAACACATCTCAACTGAATTTTAAAGTTTTAAGATTACCAAACTTTCTTTAACAAAACAAAGGGTATCTCCGCCCACACATAAATAAGAACGGGTTTTTACCTTAATTAAATTCCAGCATAATAGGTTTATAAACAAAATGGTAGGCACGTAGTGGATATTGGATTCCATATAAATGACTAGTTAAGGGACTACCTTCCATACAGTACACCTCTAGAAGGATGCACCTAGGGAGCAGATACTGCCCGCCTAAACCAACGCAAAACCAACCTACCTTTCTTGGATAGTATCGAATATGTCATCACCCCGCTTGTTACCGACCTTTAACGGTACCCGAGTCATACACTCAACACATATTTAGACATGCGTAGAGTAAATCTACAAGGATGATAACATCTCCTAATGGGAGCGAACTACTTAGCCTTGCTGCTTCTATCTTGTTTTAGTCATTTCCAGGGGTATGAGGCCAAAAGAGATATTGAATACCTTTCACATATCACATATCACATATCACATCATCTTTGAATGTCACATTGCCATTTCCGTTGACTACTAATTATGTTCCACAAAAACACAACCCTTGAGCTCGTACGTCTCAAGGAGGTTTTTAAGCTAAGAGAAGTTGCCTTCTCCGCCACCACAGATGTATGTTTGTAAAAAAAATAATAATGTACGTAATCTCAGAAAATGCACTGTCAGACATACATCCATACAAGTTGTCCAGGAACAGGACAAACCAAAGGTACTTTCGTACCACATCCTGTCAGGAAATCCCTAGGATTAGAGCGAATAGTCCTTGCATTGGATATTTCATAATGAAGAGACTACTGCTACTATATGTATGTTGGAATTTTAACCCCAAATGATCAACAAGCAGTCCTCTACTATGAAAATCCTAAATATCAATATCATTAACAAACCTGCACAATCATCGCATATACGTTGGTTTGAAGTGGTTTTGTAGCGACCCGACATTCTAACACCAGAAAGTCGCATCACTATTTAAGAAAGAAAGAGATAGAAGAAGAAAGAAAGAGAAGAAAGAACAACAACACATCAGAATCTCACAGCGGAATGAATGAAATATAATATATAACATAAACATAGTATCATATACATCAGAGTACTCCACTATACATCTCTATTTAGATAGTCATAACATTTTTGTCTAATATATAATATAAGAACAACTATACAGAATAACACACAGCAGAAACTCTATCTATATATCTACACGCTGAAGCCTCCTGCTCCAAAGCTCCTCTAGAATTCGTCAAGGATAACCTGAATCACTTGACTACTCATACATAATATGAGTACCCAAGAGTTTAAGAAAACAAAAAATAAACATTCGGGTCAGACGGGGGTCTGGTGTGAGTAAACAGTTTAAGATTGCTTAACTTTAGAAAATCCTTTGAAAGAAAAGGTATCACGTAAGACTTCCCACACATAAACATGGAAAAGATTTTACCTTACGCTAACCAAAACATTCGATAGGAAATCCAGTGATATTATAATAGTGTCTAGGGTTTTCAAGTAAATATGAAATAGCCGAAATTGTTGCATCTATTAAATTCCAGCTACTAGCCACAAAAGTGGATAATAAAACAAAACCGTAGGGTCTCGTAGGAAGAATGGGTTTCCATCAATGGCAGGGCTACTAGGGTACCACCCGCCACAGTACGTGGCCTAGATCACCGTACCGAGGAGCCACCCTAACTCCCCTGCAACACAAGGCCGGGACCATTCCTTTCTGAACAGTCTCGAAAAAGACCACCCCGCAGTTGGCTGCAGATCCAACCGCCCACAAAGCCGAAATAAAAAGGGACATCTAGACAGGGATGAATCTCGTCCTACTTGGGCATGACCCACTTAACCTTGCTGCACCTCCCTTGTTTTAGCCATTCTCGATTGATGAGGCTTGAGGCTGCGATTACCTTTATAGGACACATCTATCTTAGAATGCTCATCGTCCACCTGACGATGTTCTGAAAGCATTCAATCCATACAAGTCCGTTCCGGGTTCGAACGGAACCGAAGGCACTATCTCGTTGCACTCATCTTGGAATAACCCTCAGAGTCAACGACCATATCCCTTGCACTTGGAATAACCATCTCGAGCCTGTAAGTACTATCTCCGTCAAACTCATCACGGAATCACCCCAGAGTTATACTGATGAATAGTTCTTACACCTCGAGTCTTCACTTACACTCCACTTGGATTCACGACCTAACGTATATTTTGGATTGGTATGGTTTTCGGATACCCAAATATGGAAACCCGATCCCGGTCTCACCGAATCCAAACGCCATTTTGATGTCCAAGTTGTACTTAAGGGTTTAAAAAGTAGATATTCAGAATATTACTTAAACATAAATGGATGATTCACATTTCGCAGATAGATAATCCACTATTATCACATTCATCCATACAAAGCAGCATATATATCACATCTCAGATATATCATATTCATATCATCACATATCAATCAATGACATTCAATATCATCCAATATCATAAACTCATCCAATGATACTTATCAACCAATCATTAACCATCCATAACAAGTTTAATCCAAACCTGATTAATTTAATTAATCCTTAATCAAATTAATTCCTTACCTAATCACCTGGATTATCATCAATCCAACTTACTTATTCATTAATTAATTAAAAATTAATTAATTAGTCATCACTTAATTATCCAATTTAAATTAATCGTCCTTGATTAATTACTACTTAATTACTATAAGTAATTATTCCTTAATTACAAATTTAATTAATCATCCTGATTAATTACTTCTTCATTATCCAAGTAATTATCTCTTAATTACCCTTTTAAATTAATCATCCTTTGATTAATTATTATTTAATTATCTGATAATTTTTTCTTAATTATCCCTTTAAAATTAATCATACCTGATTAATCACCTCATTAATTATCATACTTGATTAATTACTCTTTATTAATTACTTTTAATTAATCACACCTGAATAATCATTTATAATTAATCATATTTAATTAATTGCTTTTAATTAATCATATTTGATTAATTACCTTTTAACTACATTTAGTACTTAAAACTTAATTATAAATTAATTATCCTTGAATTTATTAATTAACAATTAATTATTTATTTCCATTAATTAATGATTGCTTCCATTAATTAAATTTCTTCTTAACTAATTACTTAATCAAGTAATTAATCACTTAATTAATTACTCTTAATTCTTTTATTAATTAATTAGTCTTCAATTAATAACTAAATTTGAACCTTTAATTAATTATATGAATTAATTCTTTAATTAATAACACAAGTGATTAACCTTTAATCAAATCCACTAAATTACTTTTATAAAGTAATTATCTTTTACTTAATTACCTCCAGTAATTAATTACTTAATTACTTCACCCAGTAATTATACTTAATTGACCCCAAAGTGATTATCTTTAAATTAATCACTAATTAATTACTTAATTAATTACTTAACTTAATCATTTAAATTTACTTAAATGATTCCTCAATTTCTCATATTATAAAGATTCTTAATTAAGAAAATCATTATCTTAATTAAATTATTTATATTAACCAAAACACTTTGATTATTAATAAAAATTGAATTATCTTAATTATTTTCACAAATTTATTTATCTTCAATTAATGAAAAGATTTAATTTCTTAAATATAATTGATTACTAAACTTTAATCATCAAACCTTATTTAAGATAAAATATTTTAAAAATCAATTATAATTAAAACAATTTAAGTATTCAAATTAAACTATTTAAATCTTTAAACTTCCCATAGTTATTTAAATAAATTTAATACAACCCATAATATTAAAATTTCACTTTATTTTGAAAACTTTCATATTTTAATATGTATAAACTTGTTTAAAACTTTAAATTGAAACAAATTTAGTTTTATATATAAACTTATTTAACTTTTGTTTAAAACTTTAATCATTTGCAAAATCATATTATCTTTGTTTTAAACTTTTTAAACCTTACTGTTAAATTTTTAAATCCCTTTAAACTCAAACTTAAAAACTGCTGAACCCAAACGAAAACACGCTCAACAACTCGAGCAACCCACAGAAATTTCGCGCGACAACCCCGAGTCACTCCAACCTTAACCCTTCTTCGAGAAAATCAGCAGAATACATGAAACCAACTTCGAGCTCGAACCCGCTTCTCCCCAAAATCACTGCAGAGGCACGAAACCGTGCACGTCAAAGTGCGCATCGTCGTCGGTCGACGGCAAACTCCACGCCGGCCTCCACTAAGACGCACTCGACCCCTTCAACTCAACGCACAACCCAGAAAACTAAGTACGATCTAGAATCAAATTTTGACTCTCAAACCCAACTACTCGAAACCACCAACACTGGAAAACCAACCCTCCATGGCAACCAAAGCTTCGAGACAACCCACAATCTCCACCGTAGCTACGCCATAACCCCCAGAATCTACGGCACTAATGCGATCAACTCCGGTTGCCTATCGATGCCGTGAAGACATAATGAACCACTATGATATAAACAAGGTATAAAACCCTACATCATGAATTATCGGCCACTTCATTCAATAATAAATCACCAAACTATTTTTCTGATGATCATCAACATTCCTTAAACCTCCATGATCAACGTCGTCGACAAACTCGTCGTAGATCGTCGTGAATTGGCCAATTTGCCCAAATCAGTCAAACCCCAAATTCACACTAAATACTAATCTAAAATTTGTGATTCAATCATTAAAATTCTTAATTTAACATCACGAATTCAATTATGTAATCAAAACCTAAAATTGTAATAATAAAATTTTGACCAAATTAAAAATTTATTGTAATTTTTAAATTCCTGAACAATTGTTTCATCTTAAATTCCTAAAATTATTTTTAGATGAAAGATTTCATGATTACAAACAATCTTTGTTTACAAATTTTAAGCAAATTCGAACTCAACAGGAAGTTATTGATTTCATTAAGAAAATGAATCATGTTATCTTCACACAGGAACTACATTAACACTTAACAGGCATGCAAACATCATATCCATACATGCATCAATTTTTAATTCAAGTATTCGTCAACATCATGATATTTATCATAAGAAGATGAAAGAAATTCAAGTTTTAAACTATTTTTAAAATCCCATTTACTCACCTTTTGTATTGCAGAGGATAGAAACTAAATTTACTTTCCAGGCTTTAGAATTTTCTCTAAATTCTTCTTGAATTTCTGAATTGCTTGTTTGCATTGATGAAGAACTTGCATGTTGATTGAATCTCCAGGTATCTTCCTCTTTGTTTCAGATTTTCCAGGTTTTCATTTTATTTCAGGTTTTACAGATTTCATGTTCTTATTTTCCAGATTCTACAGTTTTAATGTCTTTTTTTTTATTGTATTGATCTTTGTTTTGCATTAAATTTTGCTGAAAGAAGAAAGTAATTTGCTGAAGATTAAATTCTTCTTTTAATTTTACAACTTAAATTTTAAATTTTATTTTACCAAAAGAATGACATTTGTCACTATAAAGCTCTAATTATTTTACACCTAAGCTCAAAGATTTACAAGTGTCGTAACATACATTAAAAAGTTAACAAGTGTTATTTGATGTTTTATTAATGTTTAACAATTGTTCTTAATGTTTAATTAACATTTTAAATGTTATTTTCTTATTTAAAACTTATTTAAGTTATATATATAAGTAATTATGTAATATTAAGTACTTATCATTTTAATAAACAAGTTTTAGATTTTGATAAATATTGAAAAATGAATTCATGTAAACATTTATAAATAACTTATATTTTTGATTCAGTTTAATCTATTATATGTTTATAAATTTGAAAAATTGAGTTTAACTCTTTATATAAAAAGTTTAAAACAATTAAACTTATGTTAAAATTTAAAATGAAAAAATATTAAAACAAATGAACCTTTCATTTAAATCTTATTTAGAACTTAAGTACAAAATATATATGTATCTATATTAAATAAGAAATTAACTTTGTTATAAAAATTTGAATCTTAAATATCATTTCAAAAGTATTTAACATTTCAAATTAAAAATTATATGTATATAATAAAGTTTGAAAACACTTGCTAAATTCAAATCAATATTTTTTCCTATTTCTAATATATACAAATATATATATATATATATATATATATATATATATTTCAAATGGAAAATCATTTTAACATTAGATTTGATAATTACTATATTAAATTTTGAAACAAAAACCAAATCATAATATATATATATATATATTCTATATATTACAATTTGAATATATAGCTTTTGAAAAATAAAACGTAACAATTTTAAATTGCCAAATAAATATTTATAAATTAAAATATTATTAGTTTTCAAAAGAATTAAACTTGCCAATTTATATCGTTAGGAAAAATGTTGATAGATATTAACAAATTATTATTATCAGCCTTTAAAATAATTTTAAATTGTCAATTATAATGTAAATGATCAAATCAATTTAATTATTATCAAAGATTATTAAATTGATATTGCTCAAAATTCTGGGTCGTCACAGGTTTTCGGATAAACCGATCCCGATCTCTTCGCACCAACAATGCAAAAGCGTTACCCAACCTCATACAGAAACAAAGTCTCGTAGAGTTATTATGTTTTCAACTTGTAATTCTTCGGCCAAGAAGGAATCCCGATAGATAGGAGCAATCACTCCGTACTACTCGAATCAACATCCTTTACATCAGACGATAATTGTGCCTACATAGATGGTTATGTAATAAGTGTACGACTAAATATTTCCACATCAAGTTGAGAAACTAAAATGACCAAAAATATAATTTAGCACTTAAACAGTCATTAGGCTTGATTTATTAATCTTTTCTTTATTTGGTCACTTTTCTAAATTTATTACTTCAAATTATCTTTAAAAAGGTATATTCTCAAAACCATTTCAATATTTCAATATTGGGAAAACATTTCATAAACTTATTTAAATAATAAGTGAATTCACAACTTATTATATTTTCAAACCATTTAAACTCCATTTTGAAATATCACTTTCGAAAACATTCATTTTTAAGGATTTTTCACTTTAAAAACATGAATATATTTCCTTTATAAACTTCCATATTTAGCTTATCAAATTAAATTGATTTTGAATTTATAAAACAATGTTTATAAATTCCGTTTATAGTTTAGAAAAACTTCCATATATAAAATTCCTTTATTAACAATTTCCATTTGTATCTCATTTATATGTCAAAATCTGTAACGACCCTGACTCGACCTTCGAAAATCGGCACCGAATATGACACTCTTATTCAAATGCCGCAGATCCAAAAGTCGAATCTGGTTCGCCAGAGCTTATAACACAATTAAGTAAACAACACAGCGGAAGAAAAGAATGAATATCATATACAACTCCAATGAATACAATATCCAATGATATACAACCATGATATCAATATCAAAGAAACAAGAAATATCAGAGACAATAAACAACAGCGGAAAATGAATAGCAAAAGAGATAACTCCAATATCAAACTGCAACTCCAATCCAATGCTCCAAAGCCACTAGCTCGAACTACCATCATGTTGCACAAAGATGAGCAAGTCCAGTCCGTGAATCCGAACACTCCAAAGAATTCCAAAGAGAATGCTGTAAGCTACTGAATCGATATCTATATCTACTATCTGAAAAACCCAATTCTAGACTGCTCGTGTGGAAAATAGTGGGCACCTAGAGTTTAGGAAGGGAACAATAAACTCAGGGTCAGACGTAGGACTGGTATGAGCAAATAAAATAGTTTATCTTTTAAAACAACCAAAAGAATTTAAATTTGAAATCCGCAATGCTTTTGGAAAATGAAACTACCATAAGGCCTCCCGGCACACACACCGTGCAATCGCACACTTGGGGGAGATTTCTCCTTATGATAGTCAAACATGCTTGATACGCGAAAACCATTTGATATTGTTATTAGTGCATAGTGGAAAACATTTCGAAAGTATAATAGTAATCTTAGCCAACATACTATAGCTACCATGTTAGATGGCAGGTTTTACAACTAAAACCATACAAGGCGCGTATTGGTTATTGGATTTCCAACAAATGGTCAGGCCAAGGAACTTCCCTTGCCACATGGGTACGCCTCTGGAGGGATGCCCCGAGAACCTAACCGGATCTCTGCCAACACAAGGCCGGGCTACTACTGCAAAAAGAGGGAACTACTACACAAGTATGCCATCCCCCGGTTGTAAACAACCTTTATCCGAGGATCCTTAACAAAGACAATCACAAAGTAATATATATATATTTGCGATATCCACATAAGTTAAGTATCTGGGCTCCATACCATGATACCACTTCTATCTAGAAGGAAATGCACATATCCTAAGGGGCGCTACCCCCTATAACCTTGCTGCATTCTTCCTGTTTCGACCATTCAGGGTTCTGAGGTTCGACGAAGTCTCGTCCACAAAGCTATGCTTTTCACAAAAGCCATGATATGATCAACAAATGATCAGCAGCACTTCGTATGCCACATTACCAAATTGGAAATGTATCACTAGTAACCATCAACTACATAACCTCTGAGCTCGTACGTCTTAGAGAAGGGTGATAAGCTAAGAGAATAAATCTCCCCCACCAAAAAGAAATGTATTTGATAGAAACCGGTTTTACATCTCAAAGTGTAATGTCAGACACACATCTATATAAGTCTGTTCTGGGTTCGAATAGAACCGAAGGCACTTCAAAAGAAGCCCTTGCAATCCGGATAATACCTAATCACGTCCAGACTCCCCATCACAAAGGGTGATCAAATCTCTATACCGAGGACCAGTCGATGAAGAGACATTCGACAGGTTATCCTTTCTTTTTCGAAAATATTCGATCTTCACCACCGGTCTTCAAATGCTATCCATATCGTCGTATCATTATTCGGAATGGGTTATATGACACAGAGTCCTCTCTCGGCTAAACCGAATAATGAGCGCAATATTTAAAAACATATGGATAATGGGATTTCAGTTAAATCACGGCTTGAAGCCCAAAACCTTTAATTCAAATGGTTAAAACAAATTACCATTTCCAATCTTTTAAACAAAAGATTCATTTCAAAAACCTTCAATGGTTTAAACAATTTCCACACTTAAATCTTTTAAACAAAAGATTCACTTTAAAACCCCCTTTCAATTTAAAACAAGGATCACCAATCTTTTACAAAGATTCATTCACAGCTTTTCAAAACAATTCAATTTAAAGTTGGATTAACTCATCCGGTCTTTAAATCAAAGACTCCTTTCATAGCTTTCAAAACCATTTCCAAAGATTCATTCATAACTTTCAAAACAATTCTATTTCAAACTTGAAATCTTTTCATCATAATTTGGAAAAATATTTCCTTATATAAAAGCGATTATTATTTAAAACCACTTGTTTCCATATCGGAAAATCCAATTATATTTGTATGAGTTAAGGCCTTTCAATATAAACTTGGGTTAAATTCAAATTCTCAAAACCATACTTTTAAAATGGTTTAAAAACCCATATAAATACCTTTTATAACTTGTACAAAAAAATTTTAAACCAAAATTTCCAAATCATTGAATTCAATTTCAAATATTGAATTCAAACTCAAATCAAAATATTTCAAATTTCAAACTAAATCAAGTTATTTAAGATAACTTTTATCCTCAAAACTCCTTTTCAAATACTTTTCAAATTTAACCCAATTTCATTTCCAAAATCTTTTGGACTCAAAATTCAAACTTTAAAACCATTTTAAATTATTTAATTCAAATATCTGTGACTTAGCTGATTTCCTTCTGAAATCCATATTTGTGTGTGTATAGTGTAGTCCAGGGATTTTTACACAATAGTGCAACATCATCAATTATCATAGAATTCAAACACAGCAATATTGATAAGCGGTATAATCTATAACGCTTATCTTTATTTACAGATCATGGATGAATAATATAAGTTCATCGTAGAAAATAAATCACATCACGGATAAATAAATTACATCATAGATCACAGCATAAATCAGGATAATTCATAATGCAAAGCATCACATATCAGGGATATCAACCAATTAAATCATCCAATCCAAACATACATCAATTAATTATCTGATTAATTTAAATCAGATTAGTCACTAATCTTGGTTAATTAATGTTAATTAATTACAAACCATTTAATTAATTATTCTTAATTAATTACAATGACTAATTCACCCTTAATCAATAATCATCCTTTAATCGCATTCATTAATTAATTAACCTTTAATTAATTCATCACATTATTTAAGTGCCCTTAATTAATTATAATAAATGATTTTTCTTAATCACTTAGTCCTCGTTAACCATAAATTAACTAGCAATTAATTTACCTTAATTAATTACCTAAATAAATTAGAAATTACACCTTTAATTATTAATTTATTAATTAGCCTTTAATTAAATTCTTTAATTAATTAACTTTTAATAAATCAATTATTCTCAAATTAATTACCTTAATTAACTAATCACATAAACTAATTATTCTTTAATTAATTATTATTTTTGTCACTTGATTAATCAACCCTTAATCATTTATTTAATTATCATAATTACTTTCATCAAGTAATTATCTTTAAGTAATTAATTTCCCCTTTAATCACTTAAATTAACTAATTCACTTTTATTTACTTGAGACTTTAATTTTTAATTAATTCCTTAAAATTAATCTTTAAGTAATCAACCCTTTAATTATTTTCATTAAGTAATTAATTACATTAATCTATTTGAATTAACCTGACATTAATCACGATGATAAATTTTCTTTAATTTCTTTCATCAATTTCTATTTGAAAATGCTTAAGAAAATAATTATTCAAAACTCAAAAACAATTTTAAACATGTTTTTAGTTTGAAATCAATCTTTGAAAAACTTGACTCAAACTTGTTTATAATTTAAATTCAAAGACTTGGTTTATTTTACTTTAAAAACTTATTTATTTTTATATACTTTAAAGTTTAATTTTTTAAAACATATTTAACCTTTAAAACTTTAATACTTTATTCTGTTTTTGAAACCTTAAAGAAAACCCAAGCCAGATGCTTGAATACTCGAGATTAACTTTGAGTTCCCTCCTCTCTCACTTGCTTCGAGTCGAAACTATTGTTTTCCCTACCACGAACTCGAGCACTACCCTTCTTCCTCAATACTAAACCGTCACGACACATGAGTACACAGGTGCACGTGCACAAACACGCTGGCTATCTCCGACTGTTGCCAAGATCGCCGACCAGTCATCGCTAACCCATCCTTCCTATTTCGATCACCCAAAAATCATCGCACACCCAAAAAAGAAATCGAACTGCTCATAACAAAACTGGAACCAAACCCCTCGCCTAAAACCCATCATCACCGATGATCTCGCCCACGATCATCCATGCCTTCACAACCCAAGCTCCATCTCGGTCTCCAGCTTCGATTCTTCCATTTGCGGTGGGGTCCGATCCACTTCTGACATCACAGTGAACTCAAACACCTCGTCCCCTCAACCATCACACAAAACCCTAAAATCACCTGCTTGGCCATCATGATCGATGAAAATTTTTGCACGTATTTTTCCTAGAGTCGCCAACGTCCAAGCTAACTTCACCCACGACCTCGAGGTCCAATCCCACTCCGATCGCCATGAATTGCCCAAAACCCATTCCACGTTCTACCCATAAATTTGCTCGATTCACAGAACCAAAATTCATGATTTTTCTTTTAAAAATCATAATTTCCAGAAGCAAAGCACATTATATAAAGGAATCAAGTAATTAAGATACTTGTAATTTGACATATATATTAGTTTTACTGTTCTATCTTCTTCCCAGATAAACTTTCTTCCAATTTCAACTTAAAATTATTTTTAGAAACTTAATTACATTTAAACACACAACTTTTGTTTAGATCCTTTAGTTTAATAATGATGAAAGAAAAAGAAATCAAATTTTGTTGATAAGGCTTATGCCTGTGAACCTGGAGTAAAATCCAGATTGATGCACAAATACATGCATATCCCATTTTCCAGATGTAAATACATGAAAACAATACTTTTAAGTTTAGAAGTGAAATTACTCACAATTTCACATGCAAACATAGCACAACAAATTTTTTTCTTAGGCATCAACAAACTTCAAAACAGATTTTAGCCTTTAAGTTGAAAAGTTTTGCTCACCTGGTCATGTGAACAGAGGACAGGAAATACTTCTAAAAATTTTCTTTCTTTAATCCTGGATGAAGGAAGATTTAAATCTGCAAATTGGTTTTGATCCCTGAACAGCAACTAGATTAAGTTGAAATCTGAATCACTACTTAACTTTAGTTGAAAGATTTGAGGTTATTGAATATGAAAGAGTTTGACTTTAAGTTGAGATGATTTGCATTGAATTCCTGCTATGATTCCAGGTTTGATTTTCTTCTCTGACTTTGATTTCAGTTTTGATTGAGTTTGTTTGTGATCTGATCTGTATATATTTTCTTTATTTTCATTTTGCTCTGAGTTTTGTTTTTCAGGTTTTTATTTTGATCTGAAGCATTTTGATTCGGTTTTTTTTCACATGAAATAAAATAGGCCTGGTTATTTCTTTGTTTTATATGATTTTCATATTTTTAATTTTTAAAAGAAAAAATTGTTTTGCCACATGTATTCTTTGTTAACATTTGTAAAATGCATGTCTCAATTCTTGTACACTTGTTTATTCCACATAAATTTATAAACCTTGTCTTGATTTAATTTATTTTAAACTCTTTTCATTTTAATATTTTACATATGTATATTTTTAATTTTTAATCCTCATGTTAAAATAAATTTTGTAATATATTTCGTTATGTATATATATATATATAATTAAAAGAAAGTATTAAATACTTTTATTCATTTTAAAACTATTATATCTCTAAATAAGTATTTATGTATATAAATAAACAAACATGTATACATATATGTACATTAGAACTTATTCTTTAAATGGTTTTCTTAGAAATTTAAATTATATTGAATTTAAATCATAACTTCCAAAATACATATTATGTATATTAAAATTAGAAAACAATTTCTTATTATTATCTTTAACATATAGTTTTAAGTCCAATTTATTTTCTAAGATATTTATTCTTGAATTTTAATCTCACAATTCAATTTAAAATTAATTCTATATACAAATATCTGATTAAATTTGGAAAAATTCTCATTTATCCATTATTTGATTTCAAAAATTAAATTAATTTCCAAATTAAACTTGTTCAAAACTCGAGAATGTTACAGATTCCCCCCTTAGAAAATTTCGTCCTCAAAATTTGAAAGCAGGGAGACCAAAAAGAAATATAGAAAGATCGAGAGAAGAATCACCAGATTAAACTGAATATCTATTCTGCATTTGGCTTCCCAAATCAGAATATCAATAATGGATACAAGAACGAATCAAGATACTCGGGTCACCAGATCTACGAATACACAAGGGTATTGGTTAGTTCGAAAGATAACTAACCACTCGTAGAATATATCTGGACCCAACAGAATAAAAAGATATATGGATGCAATCCAAAACTTTTAGTTTAAACAACCAAAATATATCTATCAACCAAAGCAACCAAAACAAACAATTCATCCAAACAAACAATTCTGACGAATCTGGAGTTTATGTCCCATGCAAATATATCAAGCTTCTTCCTGGAGCTGCCAGGAATCATCAAAGAATTGAAAAGACGAATCAAAGGAGATTGATAGAGAACGATTGTTTCCGATGTTGCAAGGTATTGACCATTTGTAGTCGTATTCCCCTGTCCCCTATCTCGTCCTTTTCTTGCACTCATACTCACTATTAGTGGATAGTAAGAGAATTTACTGAGGCATACGGACGGATATCTTAAGGATATACTCATTCTAGGGTATACTTCACCCTATTTCTAATGAGTTACCTAATGTGTTATACTCCTGAGCTAAAGTTTCAACCTTCAGCTCTGATATCAGATGTAATGACCCTGACTCGACCTTCATAAATCGGTACCGAATACAACACTCGTATTCAAATGCCGCAGATCCAAACGTCGAATCTGGTTCGACGAAACTTATAAAACAATTAAGTAAACAACACAACGGAAGAAAAGAATGAATATCATATACAACTCCAATGAATATAATATCCAATGATATATAACCATGATATCAATATCAAAGATACAAGAAATATCAGAGACATTAAACAACAGTGGAAAATGAATAGCAAAAGAGATAACTCCAGTATCAAACTACAACTCCAATCCAATGCTCCAAAGCCACTAGCTCGAACCACCATCATGCTGCACAAAGATGAGTAAGTCCAGTCCGTGAATCCGAAGACTCCAAAGAATTCCAAAGAGAATATTGAAAGCTACTGAATCGATATCCATATCTACTATCTAAAAAACCCAACTCTAGACTGCCCGTATGGAAAATGCTGGGCACCCAGAGTTTAGGAAGGGAACAATAAACTCCGGGTCAGTCGTGGGACCGGTACGAGCAAACAAAAATCGTTTATCTTTTAAAACAACCAAAAGAATTTAAATTTGAAATCCGCAATGCTTTTGGAAAATGAAACTACCATAAGGCCTCCTAGCACGCACACCATGCAATCGCACACTTGGGGGAGATTTCTCCTTATGATAGTCAAACATGCTTGATACGCGAAAACCATTTGATATTATTATTAGTGCATAGTGGAAAACATTTCGAAAGTATAATATTAATCTTAGCCAGCATACGTACCATTATAGTATGCCTACTATAGCTACCGTGTTAGATGGAAGGTTTTACAACTACAACCGTACAAGGTGCGTGTTGGTGATTGGATTTTCAACAAATGGTCAGGCCAATGGACTTCCCATTGCCACATGGGTACGCCTCTGGAGGGACGCCCCGAGAACCTAACCGGATCTCTGCCAACACAAGGCCGGGTTACCTCTACAAAAATAGGTAACACTACACGAGTATGCCATCCCCCAGTTGTAAACAACCTTTATCTGAGGATCCTCAACAATAACAATCACAAAGTAATATATATATATATTTGCGATATCCACATAAGTTAAGTATCTGGGCTCCATACCATGATACCACTTCTATCTAGAAGGAAATGCGCATACCTTAAGGGGCGCTACCCCCTATAACTTTGCTGCATTCTTCCTGTTTCGACCATTCCGGGTTGTGAGGTTCGTCGAAGTCTCGTCCACAAAGATACTCTTTTCATAAAAGCCATGCTTTGATCAACAAATGATCAGCAGCACTTCGTATGCCAAAAAACCAAATTGAAATGTATCACTAGTAACCATCAACTACATAACCTCTGAGCTCGTACGTCTCAGAGAAGGGTGTTAAGCTAAGAGAATAAATCTCTGCCACCAAACAGAAATGTGTTTGATAGAAACCAGTTTTACATCTCAAAGTGTAATGTCAGACACACATCCATACAAGTTTGTTCCGGGTTCGAACAGAACCGAAGGCACTTCAAAAGAAGCCCTTGCAACCCGAATAATCCTTAATCACGTCCAGACTCCCCATCACAAAGGGTGATCAAATCTCTATACCGGGGACCAGTCGGTGCAGAGACATTCGACAAGTTATCCTTTCGTTTTCGAAAATATCCGATCTTCAAATGCTATCCATATCGTTATCATTATTCGGAATGGGTTATATGACACAAAGTCCTCTCCCGGCTAAACCGAATAACGAGCACAATATTTAAAAACATATGGATAATGGGATTTCAGTTAAATCACAGCTTAAAGGCCAAAACATTTCATTCAAATGGTTAAAACAAATTACCATTTCCAATCTTTTAAACAAAAAGATTCATTTCAAAAACCTTCAATGGTTTAAAAAATTTCCACACTTAAATCTTTTAAACAAAAGATTCACTTTAAAACCCGTTCAATTTAAAACAAGGATCACCAATCTTTAACAAAGATTCATTCATAGCTTTTCAAAACAATTCCATTTCAAGTTGGATTAACACATCCGGTCTTTAAATCAAAGACTCCTTTCATAGCTTTCAAAACCATTTCCAAAGATTCATTCATAACTTCCAGAACAATTCTATTTCAAACTTGAAATCTTTTCATCATAATTTGGAAAATCTTTCCTTATATAAAAGCTATTATTATTCAAAACCACTTGTTTCCGTTTTGAAAAACCCAATTATATTTGTATGAGTTAAGGCCTCTCAATATAAACTTGGGTTAAATTCAAATTCTCAAAACCATACTTTTAAAATGGTTTAAAAACCCATATAAATACCATTTATAACTTGTACAATTTTTTTTTAAACCAAAATTTCCAAATCATTGAATTCAATTTCAAATATTGAACTCAAACTCAAATCAAAATATTTCAAATTTCAAACTAACTCAAATTATTTAAAATAACTTTTATCTTCAAAACTCCTTTTCAAATACTTTTCAAATTTAACCCAATTTCATTTCCAAAATCTTTTGGACTCAAAATTCAAACTTTAAAACCATTTCAAATTATTTAATTCAAATATATGTGACTTAGCTGATTTCGTTGTGAAATCCATGTTTGTGTATGTATAGTGTAGTCCAGGGTTTTTTTACACAATAGTGCAACATCATCAATTATCACAGAATTCAAACACAGCAATATTGATAAGTGGTATAATCTATAACGCTTGTCTTTATTTACAGATCATGGATGAATATATAAGTTCATCGTAGAAAATAAATCACATCATAGATAAATAAATTACATCACAGATCACAACACAAATCAGGATAATTCATAACGCAAAGCATCATATATCAGGGATATCAACCAATTAAATCATCCAATCCAAACATCCATCAATTAATTATCTGATTAATTTAAATCAGATTAGTCACTAATCTTGGTTAATTAATGTTAGTTAATTACAAACCATTTAATTAATTATTCTTAATTAATTACAATAATTAATTAACCCTTAGTCGACAATCATCCCTTAATCACCTTCATTAATTAGTTAACCTTTAATTAATTCGTCACATTATTTAATTTCCTTAATTAATTATAATAAGTGATTGTTCTTAGTCACTTAGTCATCGTTAACCATAAATTAACTAGCAATTAATTTACCTTAATTAATTACCTTAATAAATTAGAAATTAATCCACCTTTAGTTATTAATTTATTAATTAGCCTTTAATTAAATTCTTTAATTAATTAACTTTTAATAAATCAATTATTCTTAAATTAATTACCTTAATTAACTAATCGCATAAACTAATTATTCTGTAATTAATTACTATTTTTATCACTTTATTAATCAACCCTTAGTCATTTATTTAATGATCATAAATTACTTTCATCAAGTAATTATCTTTAAGTACTTAATTTCTCCTTTAATCACTTAAATTAATTAATTCACTTTTATTTACTTAAGACTTTAATTATTAATTAATTCCTTAAAATTAATCTTTAAGTAATCAACCCTTTAATTAGTTTCATTAAGTAATTAATTACATTAATCTATTTGAATTAACCTGAAATTAATCACGATGATAAATTTTCTTTAATTTATTTCATCAATTTCTATTTGAAAATGCTTAAGAAAATAATTATTCAAAACTCAAAAACAATTTTAAACATGTTTTTAATTTAAAATCAATCTTTGAAAAACTTGACTCAAACATGTTTATAATTTAAATTCAAAGACTTGGTTTATTTTACTTTAAAAACTTATTTATTTTTATATACTTTAAAGTTTAATTTTCTAAAACTTGCTTTACCTTTAAAACTTCAATACTTTATTCTGTTTTTGAAACCTTAAAGAAAACCCGAGCCAGAGGCTTGAATACTCGAGATTAACTTCGAGTTCCATCCTCTCTCACTTGCTTCGAGTCGAAACTATTGTTTTCCCTACCACGAACTCGAGCACTACCCATCTTCCTCAGTACTAAACCATCCATACGCATGAGTACACAGGTGCACGTGCACAAACACACTGGCTATCTCCGACCGTTGCCAAGATCGTCGACCAGTCATCGCTAACCCATCCTTCCTATTCCGATCACCCAAAAATCATCGCACACCCACAAAAGAAATCGAGCTGCTCATAACAAAACTGGAACCAAACCCCTCGCCTAAAACCCATCATCACCGATGATCTCGCACACGATCGTCCACGCCTTCACGACCCAAGCTCCATCCCAGTCTCCAGCTTTGATTCTTCCATTTGCGGTGGGGTCCGATCCACTTCTGACGTCACAGTGAACTCAAACACCTCGTCCTCTCAACCATCTCACAAAACCCTAAAATCACCTCGCTTGGCCATCATGATCGATGAAAATTTTTGCGCGTATTTTTCTTGGTGTCGCCAACGTCCAAGCTAACTTCACCCACAACCCCGAGGTCCAATCCCACTCCGATCACCGTGAATTGCCCAATACCTATTCCACGTTCAACCCATAAATTTGCTCGATTCACTAAACTAAAATTCATGATTTTTCTTTTAAAAATCATAATTTCCAGAAGCAAAACACATTATATAAAGGAATCAAGTAATTAAGATACTTGTAATTTGACATATATATTAGTTTTACTGTTCTATCTTCTTCCCAGATAAACTTTCTTCCAATTCAACTTAAAATTATTTTTAAAAACTTAATTACATTTAAATACATGACTTTTGTTTAGATCCTCTAGATTAATTATGATGAAAGAAAAAGAAATCAAATTTTGTTGATCAGGCTTATGCTTGTGAACTTGGAATAAAATCCAGATTGATGCACAAAGACATGCATATCCCATTTTCCAGATGTAAATACATGCAAACAATACTTTTACTTTAAGTTTAGAAGTGAATTACTCACAATTTCATATGCAAACATAGCACAACAAATTTTTTTTCTCAGGCATCGTCAAACTTCAAAACAGATTTTAGCCTTTAAGTTGAAAAGTTTTGCTCACCTGGTCATGTGAACAGAGGACAGGAAATACTTCTGAAATTTTTCTTTCTTTAATCCTGGAAGAAGGCAGATTTAAATCTGGAAATTGGTTTTGATCCTTGAACAGCAACTAGATTAAGTTGAAATCTGAATCACTACTTAACTTCAGTTGAAAGATTTGAGGTTATCGAATCTGAAAGAGTTTGACTTTAAGTTGAGATGATTTGCATTGAATTCCTGTTTTGATCCCAGGTTTGATTTTCTTCTCTGACTTTGATTTCAGTTTTGATTTAGTTTGTTTGTGATCTAATCTGTATATATTTTCTTTATTTTCTTTTTGCTCTGAGTTTTGTTTTTCAGGTTTTTATTTTGATCTGAAGCATTTTGATTCGGTTTTTTTTCAAATGAAATAAAATAGGCCTGGTTATTTCTTTGTTTTATATGATTTTCATATTTTTAATTTTTAAAAGGAAAAATTGTTTTGCCACATGTATTCTTTGTTAACATTTGTAAAATGCATGTCTCAATTCTTGTACACTTGTTTATTCCACATAAATTTATAAACCTTGTCTTGATTTAATTTATTTTAAACACTTTTCATTTTAATATTTTACATATGTATATTTTTAATTTTTAATCCTCATGTTAAAATAAATTTTGTAATATATTTCGTTATGTATATATATAAAATTAAAAGAAAGTATTAAATACTTTTATTCATTTTAAAACTATTATATCTCTAAATAAGTATTTATCTATATAAATAAACAAACATGTATACATATATGTACATTAGAACTAATTCTGTAAATGGTTTTCTTAGAAATTTAAATTATATTGAATTTAAATCATAACTTCCAAAATACATATTATATATATTAAAATTAGAAAACAATTTCTTATTATTATCTTTAACATATAGTTTTAAGTCCAATTTATTTTCTAAGATATTTATTCTTGAATTTTAATCTCACAATTCAATTTGAAATTAATTCTATATACAAATATCTGATTAAATTTGGAAAAATTCACATTTATCCATAATTTGATTTCAAAAATTAAACTAGTTGTCAAATTAAACTTGTTCAAAATTCGGGAATGTTACAGATTCCCCCTCATAGAAAATTTCGTCCTCGAAATTTGAAAGCAGGGAGACCAAAAAGAAATATAGAAAGATCGAGAGAAGAATCACCAGATTAAACTGAATATCTATTCTGCATTTGGCTTCCCAAATCATAATATCAATAATGGATACAAGAACGAATCAAGATACTCGGGTCACCAGATCTATGAATATACAGGGGTATTGGTTAGTTCAAAAGATAACTAACCATTCGTAGAATATATCTGGACCCAACAGAATAAACAGATATATGGATGCAATCCAAAACTTTTAGTTTAAACAACCAAAATATACCTATCAACCATAGCAACCAAAACAAACAATTCATCCAAACAAACAATTCTGACCAATCTGGAGTTTGTGTCCCATGCAAATATATCAAGTTTCTTCCTGGAGCTGCCAGGAATCATCAAAGAATTGAAATGACGAATCAAAGGAGATTGATAGAGAACGATTGTTTCCGATGTTGCAAGGTATTGACCATTTGTAGTCGTATTCCCATGTCCCCTATCTCGTCCTTTTCTTGCACTCATACTCACTATTAGTGGATAGTAAGAGAATTTACTGAGGCATATAGACAGATATCTTAGGGATATACTCATTCTAGGGTATACTTCACCATATTTCTAATGAGTTACCTAATGTGTTATACTCCTGAGCTAAAGTTTCAACCTTCAGCTCTGATACCAAATGTAATGACCCTGACTCGACCTTCATAAATCGGTACCGAATACAACACTCGTATTCAAATGTCGCAGATCCAAGCGTCGAATCTGGTTCGACGGAGCTTATAAAACAATTAAGTAAACAACACAGCGGAAGAAAAGAATGAATATCATATGCAGCTCCAGTGAATACAATATCCAATGATATACAACCATGATATCAATATCAAAGATACAAGAAATATCAGAGACAATAAACAACAGCGGAAAATGAATAGCAAAAGAGATAACTCCAATATCAAACTACAACTCCAATCCAATGCTCCAAAGCCACTAGCTCGAACCACCATCATGTTGCACAAAGATGAGTAAGTCCAGTCCGTGAATCCGAAGACTCCAAAGAATTCCAAAGAGAATACTGAAAGCTACTGAATCGATATCCATATCTACTATCTGAAAAACCCAACTTTAGACTGCCCGTATGTAAAATACTGGGCACCCAGAGTTTAGGAAGGGAACAATAAACTCCGGGTCAGTCGTGGGACAGGTATGAGCAAACAAAAATCGTTTATCTTTTAAAACAACCAAAAGAATTTAAATTTGAAATCCGCAATGCTTTTGGAAAATGAAACTACCATAAGGCCCCCCAGCACGCACACCATGCAATCGCACACTTAGGGGAGATTTCTCCTTATGATAGTCAAACATGCTTGATACGCGAAAACCATTTGATATTATTATTAGTGCATGGTGGAAAACATTTCGAAAGTATAATATTAATCTTAGCCAGCATACGTACCATTATAGTATGCCTACTATAGCTACCATGTTAGATCGCAGGTTTTACAACTAAAACCATACAAGGTGCATATTGGTGATTGGATTTCCAACAAATGGTCAGGCCAAGGAACTTCCCATTACCACATGGGTACGCCTCTGGAGGGACACCCCGAGAACCTAACCGGATCTCTGCCAACACAAGGTCGGGTTACCTCTGCAAAAATAGGTAACACTACACGAGTATGCCATCCCCCGATTGTAAACAACCTTTATCTGAGGATCCTCAACAACAACAATCACAAAGTAATATATATATTTGCGATATCCACATAAGTTATGTATCTGGGCTCCATACCATGATACCACTTCTATCTAGAAGGAAATGCGCATACCCTAAGGGGTGCTACCCCCTATAACTTTGCTGCATTCTTCCTGTTTCGATCATTCCGGGTTGTGAGGTTCGTCGAAGTCTCGTCCATAAAGATATGCTTTTCACAAAAGCCATGCTTTGATCAACAAATGATCAGCAGCACTTCGTATGCCACAAAACCAAATTGGAAATGTATCACTAGTAACCATCAACTACATAACCTCTGAGCTCGTACGTCTCAGAGAAGGGTGTTAAGCTAAGAGAATAAATCTCTGCCACCAAACAGAAATGTGTTTGATAGAAACCAGTTTTACATCTCAAAATGTAATGTCAGACACACATCCATACAAGTCTGTTCCGGGTTCGAACAGAACCGAAGGCACTTCAAAAGAAGCCCTTGCAATCCGAATAATCCCTAATCACGTCCAAACTCCCCATCACAAAGGGTGATCAAATCTCTATACCGGGGACCAGTCGATGCAGAGACATTCGACAAGTTATCCTTTCGCTTTCGAAAATATCCGGTCTTCAAATGCTATCCATATCGTGTATCATTATTCGGAATGGGTTATATGACACAAAGTCCTCTCCCGGCTAAACCGAATAACGAGCACAATATTTAAAAACATATGAATAATGGGATTTCAGTTAAATCACAGCTTAAAGGCCAAAACATTTCATTCAAATGGTTAAAACAAATTACCATTTCCAATCTTTTAAATGAAAAGATTCATTTCAAAAACCTTCAATGGTTTAAAAAATTTCCACACTTAAATATTTTAAACAAAAGATTCACTTTAAAACCCCATTCAATTTAAAACAAGGATCACCAATCTTTAACAAAGATTCATTCGTAGCCTTTCAAAACAATTCCATTTCAAGTTGGATTAACTCATCCGGACTTTAAATCAAAGACTCCTTTCATAGCTTTCAAAACCATTTCCAAAGATTCATTCATAACTTTCAGGACAATTCTATTTCAAACTTGAAATCTTTTCATCATAATTTGGAAAATCTTTCCTTATATAAAAGCTATTATTATTTAAAACCACTTGTTTCTGTTTCGGAAAACCCAATTATATTTGTATGAGTTAAGGCCTCTCAATATAAACTTGGGTTAAATTCAAATTCTCAAAACCATACTTTTAAAATGGTTTAAAACCCATATAAATACCTTTTATAACTTGTACAAATTTTTTTTAAACCAAAATTTCCAAATCATTGAATTCAATTTCAAATATTGAACTCAAACTCAAATCAAAATATTTCAAATTTCAAACTAACTCAAATTATTTAAAATACTTTTATCTTCAAAATTCCTTTTCAAATACTTTTCAAATTTAACCCAATTTCATTTCCAAAATCTTTTGGACTCAAGATTCAAACTTTAAAACCATTTCAAATTATTTAATTCAAATATCTGTGACTTAGCTGATTTCATTGTGAAATCCATGTTTGTGTATGTATAGTGTAGTCCAGGATTTTTTACATAATAGTGCAACATCATCAATTATCACAGAATTCAAACACAGCAATATTGATAAGTGGTATAATCTGTAACGCTTGTCTTTATTTACAGATCATGGATGAATATATAAGTTCATCGTAGAAAATAAATCACATCATAGATAAATAAATTACATCACAGATCACAACACAAATCAGTATAATTCAAAACGCAAAGCATCACATATCAGGGACATCAACCAATTAAATCATCCAATCCAAACATCCATCAATTAATTATCTGATTAATTTAAATCAGATTAGTCACTAATCTTGGTTAATTAATGTTAATTAATTACAAACCATTTAATTAATTATTCTTAATTAATTACAATAATTAATTAACCCTTAATCAATAATCATCCCTTAATCACCTTCATTAATTAGTTAACCTTTAATTAATTCGTCACATTATTTAATTTCCTTAATTAATTATAATAAGTGATTGTTCTTAGTCACTTAGTCATCGTTAACCATAAATTAACTAGCGATTAATTTACCTTAATTAATTACCTTAATAAATTAGAAATTAATCCACCTTTAGTTATTAATTTATTAATTAGCCTTTAATTAAATTCTTTAATTAATTAAATTTTAATAAATAAATTATTCTCAAATTAATTACCTTAATTAACTAATCGCATAAACTAATTATTATTTAATTAATTATTATTTTTATCACTTGATTAATCAAGCCTTGGTCATTTATTTAATTATCATAAATTACTTTCATCAAGTAATTATCTTTAAGTACTTAATTTCCTCTTTAGTCACTTAAATTAATTAATTCACTTTTATTTACTTAAGACTTTAATTATTAATTAATTCCTTAAAATTAATCTTTAAGTAATCGACCCTTTAATTATTTTCATTAAGTAATTAATTACATTAATCTATTTGAATTAACCTGAAATTAATCACGATGATAAATTTTCTTTAATTTCTTTCATAAATTTCTATTTGAAAATGCTTAAGAAAATAATTATTCAAAACTCAAAAACAATTTTAAACATGTTTTTAATTTAAATCAATCTTTGAAAAACTTGACTCAAACTTGTTTATAATTTAAATTCAAAGACTTGGTTTATTTTACTTTAAAAACTTATTTATTTTTATATACTTTAAAGTTTAATTTTCTAAAACTTGCTTTACCTTTAAAACTTCAATACTTTATTCTGTTTTTGAAACCTTAAAGAAAACCCGAGGCAGGTGCTTGAATACTCGAGATTAACTTCGAGTTCCCTCCTCTCTCACTTGCTTCGAGTCGAAACTATTGTTTTCCCTATCACGAACTCGAGCACTACCCATCTTCCTCAATACTAAACCGTCCAGACGCATGAGTACATAGGTGCACGTGCACAAACACGCTGGCTATCTACGACCGTTGCCAAGATCGCCGACCAGTCATCGCTAACCCATCCTTCCTATTCCGATCACCCAAAAATCATCGCACACCCAAAAACGAAATCGAGCTGCTTATAACAAAACTGGAACCAAACCGCTCGCTTGAAACCCATCATCACCGATGATCTCGCCCACAATCATCCACGCCTTCACGACCCAAGCTCCATCCCAGTCTCCAGCTTCGATTCTTCCATTTGCGGTGGGGTCCGATCCACTTCTGACATCACAGTGAACTCAAACACCTCGTCCCCTCAACCATCTCACAAAACCCTAAAATCACCTCGCTTAGCCATCATGATCGATGAAAATTTTTGCGCGTATTTTTCTTGGTGTCGCCAACGTCCAAGCTAACTTCACCCACGACCCCGAGGTCCAATCCCACTCCGATCGCCGTGAATTCCCCAATACCCATTCCACGTTCAACACATAAATTTGCTCGATTCACTAAACTAAAATTCATGATTTTTCTTTTAAAAATCATAATTTCCAGAAGCAAAACACATTATATAAAGGAATCAAGTAATTAAGATACTTGTAATTTGACATATATATTAGTTTTACTGTTCTATCTTCTTCCCAGATAAACTTTCTTCCAATTCAACTTAAAATTATTTTTAAAAACTTAATTACATTTAAACACACAACTTTTGTTTAGATCCTCTAGTTTAATTATGATGAAAGAAAAAGAAATCAAATTTTGTTGATCAGGCTTATGCCTGTGAGCTTGGAATAAAATCCAGATTGATGCACAAAGACATGCATATCCCATTTTCCAGATGTAAATACATGCAAACAATACTTTTACTTTAAGTTTAGAAGTGAAATTACTCACAATTTCACATGCAAACATAGCACAACAAATTTTTTTCTCAGGCATCATCAAACTTCAAAATAGATTTTAGCCTTTTAGTTGAAAAGTTTTGCTCACCTGGTCATGTGAACAGAGGACAGGAAATACTTATGAAATTTTTCTTTCTTTAATCCTGGAGAAAGGCAGATTTAAATCTGGAAATTGGTTTTGATCCTTGAACAACAACTAGATTAAGTTGAAATCTGAATCACTACTTAACTTCAGTTGAAAGATTTGAGGTTATTGAATCTGAAAGAGTTTGACTTTAAGTTGAGATGATTTGCATTGAATTCCTGTTTTGATCCCAGGTTTGATTTTCTTCTCTGACTTTGATTTCAGTTTTGATTGAGTTTGTTTGTGATCTGATCTGTATGTATTTTCTTTTTGCTCTGAGTTTTGTTTTTCAGGTTTTTATTTTGATCTGAAGCATTTTGATTCAGTTTTTTTCACATGAAATAAAATAGGCCTGGTTATTTCTTTGTTTTATATGATTTTCATATTTTAAATTTTTAAAAGAAAATTTTGTTTTTCCACATGTATTCTTTGTTAACATTTGTAAAATGCATGTCTCAATTCTTGTACACTTGTTTATTCCACATAAATTTATGTAAAGACCTTCTTTTAAATTTATTTACGAATTGTGTTTCAAATCTTGTCTTGATTTAATTATTTTAAACCCTTTTCACTGTAATATTTTACATAGTATATTTTTAATTTTAAATCCTTATGTTAAAATAAATTAGGTAATATATTTCGTTATGTATATATATAAAATTAAAATAAAGTGTTAAATACGTTTATTCATTTTAAAACTATTATATCTCTAAATAAGTATTTATCTATATAAATAAACAAACGTGTATACATATATGTACATTAGAACTTGTTCTTTAAATGGTTGTTTTAGAAATTTAAATTATATTGAATTTAAATCATAACTTCCAAAATACATATTATATATTAAAATTAGAACACAATTTCTTATTATTATCTTTAAAATATAGTTTAAGTCCAATTTATTTTCTAAGATATTAATTCTTAAATTTTAATCTCACAATTCAATTTAAAATTAATTCCATATACAAATATCTGATTAAATTTGGAAAAATTCACATTTATCCACAATTTGATTTCAAAAATTAAATTAATTGTCAAATTGAACTTATTCCAAATTCGGGAATGTTACAAAATCCCATTATAAGTTTATTTACTTATAAATCTCTTCATTTACAAATTCATTCTTTTCTAATCTTATTATTTATAAAGTCCATTATAAATTCATTTCTATATTTCAATTGCAAACCCATTTACAAATTTGATTACCATTTCATTTTCTAATACTTATGAAACACCGTTTAAAAATCCATTTCATTAACAGTTCAAAAATCTATATTTAAGCATATTTCACGAAGCCATAATTTTTTTATAACATAAAAATTTTAATTTTAATTTATTTAAAATAAATCCATTTCTTTAAGAATTCAAAAATTATCAAAACATATAAATCCATTCTAAATTGAAATAATCATTTTAATATTTTAAATTTCCAAAAAATATGGCCCAATGCTGCAAAAGTACTAAATAAGGGGATTTACATCAGTAATAGCAAACTTGGCATCCATCACATCAAACATGACATAATACAGCGTATATAACAATATATGTAAATAAAAATCAACAATGGTGAGGAATCTAGTTGGATCCCTCTAACCTATAACTTGCAAAAAATATGCATAAGAGAAAATATGTACAATGTCTGCTTCGAGGTAGATGCATGTACAAAGGGTCATGTGCTCATACACGGAAACATATAGAGTCTCCTCTGCTCCAATAGACAGGAATATATCCAACTACTAATAATATAGCATAACATCCAAACAATCATTACATAGCATAAAATAAATTTATTCCCATTTATAAAAAAAATAAGCTGGCTAGAAAGAGTGAGTTTTACTCACTTTGGTTGCAGCCGCCGTTGCAGTATTTTATTTCTATTAAAAAATTAAATGAGCATTTAGTTTTAAACAAAATTTTCAACAACTTCAATTCCACCCAAACCAGCTCTAAAATGTAGGGCTTATCAATATGAATCCAACACAATTTGTTTCGTGTGAAACGAAACCTCGTATGAAGAAGTTACGAATTTATTAGCATAATGAGATAATTAAATAAATTGATTAACTTAACTAAAAATAAATTTAAACTAATACCACTTCATTCGCATGCTTTCTTCCTTCCTAGATCCTCGGGCCCGTGCACGCGTTCGAACCCATCTCACGCACGCCTCCCTTGATTATCGTTCCCTCCACGATCACCTAGAAGTTGATCGGAGACTACCACATTGGCGACCAGGCCCCACGCACCATCGCCCACAACCACGACGAGCTCGGGCATCCCCATGCCTCGCAGCACCCCCTCGAACGCACGTCGTTCGCAGCCAGATCTAATCCATCACGATGCTCCTTTTCCAATCTCTACCGTTGAACTTGAAGATCTTGACGTGCTCTATAACTTTATAGTTGAGAGTTTTTACTAATTGTTTGTTGATTGATAGATAATTAAGGAATAAAACCGATGATTTTCGGCCGTTCGAGTTGTTAGTGGCGGCTGCGTTCTTTTAGATGGTTAGGGTTTGCAACTAAGGTCCTTATATAGACAAGTTTTCGACACTATTCATGCCTAAAATATTTTCGAACTCCAATCTAAGCGTGCCGCCTAGCATTCCTATTGTTTTACCCTTATTCTGAACACAATGGAATCTATATCGAAGGCCAATTCCATCAAATACAGAAGATAGCTTTTCGAAATCAAATTATTTTAATTAAATATCCTTTAGTTAGTATCTACGCGTTTCGAACTCGCACGATCAAACGGTAAGTCCAATCGTCACGAAATTCAACATCATACTATAATTCACTATTACGGATCCAATGAAACCGGTTTCGTCTAATTCGAAATAGTATCAAAAATGACTATTTTTACACGTTAATTAAATCAAATAAATTCCTATTTCTATTAATTCACTTTTAAATCAAATTTAAAAGTTTACTAACTTCATTCTAATTCAAATAGAATTTAAATCGACCTTAAAAATCATTTTCACTTATACTAAATTCAACATTCAATTATTTCCACAATTTCAAATATTAAATTGAACAATTTAATTATCCTAATAAATCATTATATTTGAAATATGAGTTGTTTAACTTATAAAATTTACCTTTTTAATGCTTAAAATCAATTAAATATTCCAATTTCAGATGACGGAAATTCTTGGTCATAATGTTCTCCTCTTCTGAAAAGAATTTCGTCCCCAAAATTACCAAGTAAGAAAGTGTCATAAAGTCCATTAACTTTTCGAAAACAATTAGCCGAAATATGTTACCCGATTCTTTCAAACCTTTTAACATTTCCAAAATCAATTAGTTAAACTTCTTATAAAAACTTTCTCTAAGTTTTCAAATCCATTATTAACTTTCCAAAACCAATTAATATAGTTAGTTAATAACTAATACTCTTTTAAAAGTCAACTAATTTACGATGTTTTTAGCTCCCGTTTGAAATTTTAATGGCGTCTCCCTCTTCTTCTTTTTCTTTTGATTCTGCTTCTTTCCCTCCTCTTTCGTCATCGTCTTCATCATTTTCGTCCTCTTCATCTGCTCCTATTCTTTCTTCCCTTCTTTCTTCTGCTCCTTGTCAGTCTGTATCTTTGTTACCTTCTTCCGTTAAGGATTCATCTTCTGTTAATTCGAATTGGTCATCGCTCTTCAAGTCTTTGCCGAGAAATGCTGGTTCTTATAAGCCTATCCATTTTGATATTTCTAAGGATAAGTCGTCCACTGTTTTACCCGATCTTGTTAGTGAAGAAGGCTTAAAATACTGGGAAAATCATTTGGTTGGTTTTTTCTTGGATGGTACACTCTCATTCTTGACGGTTGTCTCTTTTCTGAAAAGATTTTGGAAGCTCAAAGGTGATGTGGATTTTAAATCTGACGGTTATAATTTCTATTTCAAGTTTTCGAATCAAGATGATAGGGATTATGTTCTTAGTTTGGATCCTATTTTTATTAGAGGTAGAATGTTTGTTATTACTAAATGGGATCCTTCGGTTGGTATTTCACAAGCTCAAGTCAAGAAAGTACCTGTACGGATTCACTTTCACAGAATTCCTATTATTCTTTGGACATTGATTGGGATTAATTGGTTGGCATGCCATGTTGGTAGGCTTATATGTTTTGATAGTAGCACTGAAAAATTACAGAGATTTAAGTATGCTAAAGCGCTAGTGGAGATTTCACCTGAGTTTGAATTACCTGATTCGATTCCTATTCCACAATTGGGTAACAATTGTCCGGATGTTCAATTGTCTTATGATTGGAAACCAAAGATTTGTACCCATTGTAAAAATTTTGGTCATGACTCTACATATTGTGAATTTGTTAATAGGGTTGAAAATATAGAAGTTAATAAGGAACAAGTTGTGATGAAGAATGTAGATAAAATTCAGTCTGATCTTGTTACTCATACTGATTATAAAAACCTAAATGAGCAAGGATGGAAAAATGTTAATAGGAGGAATAAAGGAATTTGGAAAAGGAAAAAACCTGTGAATGTTAATATTCTTAATACAGTTGATGAAAGTGTTTTGAAGGAAAATGGTGTTGATATCTTAAATAGTTCTTGCCCTAATCCTTCTAATTCTTTTTCAATTTTATCAAATTCTTCTTTTGATAAATCTCTGGATAGTTTTTCTTCTGAAACTAATTCAATGGTCACATCTCCTTCTTGTGTAAACCTTTCAATTTCTTCAACTGTTGCTCCTAATGTTGAAAATGTTGGATCTACTGTTAACCATGTTTCATCTACATGTGGTTCTCAGTTTAGTGCTCAATCTCCTTCTAACTTGATTTCTAGTTCTTCTTGTGTCAATCTTTCAAACAATTCATCAGTTGCTTGCAATGTTATAAATGTTGTTTCTTCTAATAGCTCTTCACCTATGACATCTTCATGTTGTTCTCAATTTAGTAATATGTCTCCTTCTAATCTTGGTTCCAGTTCTTCTTCACCTTATTTGCACTTGTCTCCTCCCAGACATATTATTCTTCCTCCTCCTTCTTCATCAAGTGATGTTGTTGGTGCTATGAGTGCTGGTGATTTGAATAAAGGCAGAGAATTTAAGCCCCATGAGGTTCTTCCAATTTCTTCTGCAAAAAATAATTCTCACACAAGACATACAAGGAAGAATCCTTCACCTTTGTTACCTCCTCTTCCATTTAAATGAACAATATTGCCTTCTGGAATATTAGGGGTGCTAATTCACCCTCTAAGCAGATAGAGATTAGTAATCTTTTAAAGGAAAGGGATATTCATTTAATGTGTATATCTGAAACTAAGCTTGATATTCAATCTTAAATTAAGGCTGCATGCAAGATAGCTCCATCTTGGTTATTTGATCATAATTTTTTGAATCTAATTATGGTAGACTGTTGACTTTATGGAATCCAAGTATATTCAAACTCTCTAGAATTAGTGCTTCAGATCAATTTATTCACTATCAGTGTATCCATTTACCTTCAAATCTGAATTTTCATCTCACTTCTGTTTATGCTCATAACTCATTGTCTTTTAGACAAGTTTTTTTGGATTATCTTCCTTCTTTAAATCCACTCTCTTGTCCTTGGCTTATTGGTGGTGACTTTAACTGTATGTTTGCTTGTGATCAGAAATTTGGTGGTTGTTCCTTATCACTCAAGGATATCTCTCCTCTTAATAGTGCTATTGTCAATCATATCTGATTCCTGTTAAATTTTTTGGTTCTGATTTTACATGGTCCAATTGTAATAGGAATGGTAATGTAACTCTATGTAAACTTGATCACATTTTTATAAATCTTCCATTTCTTCATAATTGGCCAAATTCATTTTATCAAATTCTTCAGCCTTCCTTATCTGATCATTGTCCACTAATTTTTCAATGTGGAGTTGATAATTTTGGTGGAAGGAAACACACTTTTAATTTTTTTAATTTTTGGACTAAGCATGAGGATTTTTTTGATATTCTGAAACAGGTGTGGAGCATGCAATTTGGCAAAGACCCGTTGGCAAATGTTATTCACAAGATGAAAGTGCTTAAGTTTCATCTTAAGGTGTGGTCATCAGCTAATTTTGGTAATGATTCTAAGCTTTCTACTCAGATTAGGAATGATCTCATTAAGATTCAGGAAGCTTTGAGTATCAGGCCTTGTGATTCTTTATTAAAACATGTTGAACTACAATTAAAGAAAGAGCTTGAGCAAGTCATTGATAGGGAAGTGTCATCTCTTAAACAGAAAATTCATTTGAAAATGGAAAAGGAGGCTGATAGGAATACTAAGTACTTTCATAACTTTCTTAAAGTTAAAAGAAATCGTGATTGCATTTTTCAGATTAAGGATATGAATGGGCAATTGGTGAATTCTTCTGATCGTATTAATCAGGCTTTTGTTCAATATTTTTCATCTGTTTTAGCACCATTCTCTTCTTTCATTCCTGAACTTAAACCCCTCTTTAATATTTCTCTTCCCACATTGTCAAACTTCCAATCATTTTCTCTGATAAGTGAAATAACTGCTGAAGAAATTAGGAATGCTGTGTTTAGTATGGATAGTAATAGTTGTGGAGGCCCAGATGGTTATAATGCACACTTCATACAACATAGTTGGTATATTATTGGAATTGATATTGTCAAAGCAATTAAATTCTTTTTTCTTCACAATAAACTTCCTGCTGGTTTATCTGCAACTGCTATAGCATTAATTCCTAAGATTGTGAATCCATCTTCAGTTGTTGATTTTAGGCCTATCTCATGTTGTAACATCATTTATAAGATCATCTTAAAGATTTTAGCTAACAGACTACAACTTGTCTTGCCATCCATTATATCCATTAATCAAGCTGCATATATTGATGGTAGATCTATTAGTGATAACATTCTATTGACTCAAGAGTTGCTATTTGGTTATGAGAGGAAATATATTTCACCAAGGTGTATGTTAAAGTTGGACATTAGGAAAGCTTTTGACTCTGTACATTGGAACTCTATTTTAGCTGTCATGTCTAAAATGAATTTTCCAAAACCATTTTTAGCTTGGATATATACTTGTATTTCTTCACCTATGTATTCTATTTCAAGAGATGGTGGTTTATATGGATATTTTAAGGGTGTGCATGGTGTTAGGCAAGGTGATCCTATTTCAGCCTACTTGTTTATAATTGTGATGGAGCTTCTTAACTCTATGTTTAAGGATCTTGTTGTTAAAAGAATCTTTCAGCTACATCCTAAGTGTAAGCAGCCTCTTATTACTCATCTTCTATTTGCTGATGACTTGGTTGTTTTTACAAAGCCTACTCATGATAATATTCAGTGCATTCTTTCAACTTTGAAGCTTTTCCATTCTATCACTGGTCTTCAGATTAATCTAGCTAATTCTAATATTTTGGTTGCTGGATTAAGTTCTTTGGAAAAAAATAATATCATCAATCTCTCAGGTCTTCATGAATTGCCTAGAAACTATTTCTACTTGGGTTTGCCTCTGATTACTTCTAGAATTACCAAACAAGATTGTATGCCTCTGTTTAAAAATATCATTGAAAAACTTCTTATTTGGCCTATTGAAAAATTATCACAAGCTGGTAGATTAACTATTGTACAGTCAATTGCTGTGGCCATGACTACCTATTGGACAAGGCATTATATTCTTCCAATTAAGCTTATTAATATGATTTCAAGTGCTCTTAATAAATTCTTATGGCATGGTGATCCTTTTTCTAGGAAGTTAATACCAATTTCTTTCCATAAACTTTTTGATGCAAAGAAACATGGAGGTCTTGGAATAACAAACATCTTTCAGTGGAACAAGGCTGCAATCTCTGTGTATTTTAATAAAAATTTTACAACTGATAACAATCTTTGGTCACAATGGGTTAATCACAATCTTATTGGTAGGAGAAATTTTTGGACTATGTCAATTCCTCAAAGTTGTAGTTGGAGTTGGAGGTGTATTCTAAATCTTAGAGATTCATTTATACCTTTAATTCAATGTAACTTTGTTCTGATTAAAGATTTATCTTTCTGGCATTCTCCATGGGCTAAACAAGGTTTAATCCTTAGTTCTATAGTTGATTATAACTTGAGAAGAAATTCTGGTATATCAGAAGAGGCTAAAGTTGATGATTTTATTCATGATGGCAGTATAGTTTTGCCATACTCCAGTTCTTACCATTTAAGAAACTTATGGAACATCATTTCAAAAAACCCTATTATCAGGTCTGATAATGTGCTAGTATGGTCCGGGAAGAATTTTTCTATTAAGCTTGTTTACAAGACTCTCTGTGATAATGGTATACAATTTCCCTGGCATGCTAGAATTTGGAAAATAGGTGGTAGTGCAAAGGAAAATTTGTTGTTATGGAAAGTTATGGCTAATGCTTTAAATACCAAAGATAAACTTTGTAGAATTGGTGTTATCTCAGAGAATCAATGTGTATTTTGTAATTCTAGCACGGAATGTAATACACATTTATTCTTTGAGTGTCCTTTTGTTTTCCAAATTTGGTACAAATTATTATCAATTGGTGGATTTTATAGGCCTTCAGCTGTTGGTGCTATTGAGTGGTTTAATATCTTCAAGGCAACTAGATGGAAATCACGTAAACTAGGCTTTTGCTTAAGATCCTAAAGAGATTGATTTATGAAGTATGGAAAGAGAGGAATAATAGAATTTTTGGTAATAGTGTAAAGAACTCTTCTCAGTTGTTTAGTCAGATACATTGTAATATTCTCAATTTTTTGAAAACTGATGCATGTTAAGTATGATGTATCATCTTTCTTACTATGTATTTCTCAGAAATTCTGATAGTGTGCTTCACTTTGGAGGCTACTGGAATTTTCTCTCATTTTACAGTGTGAAGCTTCCATTGTTGAAATGTTATTCTGGTGATCAATATTATTATGATGACTGATTCATAGGTCTTGCTATAGCATGCATTCATTCAGATTATTTGCTGAGGATTTTTCCTATGAAGAGTTGCTTTGTTGCTGATGGTATTGATTGATATGGAGGGATGATGGAGTTGTCATGCACTGCTTTTATTTTCTGAGATCATCACTGGTTCCTTTGGTTGCAATGTTACTGCCATGTATTTCTTTATTGAGTTTAGTTAGTTGTAATGCAGCTGTTTGTTGAGGTAGCTGGTTATTTATTGTTTTTTGTAGTCTGGTTATCATGTTTTTGTGATTTTCTTGGAGAATTGTAATTGTTTTGCTTGTAAGTCAAGTTTTATGTTTGTAATATTACATTAGTTAATAAAGTGAGCTTTTTGCTCTTGCTTTTCAAAAAAAAAAAGTCAACTAATATCATTTCAACTTATAACTCAAAATCAAAATTTTAGTAATAAAATTTTTCCAAAATTTTAGTATAAAAAATTTTCCAAAATTTTCAGAAAATTTCTAACACCTTAATTTTGCTAAAAATTTCACCAACGTCTCCTTTGCAAGGTTCGATCGTAGTAGAATTATATATATATATATATATATATATATATATATATCACAAACATACATCTCACCTTCGAGGATAAGGCATACCGTGGAAAAAATATAAAAGTATGATATGTAATCTGAGATATGTACCTTATATATTATATAGCGAACATATACGGCTAATATAGCAAGAAAGCGAGCTCCAAATGCAAAGCATACACCATCCTCACCTACTAAACACTCAACAACAAATGAGAACAATGTGTATAAAAAGTAATATAAATATATAACATATACCAATACAATAACTATATATGCCAATATAGAAAATGCAATAAAAATAACCATCAAACAACTAACATCCAACAAACCAATTAATTTGTTTACTACCTAGTTTTCATCTAACTAATTCACATTCAAGTTAACTAACAATCATTTTATTACATTCACTCTCATTTTACTTTCATTTGATTCTCACCAAATTAGTTTGCGTTCATTCCTTCATATTTAATTAGTTCACATTCTATTCATTTCAACTCATTTATTAACATTCATTTGTTAACAAACATTTTCTAATGTAAACACTTAACTTATAAAACCCCTGTATGATGCATACATATCATCCATATGCAACTCGATCACACAATTTCACTTCCGAACTAGTATCTTTCACACAACCACCCTATGCGGACTCAGATTCAGTTCCTTGATCATAAAACCACCATCCACCTTGAATAGCCATATACTATGATAGAGAACATCAAAATCAATCAAAAATCCACACTCAGGCATTGCCTTCAAGAAATCAAGTGAAAAATCCAAACTCGGATCAGTGTAAATCACCTCGAAATCATATATTTGAAACTGGATCAAATAGTTACGCGGATAAAACAATATACATACTACTTAAGCATTAATTCTAATTGGTTCTTATTATACCTCATTCTTAGTCTGATTCTTTTATTTGTTTTCAGTTCCTTGTACATTCATTTGATCCGTATTCACTTTAAAATCAAATTCAATTATTCATATTAATTTTACTTAAATTTAATTCATTAACATTCACTTATTAATCTTCACTTCAAATTTAATTTATGCTTAACAATATTTCATATAGAATTTACTTATTATATCTTCATTTATACAACAACACTTAATAACCATTTCATAAAATTATTTACTTAAGTTTATAAACATTTTACTTAAGTAAACTACCATTTCTTAGTTCCATTACCAAATTTACTTTCTTAACATTCACATTCAAATTATATCAAACAACATTTTGAAATATATTCACTTCTTTTCACAACTCAAGTTTAAAGTGCATTTATAACTTATGCTCGTCTTCAATTAAAATTCTAATTCTAATTCCATTTAACTTGTTTCATTAAGTCATAACAAATTCAAATTTCTTTCATCCCACTTTACTTAACTTTAAGTTAAATTTCATTATTGATAAATCAAATTCTAAATTAGATTTCTTTTCTTCTTAATATTATCATCCAACAAATTATAAATTTGTTTCTAGCTTAACATTATTCTCATCGATCATATGGTGTCCTACGCACCGACCAGAATTCATAAACAATTCAACGGATAAGTAAATACAATATAAAACATCTTATAATCACTAACAAATACGTGATCTAATCACTAACAAATACATGATCATATATAATACGCTCAAACTCAATCTAGGGTGCTACTGACCCTATCCATAATGAGTACCTCTCAAACCTAGGTATTAGCAAAATCCTAAGTTTTGATACCACGCTGTGATGATCTGCAAATCTATACCCTCTGAACCAATAATAAACCACACATGTCTGACCCAAAAAGCATAGAATGACGGAAAGTCATGAGAAAGAAGAAAGAGGGTGAGAAGAAAGAAAAAAGAAAGAAGAAGACAAGAGAAGAAGAAGAGAGAAACTAAACCATAATAATACAGAATCTCACGTCGCAGCGGAGTAACATATAATATAGAAGAAGATCTTTACAAAAGATAAACTGTAATATTCATACGTCAATCAGAGTACATGAATAAATAATTACCAGCTTGGATAGTTATAACAACCTATCCTCACAAATGCTGATAATTTACAAAAATAATGCAGCGGAAAATAAACAGATACGTATATACGACATGAAGATCTCTAGCTCGTCTGCTGAAGTTCCAAAAGCAACAAATCTGAACCTGTAAATATACTCAACCTGACTCGAGCATTGAAAGGGAAGAATACCCGGTTCAGACTGGTAAACCAGCGTGAGAAAAATACATCTCAGTCGAATTTTAAAGTTTTAAGATTACCAACTTACTTTACCAAAACAAAGGGTTAATACCGCGCCAACACATAAACACGAACGGTTTTTCTCTTATGATAACCAAATCATTTCATATCAAATTCTGTTATATTATAATAGTGTCTGTTACATAAATAATAATTAATCATAGCTAAAATTGTTACATTATTAAAGTCCAACATAATAGGTTTACAAACAAAATGGCAGGCACGTAGTGGATATTGGATTCCATACAAATGACAAGTAAGGGAATACCTTCCGTATAGTACACCTCTAGAGGGATGCACCTAGGGAGCATATAGTGCTCGCCTAAACCAATACAAAACCGGCCTACCTCTTCCTGGTTGGTATCGAATATGCCATCACCCCAGTCATTTCGACCTTTAACGGGTACCTGAGTCATACATTCACCACATACTTAGACATGTGTAGAGTAAATCTAGTAGGATGATGACATCTCTTAATGGGAGCGACCCACGTAGCCTTGCTTCTTCTACCCTATTTTAGTCATTTCCTGGGGTGTGAGGCCAAAAGATGTATCGAATACCTTTCACATATTGCATCATCTTTGAATGCCACATTTCCATTAACTACTATCTGTCTTCCACAAAATACAACTCTTAAGCTCATACATCTCAAGGAGGGTGTTAAGCTAAGAGAAGTTGCTTTTTCCACCACCATAGATGTATGTTTGTAAAAACTAATATACATAATCTCAGAAAATGCATTGTCGGAAATCCATCCATAAAGGTTGTCCAGGAACAGGACAAACTAAAGGTACATTCCTACCACATCCTATCGGGGAATCCCTAAGATTAGTAGTGAATAGTCCTTGCGTTGGATATTTCATGACAAAGAGACAACTCCTACTGTATGTATAATGGGATTTTAAACCCAAATGATCAACAAGCAGTCCTTCACTATGAAAATCAAAAATATCAATATCACCAACAAACCTGCAATCTTCGCATATAGGTTGGTCCGAAGTGGTTTTCGAATAAACCGATCTTGGTCTCTTCGTACCACTAATGCAAAAGCGTTACTCAACCTCATATAGAAACCAAGTCTCGTAGACTTATCACGTTTCCATCTTTCAACTTTCTATCCTTCGACCAAGAAGGAAGCTACGTAGATAAGAGTAATCACTCTGCACTACTCGAATCAACATCCTTTACGCCAAACGATAATCAAGTCTACATAGATGGCTACGTACTAAGTGTACGATTAATAGTTTCCACATCAAGTCGAGAAGCTAAAATGGCCAAAAATATATTTTAGCACATAAATATCCACTAGGCCTTATTTATTAATCTTTTATTTATTAAATAGCTTTTCCAAATTTATTACTCCAAATTACCTTTAAAAAGATATATTCTCGAAACCATTTCAATATTTGGAAAACATTTCATAAACTTGTTTTAGTAATAAGTGAATTCACAATTTATTGTATTTTCAAACAATTTAAACTCTATTTTGAAATATCACTTTCCAAAACATTCATTTTAAGGATTTTTCACTTTAAAAACGTGAATATATTTCCTTTATAAACTTTCACATTTAACTTATCAAATTAAATTGATTTCGGATTTATAAAACAATGTTTATAAATTTCATTTATAGTTTATAAAAACTTCTATATATAAAATTCCTTTATTAACAATTTCCATTTGTATCTAATTTATATGTCAAAATCCCATTATAAGTTTATTTACTTATAAATCTCTTTACTTACAAATTCATTCTTTTCTAATCTTATTATTTATAAAGTCCATTATAAATTCATTTCTAAATTTTAATTGCAAATCCATTTACAAATTTGATTACAATTTCATTTTTTAATACTTGTAAAACACCGTTTAAAAATCCATTTCATTAATAGTTCAAAATCTATCTTTATGCATATTTCACAAATCCGCAATTTTTTTATAACATAAAATTTATAACTTTTCATTTATTTAAAATAAGTTCATTTATTTAGAAATTAAAAAGTTATTAAAACATATATATTTTCAAAATCACTTTGAAATCCTTTTTAAATTGAAATCGTCGGTTTAATAATTTTAATATCCAAATGGCCAATACCGCAAAAGTACTAAATAAGGGGATTCACACCAATAATAGCAAACATGACATCCATCACATCAAACATCACATAATACAGCATATAAATATGTGTAAATAAAAATTAACAATGGTGAGGAATCCAGTTGGATCCCTACAACTTGTAACCTCCAACAAATATACATATGAGAAAATATGTGCAATGTATGTTTCGAGGCAGATGCGCGTACAAAGGATCATCTGCTCATACACGGGACCGTATAGGGTCTTGTCTGCTCTAATAGGCAGGAATATATCCAACTACTAATAATATTGCATAATATACAAAAAATCATTACATAGCGTAAAATAAATTTATTCCCACTTATATAAAAATATAAACGGGCCAGAGAGAGTGAGTTTTACTCATTTTGGTTGCAGTCGTTGTTGCAGCGTTTTATTTCGATTAAAAATTAAATAAGCATTTAGCTTTAACCAAAATTTTCAACAGCTCCAAATTCATCCAAATCAGCTTCAAAATGTAGTGCTCATCAATACAAATCCAACGCGATTCGTTTCGTGCGAAACGGAACTCGTATGAAGAAGTTACGAATTTATTAGCATAACGAGATAATTAAATAAATTAATTAACTTCTAAAAAAAAATTAAAATAATACCCCTTCACTCACACGCTTTCTTCCTTACCATATCCTTAGGCCTGCACACGCGTTCAAACCCATCTTACGCACGCCTCCCTTGATTGTCGCTCCCTCCAAAATCGTTTAGAGTTGATCGGAGACCACCACATCGAAGCCCATGGCCCTACGCACCACCGCCCACAACCACGACGAGCTCGGATATCCTTATGCCTCACCTTATCCCCTCGAACATGCATCATTCATGGCTAGATCTAGGCCACCATGAAGCTCCATTTCCAATCTCCATCATTGAACTTCAAGATCTCGACGTGCTCAACAACTTTGTAGTTTAGAGTTTTTGCTAATTGTTTATGATTAAGAGATAATTGAGGAAGAAAACTGATGATTTTTGGTCGTTCGGGTTGTTAGTTGTGGATGCGTTCTTTTAGATGCTATGGTTTGCAACTAAGGTCCTTATATAGACAAGTTTTCAACACTATTCACGCCCAAAATATTTCCGAACTCCAATCGAAGTGTGCCGCCTGGCGTTCCTAATATTTTATCCATATTCCGAACATAATGGAATATATATCGGAGGCCAATTTCAAAATATACAGAAGATAGGTTTTCGAAATTGAATTATTTTAATTAAAATTCGTCTAATTAATTTCTATGTGTTTCGAACTCGCACGATCAAACGATAAGGCCAATCACCATGAAATTCGACATCATATTATAATTCACTATTGCGCATCCAATGAAATTGGTTTCGTCGAAATCCGAGATAGTGTCAAAAATGAATATTTTTACACGTTAATTAAATCAAATAAATTCTAATTTCTATTAATTCACTTTTAAATCAAATTTAAAAGTTTACTAACTTCATGCTAATTCAAATAGAATTCAAATCAACTTTAAAAATCATTTTCACTTATATTAAATTCAACATTCAATTATTTCCATAATTTCAAATATTAAATTAAACAATTTAATTATCCCAATAAATAACTATATTCGAAATATGAGTTATTTAACTTATAAAATTTACTTTTTTAATATTTAAAATCAATTAAATATTCATTTCAGATGACTAAAATTATGGGTCGTTACACCATCCGTGTTTATTTATGGCGTGGTCTTTTGAGATACCTTTATTCTTTCAAAAAGTTTTACAAATATAGTAATTCATACTACTTGATTTTTTTCTCACGCTGCTTTATCAAATTAATCTGGATGTTCTTGTTCTTATAACGCTTGGGTTAGCTCGTGTATTTTTTTAAATATCGTTGACGATTCATTGGAGCTATTGTAAAGGAGCTGGATGACTACCTACCATAGATTTTATTTCTACTGCATTACTTTGTTTATTTTTATATCAGCAATTGTGAGGCCAGGTTGTTATAACTGTCCAAGCTGATGACATGCTAGTTTACTATGATTATAGTACCTATAAAGTTTTTCTTTGTGAAAGTACCGTTTTGATATTATATGTCATCATTCCGTTGTGAGATTCTAATATTGTGTTCTTATCTTTCTTATTCTTTTTCTTTTCTTCTTTTATTTTACCCTAACGTTCTGCCTTTCCGGCACATGGGTACTCGGCATATAAATACCGTGGCTGTATTAGCGTCGACATTTGGAAGTTGGAAAAGCAGACATTACATTTTGATAGCAATTACAGTGTATTGTAACCATGAGAAATTTTATCACAATAAAAGTAAACATATCGTTTTAAATATTTTTATTCAAGAAGTATCAAGACTGGATATTGATACACCCGTTAAGATAAAGTACACAATGCTCTCCATACTTTGAGAAGTATATTACTCATGGCAATTAGGGAAACCAAGAGGTTTCGCGGGAATGACTCATTCAATAGTTTTCTGTTAGTTAATATAACTAAAGTAAAATAGAAAATATCAATGTGGCAATACTACAGAGTTCTATCGACTTGAGAATATTGTTGAACTTCAATGTAGACACTCCACTTTGATTATAGTTAAATCATGACACGGTGTCAATCGAATGACTATTTAGAAGTGAATTCGTCTCTTCGGTTAAATGAGGTTACTTTAACGGCCAACTGAAGTTAACTTAAAGTTAAAGTCTTTGGCCATAATTGTTCATTTAAAAATAATTGTTATTATTAAACCAATGATTAGAGTTTGGACTATACAAATTGAATATGGATGGTAATGGAATTTAACCATTACCAAATTCCATAAATCCTAATGTGATATAGTTTTGATGAAGAGAATTAGTGTAAATAATCATCACCACCTGGGACCGCTTGAAATAAGTAAAATTGGAATTTACCGAAACTAAGGAAGCAATAAATTTGGCTTGATATGATTTTATGTTTTGATACATATGTACTAATACATAAATATATATATATATGTATGTATGTATACATATATATATCTGTACTTTAGTAATAAAAAAAGTCGATTTTGTCAAATCATACATATGGTTAAAATAAAATACATATACATATATATTATTTTATTTTATTGTATATTTAATTATATAACATCAATCTATATTATTAATGGTTTTAGATATAATTTTAATATATATACACTCTTTTCATAAAAAATATTTATTTATGCACATATTTATGTACATAAATAAAAGTGGAAATTAGTCACAAGGGACTCTTTAGCAAGTGCAATTAGTTTCGAGGATACACAATTTAAATAATTACTTTTAAGGACAGAATGTAAAATAATTAGTTTCTAAGGCCTAAAAACCTATGAAAGTATGTCCTTGAAAGTAATTGGACTGCTGGCTTTGTCCTTAAAAGTAATTATTTTGCTGATTTTGGCCTTGAAATCAATTTCTACGGATGTGTATTTTAGAAACTAATTGGACTGCAAAGTTTGTCCTTCCAGTGAAATCCCCCTAAATAAAATATAATTAAATTGCAAAATTAAATTTTGAATTTGAATTTAAAAGGTATTTTTATATACAGATCTACTTTCAAAATTTTAATTTTGAATTTTAAATAATATATAATATATTTTTAAATATTATCTTATGTATATAAAGGCATACATGTAAATAACATTGCTTTACATTCTTATATAAATATATATGTGTGTGTATCTATTCTAATACAAATATATTTTTATGTCACATTAAAATATATAAATAGACAACATGTAAATACATAAAGAGGATAACATGTCATATCAGTGTAAATGCCAATGCTTAAATACAAGCATGTTAAAACGTGCACACTGTATATATTAAACATGCACGTACATATACATGCATATATGATACATAAGTGCGCATTATATATTATATATAAAATCAAACAAAATTCTTCTATTAATAGATTAAATAAAATAATGATTTTATTTAAAATTAATTTAGATCAGGTCTAAATTAGTTTAGACTTTATAGGCCCAAATAACATCAAAAATGAAATTATTTTAATTCACTCATTTAACCTACTGCATGCTAGCCTAGGTTCAACAATGGTATTAGAGCCCAATAGCCTATGCAATCTAAATTACCAGTATCAGGGTCGACTCATTAAACCCTATCATTTAGTAGGGTGTCTAGTGGAGTGGTATCTAAGGTTGGGTTTGGATAATCAAGTATTCTACTTCATTTGGCTATTGGCCTGTCTTGAAAGGATAAGGTAAGCACATAGGCTATTCCCCATATAAAGGCCTAAACTTATTTAGGTCTTGGGTTAATTTTCAAAATCTATCAAAATAAAATTTTAAATTTCAAAGGTTAAATTTAAAATAAATAAAAATAATATTTAAAACTTAAAAGGTTAAATTTAAAATAAGTAATGAATTTATAGATGTTGTAAAATAATTTTCAAAATTCTTTGAAAATAAAAAATTATTAATAATTCATTGGATTAATTAATTAATTAATTAATTAGATAAGATTAATTAATAAAATTACTATAAGGTTATACATAGTATTATTATATAAGTTAACTAAATTGTAAGATGTTATCCAAGAATTAAACTTATGGACCCAGCTTAGTAGCTCAGTTGGTTAGGGGCGGTACTTGTAGGGCACCATTCGCACACAAGGTTTTCAATGCGATACCCGACTTTTGAATCCCATCGCCTCCGCTATTTAGGTTGCCAAAAATAAATCCCTTGAGTGTGACAAATTAAAAGGGTCACAGGTAATTGAGGGAATGCTTGTCAATTTCTCTTTGAAACTTCAACAAGTTGTTTAAAAAAAATATAAATATATAACAAAAAGGTGGAACTATAAGAAACACAAAATATATTTAACGAATAAATACATACGTATAGGTACATATATCAGATTCTAGATGTATCTGAAACTTGAATCATAGGGACATTTCATAATAAATAAATTATTCCATAATTCAATATCACTCAAATAAATAAATTAAAGATTATCAATACAAATGTTGTTCTCTACCATTTATATATTAACAAATTACTTGCATACTCCTTAGTTGTTGAGATTTCCTCGAGCTAGAGATGTTAACTAGGTACTATTAACATAAAGAATAGACAAGGTAGGATACATGCATATGTTTGATGCATATATGTTGAGCTTTCCTCAAGGTATGTGCATTATACTTAGGCCATAGCAAAATATTTGTATGATTGAATATTCCCTCTTTAGCTGTAGAGCTTTCCCTAAAGTAAAGATGAGATTAGGACAAGGACCATAAAGATTAGGAGTTGCATATGATACAATAGATAAGAAGTTATAAATTATATGTGGGCGGATGATTTATTGGGTTTTCCTCATGGTTAGAAACTCAAGTCATTTGAGTCCTAACACACAATAGAGAAGTAGAAATACTTCTTTGTTTCACCATAGGATTTTGAGAAATATAAAATCTTGTAGGAGCCGTATTAGAAAAAAATAGTAAAATTTAATATTTCTAATATTTTAAGAACATCTCCTATGTATAAATTGAACCGATTACTTCAGTAAATTTAAGCAATCAATATAATTAAAAATATATTCATTAGTTAAAATATATAAACGAACTAAATTAGATTGACAGATTGAAATTTAAAATATACTTAAAATAAGTTTTCGCATGTTGTCAATTCAAGACCCATGCAAGCATCTAATTATACAACTACTAAATACGTTCGTAACTTGGTGACTTATGATTTTATTTGACCGAGACTGTGTATTGTCTTCAATGTCCAAACTCTAAAAGCAATACAAGAATATGGATATTTGATCCATATACAATCACCTATTAATGTTACATGGTGAATGGTCAAATTCAAAATGTATGAAGCATCGATGAAATTAGTTCATTTGAAACAAGCAAGTAAACTGTAGTATGAGATCTTCTATTCAATATGGTCGATTACAATAAAGATCTTGTTATGTTAAATGTAACGCTGGATCAAGAGCTAAAAAATAAATCTAAGAATTTGATCACCAAAATGTCAATTTGATCAGTTTACCTAAAGTGAAACTCATTTGATATCCTTACATTTTAAGGATGACCAAATGCATCTCTATAAAGAGCTCATTACGATATTATAGTAGGAGCATACCATATAACACTTTTTGGCAACAGTTCCATGTTATGAAATTGTTTTCATAAAGATACCATTTATGGAATAATAACTGTTTCCGGTAATGACTGAAAATATACATAGTTGTATTTTAATAAAGATATTTTGGATGTTCATTTTAAGGTAAAACTATGATAGTAGTATTTGTTTTCATAACAAAAGTGATGCATTGAAAAATACAAAAGTACTAAACATTTTCAATTACTTTGGAATTATGGACTAGGATACAATTTTGATAAATAATTCTTTAATCATATAATTATGAATTATGTAGTACTAGTGAATTATATCTCAAACAATATAGGATAAAGCACCCATTCAGTGGACGTGACATAAGAGTTAGTGAACTCTTTTAATTGATACATATAGATGTATGTAATCGTAGATCTAATAATATCAAAAAAATAACACATACTTCGTTTAATTCACCAATAAATTATCACAAACATGAACAAGTGTATTTGATACACATATAGTATATCTATGATAAGTTCATAGAATATTAAATAAAAGTAAATAATATAATATGCAAAAGAAAATAAAATGATTCGATTAGATAGAATAGTTGAGTGTATTGGAAAGAGTTCTAAATGTATCAAAAAATGAATAAATATTCAATCTTAAAAGTTACTCTTCTCTATAATACATAATGATGTATCGGCGAGGAGTAATCAAACTTTGTTGCACAAAGTACAGTTGACAATGAGTGAAGTGGAGTTAACTTCTTTCTACATGCTTATGTACTTAAGAATATAGTGCATAAGGTTAATATTAGTTTCATTTAATGCATAGTTTACGAAATCATACAAGATAAGGGTTTATAAGAAATTCCAATATATCCTACGCCAAGGAGTTGACGGGTTGTGCGAGTCGAAAGATTACACATGATAATTATTCATGAGGAACCTTATGTTGACTACACCAAAAGGAGTTTGGGAACAATCATCATTGGATGACCAATTAATGTGTTGAACATAAGTTTTGTAAACTAAAACCAAATAATTATATGCATATAAGACAATTCACAATGTATTTATGACTGCATGTTTGGGTGCACTAAGAAGAAATTGTTGTTTCATGAAACACCGACTTCGTGATAAAGGAATTTCTTTCGAAAACTATTAGCAACAAAACCGATTTAAATATGATCCAAAAATAAAACTAATTACAAGGAATGCATTGAAATTAACCAAACCTAAACGAACACAACATATTAGAATGTCCAGTAGATATTCTCACACATTAAGGAGAAATAATGAGTGTCTTATCAATGCTGAAAGTAGATATTCCTTAGTTATTAGTTAAACCACTAAGAGTATTGACTCTACCATATGGTATGATGTGCAAATCCAAAACAGATTCCAAGTACATTATTAAAATATGATTCTGATAATTTTACCCAAAGGAAAATGATCCATTAACCGCAGATGTGTCTTTAAAAGAAAGACAAATGCAGTTCGAATATAGTAAGCAACATTGATAAGAATAACATCGTAAAATTCAGTTGTTGAAATTAACATAAAAGAATCGCCATTAAATGAGCTCAAGTTACATTGGATTTTACTAAAAAAATTATCTCTCGATATGACTTTGTGTTTTGGTGCATATGTATTGAAATAGAAAGTCCTAAATAATGATTTAGAATAGACTGTTTGCGTACAACAACCAAAATGTCTCGAAGTACGTAGGAGCAATATTGAGTTTGTGGGTTTTTGGATATGATCCATGAACAGATACGAAATTATCATTCGACAAAGCATCGGACTTGAACAACTATTTTGATAAAAATATAAAATAGTTTGATTTTCAGTCAAAAAGCAGAGGAAGCGTGTGTCGATGAGAAAGGACATTAAAAAAATACATAGATATTTCTAAACTAAAAGGTAAACAACAAACTTATGATTACTAATGAAGTACTCAAGTTAAAATTATTATAGTTTAGTTTTTCAATACTCAACATTGGATTTGTAAATGATAACTTTTATAATAAGTATAAAGGAGGTTGGGAATGTTCCAAAACAATATGCATAGACACCATATTAAAAATGTTTATATGGAGCATGTAAGATGGATTCCTTATGCATTAGTAATAGGAGTTATCATACATGTTATATATCAACAATATCGTATTTAACAAATGTATTTAATACATAAAGCAAATATCAAATCCAAATTAAGATCACTAAATTGTAGTTTTGAGTGCGCTCGGGTATTTACGAAATACTAAAGAACTATTTATAGAAACAATGAATACCTTATGAAGGAACATTCAGACTCTAACTTTATAAGTGATAGCAACTATAATATGTAAATATTAAATTCATGTTCATAAGTTAAGGAGCTTTAAGTTTGAAATGTTCCAAACAAAAGGTTGTGGCTGATTCAACGAGAAGGCTGAGTACATCACCTTGAATAGCACAAGAATAAAAGCAATAAATAAATATGAATACATAAATTTATAATTGAGCTAGGGGTGATTCCAAGTTCTATGATAGAAGTGTCATGATGAGAGCTCACTAGAAGTTGAGAAACATACTTTGAACAGTTCCAAAAGATAATGATAGTTTATCAACATTGAAGAGTTGTTTGACGGGGTAGATTTTAAAACAACATAGCATATTCATTCACGATTGGATCGATCAATTCTCATCAAACTAATCGGAGGGATGGGATTGAGATTCCATTGTTGGCCCCTAATGTAAGTGGAAGATTGATAGAGTTAGGGGTATGCCCTAAGAGCAATTATGTAGTTTACTGTAAATTATTAACTTTGTAATAAAATCTCATTTGAAATAAAAGTTACTTTTCTTTGTATTATATACTTGATATTATGTGTTATATCAAATATTTATTTAATTTAATTATATGTAATAGAAAATCTATAAATGGTATGTTTTTTGATAGTAATTACAATGTGCTGTTATCATGAACAAATCGTAATAAAAATAAACATATCATTTTAAATATTCCAAGTCAAGATGTATCAAGGTTGGTTATCGATACATTCAGTGGGACTTGACTACATAACGCTTTACAAATGTTGGGCAGTATATTCTCATGGCTGTTGGAGGCACTAAGAGGCTGTTGATATTTTTGGGTAACTATGGAATGATTCACTCGATAGTTTTCTATTGCTTAATATAACTAAGGTCAAATGGAAAATATTGATGTGACAATATTACATAGTTCTTTCTACTTTGGAATACCATTGAAACTTCAATATGGACACTCTACTGTGATTATAGTTAAATCATGCCACGATATCCATCGAACGACTATAGTTCTGAGTTGAAGCATTGGAAATGAAACAAAATTCAAAAGAGAATTCATCTCCACATTTAGGAGGTTACTATCACTGTCAATTGAAGTCAACTCAAAGTCAAAGTCTTTTGCTAGAGTAGTTTAGTTAATAATAATTTTATAATTGAACCAAGTACTTTGTATTTGGAATATAAAGTTGAATATGAACGATAATAAAATTTTGACTAGTACCAAATTCCATATATCCTAACATGATATGTTTTGACCAAAATAATTAGTGTAAATAATTATCACTACTGGTGACTACTTGTAATAAGTAAATTTGATATTACTAAAACTGTGTAAGCGATAAATTTAGCCAATTTATCACACCACTATTTAAGGTGATGTGCGAACATTAGTGTTCAAATTGTTTGATATTAGCTACTGAGCGAATTTACATATAAGAGTCTCACAACCGTAATGTTGAATACTCTGACTACCGGTTGAATTGATTAAATTACAATTGCTATAGATTAATTAATATTTATGAAATATTAGTTATAAATTTTTATTTGATTTTTGTGTTGATCAATATTGAAAATAGTGTGTATATAAAAGTTATATACACACATATCGATATATGATATCGTATACATGATTTAAATATAAATTATCTAATCTGCTTTAAAGTGGAAAGAAAGCCTATAAGGGCCCATGGTTTGGCCAGTCAAGGCAAAAGGGGAGGAGAGGTTTATATTGATATATTTGAGTTTGAATGGGTAGAGAGAAGTGTGGATATAGATCCACATTTTTCTATCTTCTCTCTTATTTAAACTCATTACCCCTCACTTTTTCATTGAATTTTTCTCTCCACTCTTTACATTTCTAGCAGAACTCACCATAGCTCCCTCCTCCACCAAAAAACACAAATTCAAGTTTTGTATAAGAAAGGTGCATGGATATCCCTGTCTGGTAGCGCTTTTTGAAATAGATTTTATCAATCCTAGGAGTTCTGTAGATTCAGCATTCAATGTGACATTATTAGGATACAGTAGAGGTAGCACTTTAATTCACACACACACACACACATATATGTTCACACACACACACACACACATGTGTGTGTATGATTTGTTATGTTATTATATATGGTTAGATTAGCTTTGTATCAGAATTCTTGATTCAATATTCTCCCCCTTTTTGATTGATGACAACCAATTTTGACGATTGTTTATATATGGAAATATATAACTTAGATTATATATTCCTCCCCCTGAATGTGTAGCGAATTTACTATTCCTACATAAAAAGTTAGTACACAAATTTTTCCCCCTTTTTGTCCACAAAAAGGAATACTTAATTCAATAATCACAGAGTACTAACGAATATGAACACAAACATTATCATACAAACATATCACATCACAAACATTGTTTTACGAATACAAACATCACGAAAGCAGAACCTTTTGGTCACAAGGTCACAGACATAACATCAAAAAGCATATCATAGTTTTCATAAAAGAAAACTTACCAAAAAATCAAATTTTCATTTCCATTTTTCCTATCATTCATCGGATTTTCTTCTTCATCATCTCCAGGAATCATTGGCCTCTTCCCCTTATTTTTGTCCATATCACTTTCTGTTTCCTTATCTGATGTGGTCCACTTAAATTCCGGTGCCAGTTTTTTTCCGGATGAGGTATATGAACTAGCGGTGCAAGAGATAGCTTCTCATAATATGCTAAAGAAGCTCTTTATCTTATTGAACTTCTTATCAATTTTCTTGCCGAGGAGTTTGACAAGTGAATCTAATATCACTTGATTGCGAGCTATAAGATCGATTATTTCACGTTCCTTAGGAAGGTGCAGTGGTTCGAATTTCAACGCCTTGTCTTTGCGATTGTGCTTTTTCTTGATGTTCTTGGGGACGTTTTGCCAATCTTGGAATGTCATGATATGGTGGGGTCTTGGGGGTAATTTCATGAGGCGTATCGTCCGACTATTAAGAATTTTTACAATTGAAGTGTCCTAGTCGAGTATTGGCACTTGAAGGTCCATAAGCAATCTCATATTGTACTCTCCGTAGTATATTATATTTTGTTCCCTTGATTGAAGACTAGAAGTTCATCAAGAATAAGTTTCGGCCATTCATATGATCCGGTTCTTGGAAGTATTGTTTTCATTAAGGCATGATGCAAAATTCTTGCTGTCGGTCATGGTGAAATAGATTTCATCTCTCTCATATTATCTTCAAGGAAACGATGGCTTATCTCATCTCGGATATTGATATCGCAACTCAAGTCTTCCAATGGTATTCCATCTACCAAAGTGTGAAGTATGTGTCCTATTCTTGCTAAAGAGAAAAATACTTGTCTTCCACAAACTAGACTCCAAACATAATTATCTCTATTCTGTGGAGTTTGGTGATCTTAAGATTAGCAAGAAATAATTTCACCATAGTGATTAATTTTTACCTTTTTCTGATTATGGCTCAATAGCGATTCCAAACGACTTCTTCTTGCCAAATCTTGAATTCCATATGCATTGAAGCCAGGGTAAACCACAAATGATCCTTTTAGAAATCTTGACTCCTTCATTTTGTTCCACCGTTCAACCGCTATATGATTGTAAATCCATTGACTAATTTGCGTATCAATTGGTTCTAGAAAGGTTGAGGTTGCTTTTCGTTGTCTTTTCTGAGGTCTAGGAGCCAGGATGTTGAATGATTTGGAGTATTTTGATTTAGGAATGCTTTGGAATGTTTTAGGGTTTTGAATGTTTTGAGTTTGAAATGAGTTTATGAAAGAAAATGTTACGTGAATAGTTTATAACCTAGGGTTTTTTGTGTCGATGTTACGTCGTTCAGTCGACTAAACTAAAAAGTTCACTCGACTGAACCCTTTTCCTGATGCTTTTTGCTTTGGAAATGAGTTCAGTCATTGGAATGTTTTAGGGTTTTGAATGTTTTGAGTTTGAAATGAGTTTATGAAAGAAAATGTACGTGAATAGTTTATAACCTAGGGTTTTTTGTGTCGATGTTACGTCGTTTAGTTGACTAAACTAAAAAGTTCACTCGACTGAACCCTTTTCCTGATGCTTTTTGCTCTGGAAATGAGTTCAGTCAACTGGACATTTTGGTCCAGTCGACTGACTTCTGTCTGTGACTTTTGCTTCTTTATATTGCAATGCAACTAAGTTTATTTTATACGATGATTTCATAACATAATATAACAATGATTTTACAAAATATAATACCAATTGAAAATTTTATTTATATATTTATACACGAAGATATGGATTAATAATAAAATTTCAAAAACAAAGTGATCATCAACGAATATGATTTATTTTGAAGGTGATTTCTTTGCAGTCTTAGATTTCTCCTTATCATCCTTCTTTGATGACGTGTTCATGCAGGTGATTGATTGAATTTGCGTTCCCATGAGTTTGGAGTTTGAGGAGAGTGTCACGGAGAAGGATCCCATGGATTTTGATATCCAGCCGATGGGTCGAGCGATGAACACGGCTTTGATAATGGTTCATATGCGTCCATTGGTTTAGAGTTGAAAATTTTGATTGCAATTTGTTCCAAAAAATTTAAGCGTCTTGCCGTCACTTTTTGTTCAAAATATAATTCACTTTATAGGTCCATTTGTTGTTGTTGGTAGTGATGAATATTGTCGATCTTCTCTTTAGTCGATGGCGAGATGAACGTAGCTTCTTTTCCCTTCTTATTATAAAAATGTTCAAAAGCTCCATTTTCGAATTCTCCTCCATGATCACTTCTAATATTTTTAATTTTTAAATCTTTAGTATTTTCAAGACTTTTGACAAATATTTAAAAGTTTACAAAAGTATCACTTTTATTTTTCATGAATATAGTTCATGTATATCTAGCAAAATCATCTACAATAACAAACACATCTATTATGATTGATCGATTGAACCTGAGCAGGTCTAAAAAGATCCATATGTAATAGTTCGAGTGGTTGTTCTGTGGATATTACTTTCTTAGATTTAAAAGAAGATTTTTTTTATTTTCATAATTGACATGCATCACAGATGTTGTCAATTTTGTATTTTATATCGGGTAAACCGTTAACTAGTTTATTTTTGGCTAATTTATTTATAGTTTCAATATTTATATGAAAAAATCGTTTGTGCCATAGCCAAGAATCATTTTCTTTTGCTACTAGACACATATTAGAGTTATTATTTATATCCTTTTTTATATACTAATATTTCTATCTCGTATACCTTCAAAGATTAATTCTTGATTTTTATTAGTAATATTGCATTTATTTTCTGAAAAAGATATATTAAAATCTGTAGCGCATAATTGACTTACACTTAGTAAATTTTGTTTTAAATTTTTAACTAATAAAACTTCAATAATGAGAGGTAAATTAGAGGTACCATTGCTGCTGACATCGCATTTGCCGATGATATAGCCTTTGGAGTTATCTCCAAATGTGACTGATCCTCCATTCGAGTAGATAATGTTGGTTGGTATATCTTTATTGCCAGTCATGTGTTTAGAGTAGCCGCTGTCCAATATCCATTTTTCTTTCTTTTTAAGTGGTACCTACAAAAAATAAAGAATAATATTGGTACCCACTTCCTCCGTTAAGGGTCCTAAGGGTTAAATCTTAGAAAGCCAAACCCAATAGGGTTCAGAGTTCCGTTTAAAAATATAATTATCATTATAATGAACAGTTTCTATGAATGATTTAATATATCTATTCCTAATCAAATTTATTTGTTTTAGGAATCCATATTTTTATAGTTTTAATTTCCTTAGAAACTATTGATTTATTAACCATTTTGAACCTAGTTTTAATGTTATTCAAACTGTTTCCAAATTCTGGTTTAAATAATTTTTTATATCCTAGCCTTGATTTATTTGAGGTAGATTGAGAATTTTCTATAATTTTAGAAAGATTCTCTCTTCCTTTATTAAAATTAGAAATAATTTTAGAAATATTTTCTAATTTTGTTTTTAGACTAGAATTTTCTAATTCTAAAACTTTATAGCCAGATTTTAAATCTTTAATATCTACTGATGGATCATCATTCTTATTTTTCTGAATTTCTAATTCTTGAGTAATCACAGATATTTGGGACGTTAAATTATAATTAGATTCTTGAGTATTTTCAAGTTCCACTTCTAGAATTTTCTTCTCATATTTTAGTACTCACTTCTAATCTGATCTATTCAGTTATTCTATTAATTCCTTGTTCTTCTTTTTAATCCGTTTTACTAAATCCATTAATTCTGAATTAATTTCTACTAAATCATCAAAACATAAATCACTTACATCGTCTTTTGTGGCATGAAGCATACATTAGCTTGTTTATTGTCGTTGTCACTATCACTATCTGATGAGTCTGATTCGTCCCAAGTGGCTAAAAAGGCTTTCTTTCTGAATTTGGAATTTGTCCTTCTTGAATTTTTTCTTTTTACATTCTGGACAATCTCTCTTCGTATGGCCCTTCTTATGAAATTCGTAGCATTCCATGACTGAAGATGATGGTTTATTGCTATTAGTATTGTTGTTGGAGTTACTTCTGTTACTCTTGATCTTGTTATTCTTTTGAATTTCAAAAACTTTTTGAATTTTTTTGCAATAAGTGCCATATCCTCTTCATTTGTATCTGAATCATCTTTTTCTGCTTGAAATGTTAGATTCTTCTTATCCTGTGCTTGAACTTTATTTGCCCGCAAATTCATTTCATATGATATTAGATTTCCTATTAACTCTTCTGGTTTCGTAGTGGAAAGATCGTTTACTTCTTCAATAGCTAAGACCTTTCTTTCCTATTCACCTGTTAAAGAGTTTAGGATTTTTGATACTATATCAAAACCAGAAAAAATTTCTCTTAGTCTTAATAATGAATGATAAATATCTTGGAATCTGAAATACATATCATTAATGGACTCATTTTCTTTTAAAATTTTGAAATTGATTCTTAAGCACAGATATCCTGCTTTGTTTAACCTTGTTAGTACCTTCATGAATTTTTTCAGTGTTCACCATAATTCATATGCAGTATTGCACATGCTAACACGATTAAAATCATTCTTGTCCAAGGCGCAAAACAGCATATTCATAGCTTTAGCATTTGCAGTAGCATCTAATTTTTGTGTGTTTGAGCATGTAGAATATTCAGTTGTGGGTATATGATATTCAGGTTATGTGATATTCCATGAATCAAAACCATTTATGTAACGACCTGTAAATTTTCGATAATTAAAATAGCTAATTTAAAAGATTTCGTGATTTAGTGTTAGAAAAAAATTGTAATTCGTTTGGAATAATAATAACTGGAATGAATTGCAACAATAATTATCCAAGTAATGAAAAATAAAAGCTACTTAGTGAATGTCTTTACAATCAATAGTTGAATAGGATAATAAATGTTGAATTCATTGGGTATAAAAGAGTAATTGATTGATAAGTAAAATCTATTTAAAATCAAACATTGAATATTGAACAAGTAAATTGTTTAAATTTAATATTTAAAACTTATTGAATGATTGAATAACTATAAATGAAAATAGTATTCTAAATTGCGAATTGGTTTTAAAAGTTGAATCTTATAAGTTCGATTTCAATAATTCAAAAGATAATGAATTATTGGATAAGCGAAATTGTTTAAATTTAATATTTGGGATTTATTGTATAATTTAATAAGGGGAATTGAATAACTGTATAATGGAAAGAGTTGCTTAATTCGTTTCAAAAGTAAATTTTATAAGTTCGTTTTGAATATTTCAAAAGATAGTGATTTAAGAATAATCAAACTTGTTAAATTTAATATTACGAATGTTTGAATAAATTAAATTTCGAATTTGATATGATTAATTTGATATTGAAATTTAATACATGAAAATAGAGTGAATAATTGAAATTTGATTTAATATGATCCAAATTGGTTTCCAAAGTGAATGTAAGTTATATTTGGATTTTAATAGGGTTAATAAGATTTTAAAAATTGGAATTTATTGGATAAATTGAATAACGGGTTTAATATGATTAAAAATGATTTGTAAAAGTTTATTTTATCATATTGGAGTTATAGTGATATTATAGAACTTTTAAAAATGAATTTAAAATTTATTTGTGAAAATTGAATATTTTAATATTTAATTAGCGACTGGAAAATAGCCAATTTTCGAACAGTCTCAGAATTGGACGAAACCAGTTCCATTGGATCTGTAATAGTTAGTTATTATCGGATTTTAATTTTCGTAGCAATCAGAGTTGTCGTTTGACCGTGGCAGCTCGAAACTCATCGAAATTGTTTTAATATTAATTTGGCGAGTTAAAATAGCCATTTTTCAAACAGTCTCGGATTTCGACGAAACCAGTTTCATCGGATCCGTAATGTGATATTATTGTAAGATCAGAGCTTTTGGTTTTTTCATGTTGTCAAACAGTTGAACAATGAAAATAGATGGCGAGTGCCTGATTGAATTGATCAGGTCGTGTAGGAACAAGGTTCAAATCTCTCGGTCTGTTAGGATGCCTCAGCTGCATACATCACTGCACTTCCACTTGACACCTATCGTAATGATAAACGGTTCGTCTCGCCGTGACCTTATCTTGGATTCTCAATACTTCTGTCGCTCCAACAACCTCGCTTGGTCAACGCAATCAAAAAAAAAGGCGAGGGAAGTGAGGCGAGCGTAGTGAGCGGGACCGATCCATTGACCGAAGGAGTCTTTTCAAATTTTGAGTCAATCAGATTTACCGTTTGTCCGGGCGAGCCAAAACGCATAGAAATTTAGTTAATCGGTTTAATTTAAAATCGATCGTTTATTTCCATAACTCTCACATACGATCGAATTAGCCTCCGAAACCTATTCCATTGTGTCTGGAACGCGGGGTAAACCCTAGAAACGCCAGCCGGCACGCTTCGTTTGGAGTTCGGAAAATTTTCGATGAATAGTGTTTTGGCGTTTTTCTATATAAGGACCCCACTTTCTTTGTTTTGCATAAACCCTAGGGTTTCAGCCCTTAGCCGCCACTATAGAGATGAATGGCCTGAAATTTCAAAACTTCTTCCTCAATTATCTCCAAATCCATGAAGAATTAGAAAAAACTCTCAACTACAAAGTTGTAGATCTCGACGAGATCTACAAATCCAACGGTCATGATCGTGATTGGGTCAGCGGATCGTCGGGAAATTGACCATAAAGTCAACACGTTTTCACGCATTTCGAGAGGGAAAGGGGGGGCCGAGCTCCACCCCATGGCAGGCGCAGGTGGTTCTTGAGATGCTCTTCGATATGGCGTATCCCGATCGTCCTGGAAGTCGATGTATGGGTTGCGTGTATTAGGGTTTTAAGGGGCGGTTTGGGTTTCTTAGTACGTGATTTTCACGTAGGGGGAGAAGAAGGGCCGAACGGCCTGATATGGAGAGGCTAAATCTAACGGCAGATGATGGTTTGGGTTAGGAAATGAAAATTAATTGTAAATTGATTATATTTAATTATCGTTCAAACTTTAAAAATTGATATCTCTTTCATACGAGGTCGGATTCGGACGAAACTTTTTGCCTTGGAATCATATGGACGAGCTCTACGCAATGCAACTGGATTGGAATCATTTAGAACTAGAGAAAATTTTGAGTTAAATCGAACGGCGTTCGATTTGATTTAAAATCAAAAAATCAATGTGAGTGTTTTATAACGCTCACAACGTACTAAATATCTTTATGCTAGTTAAATTTTAACATTATGAAGTGTTATGATTTTATTTGTCGTTGTTTGATAGAATTTAATTGTCATATAGATTGTCATTTGAATTAACCGTTGAAAATTAAATTGACAGTTAAATTGAAATTGAAATTGAATTGCGATTAAATTACCTGACATTGATAACTATGAAATTGCCGTGAATTGTATTGTCTATTGGATGATTTATTTCGATGGATGCTATTGGTTGATATTTAAATGTTTGGATGTTTATTTGCTTATATATAACCTGTTATGCATACATATGATACTGTGATTTAATTTAAGTAATATATACTCATCCCTGACATTTAATTGAAATAAATAATTACTTGGTCATAAGATAGAAAATTATATACGGACACCGAATTGGCTAAATTAATAATTTTAAAAATCATCGATTTGAAATTGGTTTAAATGTTTTGATTTAAAAGTTATAAATAGAAATCAATTTATAAAAATCGAATTTATCGAAAAATTGAGTTTGGAATGTTGAAATAAAATTTTGGTTAAAAGAAATTGTTGAATAAATTTAAGTGGAGACTTTGAGATTTAAAATTTGGATATGATTGAATTTCGGAAATTTATTTGTTTAAAGATTGAACATTAAATTTGAGCTTTGAATATTACTAAGTAAAAGTGACATAAAAATGATATTTTGAAATCGAGCTTGGAATTGAACCATATTTGAAATTTGGATTTAAACTTGAATATTGATGGAAAATTTGTTAAGTGTTATAAATGGATATTTTGAAATCAAGCTCCAAATCGATAAAAATTGAAATCGAATAAATTAAAGGTGAATGTAGAATTGAATTGACTTGAAGTTAAAGTTGACGTTGTTTTGAATTGAAATCGAAATTGAATCGGTAGAATGGAAATTGAAAGTGAGCTGAATTGGGAAGTTATAAATTGAAATGGATTGGTTTTGAAGCTGTTTTATTTGTTTTCCAAATTACTCGGTTATATAAACCATTTTGGATACTTAAACTGTTTTAATCTATTTTAAATCTACTTAACCCGATTTAAATTATTTTAAACTAATTTATCTATTTCACATCCATTTTAAGAGTTTAAGTATTTTAAGTTTTTTAATTATTTAAACTACTTTTAAACTACTTAAAACTATTTTTCTGAGATTCCAAACTGGTTAATAAGGTGAAATGTTTATGTTTAAATCTTGAATTTAAATACGAATTGAGTTAAATGAAGTTGCAACCTAAATTGAAATTCGAAATGATTTTGAAAACGAAATGAGATATTGATGCGAAAAATGTTTTTTTGAAACGGAATCTTACAGTTGAATAGATATGATGATATTTGAAATGGATTTGATTTTTGAAGCGAATATGATATTTTGATATAAATTATGAATCGATTTGAAATATAAAAGAGCCAACGGTGTAATAATACGTAGTTATTAAAGAGACCGGGGTCGGATATGGACATACTCTCTGTCGATACCGAAAAACACTTTAATAATTATTATACGCGGAGTGTTGATCCAGAATGAAGTGGATGGTTTGGTGAACGCGTTGACTGAAGAAAGAGAACGATATTGGATGACCCCTGACATGACTAAAACAGGAGCTGCGTCGGGCCATTGAGGTTCGCCACCTCTAGCGGACACACTTCTTCGATACCATTTCTATTACATTTGTGATTCGATTTGGGTGCACCCCTTGATTTGGGAGTGTTGTTTCGCGGTATTGGGGTAGCTGCTGGCTATGCTCAACATCAGTCCGGATCACGCAACTACTAGTATCCTAGTTGGTATCGCCTCATGTACCTTGTCATACTAATTATCATATTCGCGACCACTACGTTTGGTTTTGTGTTATACCTATGGGGTACCCTCTGATAACCACCAGTTTACGGTGGGGCTTACGGTGTTGTATAGACTATGGCATTATAAAAATGTGTTAAGGGGGATTATGGTAACGCCTTAACGCTATTTTGATACTTTATATTACTGATAGGCATTATCTACTTAGCGTACATTACTACATAGTAGATAGTTTAACGGATCCTTAAGAGATGGAAAATCCCGTAACATCTCTTGAGTTATTGCACGCATGTTGACACTGGATATGAGATGTCAGACCCCGTAAACATCTCTGACGCCGTTACACTCATATTTATTTACGATTGATTTAACTTTCATAAGGATATTTTAGTCCTGACTCGAGTGTTTTTCCTTTTCATTACGCTCGGGTCAGTCCTGAGTTTTTTCAGATTTTTGAAGATCGATTCTGGAGGACGAAGACGAAGATTTGGTATACTATTACTATTATTACCCTTGCATCATGCTATCTGCTGTATTATTTAATTGTTCTGTTGTATATGTATAACTCTGATAAATGTTGTATAAATAATTGTCAAAGTATAGTAGACAGCTTCATGAACTGTTTATTTGACTATTATATTTTATCGTTCCGCTGCGAGATTCTGTGTTGTTTCATTTCCTTTATTTCTCTTCCTTTTCTTTTCTTATTTACCCCAATAACCATCTGCCCTTTTTGAATGGTTTGGAATCGACATGTGTATTTGATCGTCGGTTTAAACTGTCCAAAAAGGCCGGTCGTTACAATTTACTTGCATATTAATTCTCATACATGTAGCCCAATAAGTGTAATTCATGCCATTGAATAGTGGTGGTCGTGTAGTGGATTAGCCTTCTATAAAACTGTTGTTAGTGTTATTTTCCATATTACTAGATATATCAAATAACCGTGTAACGGTTATTAGATAACCGTGCTCTGATACAAATTGAAAGTGCGTATGCCATATAGCTAACACTTAGGATTGTGTAATATGGAATGTATTATAATCTAAATACGAAAACAAATAATAATAATAGTAAAGTAAATAAGAATAAGCACATCAGGAGTTTTTATACTAGTTCAAACTTCACGTTCTACGACCAGTCCCAGACTTCCCTTTGGAATTTCACTCAATAACCCCTCATTTAACTCGGAGGAATAGGTATATAATGCCTGAGCAGCCGAACAGAATATTTCTGTCTCAGCAGCCGAAGAAGACTTTTCCACCTGATACAAACTAACAGGACTTCTACAATTTCGATAAAGTTGTTGATGCTTTGTATTCTTGATAAAACTGATTTGTCTTTGATAGTACACCCTTCCTATAACCAAATCCTCGAGTATATATTGTATGTGTGCAGATTAGAAAGGAAGATACTACTTTGAATTAAAGTATATAATAATTAACTATGAGGTTCAAGCAATATATCTTTGATTATAAAGCTTTTAGAATGCAGAAATATAGTCAAGAAATATAGATCAGAGAATAGAATAAATTGAAGTAAATTGGATGATTAAAATCGTGGATTTATATATATATATATATATATATATATATATAGTATATAAGGTTGCTACTATTCACGAAAAGTTTCAATCAAGAGTTGCATCCGTAACTCTTCGAATTGGATTGTTACTCTTCGAAAAGAGAAGTAACCCTTCAGGAAATATGGCAGTTGCGTACAGTCAGTCGACTGGCAAAAGTATCTAGTTGACAGAATATTCAAAGTGGTGTGCACGTGTGCATTTCTGTGCAAAGAACATAGATTCAGTCGACTGGTGAATTCAGTCCAGTCGACTGAACTGTGCTTTTTTGCACAGTGAGCACTTGTGCATACTATTTTATGTGTGTGTGTATAACTTTTGTATAGTGTGTGTAAACTACTTGAGGAGTGATTTTAACAATTATAAACTACGACTACGACTCAAACAATAATGATTTTTATAGCATACTCGGGTTTGAAGTCTAGTTTCCTTTGTAATTCACCACGTGTGTATAACTCTCTCTTTTTTTGTTGCTTTAATCGTCTAATCTCATCAATGATCATTAAAGCTTGTCATGAATCAAAACTCATGATTCAACAAAATATTGATTTTAATATATACATATATGTATATTTTACATGTATGCAGCTTAACTAATAAAAGAAATAAAAAATTTGATTTTGCCAAAAAACAAATATGACCGAAGTAAAATATGCGCGCGCGTGCACACACACACACACAAACACACACACACACACATATAATTTTACTTATTTATATGCTTAATTATATAACATCACCTTTTATTATAAATGGTTTTAAATATTAATTTCAATATATATATTCACATTTTGTAAAAAGAAATTATTTCTATGTACATACTTTTTGTAACAACCTGCATATTTATCGAGTTTGTATTTAAATATTTTATTTAAATATTAACTCGTTAATCGGATTTTGGTCCGAAAAGCTACTTTTTGCAAACGGTCAAATTAGGACTCGAGACCACTTCCATTGAGTTCTAAATGTCGTTTACAACTTTTTTAAGTATAAACATCGATAGGTTTGGAGTTAGTGAAATTTCACTAACTTTTCCCGCTTTGGACTTTGGGTTAGTTTAGCCTATTAAGCCCAAGTTCCAACCCTCTTCTCCTCACTCTTCATAAATTTCCTAACTAATCAAGCTTTGGCATTAATGGTGGAGGGAATGGGAAATTAAAATTCCAAAACTCAAATTCAATTGCAATCCATCTTTCTACTCCAAATTCAAGAAGAAGACATCGGATTCAAGCTTGTGGTTGCTTCTCCATTTGCCTTCAAGCTTTGTTCTTCATTTTCATTGGGTTTTGGAGCAAAGGTGAGATTTTTATCTCACAAATCTAGTCTATAACTATATTGGACTGTTGGGAATGATTCCCTATCACTTTTGCATGCACATTTGCATTTGGTTTGGATTGGATTGGCGAAAAACTCCAATTTTTAGTGTTTTTGGTGAAAAACTGTCTTAGGTCGTTCTGTCTTCATTAGGTCGCTCGGGGTGGAAAAGTCACGGCCTTCGTATTTGACTCACTCGGTTTTAGGTCGTAGGTCGCAATCCTTTTAGGTCGTAGGTCGCAAGCCTTTTAGGTCGTAGTTCGTATGGTCGTTAGGTCGCTCTGCTTTGACTCTGGCCATTTTTGCTCACTCGCAGTTAGGTCGCTCACGACCTAGGACTTAGGTCGCTCGCGAGTTAGTGGCTTAGGTCGTTGGGTCATATAACCCATTAAGTCGCGCTCCTTTAGGTCGCACCTCTTTTAGGTCGCGCCTCTTTTAAGTCGCCCTTCTCTGGACCTTGATAGGTCGCTCAACATTGACCTCGTTAGGTCGCTCAACACACCGTGTCGCTAGGTCGCTCGACTCTGGACCTCATTAGCTCGCTCAACCGTCTACCTTTATAGGTCGTAGGTCGTCTCCGACCTTAAACCACTCGGCCGCATTAGGTCGCGTACCTTTTAGGTCGCGTGTTGCACTAGGTCGTATGACCTTAGGTCGTTAGGTCGTATGGCTTTAGGTCGCTAGGTCGTATGGCTTTAGGTCGCTAGGTCGTATGACCTTAGGTCGCTAGGTCGTATGACCTTAGGTCGCTAGGTCGTTGGGCCTCGTTTCTTCTTAGGTCGCTGCTTCTTATAGGTCGCTCGGCTCCTTAATTTCTTTAGGTCGTTTGAGTGTTAGGTCGCGAACCCATTTTAGGTCGCATGAGCTATACCCTTTAGGTCGCTGGACCACTAGATCGTGCCCCTTAGACCCCTAGGTCGCAACCATTAGGTCGCTCGACCCTATCCCTCTTAGGTCGTTAGACCTCATTTTGTCTTCACTAAGTCGTACCGTTTTGGACGGGGCGCTGCCCCGCACCCCGCCGGGGGCGCTGCCCCCTGGACCCCCGCGACCTGGCCGGGCAGGTCGAACCCCGTAAGCGGTGGCGTTGCCCCCGCACCCCCACCTTGGGGGGTTGCCACCCCCCCGGACCCCCCCTCCGTAGGGCATCTTATCTGAAAAATATTCAACAGAACTTGCTGAGCTGATTTCCTTGGATTTTTATCACATCTTCGAATGTGACCTTTGTGATTGATTGTTTCTACAATCGCTTCTGTGATTTGTCACTTTAAAATATAAAGGTTTCAAAACTAGTAGTAAATATCAAAACTCTTTCAACAAAATGATTTCAACTCTATTTTTAATAACAAAGCTCTTTTCTTAAACCGTTTTCCAATCTATTAGTATATACAAGCCTTTACCTCACTCGGATGAGAAATCTAATTAAACGACTTAGTAAAACAAGTGGTATGAAACGCTTGCGTTCACTTCGTCGGTTAATTCTTGGACTTGTTCGATTGAACCTCTTGTGACAATTTTATTAGTGAAGATTTACAGTTTGTTCATAAATATTTAAGTTAAGCAAGTGGTTATGAGACATGAAGCTAAACTTCTATATTTACTAGTTTAGTGTAATTGACACGTCTCATTGATCTTGATGATCGCTTTATGAATTAGACTAGCAATTGCGCGATGTCTCTTTCATTGCAAGGTTAGACTAGACACCACTTGTGTGATTCCATTCACACATACCTTTCTGCTTTTTGGTTAGTCTTGACCTCAATCTGTGTGATTCCATTCACACATGCGGGGTAGCTCCCCTTGGTCTTCGGACCGTCATGTGATAGGCCTCTTTCCCTTTTTATGATTTCTGGATTTCTTGTGTTGATTTCTGGAATTTATCTCTTTGACTTGTCATGAGTACAAGTTTAGGGTATGATGCCCTCTTTGGATCTTTGAGAAGATTCTTGTGATATTGATATATCTCTTATCGGTTGATCTCCTGTTGATCATTATTTGCATACTTATAGTAGTATGTCAGTATGGATATATTATGTTTATGCCATATCTTTTATTTTATATCATGTCATCTGATATTTATAGCTAGACTGATCCGTTTATTATTTTCTTATAAATAATACTCGGGTCAGACCGAGATGTTACAGGTGCTACTGCTTGACTCCTCCCCCAGTGATTCACTACTCAGACTTTTGACTACTTGTTTAGATTAGCAGCTTTTGTTGTTTACACTTGAGATATAGACTCATAGTTGTATTCTTTTGTATAGCACGCGTTGCTATTCTTTTGTATTATCGTGGATCTTTTTAGACCACTACTCTGATGTACACTTTTATGTGATATATATTCATATCTCTTTCCGCCTTTGTGATATGGATATCTGTGATTGATTCGCATGTTATGCTTACTTCTATATTTGTTTCCGAAGATTATTTTATAGCCACCGTGTGATAAGAAATTACATGGATGGTCGCTCCTCAACAGCCTTATTCTCCGCGCTAGTTGACAGCACTACACCGTAGTGTTCTTGGCTAGCGTGGGTATAGAGGTGGGGCGTCACACTTTTATATATTAATGAAATATAATCCATTTGCAACATTAAATCTTGAATTTGAAATTAAAAGATATTTTCATATCTAGATCTAGTTTTAAAATTTGAAATTTGAATTAGATTTTAAACTATATGTATTTATATTTATAATTATTATCTTTTGTATACATGTGTATATGTGTAAATAACATTATTTTTACACTATTATACATACATACATTATTAATGTGATATAAAATTATATTTGTATACATATTATTTGGAATATATATATATAAGTGTTACGACATGCGCTTCGCGCGTGAATTGTTTTCCTTATAAACTGTACATGTTTAAATTGATCAAAAAAATAACTTTTTACTTTCAAGTGATATTAAGATTTGTATATTTATAATGAAGTGCTTTAAATTTATAAAAAAAGTTTAATTTTAGATCATATTGCTAGAAGTGTTTTGAATTGTAAAGTATGTTTAATTGTTAGATCCTACTTTTAGGTTTGTTTGAATTTGTAAAATAAGTTTACTATTAGATCTTATTTTTAAGCAACTAAGATTAGATAATATATAGAGGGACATTTTTGGTCATTCATGTTGATACCAAAAAAGTGTAACACCTATTACAACTATTATTAAGGACACACACACACACACACACACACACACACACACATATATATATATATACATATATATATATATACATATAGATACATACATACATACATACATACATATATATATATATATATATATATATATTACACAACATCAATGTATAGGAGTGCTAACCTATCTGTCGCATCTAAATCCCAATAATTAAATATAGGCATGTTAAACTAAGCACGTTGAGTATGTTAGACATGCACGTACAGATATATGTGTATATGATACACATGTGTACATTTTATATTATAGGTAAAATCAACAAAATCCTTTTATTAATAAATAAAATAAAATAATGATTTTATTTAAAATTAATTTAAATAAGTTCTAAATCAATTTAGACTTGATAGGTCCAAATAAAATCCAAAGTGGAATTTTTTTTAAATTCATCATTGGCAAACTCTATTTGAACTCTTCAACTTGTTGAGTTGCCCCTCTATTTTTACAAAAATTGAAGAACAAAAATGCATCATAATCATTTTTGCTTAAATTTATGTTTATTTTAATTTTCTGTCCACCACATAGCGGATCTATGTGGTGCCCTGAAGGCACCACGCAGGACAATTGCAGGATACTCTAAATTCGATATGCAGTGGCTCTGCGTGGTGCCTTCAGGGCACCACCAATTGTATCACGCAGTAGCTCTACGTGGTGCCTCGTGAAAGGGTATTTTTGGATTATTTTTTTGGGAAATGTGACAACTTGGCAAAACGAGGGGTGTTTTCATTTTATTTTATTTTTAAAGATTTGGGAGGCTTCTCAGCATGTTGCTGGATTTAAATAGAATTTGCCTTCACCATTTTAACCCATTACGTGCTGGCCGGATCCAACATAATTAACAATAAATCTTAAGATAAAGCTATAGCTCTCAATCCACACGCGTACGCTTTTCTTTTAATTATTTACTAGTCATTTTTCGTTTTTTTCATTTATTTTTTTCAATTTTACTATTATTATCATAAGTAATTGAAATATGTTATTATCATAAGTGTAACGAGTAATCGAAATCCGTGTTTGACAGACAGATACTTCTCTACGGTTTATAAGTGAATTTTGGTTCTTTAGACAATTCAAAAAAGAATAAAGACAATGAAATTCAAATAAAGAACTTGCTTTATTTAGTGAAAGTAGCTACAAAATATAAGATCGTAAGATTTCAGCTGGCGGTTTGACTGAAATTTATAAGTAAAAAGGAACTTAATAGAAAAAATAATAGCTTTTAAGTGAATTAAGTGATTACGAAATATATTAGATAACGAGGTTAATAAGATTCGAACTTGGGTATTTGAAATAAAGTGAATAGGGAAATCTGAGTCATTCTAATATAAGATAAATATAAGTGTGATAGGTGATATTTGAACTTGTCACCTTCATTATGTAGTTTATGATTGAAATGAAAAATGTACTTCTGTCGTTAGAACATTTGCGGGGGAGGATTGGTCATGTAGTAGTTCCTCCAGCTTTGGTTGGTCAATTTTGACTGATCAAAGCCACCTTCGGGGCCGTTTGAGCAACTTTGGGGGTTTAATTCCATATTTATAATGACGAATAAGCGTCTGATCGCAAATTAACTTTTGTAGTGTGTGGTGAGTGGACGTGGATTAGTCCACAAAATTAACTTTTTACTGCTGATTAATTTTAAAACCTTCTAAGCGAAGTATTCTCATCGTTATAACATAGAAGATTTTCTTCGCAGGAGTCCACCACAAGTCCACAGTGCACTTACCTTTGCTTTTCTTCACCGTTGATTCTTTTCTTCTTTGTCTAAGTCAAGAGGGAAAAAGAAAATCTGAAAATAGAGGAAAATGGGGAATTCTAGCAGTTCAACTACTAGAGCAGCGGCGATCGCCGCTGCCGCTGTCGCTGTCGCTTCTACGGCAACAGCAGCATGGGTTTTCCATTCATGCTTTTTGCCGGAGACAGTGGAGCCACAAAATAGGTCGTCGGCAACAAAGGAGTCACAAAATAAATCGCCCAAGACAAAGGAGTTACAAAGTAGATCGTTGGAGACTACGGAGGATCTGGATGTCCCGATATATTATCCTGAAACTGAAGCCAGTTTATCTGGTGAGACTCCTTTTTTTTTCTTTCAAGGTATAGTACTTCAATCCTTTTGCAATGTTGTGCTAGGCTACAAGTTTGGTTTGGTAGAATAAAGACGAGACTTGTCCAAGATACTATGTTAAATATAACTGACCTGCTAATTTAACTGTCAGAATGCATAAAAATTTGTGAGTTTATGATAATTGAAAATCATTAGCCAACTTGAAAAAGGAAAAAAAAAAAAAAAAAAAAATCTGTTAAGATCTTTTTTTTCTAACTATTTTTTAACAATAATGATTCTTAATGCATGCACGATTAACAACTTAAGTTAGAAACCTTACAACTTAAAATAAGTGGTCATTGGCAAGATAATAACATTTGTTATTGTCTAGGATTGACAGAATATGGATAGATAGAAGTAGGAAAATTATGATAACGAAATATTCTGAGAAGATGTGTTTTTTTTCCCTCTTTTAAAATAGTTATAATTATGAATATTGGTGGGAGAATTACCATTCTTAGGTTCAAATATAGTTTTAGAATGGAAAAAAAAACACTCTTTAAAACTGCAGAGAAGAACCAAATTTACTATACCGGATTTATAATAATTTGAATAACTGTGTTGAATATATGATGTTGATCAGGAAATGAAGTACACGTCGATCAGCACATAATTCATCACACCAGGCATACTCAACTTGACCATGTACAAGAATCAAAAGGTATCTCTTCTGGAAGATCACTGTAGTATTATTCACTGTTGTAAAAATACTTCTAGGCCTCCGATAAGTCTCCGCCTAGGCTAGGCTTACCGTCTAGCGATTCTCCGAGACCGGCCTAGAAAAGATTTACCGTCTCATGTAAGAATTTAAACACGTAATTAGGCATCGGTTAGGAATTATTTAAGATTCAATGCCATGTATAAACACCACTGTGTTAGTTTTAGATAGTCTTACCTCCTTAGATACTCCTAAGTACATTCAAAATTTCAATTTATATCAATTAACACTAAACAAAATACTAAAATCTTCTCCAAATACATGAGTTATCAAAAACGCCTAACTTCGGTTAATCCTCGATAAATTCCCGTCTAAAAATTAGTCCCTAGTCCATGCTTACTGTTGCCTATAGTCCATGCTTACCGTTTGTAGTCTGGCTAGCGATGTTTACAACCTTCCTAGTATCTGACTGCCACTGAATCGAAAAGGTTCATTCAGGTGCATATAAGTCGGTGACTGATGCTAATAATCAAATTACATAACATTCTCAATTCTTATCTTCAAAGTTATTAATGCTGAGAAATATATTCTAAATATGATGGCCTTGCATTCATTGGTCACTAGTTTTCTGTCTTGGATTATAGTTAAGGATGTTCGCCATCATTTCGAGTCAAAGGAAAGTTGCAAACAAAACGAGGAGGTACATGATCAAAACTCTTGGAGATCGAAAGCTAAACAGAAGTTAAAGGCCGATGCTAACAAACAAATTCCTAAGCATTTAACTCCTAGTTCCTACAACCATAGTAAGTTTTTTTTTTTCATTTACAGATATGATTAATTCTACCTTTAATAGTTGATTAATAAGATATACATAACTTTTTCTCAAACAATAAAATTTTACTAGGATAAGTTGGCTAGAGCATCCACCATTATCACAATGTTTATCATTTGTTCCTGGTTATAACTGCAGTCAAAAACTCAGATAGGCACAGCAAAATACAGATCGATAAATCTTTTGAAGACGCAGGAGTACAAGCCGACTCCTCACAAGTTGGTGGCAAAAAAGTGACACCCCTGTCTTTAAAAAAGCATAGAAGACAAAAGAACAAGCAATCAGATAATCAAGAACCTCAGAAATTAAGACGTAAGAGGAAGCTAAAAGTTGATGGCAATAACCAAATTTCGAGGCGCTTAACTCCTGAAATTCGTCTCCAAGGCAAGTCATGCCTTTTTTTTGGACAAAAAAGGCAGCTGTTATGTTTTAATCTCTTCTCTGTCCAATGTTATCTGAACTTTTGGAACATGGATAGCACATATGCATGTTTGATGGCTTATGAATATTTACATATCTTAACTGAAGGATATTTTTTTTTACCTACAATCTGTGACATGATGCTAATAATCAATATATGCAGACACAATCAAAATCATGAGTTATAACATATGGAGTATTAAGTCTTACAAAAGAAAGAGCAGAATGAATGCTGTCAACCATCTCATTGAGCAGCACTCTCCTGACATAATTCTCCTCCAGGTCATATGTTTTTTAATAGTTTGTTTTCAAAAGGCAATTGATAATGATATAATGCTAGTGCTTCTTTCAGGAAGTTACACCTGAAGTCTACAAATATTTCCAAAGCTGCAATTGGTGGGACGTATACAAATGCTCCATTAAAGACAAACAAGCTACCAAACGAGTCTTCTGTATGATGGTACATTATTTTCTCATAGAGTATCTCCAAAGCCGTCCTTATTAATTAATTTATTTTTGTTTTTCTACTGCGACGTGCGTGTTTTAAACAATGCTGAAAATTTTGAATCCACAGTTGTGGTAACTTGAGGTTTTGCTCATACGGAGTGTTTTGTACCCAATTAGGCCATTTTGAATCCTGATTTCAAATTAGGTGCTTTGAGATGCTTTTACAAACCATATTCAAGAATTAAGATTGTCGTCTCCTTACATTACAATTTAAAATGCAGTTGAGCAAACTGCCTGTTAAGAAATTCATCAACAAACATTTTGTCAACACCAAGACCTGCAAGGGTGTTTCACTAGCAAAGTTCGCTTCAAATCCAAAAAAAGCACTAACCGTTGCAACTTGCCATCTAAAAAGTATGAATGGTGTATGCACAAACAAGGAAGAGCGAACGAGTCAAGCAAAAGAAGCCATCGACCTTCTAAAATTCTCACCAAACGTAGTGCTTGGAGGAGACATGAACTGGGACGAATCCACAGATGGTCCATTTCCTTTGACTGGTGGATGGTACGATGCATGGTCTGATTTAAAACCCGAAGAAGATGGGTATACCTACGATACACAGTCAAATACAATGCTCAAAGGCAGACGGTTTGTACGGAAAAGACTAGATAGGTTTGTTTGCAGACTCAAGGATTTCGATATGATCGATATTGAGATGTTTGGAACGGAAGCGATAAAAGGTGTTTCGTGCAAGCGTGGTGGGAAGAAGCTACCTTTGTTGCCTAGTGATCATTATGGATTGATTCTTACCATTTGTGCAAAATGAAGTTATGTTTAGGTTTGAGTATGTTAATTTGGTGTAGGTGAGTGTTATGTGCATGTAATTATCCGCTTTTTGTACAGGTTTTTGGACGTGCTTTCTAGTTTGTGTGTATTGTCATATGGGTTGTTTATGGATATTTGTAGAGTGATGTATTGCTAAAACTAAATCATAATCGAGGTCAATATGGAGTGGTATATCATGAAATAAGTTGTAAGAGCAATTCTCATTTAATCATCTAGTACCTTCATCTATTATAAACTCTTTGACTGTCCTAGTAAGTTGCAGAAGGACTGTTTATATGTACAAGAAGAAGAGAGTGATTGTCACTTGACACCAAAGGGATGAGATCAAAAGTGTTTTATTTATTTATTAAAAAAACAATGATCAAAACAATTACAGCCTATAGGCCTAACTAAACAGCCCCATATCGGTCTGACTAAAACATAACATTTACGCTTCAGTATGAAACCGTAGCACCCAGAGTCGAAGCTAGAAGAAATAGTCAGCTAGGGAATCAATAGAACTACATTTTTTTTCCAAGATCACACGGTGTCAATTTAAAATCTTGAAGTATGGTGAGGGATATATGTTTAAAATTTTCAAGTACGGTGAGCAGGCGCGGCCCATGGGCAAAACCCATGAGGCATTTGAATTGGACAACCCTCTTGATGGGGCAACATTAGAGAAAACAACTTTTTTCAAGCTTTAAATAAATTGCTACACTGTGCTTGTTACTGTAGGACAGTTTGGTTGAGTGACTTAGTTGTTGGAAATGAAGCAAATTGACCTAGGTTCGATGTCCATTGGATACTAGAGTTGTTAGTTTTGCTCTCATTTTTCTTCTTGGTCTTTTTTCATTTTTGCAATTTTCTTCTTGGTCTTTTTTCATTTTTGCAATTTTCTTCTTGCTCTTTACTAGACCTAGGGCAACCTAGCCCATTGGGTCGGCGTGAGGAATATATGTTAATTTACACGGAAGTTTATGACCTTTATGATATATAATTTTGTGTTTAGGTAGAGCATTTGCTGAATTTCAGGCATGACATGTGTTAAAACTTAAATCGTATATCATTTTCTAGTTGATGCTTAAAATCCAGGTAGGGCTTTAGTCCCACCTTATCAATTGCTCCCTCGGCCCCTGGTAGCACCACCTCTTTATTTCATTATCCTCGTGATTTTTCTTTAGTCATGGCGGTTTGACTGTGAAAGATCATTCCTTCTGTCCTTCTCGCTATACTTGAATTGATTTTTAAATCTGAATCTTTTATAGATTCAATCTGTGGTTGTAACAAAGAAATTGTTACTTTGTTCTTTTGTTAAATCTGAGTAGATCCATGATTGTTGACGTCAATTAACACTAGTATTTTGAGGGTAGCTCACGTTCAAGGCGATGGTTTGGTTTGAGCTCTTCGTAGCCAGATTTAGAAGATTGCAACATTCATGGGTCTTAATCGTTGATCGTCTGTAGTTTCGAAGCAGCAATTCGATAATCATCAGCGACAGCTCCAGATTTCAAATAAGATTTTATAACCTTTCTCACTCTTTGTTTTTTCTATGATTTAGAATAAAATTTGTTGTTTTTGTCTATCTGAAGCCATCTTTTTTCTTTTTGCATTTGATTATTGTAGCGTTAGCTGGTGTCCAGTTAAAACTCCATGAAGCCCTGGAAAATACCTGCTGTAGCGCTTTTTGTTAGCTAAGCTATTTCAATTTTGCATTATTAAACAATAGATTCATTTTAACCCCGCTATGTCCGCTAATCATGACTTTTTAGCATACGCTTTAGCAACATTAATATACAAAGTTAGAGTAAAAATCAAATTTTAAGACATTTATACTCAACATAAGTTAGAAATCTACCGTAGTCGTCAAATCCAGTCTACATAAATCAGTTTTGTTACAAAAGATTAAATAATATTTCTTTTTTCTACAAAGGATGGGAGGATGAGAATATATCAACTTTAAATTTTTAATTTTATACACGTAGCCTTTTGCACCTCCGCTATTTTTCAATATATCCTCTTTTTACTCTGCTATAACTTTTTGCATTTTCACCGCTATAGAATCGTCAAGCGTCTTAACTGCACATTTGTCTAGGATTCGTTTCTTTTTATTTACAATGAACATTTGTTAATAATATACGCGCATAATCTCTCTCAATGGACTTTTGATTGCATTGTGCATTGATGTCTTCAATTTCCTTTTTCAACTCAACAACATGCTACTTTTGGTATAACCGCCTAGTTTGCTCTTAGCTTATGTCCATGATAAACTTGAGTACCTGCAAGTAAAAAGTAAATGCCCATTAGTTTTGATATCTTCATCACATAACATGCATTTTGGATTGTCCGGTTTTTTTCATTTCATTATTTTTTATCTTTTGTTGTTAGCTTGTTTGTGATGGCAAAGTAAGAGAAACCTACCGAAGGATGGAGTGATTATTAGTTTTTATATTCGTTTGAGGTTCCACAGGATAGGTTGTCATCTGTGTTAATCGCTAAAGGATATCTTTGAGGAAGTGACTAGATTGCCGCTGCATAGAGAGATCGAATTTCGGATAGACTTGGTAAATGAAGCCAAACCAATAGTTATGTCTTTGAGGCGTATGACACCCAAAAAGCAGAAATGTAACGACCTGAAATTTTCGATAATTTAAATTAGCTAATTTAATAGAATTTTGGTAATTTAATATTGGAAGAAATAAAAACTTGTGATATATTAATGAAATAATAACAAAAATGAAATGTAATAATGTTAATCAAAGCTAACTATTAACAGTTTTAAGGAAACCCCAATCAATTAAAGTAATTCCAAGGCTATACTTGGTCATAAATTGAAAATAAGAAAACAAAATGTAAATATTGGATTAACCAACGAAATAGTATTTAGTTAATGATAATTGAATAAAATTAGTGTTATGTAAGTAATCATAACATTTGGTTGAAAATAATAAACTCATTAATGTGACTAAAAGTTAATGGTGACAAACTATTATATGTTACATATTTATTTAGTTTGTTAAATCAAACGGGAAGTCAAATGATAATTAAATGAAATTAAATGTTATATTAATGTGAGTTAAGACAATAACTGTAAATTGTGAATGTAATAAAATGTATAGAATTGTAATTTTATTCATAAGAAAATGACCGATGTATTAAAATAGCGAAATCAAGATAAATAAATCAATTTGGGATTTTAAATTTTATTTAATGTGTGCAAGTGACAAAAAATTTCAATATAAATAGAAACATAGTAGTTAACACAAATAAAAGATGGAAATTGTAGTATATTAATGAAGTAAGATATCAACAAATATTAACTATGTTATAAAGTAATAATTGATCGAATATAAAGATTGAAATTCAAAATAAAATCAATTTATTGAAATTAAATTATAATTAATTGGGTTTAATTACAGTTGTAATTGAACGGTGTAATTTGTGAAAATATTTCACACTGAAGTATATGTAAACTTGTTTAATGTATTATGAATGTCCAAACAATAAAAAATGATAAAATTTGGTTAGTTAATTTATTTAAATATAAAAATTAATTTAATTAATTTAATATTAATTTATCTAATTAACGTGAAAATGGCCATTTTGGGTACTGTCTCGGATTTTGACGAAACCAGTTTCATCGGATCCGTAACAGTTAGTTATTTTAAGATTTCAAGTTTTGTAGCGATTGAACTTGTCGTTGGATCGTACGGGCCTGAGACGCCTAGAAATTAAATTAATTGAAATCAATTTGAAATAAGCTGATTTTTACATAACTTCTTCATACGATGGAATTAGGACCTGAAATCTGTTTCATTTAGTTTAAAAATATTGAAAATGTCTATTTTGATATATGGGATGACCCATTTTCATTCCGGAGACAGGACAGGCTTTTCGGGTCGTTTATCGTTCAACTTCCAAATCAATCTTGTCCATTCATTCTATTTTTCAGCTTTGCCTATAATTAGCCCCGTTATAAACCCTAACAGTCTTTCTATTTCTTATTTCTGTGTTACATTTCTCTGTGGCTTCTCCTTTCCGATGGCAGAAACAAATCCCAAACCCTCAAATTCAATTCCAAAATCAAACTCTTCCAAATCCTACCAAATTATATATCAATTTGAAGCTCTCGAAGAGCGCAAGTCAAATCTGTTAATATTTTTTCGAATAGGGTTTCTGCGTGTCCGGAATTCAAGGAACAATTCTCAGTCGTTCGTTGGTAGTTGATGATCTTCGTTTGATCGACGAATCGAGGTTACAGTTTTGTAGAGAGGACCGAGGGGAGTTCATCGGATAGAGTTGTTCATCGAATCAATGGTTGGATGGTCGTGAAAAATTCAGCTAGGGTTTGCTAATAACAATGGCGGCTGCTGCTCTAGAAAACGCGATTTGACGCGTGGCCGTGGTCGACTCGGAGGTTGTGAGGGAGGCGGTAGGCAGTCATGGCATGTCGGGGGGGGGGGGGGGTAGCCACGGTGGCTAGCGACGGCCTAGGAGGCGCGATGCTCGGTCAACGGTCGAGTCGCGTGCGTGTTGGAGATGGATCTGGGTTTGCTATTCAGGAGGGTGACGTGTCTCGAAGTTATGAGTGTTTTTGTTTTTTTTTAATCTTCATTTAATTTTAAAATGTTCTAACGTGTAATATCTATTGCATATGAGGTCCGTTTCACGCGCGGTTTGTTCCATTGCGATCGTATCGAAATTACGGACATTTTGACGCTGGTTTGGTTGAATTCTGAGACCGTTCAAATTTTAGGCTTAAATTGAATTTGTATTCGATTTAAATTCAAAGATGAGTGATTTGACACACTCACAACTTTCAAAATTTCTTATGTTAGTTAAATTAATGTGATTAAGAATTTATTTATAGCTGTTTGATATTTTAAATTGCTAGTCCTGTTAATTTGAATGTATTTTGAATTAAATTGTCATTTAATTTATTTTTGAATTTAAATTGCCAATTGATTTCCCGTATATAATAATCTGTTAATTGTTGATGTTTATTGGTTGAATTGGATGATGATTGTAATGGATGTTTGAATTTATTATTGGATGATTGGATGCTACATTTGGTTTATGAAATGCTATCACTCTGCAAGTTCCCTTAGTTATTATTTTGAAAATCATTATGAGTTGAAATTATATATACCCGAACGATGTATAAATTAAGAAAAATCGTTATGGGTTGAAATGATAAACTCGAGCGATTTTATGGATTTTAATATTAATTCGGGATTTGCGGTTTGAAATGATATATAACCGTAAAATTTTAAATTATGGATTGAAATGATAAATATCTGTATCACTTTGTAGCCACACTATGGATTCATTCTATCGATATTATTCTCTCTGATTTGGGTTTTCCAGATATGATACTCGAGCGACCATTGAATTCCATGGCGATCTCCATGGTCTTATAATCGCGACTGCATAACGTAGTTCGCCTGGCTGAGATAGCCTAGGGATATGGATATTTCCTGAGGGATCCAGGCGTAACCATTGTGTATCTGCAGTCTACTAGTCATCATGGCATAATTCGCAGGCTGAGATAGCTTACAGGTACGGATGTTTCCTGGGGGATCCAGGCGTAACCATTGTGTATCTGCGATCCATGGTTAGACAAATGTTTTGGGTTGGTTGATTTGTTTGGATTGTACTTTCCATATCTATTTTTAATGGTTTTTCAAGTATTTTCACTGGGTGTCGAAACAAGTCTACTAAGTACCTGGAGAATTCTAGCTTTGCGCCTAATCAACGCATAGCCAGAGCCTGTAGGAACGAAAGTAAACTTGTTAAGACATCGAGTCATAAAAGTATTTTGATAAAATGTTATATAAATGATATTTTGATCATTTATTTTTCTTTTCTAAATAATTTAAAATGTTTTAAATATTGTTTGTTTTGAACTATCAAATTTGAATCAAATGACTATTCATCATATTATAAAATATATATTATAAAATGTTTAAAATGTTATAAAAATTTTAATTGAAATTTATATAGTTTTAAAATATGATTCATCCTTTTCTTTCAACCTATTCTCCCTTCTAGCTATTTTTACCTTCTTCCTCTTCGAGGGTCCTTTCTGCATTGTGGAAAGAGTTGGTTTTTTGGCTTATCGTTTGGATTTGCCTAAAAGCTTTTTTGAGTGCATGATGTATTCCATGTCTCACATCTTCGCTGGTATCTTCATGACCCATCTCTTTTTGTTCAGCCTTCTGCTCTTGATGGTTTGGATATTGAGCCTAATCTGTCTGTCGAGAGTAAGCCACTTCGTATTGTCAACAGAGGTACGAAGCAGCTAAAAAGGAAATCTGTTAGTCTGATCAAAGTACTGTGAAGTACTGATGATTGGGATTGTACCTGGGAAACCGAGGAGAGCATTCGTGCTTCGAATCCAGAATTGTTTTTCCAGGTACTATTTGTTTTGTCTATCTTACTTTTCCTTATTTTCCTTGTTCGTTCCTTTCGAGGACGAAAAGATTTGAGTGGAGGAGAGTGTAACAACCCAGTATTTTGTGATTTTCTATTTGTTTATTTTAATTATTTAAATTGAAAGTCCTAATTTAAAAACTTTATTATATTTATTAAAATGGATAAATTTTGTTATTTTAATTATAAATTTTTATTTTTATGTGAATTACAATTCCAAACCCGAATAAATAGAATATTTTCCAAAAATGTGGATTTTGGTCAATTTAGTCAAACTTTGACTTTTAAATTTAAAATCTAAATATTTTAATTTTTTAATTTTATATTTCATTATGAAAATAAATTAAATTTCAAGAATACTGCTTTTCGTTTCGTTGAAATCCGATTTATATTGTGAAAGTTATGCTTTTTACAATATTGTGTTTAAATTGATTTATTTAATAAAATTATTTTTTTTAATTTATATAAATAATATTTTTATTTGTCAAATATTTTTATAATTTGTATATATATGTGTTATATGACATGCTAGATATATATTTTTATTTTAAAACATTTTTAAAGTGATGTCATAATTTTCCAAAGCTTATTGTATTTTATTTTCAATTTTTAAAACCCTGGTTTCTATTATTTAGCTATTTTGTTAATCAATTTATATTTGTCTAAATTTATTTATTTATTTTCATACATTATTTTGTTGTGTCTTTATTTTATTTATATCCATTTTTCATGTGTTTAAAAAAATGTATAAAGAAAATGGGAAATTTGAAGAGTTTATAACCTTTTATATGCCTTTGACTTTTCACCTTCTTTTTACCTTTTCATTTAATCAACACTTGCATTAATTTTGGCCGACCTTATCTCATTTCTTCAGTCGCATATCATTTCATTTCTCACGCGCAAAATTTTGTTCCTCATCTCTAAAACTTCGACCTCCATTTCTGAAAGAAAATTGGTAAATGTTTTTCACTTTTTTTCAATTTTCTTCTTTGTTTATGTAATTTTATGCCTTGCTTTCACCAATATGGTTCGGCCATAGCCTCCACCTTCACCACCACCTTGTTCAGCTGCAAAAACCCCTCCATCTCCATTGACTTACCTGGCCATGGCCTCTATGATGCAAGATCCACACAAAAATTAGCAAACACTTCCTATATATGCATAGCCGAGCTCTCCTATTGCTCCACCACTTTACTACACCCTCTCGGCCACCTTTGCACCACCTTCTCCAGCCTACCTGACACCAAAGCCACTGCCACACCATCCGTTAGCCTCCACCAGTCATGGTCGTGCCATTTGGAGCCATGGCCGAGCTTGTGATTGTGTAAAATTTCACCTTTGTTGCCTTGGCTTGTATGTTTATGCATAAACAACTCTCATACCTTCATACCCTAGCTAAGCCAACCATATATGAACCATACTTGACCAAATACACCCCATGGTCGTGCCTTATCATCATATGGCCGAGCATTGTAATGGTGAAAGCAAGTGCAAGTCGTTTGATTTTATGTTGTGTATTAATTCTAGCTTGTTTAATGTCATATTTGACGTTGAAATTCATGTCCTATATATTGTTTTGTTTCATATGCACAAGATAAATAGCTTTGGCTCTCCCCACACTTGAATCGTACTCATGATTTCGTGCCTTTGTGGAACTTGGTTTGTGTGTTTGGTTGTATTATCTCCAGCTTGTAGAGGTGAGTATTTCTCACCAGACATTTTATACTTATATAACTAGTAAACTGATAGCATTTGAATCTGTAAACCATATTATCATGCTATAACTATCTATGCTATGATCATATGATGTTCACCCCTATTCATAAACCTATCATATCTTCTGTTACTGTTATATAATGTTATTCTGTTTATTTATATTAGTTTATCACACTTCAAGTTCCCTGTAGATTAGAATCACTATGGGTTGAAATGATACATAGCCGAACGGACTTTAGAATAGGAAAAAATCATTATGCGCTGAAATGATAGCCCTGGACGATATTTATTTATTTTTATTTACTTGGGATTGCGGGTATGAAATGATAAAACTCGGATTTTTCCTTTGTAAATTACGGATTGAAATGATATATTATCCATATCATTTGACTTAGGTTAGAAAATTTTATATACAGACCCGTGGTTAGTATATATTTTTCTAAAAATTTTAAAATATTTTAAAAATGTAAATATAATGATATTTTAATTTTAATTTTAATTTAATTAAAAATGATTTTTATGAAATATTAGTGATTTTCTACAAGTTAAATAAGTGAAATAAATAAATGGTAGAGTAGAATTTGAAATATAAGTAAATTTTGAAATTTTTGATTTTGTTTATAAATGGAATTTAAGTTAAGTAAGAAAATTTGATATTTTGATTTAAATTTAAATTTAAAATGATTTTATAAAGTGTTATTGATTTTTTTTCTATAAATTAAAAATATTTAAATAAATAAATGTTAGAAATTGAAATTTGAAATATGACTTAACTTGGAAAATATGAAATGTGTTTTAAAAATAAAAGTTAAGTTAAAGAAATAAAATGGAATTTAAATTTAATTTATGAAATGGTAAATTTAACTAAATCGTAAAGCAAATTGAATGTTATAAAATTGTACATTTATTTTTATAAGTGAATTATAACAAAAGATTTGATAATTATTTGTTAACAATTTCACTTATAAAATCATAAATTAAAGGGTATTTAAATGATTGTTTTTAAAGTGGAAAAATATTAAAATTTATAAGTTAAAAATGATTTAAATTTAATTCATGGATCTGTTGAAACTTTTCAAGCCGACATTGCCCTTTGTGGTATAGATATGGTGGCAACTTGAAATGTTCAAAGAGTTTTGGCATATAAAAAAACAATTTGTCATTCATTCACATCCATAGCTTTGCTTGCTTACTGCATTATTCTAGTTGTCTAGTTGCTTACTAGAAAGTTAATTATTCCTAGTGTAAGTTAAATTACACTCATGGATTTAATTATAGGATTGTATTTCTGTTGCACAAAATAACAATGAATAGTGCCATATCAAGCAGCCAATCTTGTGATTTACCAGTTTATCATTTGCTACATGGTTCGATAATAATAAAATGCCTTAAAGATGCATTCTAAAGAGCAAAATTCATTATTAAAGGGTCTGATTGTCAACTACATATAAATAGTCGAAATACTCCATATGTTATGCATATTTACTTTAGCATGTTTGATAATCACCAATAACTTACAATAAGAGAAATAAGTTAGAAGCTGATAAGCCATGAAAAACAAACATTGCTTGCTTATGACTTATTTTAAATTTTATAATAACAATCAAATTTTCGTTTCACCCATTCAATCACCTCTTTATATTGCAATCATGAAATTTCAGTAAACATCGTGCAAATTTTAAGGCTTACCAACTGTATAACTTGTAGCTAACCAACTTTTCCAACATTTGGTTTATAGTGCTCTTAATCTCCATCATAGCCACAGATGTCCTCGAACTAAGATGCAGCAATGTAAGCATCCATGATTGGTAGCAAAACAAGCAATTCTGTATCATAGAAGGTATCTCCGCGCACCTCTTTGCAATATTCTAAGGCCTCTTAAAATTCCTAGCTATAGTCGACATGAACTTCACAATCATCTTCAAATCTGAAAATGATAAAGAAGAAGATCAATTCGATGACCTTTACTTATTCAAACTACTCTTCTCGCCCTACCTACCACGTAGTCGATCATTAATATGGTCGTTGTGGTTTTTGACGTCACTGACGTGATTAACAATAGCTTTTAATCGATATGATATTTAGGGTTTATGAAGAAGAATTGAAAGAGTGATTTAGGGATCTGTTAGAGAGAAAATTAAAGTTTCTTTGGTTTGAGAGATGGGAAGTAATGGAACGAAAAAAAGAGGGATGAGTGAAATAATTTGTGTAATTGGCGGCCATCGAAAGTAATTGGGGGCGGTAAGTGTTACATAGATAATTTCTGCTATAAATAAAACAAAACATAAAAGATAATGCTATAGAATAATGCATTACCTATTAGCGTTATAAAAATTATATTTTCTTGTAGTGTTCCTTCCTAATGTTTCCCACATTCGAAACACATAGTCGTCCTTTTTTCCTCAACCACTCATTCTGGTCAAGAGTAAAATATTTTAAGTCATCACTCTTTGTTCCATCCCTTAACTTTCTGACCCGTTCAGCTAATAATGTATCATCCCTTAACTTTAGATTCATGTTTAATAAGGATTTTAGATATTTGCTTGATTCTTTATTCATTATTTCTTGTTGGTATATTTGGTTTGAAAGAAACCAAAGAATTTTTAATAACAATTATCAACAAAATAACAAATTGATTATTTTAATCTCAAATTTCTGCTTAAAGTGGATTTCTAATCCTAAATATAAATTAGCTAAAAATAATTGCTTTAAGGACTATCTTAATAAGGTTAGAAATAATATTAACTCATTTAATCTTAACTCCAATTATACTGTTTCTAATAATTCTTTAAATCACATTTCTCTTTCTTTTCTAGGATCATAATTAGTTTCTTGTTTGTGTCTGTTTATTCTAGCTTTAGTTCTCTCTTTTGGTTTCTATACACACATATATGTATATAAATTTTATTTATATACATATATGTGTTTCTCTCTTATTTGTTTGCTAGTTCTATTTCAGGTGTTGTTTAGGTTGGATGCGGGTTCTTCTCTTATCAGGTTTGCTGGATAGCATTTAGCTTTTTCAGACTTGCTGGATGGCTCTTCTCAGAGACGCGGATTGCTCCTGTCTTGTCTCTTGGTCTTCTTCTGATTTTCAGTTTGGTGCTCTTCCTTTTGTTAGATACCTCTAACACTTTAGTATTGGGTGGTGGCCTTGCCGGAGCTCGATACTAGGGTGTAATGGGCGGTGGCTTTGCCGGAGCTCATTCGAGGGGTTTCTACTGCTTTATTTTTATTGTTGTTTTAGACTTGCCACCTGTCAGGCATGTTGGCAGCTCCATTTTTTAGTTATATATATAGTATTCCATGTGTGCTCTCCTCTCATGATAGAGGATCACACATTTTTCTCAAAAAAATGTATCATCCTCTTGTTTAGAAGCAATCCTTTCGATCATCATCGATCGAACTTCTAAACTTGACAACATAGCAGTTTCTTGACTAGAACTAAAATTAGATCTCCATTGTACTCCGCGTGTAGTCAATGCTTCTAAATCTTTCCACTCAGCTATCATTGCTAATACTGCATTTTGATGTTTCCTGCTAAATGCATCTGCACCTTATTCCCTTTTCCTAGTGTGCACTCAATATCAAAGTCATAAGCGGCTAAAAGTTCTAACCACCTCTGCTATCTCATATTTAACTCCTTCTGAGATAATAAATATCCCAATGACTTATGATCTATATACAACTCGAATCTTTCTCCCAAAAGGTAATATCTTCACATCTTCAATGCGAAAATTACTGCGGCTAATTCCAGATCATGAGTTGGACATCTAATCTCATGCGGTCTGAGCTATCGAGAAGCATAGACAATCACTTTACCCTTCTACGTTGACACAGCTTCTAATCGTGTTCCACATGCATCCATGTACACCACTAAGTCCTAATTCCCCTTTGGAATAACTAGCACAGGTGCATTTGTCAATAAGTGTTTCACCTTCTGGAATGCCTCCTTACACTTATCAGTGCAGATAAATTTCGCATCCTTTTGAGTTAGCTTAGCCATCGGTGCTGCTATCCGCGAAAAGTCCTTAATGATTAATGAACCTCCAATAGTAACTAGCTAATCCAAGAAAACTCTTTATCTTAGCCACTGTCTAGGGTCTCTTCAAACTATTCACTGCCTCGATCTTAGTCGGATCTATTGACAACCCTTTCTCTAAGACTATATGACTAAGAAACTTCACTTTTTTCTTGCAGAATTGACACTTCACCTCTAGTTGATGCCCCCTCAATGTCTCAGGCACCACTCTAAGATGTACTTCATGCTCTCTTTCATCTTTAGAGTATATCAAAATGTCATCTATGAACATCAACAGGAATCTATCCATATGCTCCTGGAAGATCCTGTTCATCAAATCTACGAAAAATGATGGCGCATTAGTTAGTCCGAACGTCATCACTAACCATTTGTACGATCTATATCTTGTCGTAAACACCATCAAAGGAATACTATCCTCAACCACTTAAGCTGATGGAATACTGTTGCCAAATCCAACTGGAAAAATACTTTGGCTCCACTCAACTGGTCAAACAAATCGTCAATCCTAGATAACGAATATCGATTTTTTATCGTCTTCTCATTCAACTTACGATAATCGATACATAACCTCCACGATCCGTCTTACTTCTTTGCAAACACTGCGGTTGCTCCCTAAGGAAAATTGCTTGGTCTGGTAAAATTCTTACTTTCCAAATCCACCAACTACACCATTAATGCCTTCATCTCGGTAGGTGTCATTCTGCTTGGCGGTCTACTTACCAGTTCTGCTCCTTGTACTAAATCTATCCGAAACTCAATAGCTCGTTTCGGTAGTAGTCCTGTCACAGACTTAAAGACAACTGCGAATTCTCTAACAACAAAAACTCAAATCAACCCGCCTTCTGCCTCTATAACATCCAACAAAGCATTAACCTCAAAACTAGTGTTTTCCACGGAGTATATAGTCCGATCACTACAATCAGGGTGTCTAAGTGATATTTTCCTATCATGGAAAAATATCCTAGCTTCATACTTACTTAACCAATCCATACCCAAATAATTTTGAACCCTACCACATCAAACACATGCAAATTTCAAGAAAATACATTACTGAACAATTAAAACTCTAAGTGGTCGCATCTCATCCCAAGAGTCACATACCCTCCTATCGAATTTGCAACCCTTAAGGAAGTAACTAGGTACGAAGGTTTTAGGTTAAGCTTATCTACCAAACAATGAGATATAAAAGAATGTGATGCACCAGTATCAAATAGAACTCAAAGTGACATACCATGAATCAAAAGAGTACAACACAGCTTTTCCTTTTTCCTCTGCTGTTAGTCTCGAGATATATGGCTCAATGCAAACATCTTTCCTTTTGCATCCTTGGCTGGCTCCTTACACTGGTTCTTATAATGTCTAATCTGATCATAGTTGAACAATCTTACTCCTTTCTTGTCAGTAGCTTTCTTCCCTTTTCTTGTTCGACATTCATGAGCATAGTTGTCCCTACTTATCACACTTATAATAAACTACATCTGCCTTCCCTTTCTTGAAAGCTCCACTCTTCTGAGCACCATTCTTATGGAAAAACTTTCTCTTCTAGTTCCGCCCACCTTGAGTCGCGCCTACTTTGTTACCATCAAGAAAAGCAAGCATCTCATCCTGCCTCAAAGCCATCTTAACATCTACACCGCACATATCCCTAATATGTGGTAATGTTGCTTTAGCAAGCTCAAGTTACAATCTACGGATTAACTTCTCATTCCTTTTGATAACTGTATCAACCGTAGCATATCTGTATGTCGATAGCTCCTCAAATCTGGTTGCATACTCAAGCGCTGTCATGCCTCCTTGTACCAACTCAGCAAACTTCCTAATTAGAGTTGATTTCGCAATCTCCGACATAAACCTTTCCTCAAACCTACTTCGGAATTCTACCTAAGTCATGATCTCTTCATTAACTCCCACGGCAATACTGTTCCATCGGTACAGTACTGCTCCTTACAACTGTCTAGAAACAAGCCTCGTCTTCTACTCATCATTAAGCCCTAAATCAGTAAAGATCCTTTCGCAATGAAGTAATGAATTCTCCACTTCAATTGCGTCCTCAATCCCGATAAATGGTTTTCCTCCAAGCCTAGCATAATCTTTGCTTAATACTGCATAGTCATTAACCACCGGAGCTTCCTGATTTCCTTTAACTAACCTCGGAGCAACTTCAGCTTGCATCATGTTGATGAAGAACTGATACATAGCTCTCATATCAGCTTGTGGTGCTCCACCACCCACATTAGCAGCTTATGCCTGACCTAGATTCCTTCTGGTGTTCGGTTTGGCATTTTCATTGGTTGTGGTGCTTCCTCCACTAACGTTAACTCTTTCACTCCTAGCATCCATATCTTACTTCCTTAAAATCTGCATATGAGTTTTTGTAAGATACAGAAGAATAACCTAAGAGAGATGGAAGAATAGAGATAGAGCGTATACTTATATATAGCAAATATATGTATGTTACTATAGTGTTATCCCATACCCCAATCGTTTCTCTAATTCCTTAGTTTATGTTTTCAAAATCATTTTAAGTTTAAAATTTCTTTTAAGTTTTCATAAACCTATGCTCTGATACCTAGTTGTAACATCTCCTATCTTGAGGCCTGAAGCTAAGCGCTACAGATGTTGCAGTCATCCATAGTATTAACTTTCGGTGATAAAATACGATAATGTTAATGGTATCTACAATTTAGAAGCATATGAATATGAAATAAAATCAATACAGATTTCAAAAATCTTTTCTGATTACATTTCAAATCAATATTTCATATTCAGATACATAATCTCAAAATGATTCATAGATTTTGATCAAATATAATTATTACAAATTATGCCAAAAGCAACATATGAAGATGCCCCCTTGGATGATCAGAGTAGAAAATAGACATATCGGTCATAATACATCACAGTGGAAATAAAACTAAATAGCTCCTATATAGCTAACTTTGCCTCCTGCTCGCCTTCGGATGCTTATTTGTCCAACCTATTAAACCTGAAAAACCTTAACTCTCAATCTATTCAAATTATATTTTGAGACGTGAGAGTTTAAAAGGAAAACATAAGCTTCGAGTTGGACTTAAAGCCTAGTGTAAATAATATCATTACATCTCGATTTACTGATATTAAGTGAGACTACGTCGCTTAGCGGAATGAGTTTCCCCACACAAATATCCTTTTAAAAGCGTATCTTTTGCAAATAAAAACCTTGAAATCAAATTGATTATAATAATTAAAGCAAATACACATATGCATTAAAAATTAGGAAATCCATGACCTATCTGTCCTCACTATAGTTTTATTTGGCTAACTATTAACCATTGGCTGACTCGGGCCTTCTAGACATAATCAATTATCTAACTTCTGTTAGACGCACCACTAAGTTATCTACCCTTAACTATCTTCTTATAAGGTCAACTGATCCAATTCGTTTTGTAGGCTTACCAGTAATCTTTCTTTACTCTGTATATTCCCTTCTATGTGTAACATTATTTTAATCCCATTCGTGACAATGCCCTACACATTGGAATTTTGAGCTGATATTAGCTAGGGGCTATTAGCTAAAGTATAGGGGACGACCCTTCACCAATCCCATTTGGTAATGTAATATCTGAATCATAAACTTAGGGTTAACTACCCTATTCAAAGTTCATTTCCGTGTAAATAATCTTTGCAAATGATTTACCCCTGAAATCATAACTTTATAAAATAAGAAAATCATACTCTTTACTTTACTCAAAATACTTACGTCATGATATTTGCTTTACACAAAACAGTGTTGATGAAAACTTATCAATGGGATTATCTAACCCTTCATAATAAGTTAAAACACCTTTTTAACTTGGAAAGTTTTAAGGCTACAAGGCCAAAACATACTTTTCAAAACTTTTATTTAAACCTTAAACAATTCACTTTCAAATTTATTGAAAGTACCACTTTCAAAATAAGTTAACTACTTTAACCTTGAAACACTAGGTCGAAAGAACAAAACATACCTTTCGAAAGCATTGAAAATAGACCTTTTGAAATTATTATTTAAACCTTAGACATCCTTTTTCGAAATCATTAAACTCGTGTTTTGAAAGCATTGGAAACCCTCCATTCAAGCACTCAAAATAAATCTTTTGAAAACATTGGGGATCTCCCCATCGAAATACATATTACATACCTTTCGAAAGCATTGGGTTCAAGTAAGGAATCATGGAAACATTGCTTTGAAACCATTTAAAATCATTCATTTCGAAACCTTTTGGTTTAACTTTTTATATAACTAAGGGTTGTAAAGAACTGAGGTGAAAGCATTGCTATCAAAAGCATCGGTCCCAAGTAAAAGAAAGAAGATGGTTTTGAAACCAACCCTTTTGAAAGCATTAAGAAGTGGCTTCAAAGTACAAATGCGAAAGCACCCTTTTGAATACATTATTCAAAGGCTATAAAGAAAAGCGGCCTTAATTTGTTCAAAAGGTGGAATGCGATAGCTAGGTTTCGAATAGGTTCAAAGCAATTCTTTCGAAAGCTTCATTTAAAACAAAAGGCGGCAACTCATTCGAAAGCTCTTTTATATAAACAAAGGAAAGCTTGATTGTTTCGAAAGTTAGATTTCGACGTTGTACCTTCTGTCATTCTCCAATACACTACGTATCAATTGCTTTCTACCATGTGCATTAGTTTCGAATGGGATCATGGGCGAAGGTATAGTGTCGAAAGCTACTGATGGAAGTGTTGAAGTAGTAATTCCAAGCAAAACTGATTTTTAGCCTTTAAAGGAAATTGTTTTTCACCTAACTTGCCTTATTTGTAAACATGTAATTGGCTATCAATTCTTTTTAAAATCTTCTTTTCTAAAAGTGTCGTCGAATTCAGAAATTAGCAATTTAAAACATTTAACAAATAAGTCATTTTCATTGATAGAGCATATAAAACATTTTAGTCTCATACCTTAAATAATTTTATATTTATAGTAAAATACTAAGGAAAATTCCCCAAAAATTACCATAGTTCACTTCTAATACTTTTTCTAACATATTTAAATTTTGGACCCAAAATCAACATATATTAGCTGCAATTAATTTAAACCCAATTTTAGCTATTTTTTAATAGAAAATTCATAATGAATTCACAATAGCTTAGAAAATTATGAAACTTGAAACCCACTTCATAAATAATGTTTTCGATCATATATCAAAAATGCAAGTCATTTGCATGTCCTTAAGTAAGTTTGTCAAATTTAAACTTATCATAAAATCTATATGAAGTAACATAAATCATCAAAAATCATATATATCCATTTAAACAATCATATCATAGCATATTATTTGCAAAATTAATTCGGATCTAACTAGAAATTGAAATCAATAAAAATGAGACGTAAGATCATTATTCACCTTAGCTTGGTGTTAAGAAGGTTGAGATTTTTCTTTGATTGATTCCTTCAAGCTTTCTACTTGATTCCTAGCTTTTCTTCCTTTGATTTCTCTTAATGGTGGTCGGCCAAGCTTATAAGTGTTTTGGTTTTGTTTATGAATATTGAAATGAATCAGGAATGAAGGTAAGAAGGGTTTAAGGTATAAGAATGATGACTATTCCTATTTTGCCTTTATCATATTCCTCCTAATTAATTATATTTAATTCTCCTTTTTTATTCATTCTTAACGCACGACTCCTTTATAATTATACAAATCTCAATCCATTAACCATCTATAATATTTCATTTAATTTATCTAATAAAATGTCCTAAATAATGTCAGTCCAAAATTAGGGTTATTACAAATATGCATGGACGTCATATTAAAAATATTTAATATGAAGCATGTAAGATTAATTCCTTATGCATTAGCAATAGGAGTTATCATACATGTTGTATTGTCAACAATATTGTATTTAACTAATGTATTTTGATACATGAAGCAAATATCAAATCCAAATTAAGATCATTAAATTGTAGTTTAGAGCGCTCTCAATTATTAACGAAATACTTGAGAACTATTTATAAAAACAATGAACTCCTTATGAAGGAGTATTCTGGCTCGAACTTCATAAGTGATATCAAGTATAATATGTCGATATTAAATTTATGTTCAAACCTAAGTTAAGGAGCTTTGAATTTGAAATGTTCTAAACAAAAGGTTATCGCTGATTCAACGAAAAGGATGTGTACATCACCTTGAATAGCACACAATAAAAGCAATGAATAAATATGAATACATGCATTTATAATTGAGCTAGGGGTGATTCCAAGTATTAAGATTACTACATCATTGTTTACGATAACAATGTCATGATAAGAGCTCACTAGAAGTCAAGAAACATACTTTGAATAGTTCCACGAGGTAAAGGCGGTTTATCAACATTGGGGAGAGTTGATTGATAGAGTAGGTAACTAAAAAAATACAGTAGATCCATTTGCGATTGGACCAATCAGTTCTCATCAAACTAATTGAAGGGATGAGATTAGGATTCCATAATTGGTCCCCGGTGTAAGTGGAAGATTGATAGAGTTAGGGGTATGCTCTAAGGGTAATTATGTAGTTTACTACCAATTATTAACTCTGTAAAAAATCTCGCTCGAAATAAAATGTTTTCTATTATATACTTGATATGATGTGTTATATCAAATATTCATTTAATTTAAGTATATTTAATAGAAATCCATAAAAGAAATTGTGATAGTAATTATAATGTATTGTAACCATGAGCAATTTATCACAATAAAAATAAACATACCGTTTTAAATATTCCTAGTCAAGATGTATCGAGATTGGATATTAATACATCCAGTAAGACTAGAGTATGTAACGCTTTCCGAATGTTGGAAGGTGTATTACTCATGGCTATTGGGTGCACCAAGAGTTTACTGATAAATATTAGATAACTATAGAATGACCCACTCCATAGTTTTAGTTAGTTAATATAACTAAAGTCAAACAGAAAATATTGATGTGATAATATTACACAGTTCTCTCGACTTGAGAATACTGTTGAACTTCAATATGGACTCCACTTTGATTATAGTTAAATCATGCCACGACGTCCATCGAACGACTATAGTTGGGTCCGAGTGAAAGTATTGGATGTGTAAACTATTCAAAAGAGAATTCATTTCCTTGATTATATAAGGTTAGTATCATGGCCAACTGAAGTCAACTCAAAGTCAATGTCTTCGGCCAGAGCAGTTTAGTTAACAATAGTTGTTATTACTGAACCAAAGAATTCATGTTTGGAATATACAAGTTGAATATTGTGATATAGTTTTGACAAAGAGAATTGGTGTAAATAATTATCACTACTGACGACTGCTTAAAATAAGTAAAATCAATTTTGTCAAAACTGTGTAAGAAAAAATTTTGGTCAAACCCTCACACCACTAGTTAAGGTGGCGTGTGAACGTTAAGTTTTGAGCTGTTCGATATTAACCACTGACCGAATTTACATCTAATAGTCTCACAACCGTAATGTTGGATACTCCGACTACCGGCTGAAATAATTAAATTACAATTTCTGTAAATTAATTAATATTTGTGAAGTATTAATTATATAAAATTTTGTTCGATTTGTATTGTTCGGTATTGAAAATAGTGCATATATAAAAGTTTTATACACACGTACCGGTATACGGTATTGATGTACATTTGAATTCGATCTAAATGTAAATTATCTAATTTGGTTTAAAGTGGATTGGAAGCCCATAAGGGCTCACGGTTTGGTTGGCCAAGGCAAAAGGAGTGGAGGGGTTTATGTAGATATGTTTGAGTTTGAATTGGTAAAAAAAAGTGGATATAGAACCACATTTTCCTCTCCCTTTTTTCTCTTATTTAAACCAATTACCCTCACTTTTTCATTTGAATGTTTGCTCTTCTCTCCTCTACATTTGTGGCCGAACTCATCATAGCTCCCTCCATCAAAAAACACAAATTCAATTCGAATAGAACAAAGATGCATAGATCTCTCTGTCTGGTAGCGCTTTTTGAAAGAGATTGTATTCATTCCTAAAAGTTCTGTAGATTCAGCATTCGAGGTGTCATTATTAGGCTATGGTAGAGGCAGTACTTTGATTCATATTAACTTATATGTGTGTGTGCGTGTGTATGTGTGCGTGCACGCGTGCGTGTGTGCGTGCGCGCGCGCTTGTGTGCGTGATTTGCTATGTTATTATATATGGTTAGATTAGCTTTACAATAAAAATCCTTGTATGTGTATGCTGCCGGTCTAGAATATATATAAACATATTGATGTTATAAATACAAAAAATTTAATTTTTTATTTTATGTATGTACATGATTTTAGTTTCGGCCACAAATCAAAAAAATAAAAATTAACAATATTTTTAAAAGGTACATTAGGTAAAAGTTGAATTTTTCAATAAAATAAACACATAGAAAATATGTAATTTTTATTGTTAAATTATTTACATATAAAAAATAAAATAAAAAAAATTACACACACACACATTTATATATATTTGTTAATTTCGAATTATATATAGTTTTAAATATAATCCATTAATCAATTTTAATATATAAATATATGTATATTTTAACATACACAATTTTACATACATACATCACAAAACACTTATTAGAAAAATTAGATGTTATGCAGTTTATGGGGACCCACCTCCACGCCTTGAAATGGGAGTAAGGCATATGAGAATCGAACCTACAACCTGCTTACCAGGAAGCGAGTATCTTACCACTTCACCACTACTTATGAACAATATAAATAAGGTATTAGAAAACATTATCTTATATTATAAATCATTTTAAATATTAATTTCAATATACACACATGCGCGCATGTATGCTTACGTTTTATAAAAGAGATATTCATTTCTACACATATTTTTATTTATTAATAAAATATAATTCATTTGCAAAATTAAATCTTGAAGTTGAAATTAAAAGATATTTTCATATCTAGATCTACTTTTAAAATTTGAAATTGGAATTTGAAATTTAAATTATCTATATTTATATTTATAAATATTATCTTTTGTATATATATTTATACATGTAAATAACGTTACTTTTACATTATTATACATATATATTATTTATCGGATATAAAATTATATTTTTATATGTATTATTTGGAATATATGTATGTATGTATATGGTGGGCTAACTTGTCCGTCGTTTCTAAATTCCAGCAATTAGATATGGGCATGTTAAATCATGCACATGCACGTACATGCATATGTGTATGACACGCATGTGCACATTTTATATTATATGTATAATCAAACAAATCCTTTTATTAACAAATAAAACAAAACAATGATTTTATTTAAAATTAATTTTGATTATATCTAAATCAATTTATACTTCATAGGTCCAAACAAGATCCAAAATGGTTTTTTTTTTTGAAATTCACACCTTTAACCTACTGCGTTCTGGCCCGAATCCAACATAACTAACGAAAAATTTTAAGATAAAACATTAGCGCTAAATCCACCCACGTACCCTTTTCTTTTAATTAGTCACGACTCATTTTTTTCTTTCAATTTTACTATTATTATCATAAGTAATTGAATTATGTTATTATCGAAAGTGTAACAAGTACTCGAAATCTGTGTTTGACGGACATATACTTCCTTATGGTTTATAAGCAAATCCTTGTTCTATATGCAATTGAAAAAAGAATAAAACCAATGAAATTCGAATAAAGATCTTGTCTATTCAATGGAAATAGCTGCAAAATATAAGATCATAGGATTTCAACTTGCAACTTGACTGAAATTCATAAGTAAAAAAGAACTTAGTAGGAAAAAAATGAAGTTTTTAAGTGAACCAAATGATTCCAAAATACATTTGGTAAATGAGGTTAATAAGATTCGAATTTGGGTGCTTGAAATAAGAATGAACAAGGAAATCACAACCCTTCTAATATACAATGAATATAAATGTGATTAGTGAGATTCGAACTTATCACCCTCAATGTGCAGTGTAAGATTAAATGAAAAATGTACCTTTGTCAGTATAAGATAATTTTCTGATCATAAATTAACTTTTTTGATGCCCGGTGAGTGGACGTGGATTAGGCCACAAAATTAGGTCCGTTTGGTTTTATTTTGTGTTTTTTAGTTTATGTTTTTAACATTCATACCAAAATTAGATAATAACGGAAGAGAAATTTGAAATTATAAGCCATTACGACGTCGAAAAGAATGGATGGATGGCGGAGTGGATGAACTATTTTTCATTCTTTTGTTATTTCTCAAACATAAAAAACAAAGTTAGCTTCATTCTTCAAATTGGTTGTTTTCAAAAATTACATGCGGATTAATTTTCAAATATATTGTCGTGTGTAAGTTTTGTTTTTTGAACTACTGATTAATTTTATTGGGGCTTTGCAAATAAAGTCTCTATTTCTGATGTTCTTATAAGAAAAGTTCATGTAGATATGAGCATGCAAATTATGTCTCTGTTTTTCTAAATTAGAAAATGCAAAATACATTGCAATTTTCGATAGAAATGCAAGTTAACTTGCGCTTTTCAAAATATTTTTCAAAAAAAAAAATCATATTTCTTTATTCGTAAATAATAATAATTGTTATTTAAGTACAACTTTAATAAATAACTACAGTTTTTAACAATTATCAAATTTTATAGAATTGCATATATTTTTTTTCCAAAACTGCAAGTAACCTTACATATTCCTTTAGAAAAATGCATCTTATCTTACTTTTTCTATTTTTCGAAAATATGAACTTTACACATTGATAACGAACGCTAAAAAACAGAGACACGTGGCTTTTTTTTTTCTTAAATTTAAAAGTTTCTACGCGAAATATTCTCATCATTATGACATAGAAGATCTTCTTCCCAGAAGTCCACCACAAGTTCACAGTGCACTTACTTTTGCTTTTCTTCACAATTGATTCTTTTCTTCATCGTCTTAAGTCAAGAGGGAAAAAAAAAATCCGAAAATAGAGAAAAATGGGTGTTTCTAGCAGTTCAGCTAAAAGAGGAAAATGGGTTTTCTGTTCATGCTTTTCGTCGGAGACAGTGGAGTCACAAAATAGGTCGTCGGCAACAAAGGAGTCGCAAAATAAATCGCCCAAGACAAAGGAGTTACAAAGTAGATCGTTGGAGACTACGGAGGATCTGGATTTCCCGGTGTATTATCCTGAAACTAAAGCCAGTTTATCTGGTGAGGCTCTTTTTTTCTTCTTTTTCAAGGTAATTAGTACCTCAATCCTTTTGCAATGTTGTGCTAGGCTACAAACGAATAGAATAAAGATGAGACTTGCCCAAAATACCATGTTAAGTATAATCGACCTGCTACTTTAACAGTCAGAATGCATACAAATTTGTTAGTTTATGATAATTGAAAATCATTAGCCAACTTGAAAAGAAAAAGAAAAACTGTTAATATCCTTTTTAACTATATTTTAATAATAACGATTCTTAATGTATGCATAGGGGATTAGCAACTCAAGTTAGAAACCTTACAACTTAAAATAAGTGGTCAATGGCAAGATAATAACATTTGTTATTGTCTAGGATTGAAAAATATGGATAGATAAAATTATAATAACGAAATATTCTGAGAAGATGTGTTTTTTTCCTCTTTTGAAATAGTTATAATTATGAATATGGGTGGGAGAATTACCATTCTTAGGTTCAAATATAGTTTTAGAATGGAAAAAAAAACACTCTTTAAAACTGCAGATAGGGGAAAAGTTGAACAAATTGAAATTAGAAAATAGATAAAATCAAGATCGTCTTGTAATTATTGGAAAATATAGTGATAGATGTGGTTTGTTCCAAACTACATAGTTAAATACGTAGATATATTTGTTTTATCTATAACAGTGGTAGCATTGATTTAAGGCACCGAAGCACCAAATTTACTATACAGGATTTATAATAATTTGAATAACTGTGTTGAATATATGATGTTGATCAGGAAATGAATGCATGTTGATCAGCACATAATTCATCACACCACGCATGCTCAACTTGACCATATACAAGAATCAAAAGGTATCTCTTCTGTAAGATCACTACTCTAGTATCATCCACTGTTGTAAAAATCCTTCTAGGCCTCCGATAAGTCTCCGCCTAGGCTAGGCTTACCGTCTATAGATTCCCTTAGGCCAGCCTAGAAAAGGTTTACCGTCTCATGTAAGAATTTAAACACGTAATTAGGCATTGGTTGAGAATTATTTAAGATTCAGTGCCATGTATGAACATAAATATGTTAGTTTTAGATAATCTTGCCTACTTAGATACTCTTAAGTACGTTCAAAATCCCAAATTTTCAGTTTATATCAATTAGTACTAAACAAAACACTAAAATTTTCTCCAAATACATGAGTTATCAAAAACGCCTAACTTCGATTAATCCTCAATAAATCCTCGTCTAAACAATTAGTCCCTAGTCCATGCTTACCGTCTATAGTCTGGCTAGCGATGTTTACAACCTTGCTAGTATCTGACTGCCACTGAATCAAAAAGATCCGTTTAGGTGCATATAAGTCGTTGACTGATGCTAATAATCAAATTACATAACATTCTCAATTCTTATCTTCAAAGTTATTAATGCTGAGAAATATATTCTAAATATGATGGCCTTGCATTCATTGGTCACTAGTTAAGGATGTTTGTCATCAATTTATACTTTTTCTGTCTTGGATTATAGTTAAGGATGTTCGCCATCATTTCGAATCAAAGGAAAGTTGCAAACAAAACGAGGAGGTACATGATCAAAACTCTCGGAGATCGAAAGCTAGACAGAAGTTAAAGGCCAATGCTAATAAACAAATTCCTAAGCATTTAACTCCTACTTCCTACAACCATAGTAAGTTTTTATTTCATTTACAGATATGATTAATTCTACCTTTAATAGTTGATTAATAAGATATACATAACTTTTCTCAAACAACAAAATTTTACTAGGATAGGTTGGCTAGAGCATCCACCATTATCACAATGCTTATCTTTTGTTCCTGGTTATAACTGCAGTCAAAAACTCAAATAGGCACAGCAAAATACAGATCGATAAATCTTGTGAAGACGCAGGAGTACAAGCTGACTCCTCACAGGTTGGTGGCAAAAAAGCGACACCCCTGTCTTTAAAAAAGCATAGAAGACAAAAGAACAAGCAATCAGATAATCAAGAACCTCAGAAATTAAGACCTAAGAGGAAGCTAAAAGTTGATGGCAATAACCAAATTTCGAGGCATTTAACCCCTGAAATTCGCCTCCAAGGTAAGTCATGCCCCTTTTTTTTAACCAGCTGTTGTTATGTTTTATTCTCTTCACCGTCCAATGTTACCTGAATCTTTTGGAATATGGATAGCACATATACATGTTTGATAGCTTATGAATATTACATATCTTAACCGAAGGATATTTTTTTTATCAACAATCTGTGACATGATGCTAATAATCCATATGCAGACACAATCAAAATTATGAGTTATAACATATGGAGTATTGAGTCTTACAAAAGAAAGAAGAGAATGGATGCTGTCAACCATCTCATTGAGCAGCACTCTCCTGACATAATTCTCCTCCAGGTCATATGTTTTTTAGTAGTTTGTTTTCAAAAGGCGATTGATAATGATATAATGCTAGTTCGTCTTTCAGGAAGTTACACCTGAAGTCTACAAATATTTCCAAAGCTGCAATTGGTGGGACGTATACAAATGCTCCATCAAAGACAAACAAGCTACCAAACGAGTCTTCTGTATGATGGTACGTTATTTTCTCTTAGAGTATCTCCAAAGCCGTCCTTATTAATTCATTTATTTTTGTTTTTCACCTGCGACGTGCATGTTTTAAACAATGCTGAAAATTTTGAATCCACAGTTGTGGTAACTTGAGGTTTTGCTCATACGGAGTGTTTTGTACCCAATTAGGCCATTTTGAATCCTGATTTCGAATTAGGTGCTTTGAGATGCTTTTACAAACCATATTCAAGAATTAAGACTTTCGTCTCCTTACATTACAATTTAAATGCAGTTGAGCAAACTGCCTGTTAAGAAATTCGTCAACAAACAATTCGTCAACACCAAGACCTGCAAGGGTGTTTCGCTAGCAAAGTTCACCACAAATCCAAAAAAAGCACTAACCGTTGCAACTTGCCATCTAAAAAGTATGAATGGTGCATGCACAAACAACGTAGAGCGAACGAGTCAAGCAAAAGAAGCCATCGACCTCCTAAAATTCTTACCAAACGTTGTGCTCGGAGGAGACATGAACTGGGACGAATCCACAGATGGTCCATTTCCTTTGACTAGTGGCTGGTGCGATGCATGGTCTCATTTAAAACCCGAAGAAGATGGGTATACCTACGATACACAGTCGAATACAATGCTCGAAGGCAGAAGGTTTGCACGGAATAGACTAGATAGGTTTGTTTGCAGACTCAAGGATTTCGATATGATCGATATTGAGATGTTTGGAATGGAAGCGATAAAAGGTGTTTCGTGCACGCGTAATGGGAAGAAGCTACCTTTGTTGCCTAGTGATCATTATGGATTGATTCTTACTATTTGTGCAAAATGAAGTTGTGTTTAGGTTTGACTATGTTAACTTGATGTAGGTGTGTCTTATGTGCATGTAATTATACGCTTTTTGTACTTGTTTACTAGTGTGTATTTGTCGTATGGATATTTGTAGGGTGATGTATTTGCTGAAACTAAATCATAGTTGAGGTCAATATGATGTGGAATGTCATGAAATAAGTTGTAAGAGCTATTCTCATTTAATCATCTAGAACCTTTATCTATTATAAGCTCCTTTGACTGTCTTAGTAAGATGCACAAGGACTGTTTATGTGTACAAGAAGAAAAGAGTGATCGTCAATCGACTCCTAAGGGATGAGATCAAAAGTGTTTTATTTATTTATTTAAAAAACAATGATCAAAACAGTTACAGCCTATAGGCCCAACTAAACAGCCCCATATCGGTCTGACTAAAACATAACATTTACACTTCAGTATGAAACCGTAGCACCCAGTGTCGAAGCTAGAAGAAATAGTCAGCTACGGAATCAATAGAACTACAATTTTTTTTTTCCAAAATCACACGGTGTCAATTTAAAATTTTCAAGTATGGTGAGGAATATATGTTTAAAATTTTCAAGTATGGTGAGGAATATATATTATTTTACACGGAAGTTTGTGACCTTTATGATATATTTTTGTATTCAGGTAAAGCATTTACTGAGTTTCAGGCATGACATGTGTTAAATCGTATATTATTTTCTAGTTGATGCTTAAAATCCAGGTAGGGCTTTAGTCCCACCTTATCAACTGCTCACTCCGCCCCTGGTAGCACCACCTCTTTATTTCATTATCCTCGTGAATTTTTTTTTTAGTCGTGGCGGTTTGACTGTGAAAGATCATTCCTTCGGTCCTTCTCGCTTACTTGAATTGATTTTTAAATCTGAATCTTTTGTAGATTCAATCTGTGGTTGTTGCAAAGAAATTGTTACTTTGTTCTTTTGTTAAATCTGAGTAGATCCATTATGGTTGACGTCCGTTAACACTAGTATTTTGAGGGTAGCTCACGTTCGAGGCGGTGGTTTGATTTGAGCTTTTCGTAGCCAGATTTGGAAGATTGCAACATTCATGGGTCTTAATCGTTGATCGTCTGTAGTTTTGAAGCAGCAATTTGATCTCCATGTAATCATCAGCGCAGCTACAGATATCATATAAGATTTTATAACCTTTTCTCACTCTCTGTTTTTTCTGACTTGGAACAATTTTGTCGTTTTTATTTATCTGAAGCCATCTTTCTTCTTTTTGCATATGATTATTGTCATGTTGGCTGTTTTAACGCTGCTATTTTTCCCTACATCCGGTAATTATGACTTTTTAGCATACGCTTTTAGCAACATTAATATACAAAAGTTTGATTTGACTAGTTTTTTCTTAAAACAAATCAACAAAGGTAGTGTAAAAACCAAACTTTAAGACATAAATGATCAACATAACTTAAAAATCTATCGAAGTCATCAAATTTAGTTTGCACAAATCATAATATTTTTCGGTTTTGTTACATAAAATTAAACAATATTTATTTTTCCTACACATGATCTGAGAATGAGAATAAATTAACTTTAAATTTTTAATTTTATATATATAGCTTTTTGCACCTCCGCTATTTTCTACTATATCCTCGTTTTATCTCCGCTATAACTTTTTATACCTTCACCGCTATAAAACCGTTAAACGCTTTAACTGCACAGTTACCTATGATTTATTTCCTTTCATATACGATAAACATTTGTCAATAATATATGCGCATAATCTCTTTCAGTAGACTTTTGATTGAATTGTGCATTGATATCTTCAATTTTCTCTCTCAGCAACATGGTGCTTTTGCTATAAATGTCTAATTTGCTCTTAGCTTATGTCCATGAATGATAAACTTGAGTATCTGTAAGTAAAAAATATGTCCATTAATTTTGATATCATCATCACATAACAAGCATTTTGGATTGTCCGTTTTTTAACATTTCATTATATTTTCTTTTGTTATTAGCTTGTTTGTGATGGCAAAGTAAGTGAAGCCTACTAGAGGATGGGGCGATGGTTAGCTTTCTATATTTGCTTGAGGTTCTACAGAAGGGATAGTCATTTGTGTCGATCGCTAGAGAGTATCCAGATGTCTTTAAGTGACTGGATTGCCGCCGCATAGAGAGATCGAGTTTTGGATAGACTTAGTAAAGGAAGCCAGGCCGATAGTTATTCCTCTGAGGCGTATGGCACTCAGAGAGTAGAAAGAATTGAGGTGCAAGTGAATGACCTATCGAGGAAGGGGTTCATTTGAATAAGCATATTTGAATGGGGCGCTCATATTGTATTCATAGCTAAGACGGATGACTCTTTGAGGTTATGTGTGGATTGTCATGTGCTTAATAAAGTGGTGAAGAAGAACAAGTATCCACTCATGCATTGATGACTTGTTCGATCAGCTGCACAACGTGAACGTGTTCTCTTAAATGGATTTGGCATCGGGATTTCACCAGCTTAGAGTAGCGAAGGAGAGTGTGCATATTACTGTGTTTCGTATGCCGTCAGGTTTTTATGAGTGGTTGGTGATGCCATTCGGGTTGACCAATGCTTTAACATACTTCGTGGATCTCATGATTCCGGTTTTCAGAGACCAACTGAATAAGTTCGTGCTTGTGTTCGTAGATGATATTCTGATCTACTCTAGGACTGAAGAGGAGCACAAGACATACTTGAGGATTGTGCTGAAGATATTAAGAAAGCATAACTTGAGAGCAAAGTTCTCTAAGTATTACTTTTGGCGGGAAGAAGTGAGATTCTTGGGTCATGTTGTTTCGGGACATGGTATGGCAGTGGATCCTGCAAAGGTAGCAGTAGTCCAAGATTGGAATCGACTCAAGAATGCTACGGATGTGAGGAGTTTCTTAGGATTGGTGCGATATTATAGATGCTTCATCAAGGACTTCTCAAAGATAGCAGCACTGTTGACCAATTTGACAAAGAAGAATCAGACTTTTGTTTGGGACACAAAGTGTAAGCATGCATTTGTGAGTCTGAAAGAGAGATTGATGAGTGCACCAGTGTTGACCTTTCCAAGTGGAAATGAAGAGTAATAGTATACACTAATGCCTGTGGTACTGGATTGGGTGCAGTTTTAATGCAGAAGGAAACGGTTGTCGCTTATGCCATTTGACAGCTAAATCCACACGAAAGAAATTGAAAGTGACTAAGGATCGAGTAATATGAATAATTATCTAAGTTATAAACTTGTGCAGAATAAAAATAAAAAGCAAATAAGGATATGTAAATAACACTTGATATTTTTATACTGGTTCAAACTTCTCATTCTATGTGCAGTCCCAAACTCCTTCTGGATTTAAATTGATACTCTCTCTTAACCCGGAGGAATATGTACCGTTTGAGCAATTGAACATGACTTTAACTGCCTAGACAACCGAATAGAACTTCAACAGCCTGAGTATTCTACAACATGACTTTTAAGTAGAAAAGTATTTGACCGAGTATGCTCTCGAATAACACCGACAAGTCGATAATTTACACCCTTCCTATAATTTTCTTCTTTGTGGTGTATAGTGTAGTCTATGAAGATATAGAAGTAAAATCAGCACAAGGATATAAGAGTTGAATGCACGAGTAATCAATTTGAAAGCAATGTACATATTTGAATGCACAAGAGTTCAAAGCAAGATTGAGAGATCAAAGGGATTAGCTGTTGTTAAATAATCGTTTAAATAATTTGCTTTATATAGTAATCAATAGTTGCATTTCTTTGTGAAAAGGAGCGATGAAGAGAAGTAACTGCAACGGTTGATGATTGGAAGTGTCTCTTCAGAAAAAGTAGCCGTTATGAATATTCAGACGACTGAATTAGAATGTGGAAGCCATATGAAAAAGTTTTTTTGAAGCTAGAAAAGAAATAGTGCAAATTAGACAGTTTTCAGCTGGCTGGAATTGATATTTAGATAGTTGAATCTTCATATGTTTGAGAACTTGTGCACATACATAGTTTCAGACGAATGACCTTCATTATTCAACCGGCTGAGTGTTGAAGCAATTTGTTTTTAATTTCAAAATTTATTTATGCAATATGTGTTTGTGCATATACCACCCAGAAGAGATTTTAATAATATTTCGAACTATATGCTAAGACTCTATGACTGATATTACAGTGCAACACTATTTTGGTCTTCATTTTGTCGAGTTTGTCTCTTTATTCAAGTGATATTATTTCCTGCATAAGTGGTTAGTATATACGATATATACTTGTATAGTTGCCACTATCAAAACATCAAAGTACAAGGTTCTAACATAAATTTTCAACTCATGATTTAGAGTTGGCGAGTTTTTGCTTTGAAGTTGTGGAGGAACTATCTATTGGGAGAGATGTTTGGCTGTTTATGGTTCATAAATTCCTTAATTACATTTCCCTCAGAAGGATCTCAATCTTCTTCGGCAACTGTGGTTAGAGTTCTTATCCTCTTATGATTTTGATATTTCCTATACACATGTAAAGGGAATGCGGTCGTTGATGCATTAAGTAGAATACATGCTAATTTGGAAGCAATGTTTTGGAATGAAAGAAGATAAAGTATATTGCTGATTTGATTTTAGGCGTCACTGCGAGCTAGAACCTGAAATGTTAGCAAGTTTACCAATCAAATCTATTCTTATAGAAAGGATCGGTACTCGTTAGAAATGAGATGCTAGGCTAGCGGAGATCATAACCAAGATAGAGGAAGGAGTATAATATGAGGATATGAAGCAATACTAACTTGACCAAGAAGGTTGGCTTCGTAAAGATGGGAGGTTGTTTGTTTCCAATGTTGATGGATTGCGAGATGAAGTGCTAAAAGAGTGTCATTATTCTAGATTGACTACTTATCCTAGTGGTAATGAATATACCGAGATATGAAGCAAAGTTACAGCTGGGAAGGCTGAAGAGGGATGTTGGGGCATTCATCTTTAAGTGTATAAACCGTCAATTGGTGAAGGCAGAGCAAAAGTAACCTAGTGGATTGTTGCAACCATTAGAGATTCCTGAGTGAAAATGGAAACAAGTATCGATGGATTTTGTAGATGGATTACCGATGACTCAAGCGGGGTATGATGGTATTTGTGTCATAGTAGGTCGGTTGACCAAGAGTGCAAGATTTATACCCGTTAAGTTAAATAGAACGACATCTAAACTGGCAGGTTATATGTCAAATGGTTGTAGGATTTCATAGTGTATCGAAGAGCATTGTGAGTGACCGAGACCCATTGTTAACTATTGGGTTTTGGAAGACCTTACAAGAGGCGTTGGAGACCAAGCTGCATCTCAGTACAGGTTATCACCTCGCAAATGGATGGGAAGACCGAGAGAGTAAATCATATATTGAAAGATATTTTGCGAGCATGCATTATAAACTTTGGTAGATCATGTGATGATCATTTGCATTTGGTGGAGTTTACATACAACAACAGTTACCAGTCGAGTATTGGAATAGCTGCATTCGAAGCATTGTATGCAAGACTATGTAACGCTCCTTCATGTTGGTGGAAAGCAAACAAGAAATCGATACTTGGACCAGACATGATTAGAGAGATATCGGAGAAAATTGAAGTCATTCGGCAACGAATGAAAGCTGCTCATGATCGACAGAAAAGCTATGCAGTTAAAAGACAGATATTTAGAATTTTCTATCGGAGCTATGGTATTTTTGAAGGTTTCTCCTCTAAAGAATGTATTTCGATTCGGTAGAAAGGGGAAGTTTAGGTCCTTTTTTTATTATTGAGAGGACGGGAAGCTAGCGTATATGGTTGACTTACCTCAGAAGATGGTAGGCGTGCACAACGTTTTTTCATGTCTTTTATCTACGAAAGTTTGTACACGACTCAGGTATAGTAATTACACCGAATCAGCTAGAAGATGTTGAGGTAGAACCAGAAGTTTCTATATCTCATAAGCTGGTTCATATAGTTGGTAACGATATGAAACTGCTTAGGAGAAAGACGGTGAAACTACTTAAGGTATAATGGAGCAGAAGTGATGACAATTGTACATAGGAGACAAAGGAGAGCATGAGGACTAGGTGTCTGGACCTCTTTGAATGGTAAGACCCAACGTTTATTGTATATACTTTCACCATTGTATATTATATTAGATAGGTTAGTATTGCACATGCTAGGATAGATCACTTATATTATTGATTGCATGGTTACTTGTTTGATACGTGTGATGGCTATTTATGATTAATAGGCATGTGGGATAAGTATGGCTGCTTATACTTTGGCTTGTTTGGAGTCTTCAAGGGAGAAATTCCTAAAGCAGGGAGAATATAATGACCCATATTTTACGTATCGAAGGATTGTAATTTTTATTTTATTTTATTTGTATGAGTTCGTATGATTCTACAATTTTAATATATGACTCTTAGGGACATTTTAAACACTTGTTTTTCCTAAATTTTTATGTGACAATTTTGACACTAAAAACCTTTTTTATGCTATAATTTCTAATAAGAATCGAACTAGGGTCTCAAACCAATTCCATTGCTTCAGGATGATGGTTTCCCTTTTCTTAGAGTGGTCATAATAGAAAAAAGGCTTACGATTAGGAGGTTATGTCTGTTTTAAGTATTAAAAGCTATTAGCCATAATTAGTTTGTAAATAATTAAGCTCATTAGTCTAATTGGAGACCATTATAAATAGAGAGCTAGAGAGTCAAATTAAAAAAATTCCCTCTCATTTCAAATCAAGCCCAAACCCTAATTAGCTCTAAATTCATTCTAATTCATCTTAATTTCTCTCTAAATCAAACTAGATTATTGATTAGATTGTCAATTAGAAGATAGAGATCATCAATTTGCTTGATTTGGAGTGCTTTCCTTCATTGTCTAGATTAGATCTACATACATATTGATTAAATTTTGTAATTTGTGAGTGGTTATGCCTTTTCACTATACTATGCATGTTTATATGGTAGAATTATAGGGTTTAACATGTTTTAAATTGATCTTTGGCCATAATTTTTTTAAATCTAAAGATTGATTTGAAATCACCTTTGTTTATGTTCATATATCTATGTTAGAGATTGACTTGCTTATCTTATTTTTGTGGATTGCATGTTTGAATGGATGAAATTGCTTGTTGTTCTATGTTTGTATTATGTGATTTGATGTTGTTTGTTAGTGTTTTGGATGTTTAGAAAGATGTGTTAGAGAATTTGGCAAGGTAAAGAGGATCGGAATTGGATGAAACTTGGAAGGGAGGCTCTGGAGTATGAAGAGAGTCATTGGTTCAAGTCGCATCTTCAAATTCTTTAAGTGGACATGTCAGCATCGACATGTTCATATCGACACTGACATGTTCATGTTGGCACCGACATGTTTAAATCGATCCTATGGGTTAGCGACTTTGGTGAGGCTAAGAGTAAGGCTAGTCGAGGTTTCCCAAGGTGATGGATTAATGATTGGCCAAGTGTTAGAGGCTATAACGATTTGTTTCTAGAACGTGGAGTTAAGTGCTTTAAAGAGAGGACTTGTTCCTATGATGAATTTTTTTGGTTTGATAGGTTGGAGCCGGAGCCTCTAGGAATGGAGTAATAGAAGCAAAGAAGAAGTGGAAAAAAAACTCGACCCCTAGTTGGGTAAGTAGAGAGATCGACACCAACATGAAGAGGTCGGTACCGACTTTTCATGGTGATTCTAATGAGAGTGGAACTTCTAGGGGAGTACATGGAGGTTCTATAGATCATGCTAAAGGTGTTGGCCGTTTGCATCAGGGTTGGATGGCGATGTAATAGCATGGTGAAAAGCTAGAATCTTCGAATGTTGACTCATGTTGCGACTAGGTTCTAAAGATGGCAGCTTGGTAATGGAGGGAGCCATACGATCGGGGAATGTGGAAGGGTTCATCATGAATAATGGAAACTGGATTGAGCAAGAAGGATTCTGAATTGCGCTCAAATTTATGTATGTGTTAGGGAGTCATCGATACTTGGAGTATTTTCTTGTATACTTGAAGCAGGGGTATTGTAAGTGGGGACTTCCATGGATTGGTAGCGAGGATCTGAATACCCTGGACCAGTGGCTTTGGGTCTAGTGTCTAGCTTTGGGGAAATGAGACACATGTCAAGCTTTAGGCTGCATGATTCGAGAGTACATAGAGAACAACGATTTTCATTTGCCCCTAATAGTAAGAAGGCCATATGAGTTAATATATTCAGTGCACAGGGATTAGTGATAGTGAGTCTTGTTTAATGGATGCTATAGTTGCTTTGGTTGCTTTCCTTTAGTGGGCTTGTTGAGACTGGGTTTTGATTCATGACAAAAAGCTATCACTACGACATACAAATTTGACGACTGCTATGACAAAAAGAGAATATATACTACAAGAAGATAAGACTTCAAAATCGGTGCATCAATTATATTATTTTGTTTTTGATTCTTAGGTCAATTTTGTTAAAATCTCTCCTCGATTAATGTATATATTATATTATCTTAAAGATTTATACATATAAGCATAGTAAATATATATACATTATCAAAGTTTTCTTTAAAAATTATATATAATATATATATATATATATATACATACATACATATATATATATATTAAAAACCCGTGAAAGCTATGCAAATTGTACAGAAATCACCAGGTTAGTCGACTGACCTGGTTGGTCAGTCGACTGACCTATAAATTTCTGTGCAACATGCACAGGTGCACAGAAAAATAAATAAAACATTTAAATATCCAGTCGACTGACCCAGAGGCTCGGTTGACTGAATTTCTACAATAGCTATTATCTGAAAAGACACGACTATTTGTGAAGACTTACGAACCTCTACGAAAATATTTGGACGCAACATTTCAATCGAAACTCTTCATCAAAAGTCGCTGCTTTTTAACCTCTATAAACACATACTCTAACTTGATTCCAAATCACCGAATTTTCTTATCTTTCTTATCTAACTCTCTGGATCTACTTGCAACTATACTTTCAATTATTCTGCATTAAAGCAATAATATACCTTTCTATTCTTCATAAACTTCAAATATACACACACACACACACACACACACACACACACACACACTCGAGGAGAATATTATAGGAAGGGTGTACTACAAGTGACAAATTCATGTTATTAGAACACACAAAGTCAAAACAATCTTTTGTAATTGTTAAAGTCCTGTTCTGCTGCTCAGGCGTGTGAAGTCCTCTTTGGCTGCTGAGGCGAAATCCTGTTCTGCTTCTTAGGTCCTTATTCGGCTGCTCAGGGGTTGTATAGACTTGTTCCTCCGGGTAAAGTGAGGGTTGTTGTTTTTGGTGAAATTTCAGAAGGAGTTTGGGACTGCATGTAGGACGGTGCTCCGAACCAGTATAAAAATTCCTGGTGTTATTTTACTTTACTGCTTCTACATTCCACACTATTTACTGTATAGCTATCATCATTAATGTATATCTATATTACACGAGCCATAACATACTTTCATTTGGTATCAGAGAAAGGTCATCATATAACCGTAACATAGTTATCTGATAATCTAATAATATGGAAACTAACACTAGCACTGTAACAACCCGATATTTTCAGCCATTTGCATCCACACATGTCGGACTTCAATTACTCAAAATACCGCATTGTAAATAAATTTGGAGCAAATGAAAAGCAATCACAGAATCACAGACACAGATATATCAGAATAACTCACAGTGCAAATTAAAATACCATAGTAGTTCATGAAGCTACTATAACAAAATCTCAGAACAAAATACATAATATCAGTCTGAAAAACATATACAATAGAAATCCCATATACATAGAAGTTTATAAATACCAGAGCTGAAATAGAACAACTGAAACTGAAAGGGAATAGAAAACTGGACAAGCAGAATCTCCGGCGATTCCTAGCTCCAGAAAAAATCCAAAGCTAAGCTATAAATACTCAGGCTGACTTGAGCATAAAGTAAAACACAAAACACCCGAGTCAAGACATACATACTTATATAATGTAAACCAACTCAAATGAACTGTAATAGTAATGCACAATAACATAAAGGATGCTTGGGATCACCCCTAAGGATCCTTTAAACCATATATTAAATACATCCTGTGGTTAAAATTCCAAAATGGTATTTTATACTTCTAAATCAAATATCATTTAAAAATTCAATATCACTTCAAATTCATTTCGAAATATCAAAATATCATATCTTTCCAAAACCACATTCATTTTTATTTAATTTAAATACCATTTCAAATCACATTTTAAAATGGTTTATATTTCAAATCAAAATATTCCATTTAAACCATTTAAATATTCCAATTAAACCAATTAAATATTCCATTTAAATCATTCAAATATTCCATTTAAATCATTTAAAAGTGAAGTTATTATATTTAATAATAAAATATACAATTCTCAAAATTTTACCATTTTCAGAATTCATTTATTTACTTCAATTTATTAAAACAGTAAAATTTCAACTTTTGCAGCATTTAGAAAATGCTACGTAAATTTACATTTGAAAACAATTCATTTTAACAAGGATATCATTTACAAAAATGCTGTAATAGGTTTTAGTTTAGTTTCTACAACTACAGTTACAAAGTGCTATAATAGCCCTTAGTTCAATTTAGCTTTTAGTTCATTTATATCATTTACAGCATTTACAAAATGCTGTAATATCTTTTACTTCAGAAATGATAACATTTCAAAAATGCTGTTAATTGAATTCCAGGTTTTCAATAATTCATAAACAATTAAATTTTTATTTAAACAAATTTTAACTTATAAAAATCATATTTTCACACTTTTAAAACTGATCATTTAAATACCCTTTTAAGTCATGATTTTATAAAGTGAAATTTCACAATTTAATATCAAATTTTAATAATTCACTTATTAAAATCAATATACCATTTCATAACATTTTCATTTACTTATTCTTTAAATTTACCATTTTATAAGTTAAATTTAAATTCCATTTTTTATTTCATAACTTAACCTTTATTTTAAAAATACATTTCCCATTTTACAAGTTAAGTTATAATTCAAATTTCATTTTCTCATTCATTTATTTAACTATTTTTAATTCATTATAAAAATAAACTACACTTTATAAAATCATTTTACATTCAAATTTAAATCTATTTATCATACTTTCTTACTTAATTTAAACTCCATTTAAAAATAAAATCATAAATTCCAAAAGTAACTTATATTTCAAATTTCTACTTTACCATTAATTTATTTCACTTATAAATTTGTAGAAAATCAATAATACCTTTAAAAATCACTTTTAATTTAAACTTAAATCAAAATATCATAATATTTACATTTCTAAAATGCTTTCAAAATTTTAGAAATATATATTAACCATGGGTCCGTATATAATTTTCTAACCTAAATCAAGTGATACGGATAATATATCATTTCAATCCGTAATTCATAAAGTAAAAACCCGGGTTCTTTCATTTCAAACCTAGAATCCCAAGTTAAATGAAATAAATAAAAATCGTTCAAGCCTATCATTTCAGCTCATAACGATTTTTCCCTATTCTAAAGTCCGTTCGGGTATGTATCATTTCAACCCATAGTGATTCTAATCTACAGGGTACTTGCAGTGTGATAAACTGACGTAAATAAACAGAATAGCATTATATAACAGTAACAGATGATATGACAGGTGTATAAATAGGGTGATTACCATATAAATAATATCACAGGCATTTATAACGTAATAATATAATCTACAGATTCAAATAGTGTCAATTTACTAATTATATAAGTACAGAATGTTTGGTGAGAAATACTCACTTGTTTCAGGCTGGAGATAGCAAGACAGAGCACGCAAACGAATTCCAGAAGGCATGATAACACGACTAAAGACTTGAGTGGGAAGAGAACCAAGCTAGATCTTGTACACAACCCATAAAACAAGACAAGTATAATATTATTTCAAACCAAATATACATATGATTTCAACACAAATATACTTTAAAAACAAATTGAATTTAAAGACAACAATGAAAGGAATGACTTGACCATTGCTTCCATCATTCAAGTGTTCGGCCTAGGGTTATGTATGCTTGGCCAAAGTGGTGTATAGGCTAGGGTATGGCATGCAAATAGGCACGGCTAGTAGGAGTTGAAGTGTGTAAGTTACAACCTAAAGGAAGATCAAAAGGTGGGCACATAAGTGGGTTTTTGGTGCACCACAAAGGCTCAGCCTGACATGGGTTTAGCTTGGTCATGCGAGGGGATGGTTAGGTGAGGTCTGGAGTGGTGGCTAGAGGTGGTGGAGGATCAGGTGGTGGCAGCTAAGGAGGTGAACAAGGTGGAAAAATGAAGGCTAGGTGATTTTTGGAGCTCGGCTAAGCAATATTGATGTGTTTATGGAGTTTTTGTGGTGTTTGTTCCTAGATGATGTCACGGCCTGGTCAAAACATAGGGGAAGGATGGTGGAGTGACCATGGACAGTGGTGGTGCTGGATGGTGGAGGTAGTGGAGGAATATGGCCAAGCAATTGCATGAAGAGGCAAGACAATTTCAATAGAAAAATTAATAAAAATGGAAAGAAAAAGTGTAGGAGAAGAAGACATTACCAAGGGATTTTCCACAGATCTAAAGCATACATGAAAAGTGAGGTGAGAAAGTGTTTTCTTATGTGAAAATGCAATAAGAAAAGATACGGCTAATGCTAGGGAAAGGACGGCCCAAAGTTATGAAGGGGTGGAAGGTCAAAGGGTTTAAGGCTAAAGTCTTTTGAAATTTCCCTTTTTCTTTATTCAAATAAACCAAAATGAAAACCAGGTAAATAAAATAAAAATGAATACAAAATAATTTGAAAATAAAATAAATAAATTTTAGAAAAATATAGAAAAATATAAGAATATAGTAATTATATGTAAACTAGTTTTGAAAATTGAAAACAAAATATAACTAGTTTTGGAAAAATAACAACTACACTTTAAAAATGTTTTAAAAGTAATATATATATATCATGACATAATACGCACAAATACACAAATTGGAACAAGATATGACAAATAAAAATATTATTTATATAAATTAAAATAGACAATTTTATTAAATAATTCAATTTACATACACTATTGTAAAATGCATAACTTTCACAATATAAATCGGATTTCAACGAAACGAAAAGCAGTATTCTTGAAATTTTATTTATTTTCATAATAAAATATAAAATTCAAGAATTAAAATATTTAAATTTTAAATTTAAAAGTCAAAGTTTGACCATTTTGACCAAAATCCACTTTTTTGGAAAATATTTCATTTATTCAGATTTGGAATTATAATTCACACAAAAATAAAAATTTATATTTAAAATAATTTTTTTTATCCATTTTAATAAATATAACAAGTTTTTAAATCAAAAATTTCAATTAAAATAATTAAAATAAACAAATGGAAATAATCACAAAATACTGGGTTGTTGCACTCTCCCCCACTCAAACCTTGTCGTCCTCGAAAAGAACGAACAAGGAAAATAAGGAAAAGTAAGATAGACAAAACAAATAGTACCTAAAAAACAATTTCGAATTCGAAGCACGAATGCTCTCCTCCGTCTCCAAGGTACAATCTCGATTATCAGTACTTACACAGTACTTTGATTAGACTAACAAATTTCCTTTTTAGCTGCTTCGTACCTATGTCGACACTACAAAGTGTCTTCCTCTCGACAGTCAGATTACGTTCAATATTCAAACTATCAAGAGAAGAAGGCTGAACAAATAGAGATGGGTCAAGAAGATACCAGAGAAGGTATGAGATGTGGAATACATCATGCACTCCAGAAAGTTTCTCGGGCAAATCCAAACGATAAGCCAAAGAACCAACTCTTTTCACAATGCAGAAAGGACCCACAAAGAAGAAGAAGGTAGGAATAGCTAGAAGGGAAAGTAGGTTGAAAGACAAGGATGAACCATAATTTAAAACCATATACATTTCAATTTTAATTTTTTTTATTTACATCCTTTTAAATAATTTATAACATACATTTTATAATATGATGAATAGCCATTTGATTCAAATTTGATAGTTTGAAGTAAACAATATTTAAAACATTTTATATTATTTCGAAAAGTAAAATAAATGATCAAAATATCCTTTATATAATACTTCATCAATATGCTTTTATAATTCGATGTCTTACCAAGTTTACTTTCGTTCCTGCAGACTCTGGCTATGCGTTGATCAGGCGCAAAGCTAGAATTCTCCAAGTACATAGTAGACTTGTTTCAACATCCAGTGAAAATACTTGAAAAACCTTTTTCAAAACAGATATGGAAAGTACAATCCAAACAAAACAACCAAAGCAAAACATTTCGATCATGGATCGCAGATACGCAATGGTTATGCCTGGATCCCCAGGAAACATCCGTACCCGTAGGCTGACTACCGCAGCTCTGCGATTACACCATGAAGACTGTAGTATCACAGATACACAATGGTTACGCCTGGATCCCCCAGGAAACATCCGTACCCGTAGGCTCTCGCATCCTCTGTGAATTATGCTATGCAGTCACGCTCAAAAGAAAAACCATGGAGATCGCCATGGAAGCCGATGGACATTCGAGTATCATATCCGGAAAACCCAAATCAGAAAGAATAATATCGATAGAATGAATCCACAGTGTGGCCACAAAGCGGATATCAAGCAGAAGGCACTTTCCATATCTTTACTTCAAAAATATGTATCATATTGTACCTTTTCAAATCACTTTCAAATATCATACTTATATAAAGTCCAATATATATAAGATTCCATTTTCAAATCGAATACTTTCCAAAATAAATAGTATATCAAATCATACATATATAGACTTCGATTATATAAGATTTCACTTTACAAATTGAGTACCTTTTTCAAATCAATAGTTTCCAAATCAGCTTCATACCTATACAAATAAATTTTATATAAGTTCGACCACTCTCAAATCAAGTATTTAGAAAAATAAGGTTCTCAATTTCAATTTATTTCAATAACGTTTTAGTTTCAAAATCATATATGATTTCGCCAAATCATTTCTTCCAAATTACATATATTCAGTTTCAAAGTTTCTCAAAATGATATAATGATAAAATAATCCAAATTTCCAAATCAACAAAATTTATGTCAAACCAATCAATTTCCAAGCCATCATGTAAATATTGGTTTTACTATCCAATCTATTTAAAAAAAATATCTTTCTCAAAATCAATTATACCCAAAATGATTTCCAAGTTTATAACTATCCCTTTAAAACCTTTAAACTATTTATTTCTATTCAAAAGATCAATTTACCTTTTTAAAACTATTTAAAACTAAATTTTATTCAAAACATTACAAACTAAATTCCCTATCAGTATAATTCAAAATAGTCTTATTCATTTACTTAACAAAACAGTTTCAAACTCATTTGCCTAATCGAATGATTTAGATTTTTCCAGGATTATTTAGCTTTGAAAATTAAACTTTGATTTAGAAGTGCCCGAACTTTTAAAAATAGTCGAAGAAACCAAATTTTCAAATCCAAGAGTTGGAAATCAGCAACAAATCAGTAAATCAATTCCAATAGATAAGGTTATACCAAAACAATTCTGAATATCGAGGACTGAACATCGGGCTTACTTTAAATCATTTCAAATATATATATATATATATATATATATATATATATATATATATATATATATATATAGAGACACACACATATATCTTTCGAAAATCAAATCATACTTCAAAAATCTGAAACCAAATTTGGTTTCACAAAATCACTCACATAGCAAAGCTACTAGAGTGGTCTCTCCCCCACTTAGAGACCCGAAAATCTATGTCGATGATGCATGCATTCATCACCGAAATTATTTTCCAGGGACATAAATGGGTTCTGGGCTTTTATTTTCTTGAAACTTCTTTGAAATCTCTTTTGAAATCATTGGTCAAATACATTTGAAACATTCTTATTTGGAAAAATATCTTTAAATCATATTATTATTATATATTTTCCAAAATCTTAAAACCGATTTCAAAACACTGGAATTTGATTCCTCGAAATTCAAATTCAAAACCCTTCAGTTATAAATCATTGTTATGTAAATCAAATTTCTTATAAATTTTCAAAATTTCAAATCCTTTCAAAGTTTCAAATTTCCATTTTCAAAAGATATAAAAATCCTTATTGAAAATCACTTTTATATATAAAAATAGGATCATCATATCAAAATAATAATTTCGATGTATGCACATATTCAAAATACAATCAAACACAAATTTTTAAGGGATTTTTTTAAGGATGGATTTCAAAACAAGCAGAGATTCAAATTTAGAGGAACTCTAATCAAATAGAATCCTGATTCGAAGATATGCTTAAACAAAGATAAGATAATTTTATTACCAAATAGAAGATGATAAGCGTATATAAATCACGGGCGACCTTAACCGGTCAACCGTGACTTCAGGAATATAACCAATGTGGAAATCTAAGGCAAATTGACATTCAATCGCGGAAGATAGAATCTAGATATAGCAGAAGGTAGATGGCATCAAAAACCGAGGACACAGGAATCTCCAATGAATCAATGCCAATTGTAAAGGAGTTTCACCCCTTTACAAATCATTCAAAGATTTGCGGAATCACCGATCTTTGGAGAGGTGATTCCAAAGTGGAGTTATGGAATGCTGTGACGCCCCACCTCTATACCCACGCTAGCAAAGAGTATTAATAGATAATACCGTCTGCTAACACGGAGAATAAGGCTGTTTAGGAGCGACCATCTATGGCCTTGCTTTAATTACCTATTGAATACATCGACAATTGCCTTACCAAGCAGATCGACATGTCCAATGAATACTTAAAACAAAACCAGAGGTGGCTAGAGGATCTATCAGAACAGAATATAACAACTCAAATGCAAAATACATCACAGAACTGTAAACCATCATATACACACATATACTGATACAAAGCAGAGTATACAAAATAATACATGTCAAGTGGTATAGTAAACCACAATATACAGACGAGTCAATAGAATACATATCAGAGTTATAACAGAAAGGACTACACAAAAAGCTAAGACAAAAAGGAGTCAGCGGAATAGTCCATGCGGAAGCAAAAGAGGCTAAGTCCAAAGCACCTAACCTGAAACATCTCGGTCTGACCCGAGTATAAAATATCCGGGTCAGTCTAGCTAAACAAATCAGTTAGATAAACCTACAAGGTCATACAGTATAACAAATATCTCTAGAGGAGATAACACAATCATCAACAAGAGATGAATCATATAGAACAAGCCTCATATCATCGGCAACATATAGAAACAAAGGATACGAATATCCCAAAACAAGCCGAATGGCAAATAATAAATACCAATAAGGTATACAAGTTCCACAAGGTAATCGTTATACATCATGCGGCTCAAACAGACCAACACGATGGGCGATACCAAGGGAATATAATATCAATGAAACATATGATTGCTCGAGCTCAGTACTGTACGACAAGGATCCATAAGCCCGAAGGCTCCAAACCCAAGTATCACTCATGCGGCACATAAGGCCAACATCAGAGCGAAACTATATAGGGCGACAAACCCAAAGGCACAAACCCAATATCACCCATGCGGCACATAAGGCCAACATCAGAAGTGATACTGTAGGGCGACAAGCCGTAGGGGTGAAGGTCGAAGACCCAGTACTGGACACCACTAACTGGCGGAATGTGTCACAACTCTCGAAAAGAAATCCGAATAGTGTTAACGTATGTCCCATAACCACTCGTTCGCACTAAACGGTTTACTATCCGTCAGCCACTTCCACACTCAAAGCAGTACAAAGTTTACCTCATATCATCGATAAACCAAACCCGAAGGTCAAAACGATCAATTGAATAGGTTGGGGATTAATCGAAAGGATAAACGCACACTTCATGGTCCGTGTTTTGCCCAACCATTTAATCACCCTTCCACTTCGCTCGAAGTGCGAAATTGTGTGTTTTAAATAGAATTTATAAATTGGAGAAACGAGCTTTTAAAAATGATTCGAGAGATTACTTTTTTAGAATCGTGAATAAAGTCAAAAGCAAGTTATCAAAGCCAAAGATGCAATAACAACCATTAAAAACCAACTTGAATCGATAAGGTTTGGAAAATCTATCAAAACGATCAAAAACAGGCAAAACAGGCAAAACAGCAGCAGGTCGGTCGACCGCCTACACGGCTCGGTCGACCGGACACTGTTCATAAAAACTCTCGGGAAGCAGGTCGGTCGACCGGCTATAGGGCTCGGTCGGCCGAACCTGATGATTTTGCACTTCCTGCCCAATTTCAATGAAATGCAAATTCTTCCAAAACGCGATCGTTCGAGCAATGGACCTAAGGAGCTTTAGCCAATAGATACCCCAGCTCCATTAGCTCTCCGATTCACAACCAAAAACATATTCAAACATCAAAGTTAGGATCTTTAAAGAATTGAACCCAAACACTAAAAATTTGGATATTCACCAATTCAATCCAAACCAAAAGCAAGAGCATATGAACAAGGTGTTAGGAATTCATACCCATCATCAATGAAATCATAAGAAATAGATGTGAGTTCAAAACTCACCTTTTTAACTCAAGAACAAGAAGAAGAAGCTCAAATGCAAAGGAAAGGCTAACCACTCTTCACCCTTACTCAACAAGCTTCAATCTAAGAATAAAACACATATTTTCCTAAATTAGGTTTAGGATATTTTCTGAAATTGAAGAGGAGAAGAGATGGAGAAGCTGGAGAAGAGGCTTACCTATCTTTCTCTTTGAATTTGGAGCAAGAATTTGGATTATCAAGAGCAACTAGGGCTTGGGAGTTTCTATTTCCTCTTCCTTTCCCCCATTTCAGTTGGAGCTTGAGTTTAGAAGTGAAGAGGAGTAGGAATGAATGAATGGGAGGAGAAGGGCTGAGTTAGAGGGTTAAGTGGGGTTTGGGGCTGAACCCAAAGCTAAAGCCCAACTAGAAAAAGTAGCAAAATTCAACTTACTCCAAACATATCAAAGATTATACTCAAAAAGATCGCAAACGACGCTTTGAACTCAATGGAAGTGGTTTCGAGCTCCAATTCGGCCGTTTGCAAAAAGTAACATTTCAGACCCAAAATCCGACTAACAACGCTATATTTAAATAAATCATTTAAAATATAAAATCATTAAATATGCGGGTTGTTACAGATCTCCCCTCCTTACAAAATTGCGTCCCCGCAATTCCTAGAGACGATATTTGTAACAACTACATACATACAACATTCAAAAGAAAAGGAAATAAGCTTGAGATGAAAAGACATTCTCACCGTTTCAAAGCAAAGATAGAAAACCCGGATAGGATCGCTCGATAAACTCTTTGGTTTCCCAAGTACAGTCATTGGGATTAGCGGACCATTGAACCCTAACGAGCGGCATGTCCTTGTTTCGAAGGTGTCGCACCTCCGTGTCAAGCACGCGAATAGGTTGCTGTACAATAGATAAGTCCGGTGAGACCCCAAGCTCTTGCAAATCAGGAGAAGTAATAACAGAATCCGACTCCCAAAGACACTCCCGAAGTTGCGAGACGTGAAACACGTCATGAATATCAGATAAATGAGCTAGAAGTGAAACTCTATAAGCCACAGGGCCAATACGTTCAGTAATATAAAACGGTCCTATATAATGAGGAGCCAATTTCCCAGTCGTACTGAAACGCATAACCCCTTTCAAAGGAGAAACACGAATAAAAGCAAGATCACCGATCGAGAACTCGAGAGGCTTCCTACGGTTGTCCGCGTAGGACCTCTGGCGACTCTGTGCCTCTTTCATTCTCAACCAGATAAGATCAATCTTCTCGGAAGAATCACGAACAAAATCTGGACCAAGAATAATCTTCACCCCAGATTCCAACCAACAAGAAGGTGATTGACATGGCCTTCCGTATAAAGCTTCGAAAGGAGCCATGCCAACACTAGGCTGAAAACTATTGTTGTAGGAGAACCCTACAAGGTGATTCTCCCAACTCCCACAAACATACTAGCACAAAAGAATAACAGAATAAGAAGTTCACCATAAAGTGCACGAAGGGGTAAGTGCGAACTTGATTGCTCAGAGAATTCTATGGATTCCTAAGCTCAAAATAATTTGGAACACCGACGTGGTACAAACAATACGTCAAATGAACCAAAGCTCAACAAAATGAAGTACAACAAAACGTCCGATGAACTTGGTAAAAAGATCATTCCATTCGGACATCAACAAAGAAACAATCACTTGCTGCTTACAACCAAATGCATTGGCAACACGATCCTCTTTTCGGGAATAAAAAGAATATCAAGATCATAAGATGAAAGGAACTCGAACCAACACTAGGTTCCCTATGAGAAAATAAACATTTCAAAATTGCGATTGGTGAGGAGAGCAAAATCCCTCACCCAAAAGTAATGATGCAAAATACAAAAGACGAAAACAATAGCCACGAGCACTAAATCATGAGTGGCATATCTAGTCTCGATAGGCTATAACTATTTAGAAGAATAAATGATAGCACGTTCTCTTTTGCAAGTGAACGGCATCCAAACCAATACGATTAGCATTGGTACAAAAGATAAAGCATTGGTTCCCTACGGGAATAACAAGAATAGAGATATCGAAAAGAAAGAGTTCTTTTAAATTAATTTTCTTTCCCAAAAAGCTAAGACTTTAAAAATTACAATTATCTTTATGTAATAATCTTTCAAGAAAAATTTACTTATTCCAAATCAATTTACTGTGCCTGATTGTCTCATCAAAGCGTTTAGGAGATTCCTATCGATAACGTTGATCAAGCGCATCGACCAGAATTCTTAAAGCACTCAATGGGCAATACAATCACAAAACCATCTTTTATAAGATAAACATGTTTCAAAAAAAACTTTTTGTTAAAAAAAAATTCACTTTGTTCGTTTAAAGAACAAAAATCCAATTATACTTATAAATAAATCTTATGAAAAAGATTTGCAAAATTCTTTAAATTGCTATTTTCCATCCAAAATCAATAAATACCAAAATGGAATCATCGAGATATTCACAGGATACTCGATTCATAATATGGATGAAATGAGCTAGACAAACTGAATGACATAACAAATCATTCATAAGAATTACAACGAGTGCAGAGAGCGGTAAGTGGAGTGCTAACTTCCGCAACTCGTAGCCAAATGAAAACCAGTGGTAAGGTCGAGCTAAAAAGACCTTAACACTACTCAAAAGATTGCTTAGGTGATAATCCTAAGACAAGACCAGAAATACCAGAAAATTCTCAAACTACAAGAATGAGAGAAACCACACTTTCCTCATCATGAGGACTTAAAGAAAAATGATGCCATCAAATTGGAAATCGAAATCACAAAGGAAGATAGAAATCTGTTTAACAGATTGAAAATGTCGAGGATGAATAGTCCACTCGGGATATAGGATATGGCTTCATAATAATTAAGTCAATCCTTTCAAAAATGTCAATTCCGAAGCCTAAGCAACGCATAACATGCAAATTGGCTCGGAAAGAAAAATCTCGTAAAATAATCTCGACATTAATACAAGCAAATTGAGCGTTGCGGATCCACCAATTCGGATTCGCAATTCTCAAAGAAGTAACCATACAAGAAACATCCAAAGATAAATCATTGAACAGCTTCTTCGATACGGAAAAAATGTGAAGCACCCATATCAAAGAGAACTCGAATACAATAGAACCTTTTTAAAACAAATGGAGATGTACCTTTTCCCCGAGAAGAACCTCCAGAAGCATCCGTTATCTTTAGCTTGCTAGATAAATGATTTTTCGGAACAATAGGACAAGTGAAAATACGATGGCCTTCCTTCTTGCAATAGTGGCAGAAGAGAGGCATAGGGCAAGCTCAAATCATATGATCAGGGGAACCACAATTGAAACACTTCCGAGTGGAAGGTGTTCCAGCAGACTGAGAATTAGATTCAACTGGCTTTTTCTTCTTGGAAGGGAAAAATTCCCGCTTATCCAATGGAAACTGCCTTTTGTTGGCGTTCTTGCGAACCTCAACATCATTCCCACAATCACACTCCTTCTCGAAGGCTTCGAGATGAAGTGCCGAATCAACCAACTCCTCAAAGGAAAGTTTAAGCTGGAGCATTAAAGACTTCTTAAGACATTTCTTAAGACCAGATACAAATTTCAGATTCTTCCTATACGAGGTACTAATGAATTCAAGACCATATTTAGATAAGGCCTCGAAAGATGCAGCATATTCAGAAACGGAAGAATCCCCTTACTTCAATTCAAGAAAGCGCCGGGACAACAAAGCTTTCTCAGATTCAGGAACGAACTTGAGTTCGAATCGTTCCCCAAACTGAGTCCAAGAAAGAGCAGACTCATCAAATTCAGCTAAAAGAAGCTCGTACCAGTCAAGGGCACGCTTTTGCAATAAGCTAGAAATTACAAGAACCCTATCATGGTCAGAAAGATCCATGCGAGAGAGAACATGCTCGTACATGCGAACCCAAGCTTGGACCTCAAGAACAATCTCGGAGCCTTTAAATGGTTTCCCTCCAAGATGAGAAAAATCACTACACAAACGTGCGAAGGTGGACTTGCATGGAGGAGATGTTCGAGTAGGAGCTGGAGGCTGCGTGCTTCTAAACCACTCTAAAAATTGATCAGCAGACATATAGACGCCGTCCGGATGTGAGCCACTGGATTGCCCAGCATTCGAGCGTCGTCCTCCGTCTCTTCCAGCCATAAGCTGAAAGTTAAGATAAGGTAAAGATTATTCCCAAGGTAGATAATTCAATATGGAATACTACGGAATTTAAATGCATTCCTAGGCATATTCCCAAATCCTATCTAACCTTTTACGGTAGAAGGAATAGAGACACACGATGATTCAAAGATTTGTATCATTTATCACACTCTGATGTATCGTAATATGTGCTCTATTCTGTGTTTATCATATTTTGTTCTCAACTCAGCTCTGATACCAAGCTGTGACGCCCCACCTCTATACCCACGCTAGCAAAGAGTATTAATAGATAATACCGTCTGCTAACACGGAGAATAAGGCTATTTAGGAGCGACCATCTATGGCCTTGCTTTAATTATCTATTGAATATATCGACAATTTCCTTACCAAGCAGATCGACATGTCCAATGAATACTTAAAACAAAACCAGAGGTGGCTAGAGGATCTATCAGAACAGAATATAACAACTCAAATGCAATATACATCACAGAACAGTAAACCATCATATACACACATATACTGATACAAAGCAGAGTATACAAAATAATACATGTCAAGTGGTATAGCAAACCACAATATACAGACGAGTCAATAGAATACATATCAGAGTTATAACAGAAAGGACTACACAAAAAGCTAAGACAAAAAGGAGTCAGCGGAATAGTCCATGCGGAAGCAAAAGAGGCTAAGTCCAAAGCACCTAACCTGAAACATCTCGGTCTGACCCGAGTATAAAATATCCGGGTCAGTCTAGCTAAACAAATCAGTTAGATAAACTGAACAATAATAAACCTGCAAGGTCATACAGTATAACAAATATCTCTAGTGGAGATAACACAATCATCAACAAGAGATGAATCATATAGAACAAGCCTCATATCATCGGCAACATATAGAAACAAAGGATACGAATATCCCAAAACAAGCCGAATGGAAAATAACAAATACCAATAAGGTATACAAGTTCCACAAGGTAATCGTTATACATCATGCAGCTCAAACAGACTAACACGATGGGCGATACCAAGGGAATATAATATCAATGAAACATATGATTTCTCGAGCTCAGTACTGTACAACAAGGATCTATAAGCCCGAAGGCTCCAAACCCAAGTATCACTCATGCGGCACATAAGGCCAACATCAGAGCGAAACTATATAGGGCGACAAACCCGAAGGCACAAACCCAATATCACCCATACGGCACATAAGGCCAACATCAGAAGTGATACTATAGGGTGACAAGCGTAGTGGTGAAGGTCGAAGACCCAGTACTGGACACTACTAACTGGCGGAATGTGTCACAACTCTCAAAAAGGAATCCGAAAAGTGTTAACCTATGACCCATAACCACTCGTTCGCACTAAATGGTTTACTATCCGTCAGCCACTTTCACACTTAAAGCAGTACAAAGTTTACCTCATATCATCGATAAACCAAACCCGAAGGTCAAAACGATCAATTGAATAGGTTGGGGATTAATCGGAAGGATAAACGCACAGATTCATGGTCCGTGTTTTTCCCAACCATTTAATCACCCTTCCACTTCGCTCGAAGTGCGAAATTGTGTGTTTTAAATAGAATTTATAAATTGGAGAAACGAGCTTTTAAATATGATTCGAGAGATTATTTTATTAGAATCGTGAATAAAGTCAAAAGCAAGTTATCAAAGCCAAAGATGCAATAGCAACCATTAAAAACCAACTTGAATCGATAAGGTTTGGAAAATCTATCAAAACGATCAAAAACAGGCAAAACAGGCAAAACAGCAGCAGGTCGGTCGGCCGCCTACAGGGCTCGGTCGACCGGACACTATTCATAAAAACTCTCGGGAAGCAGGTCGGTCGACCGGCTACAGGGCTCGGTCGGCCGAACCTGATGATTTTGCACTTCCTGCCCTATTTCAATGAAATGAAAATTCTTCCAAAACGCGATCGTTCGAGCAATGGACCTAAGAAGCTTTAGCCAATAGATACCCCAGCTCCATTAGCTCTCCGATTCGCAACCAAAAACATATTAAAACATCAAAGTTAGGATCTTTAAAGAATTGAACCCAAACACTAAAAATTTGGATATTCACCAATTCAATCCAAATCAAAAGCAAGAGCATATGAACAAGGTGTTAGGAATTCATACCCAACATCAATGAAATCATAAGAAATAGATGTGAGTTCAGAACTCACCTTTTTAACTGAAGAACAAGAAGAAGAAGCTCAAATGCAAAGGAAAGGCTAACCACTCTTCGCTCTTACTCAACAAGCTTCAATCTAAGAATAAAACACATATTTTCCTAAATTAGGTTTAGGATATTTTCTGAAATTGAAGAGGAGAAGAGATGGAGAAGCTAGAGAAGAGGCTTACCTATCCTTCTCTTTGAATTTGGAGCAAGAATTTGGATTATCAAGAGCAACTAGGGCTTGGGAGTTTCTATTTCCTCTTCCTTTCCCCCATTTCAGTTGGAGCTTGAGTTTAGAAGTGAAGAGGAGTAGGAATGAATGAATGGGAGGAGATGGGCTGAGTTAGAGGGTTAAGTGGGGTTTGGGGTTGAACCCAAAGCTAAAGCCCAACTAGAAAAAGTAGCAAAATTCAACTTACTCCAAACATATCAAAGATTATACTCAAAAAGATCGCAAACGACGCTTTGAACTCAATGGAAGTGGTTTCGAGCTCCAATTCGGCCGTTTGCAAAAAGTAACATTTCGGACCCAAAATCCGACTAACGACGCTATATTTAAATAAATCATTTAAAATATAAAATCGTTAAATATGCGGGTTGTTACAAATGCCCCAAAGTCAAAAGGACAAAGTAGGGAAGACCAAACTGGATTTCAGAACAAGTTGGAGCATTTCAAAGTTCAAGGAATCCTAATCGATAAGAATCCCAACCTAGAGATTACTAACAAGGTGAATTTCGAAGGAATGAAGTTTGGAAAATCTTGATTTCAAAATAAGGAAAATTTATACCAATATAATCTTTGAAAGTCCTTTAAAATCATTTGGAAATCCTTTTATACTTCAAAAATACGTTCTCTCACAAGGAAATGATTCTGAGATTGATTTCACTCATTCTAGGGTATTTCTACCCTATCTCTAATAAGTTTTTTGCTCCGCATGATATGGTTTACCTAAAACCAAAGCTCTGATACCAACGGTAACAACCCAATATTTTCAGCCATTCGCATCCACACATGTCGGACTTGTATTACTCAAAATACCGCATTGTAAATAAATTTGGAGCAAATGAAAAACAATCACAGAATCATAGACACAGATATATCAGAATAACTCGCAGCGGAAATTAAAATACCATAGCAGTTCATGAAGCTACTATAACAAAATCTCAAAACAAAATACATAATATCAGTTTGAAAAACATATACAATAGAAATCTCAAATACATAGAAGTTTATAAATACCAGAGCTGAAATAGATCAATTAAAACTGAAAGGGAATAGACAACTAGACAAGCAGAATCTCCAACGATTCCTAGCTCCAGAAAAATCCAAAGCTAAGTTGTAAATACTCAGGCTGACCCGAGCGTAAAGTAAAACACAAAACATTTGAGTCAGGGCATACATACTTATATAATGTAAACCAACTCAAGTGAACTGTAATAGTAATGCAAAATAACTTAAAAGATGCTTGGGATCGCCCATCCTCTAAGGATCCTTTAAACCATAAATTAAATACATCCCGTGGTTAAAATTCCAAAATGGTATTTTATACTCTAAATCAAATATCATTTAAAAATTCAATATCACATCAAATTCATTTCAAAATATTAAAATATCATATTTTCCAAAACCACATTCATTTTTATTTAATTTAAATACCATTTCAAATCACATTTTAAAATGGTTTATATTTCAAATCAAAATATTTCATTTAAACCATTTAAATATTCCAATTAAACCAATTAAATATTCCATTTAAATCATTTAAATATTCCATTTAAATCATTTAAAAGTGAAGTTATTATATTTAATAATCAAGTATACAATTCTAAAAAATTTACCATTTTCAGAATTCATTTATTTACTTCAATTTATTAAAACAGTGAAATTTCAACTTTCGCAGCATTTAGAAAATGCTACGGTAAATTTACATTTGAAAACAATTCATTTGAACAAGGATATCATTTACAAAAATGCTGTAATAGGTTTTAATTTTGTTTTCACAACTACAGCACTTACAAAGTGCTACAATAGCCCTTAGTTCAATTCAGTCTTGTTCATTTATGTCAATTACAGCATTTACAAAATGTTGTAATATCTTTTACTTCAGAAATGTTAGCATTTCAAAAATGCTGTTAATTGAATTCCAAGTTTTCAATAAAATTTCATGAACAATTAAATTTTTATTTGAACAAATTTTAACTTATAAAAATCATATTTCACACTTTTAAAAATGATCATTTAAATACCCTTTTAGATCATGATTTTATAAAGTGAAATTTCATAATTTAATATCAAATTTTAATAATTCACTTATTAAAATCAATATACCATTTCATAACATTTTTATTTACTTATTCTTTAAATTTACCATTTTATAAGTTAAATTTAAATTCCATTTTTATTTTCATAACTTAACCTATATTTTTAAAATACATTTCCCATTTTACAAGTTAAGTTACAATTCAAATTTCATTTTCTCATTCATTTATTTAACTATTTTTAATTCATTATAAAAATAAATAACACTTTATAAAATCATTTTAATTCAAATTTAAATCTATTTATCATACTTTCTTACTTAATTTAAACTCAATTTAAAAATAAAATCATAAATTCCAAAAGTAACTTATATTTCAAATTTCTACTTTACATTAATTTATTTCACTTATAAATTTGTAGAAAACCAAAACCTTTAAAAATCATTTTTAATTTAAATTTAAATCAAAATATTATAATATTTACATTTCTAAAATACTTTAAATTTTTTAGAAATATATATATTAACCATGGGTTTGTATATAATTTTCTAACCTAAATCAAGTGATACGGATAATATATCATTTATATCTGTAATTCACAAAGTAAAAATCCGGGTTCTATCATTTCAAACCCGCAATCCCAAGTTAAATGAAATAAATAAAAATCATTCAGACCTATCATTTCAGCCTATAATGATTTTTCTCTATTCTAAAGTCCGTTCGGGTATGTATCATTTCAACCCATAGTGATTCTAATCTACAGGGAACTTGCAGTGTGATAAACTGATATAAATAAACCGAATAGCATTATATAACAGTAACAGATGATATAACAGGTGTATAAATAGGGTGATCATCATATAAATAATATCACTGGCAGTTATAGCATAATAATATAATCTACAGATTCAAATGGTGTCAATTTACTAATTATATAAGTACAGAATGTCTGGTGAGAAATACTCACTTGTTTCAAGCTGGAGATAGCAAGACAGAGCACGCAAACGAATTCCAGAAGGCACGATAACACGACTAAAGACTTGAGTGGGAAGAGAACCAAGCTAGATCTTGTACACAACCCATAAAACAAGGCAATTATAAATATGATTTCAAACCAAATATACATATGATTTCAACACAAATATACTTTCAAACAAATTGAATTTAAAGACAACAATGAAAGGCATGACTTGATCATTGCTTCCATCATTCAAGTGCTCGGCCAAGGGTTATGTATGCTCGGCTAAAGTGGTGTATAGGCTAGGGTATGGCATGCAAATAGGCACGGCTAGTAGGAGTTGAACTGTGTAAGTTACAACCTAAAGGAAGATCAAAAGGTAGGCACATAAATGGGTTTTTGGTGCACCAAAAAGGCTCGGCCTGACATGGTTTGGATCAATCATGCAAGAGAATGGTCAGGTGGGGTCTGGTGTGGCGGCCAGAGGTGGTGGAGGATCAGGTAGCGGCGGCTAAGGAGGTGAACAAGGTGGAAAATTGAAGGCTAGGTGATTTTTGGAGCTCGGCTAGGCAATATTGATGTGTTTATGGATTTTTTGTGGCATTTGCTCCTAGATGATGTCACGACCTGGTCAAAACACAGGGGAAGGATGGTGGAGTGGCCATGGACAGTGGTGGTGCTGGGTGGTGGAGGTGGTGGAGGAATATGGCCTGCGTGAAGAGGCAAGGCAATTTCAGTAGAAAAATTAATAAAAAGGGAAAGAAAAAGTGTAACGGAATAAGACATTACCAAGGGATTTTCTTCAGATCTGAAGCATACATGAAAAGTAGGTGAGAAAATGTTTTATCGTGTGAAAATGCAATAAGAAAAGATGCGACTAATGCTAGGGAAAGGACGGCCCAAAGTTATGAAGGGTGGAAAGTGGAAGGTCAAAGGGTTTAAGGCAAAAGTCTTTCGAAATTTCCCTTTTTCTTTATTTAAATAAACCAAAATAAAAACCAGGTAAATAAAATAAAAATGAATCCAAAATAATTTAAAAATAAAATAAATAAATAAATTTTAGAAAAATATAAGAATATAGCTAATTATATGTAAACTAGTTTTGAAAATTGAAAACAAAATATAACTAGTTTTGGAAAAATAACAACTACACTTTAAAAATGTTTTAAAAATAAAATATATATATTACATGACATATTACACACATATACACAAATTAGAACAAGATATGACAAATAAAAATATTATTTATATAAATTAAAATAGACAATTTTATTAAATAATTCAATTTACATACAATATTGTAAAAATCATAACTTTCACAATATAAATCGGATTTCAACGAAACAAAAACCAGTATTCTTGAAATTTTATTTATTTTCATAATAAAAGATAAAATTAAAAAATTAAAAATATTTAAATTTTAAATTTAAAAGTCAAAGGTTGACCATTTTGACCAAAATCCACTTTTTTGGAAAATATTCCATTTATTCAGGTTTGGAATTATAATTCACATAAAAATTAAACTTTATATTTAGAATAATTTTTTTATCCATTTTAATAAATATAATAAAGTTTTTAAATCATAAATTTCAATTAATAACTAAAATAAACAAATAGAAATAATCACAAAATACTGGGTTGTTACAAGCACTAGCATTAACACTAGCTTCATTGAAGGACAATCCATTGCACGTCCACCACTATTTAATGGCATGAATTATAACTATTGGGTCACACGAATGAGAATATATGCAAGAAAATGGTTTTGATTCATGGAATATAACTCAAACAGAATATATTATTCCTACTGAAGAGTATTCTACTTGGTCAAATACATAGAAACTAGATGCCACAGCTAATGCAAAACCATGAATATGTTGTTTTATGCCTTAGATAAAAATGAGTTTAATCGTGTTAGCATGTGCAATGCTGCATACGAAATATGGTGTATACTCAAAATTACACACGAAGGAACTAACAAGGTCAAAAAAAGCAAAATATCCATGCTCAAAAGTCAGTTTCAAAACTTTAGGATGAAAGAAAATGAATCTATAAATGATATGTATTCAAGATTTCAGGATATCTACCACTCATTAGTAGGACTAGGAGAAAAATATACAGATTTTGATATTGTATCCAAAATACTTAACTCTTTAATGGAAGAATGGGAAAGAAAGGTTCTCGCTATTGAAGAAGTGAACGATATATCCAAAATAACTCCGAAAGACTTAATAGGAAATCTAATGTCCTATGAAGTGAATTTGCAGGCTAAACGAGTACAAGTTCAAGACAAAAAGACTGTAGCATTCCATGAAGAACAAGAAGAATCAGATTCAGACCAAAGACGACTTAGCCTTTATTGTCAAAAACTTCAAGAAATTCTTGAAGTATAGAAAAGGAAACATAAATAATGGCAAGAAAATCTCAAACAGCAGTAAACCACCGTCTTCATCAGTTATGGAGTGCTTTAACTGTCACAAAAGGGGGCACATATAGAAGGATTGTCTAGATCAAAAGAAAGAATATCGAAATAAAAGGAAGGATAAATTCAAAAGAAAAACCTTTTTAGTTACATGGGATGATTCAGATTCCTCCTCTTCTTCTGGAAGTGAGTGTGACAACGATAATGAACAAGCCAACGTATGCTTTGTGGCCAAAGATAACGAGGTTAGTGATTTAACTTTTGACGATATGATAGAAATAAATTCTGAATTATTAGATATTTTAAAAAGTCTCAAACGAAAATATAAAGAGGCTGCAGAAAATCAAAACAAGGCAGAAATCGAAAGTGATATGCTTAAAGACGAGAAGAAAATATTGAAATAAGAACTTGAGAAAACTCAAGAATCTCTTTCAAATGTTAATTCTCAACTTATGTTATTGAATCAAGTGATTGAAACTTAAAAAGAAAAGAATGATGGTCTTATTTCTGAAAATCATGTTTTAAAAACTAATATTAAAATGGTAGGACTAGAAAATTCAAGTCTAAAGACCAAACTAGAAGGAATCACTAAAAACGTTTCAAATTTAAATAAAGGAAGAGAAAATTTATCTAGAATTATTGAGAATACACAACCTATTAACAATAAAAATAGTTTAGGTTATAAGAAGAAAATCAAGAATTCACAATCTAGTAATTTAAACAATGTTAAGTCTAATAAAACACCCACATCTTCAAAAAGACTAGTTTCTAAACCTATAAATATATGGGTACCTAAAACTAATAACAAGTTAATAAGGAAAAAGTATATTAGTTCATTCATAGAAAATGTTCACAATAATAAAAATTATATTTATCAAAGGGATACTAAACCCACTTGGGTTTAGTTTCCCAAGAACTAACTCTTAGGGCCCTATTAAAAAGGTGGGTACCAACGTTATCTCATATTTTTTGCAGGTCCCACTCAAGAAAAGAGGAAAATGAATACTCGACAGCGGTTGCTCAAAACACATGACAGGAGGCAAAGATATGCTGATAAATATTACATACTCATACGAAGGTTCTGTCACTTTTGGAGATAATTCCAAGAGAATCATCGGCAAAGGCGATGTGAGCAATTATGGTACATCTAATTTACCTCTTATTACAAACGTTTTATTAGTTAAGAATCTAAAACATAATCTATTAAGTATAAGTCAATTATGCAATAAAGGTTTTAAAATACCCTTCTCTGGAAATAAATGTAGCATCTTTGATCAACATCAAAATCTTAGTTTCGAAGGAAATAGAGATAAAAACATCTGCGTTTTGAATATGAAAGTTAATCATAACTCAGGCATGTGTTTAATAGCCAAAGAAAATGATCCCTGGATATGGTATAAACGATTCTGTCATATAAATTTCAAAAATATAAATAAAATTTCTAAAAATAATCTCGTAAAAGGATTACCAAAGATGATTTTTAAAGTTAATAATATATGTGACTCATGCCAATTAGGTAAATTAACTAAATCCTTGTTTAAAACTAAGAAAGTCATTTCGACATTACAACGACTTGAATTACTTCGTATGGATTTGTTTGGACCTACCCAAATTCAATCCATAAATCACAATAAATACGTATTTGTAATAGTTGATGATTTTTATAGATATACATGGACTATCTTTATGAAAAATAAAAGTGATACTTTTGAAAATTTCCAAACATTTGTTAAATGAATTCGAAATTTAAAAGGTACTAAAATTAAAAAATATTAGAAGTGACCACAGAGGTGAATTTGAAAACGAACAGTTTGATAACCATTGTAAAAAGAAAGGAATATTTCATAACTTTTCGTTTTCTAGAACTCCACAACAAAATGGAGTTAACGAAAAAATCGAACACTACAAGAATGTGCAAGAACCTTATTAAACGAAAGCACGTTACCAAAACATTTTTGGGCAGAAGCTGTAGCAACTGCCTGTTATGTATTGAATCGTGTTTCTATTAGAACTCTCACTAAGAATACACCTTACGAACTTTTTAACGGTAGAAAACCAAACATATCGTAGTTTAAAATATTTGGATCAAAATGTTTTGTATTAAATACCAAAGATCAGCTTGGCATTCGATTCAAAATGCGACGATGGTATATTTCTTGGATATTCGAATCAAAGCAAAGCTTATCGAATTCATAATAAACGAACTAATACTATTGAACAGATACTTCATATATTTTTGATGAGAACTCTAAACTTATTTCAAAAACAAATACTGACAATAATTTACTTAATAATAAAACGAATGTAATAATAAACAATTCAAGAGAAGATGAAGATATTTTTTATAATTCTAGAGAAGATGAAAACATTGTTAATAATTTAGAAAATAGAAATATTACTAATACAATAAGATCTCCTCAAGAGTCTTACGAAATCATCCTGTAGAAAGTATAATTGGAGAAATAAATTCAAATGTTCGAACTAGAAATCAACTAAATTTAATGGGTAATATAGCTTTCCTCTCTACTATAGAACCTACTAATACTAAGGAAGCATCCTCCGATGAAAATTGGATTATTGCTATGCAAGAAGAACTAAATAAATTTAAACAAAATGAAGTTTGGGAACTAGTACCCAGACCAACCGATCAGACTATTTTTGGAACTAAATGGGCTTATAAAAATAAAGCAAACGAATTAGGAAATATAACTATAAACAAAGCGAGATTAGTAGCACAAGGATATAACCAAGAAGAAGGAATAGACTACGAATAAACATTTGCTCCAGTCGCTAGACTAGAAGCAATACGAATCTTATTGGGATACACATGTTTTAATAACTTTAAACTCTATCAAATGGATGTCAAAAGCACATTTTTAAATGGTTATATTAAAGAAAATGTTTTTTTGAACAACCTCCTCTATTTATTCATGAAAAATACCCAGATCATATCTATAAACTTAAGAAAGCTTTATATGATTTAAAACAAGCACCACGTGCTTGGTATGAACACCTTAAAATTTATTTAATTGAATCAGGATTCGAAATAGGAAAAGTAGATCAAACTTTATTTAGAAAACATTCTAAAAATGATATTTTGATAGTTCAAATATATGTAAATGACATTATATTTGGTTCAACTAATAATAAATTATGTAAAGAATTTTCTGAAATAATGACTAGAGAATTTGACATGTCCCATACAGGAGAATTATCGTATTTTCTAGGACTTCAAATAAAACAAGTTTCAAATGGAATATTTATAAATCAAGAAAAATACTGTAATAATCTTATCAAGCATTTTGGAATGGAAAATACTTCTGCCAAACCAACACCTATGAGCACAACTACACATCTTGATAAAGATGAAAATGGAAAGAGTGTAGACCAAAAAACTATATCGTAGTATGATAGGATCACTACTTTATCTAACAGCAAGGAGACCAGATATAATGATAAGTGTATGTCTATGTGCACGATTTCAAGCTGACTCAAAAGAATCACATTTAGGAGCCGCAAAACGAATACTACGTTATCTTAGTAATACTATAGATTTGGGACTTTTCTATCTAAAAGAGTGCTCGTTCGAGTTAAAACCATACAACGATGCTGATTTTAGAGGATCACGAACAGATAGAAAAAGTACAAGCAGTATGTGTCACTTCATTGGTAAATCATTAATATCATGGTTTAGCAAGAAGCAAAACTGTGTCTCACTATCAACTTGTGAAGCAGAATATATTTCTGTGGCACTAGCTTGACGCACAAGTAATTTATATGCAACATACACCTAATGATTTCGGAGTCAATTTATCAAAATCAATAATTTACTGCGATAATTCCAGTGTAATAAATCTATCCAAAAATCCTTTAAACCACTCTAAAACTAAACAAATAAATATTAGACATCACTTTCTGCGCAACAATATAGAAAAAGAAGTGATAAATTTAGGCTACGTTCCATCTAAAAATCAATTAACTGATATTTTTACTAAACCATTGTTAGAAAACAATTTTATAAAATACGTCGAGAACCTATGACCTGTTGTGAATAACCCAGATGTCATAACCACCCAAGCTATTAATTATTTTCATTGCAATTTAGGTCGGGGACTCTATTATATGGTGACAACTATACACTAAATAATGTATAACACTTACCTTTATAAATATACTTTATGCATATTACATTTACAGAAGATAAATAAAATAACAGAAAATCAATGAAATAGCAACTAACATTCCTAACTAACAACCTTTTTATAGCTAAATTCAAGATAACAACCTTTTTATAGCTAAATTCAAGACAAAGCATTCACTTCATCCTTCTTATTCTCAACATTAGGCTATAAATAGGTGTGTCCATTCTATATTGTTCATACAATTGAACAGAAATACAAACTAACTTTCAATATGTCAACTTCTTCATCAACTGACTCCATTGAAATTCTAGCCTCTACCAAATCACCAAAACCTCTCGTCCACATACTACACCATCTTCTACCTATCATGATCATACCGTATATACTCCGGAGAAAAAGAAAGGGAAAAAGATGATGGTTGACGTCTTTCCAAACACTAAACAAAAAATAGATGATTTGCATCACTATCAACAAGAATTGCTGATAGTTCATCGTGAAATATATAACGAGCAAAAGATCAACTCGAGACGTCTATGAATTATCGAGCACATTGCTATGAAATTTTGCGGTGCTTCATCACATCCAATAGACGAACACGTCGTTTCGCCTATTCGATGACCTTCTACTTCATCCCCGCCACGACCACCGATCTCACCAAATTCATGGGATCGAAATGGAGCATCAAATGTTCGTTGCAAACAACTACACGGCTACAAAACTCCTATCCCTTTAAAATAAAAGTAGTTATTATTTGTTATTTTTCCGAATAATTTAACTAAAGTATGTACAATTTGTTTTTGGAATAATTCATTTCTTCTCCCTCGTATTATCAACACATATACTAGTTCTAATATTCAAAAATAAATTTACAACGTTCATAAGTATGAAAATATATAAAAATTTACTCAACAAACATTGATTGGGAAAATTCACCCAGGTCAATCAACTGAACCAGGGTGCCAGTCGACTGACACTGAAGTGAATTTTGTTAAAAAGAAGGGTCAGTCGACTATCACAGTGGCTCGGTCGACTGGACCAGAAGATGAAATATATATAACCCATTTTAAGTCAACTGAACCAGGCATTCAGTTGGCTGAAGCAGAAGTTCGAAAATTTTGAATTCAGGTTCAGTCGACTAAACCACTAATTCAGTCGAATGATTCATGAATCTGAGCAAAATTATTGCTCCTACCCACTCACTTTTCACCTTTTAACCTTCACTTTCCCCTCCTCTTACCACTCTCAATTCAGTTTTCAACTTTTCCAAAACTTTAGCTCTACAAAAACTCAATTTTTTAACCTCCAAAGAGTCAAAATAATGGCTCCAAAGAAAAAAGGACAAGCATCTTCATCCTCTCAACCTCATTCCAATGAGCATATCCAACAATGGCTATTTGATGATACCGCAATCAGAAGTTGGAGGAGAATGCAAGATTCTCGCATCTTTGAAGGTTCGTTTGTAAAGTTTGTCGATTTTTCTCCATACCATATACAAGAATTAGCTCGTAGGAGCAATTTGGAATCTTTATTCAATATTGACGAAAATAAGCATAAAATTAATCAAATTATGGTCAAACTATTCTATGCTAATCTTAACTTGGGTCACCAAAATGTTCAAAACCAAGAACATTGTGTATGGAGTCTAGTTTGTGGAAAACCCGTCCTTTTCTCCTTAGATCGAATGACTCACATTTTAAGATCTGAAAATGATGGTATAGAATTGAGAAATGTTGATTGTGATATGGTCGTTCGAGACCATATAAGTCATTTATTTTTGAAAGACGATATGCACCAACTCAAGTCCATGTCCTTAAGACCAAAAGCAAGAATTATACACCGTGCGGTAACGAAAACCATAACTCTACGAACCGGGAGTTATGAACTTGTTTATGAACATAACTTTAAAGCCTTGTATGCTATTTTCGAAAATATTAAAGTCAACTGGCTATGATTAATTCTTGATGATTTCTTAAGCTTCAACAATGGTCGAATGAATGTCATCTACTATGGTGAATATATTATGCGATTGCTAAAAGCATGTGAGATTCCGGAACCTGACTCACCAGCTTCCACTGTCGGGTACTTAAACTCTCGTACTTTAGCATTAATGAAGCTACCGGTTGCTCGACCTCCTCCTATCATTACATTTTAAGAATGGACTCAACGACAATTATCTCAAGATAAACCACAACAACAACAAGGCGAAGCATCTCACCGTCCAACTTGCCAAAGATCAACTAGTCATCAACAAGACGAAATTTTGATTTCTAATCTGGGCCTTCCTCTATATGAGTCTATTTCCATAATATGCCGTAACAAACAAATTCTTCAATCCCATATCACTAAAGTTGACAAAAAGCTTGATAAGATTAAAGGATTTTTTTACAAAGTTATGGCAAGCTATCTCATGTTCATACGACACTTCCACGGCTACACTAGGTGATCCAGGAAAGCAACCCGTCTTCACTTGGTCTTCCTATTTCGATGATCAAGCAAGTAGCAACGACAATGGTGGAGATGGAGGTGATAGTGGTGGTCAAACATCGCATGGTGATATGGGTAAGCAAAGAGTGGCATAAGGTGTTACTTTTCTTATGAAAACATTAATCTTTATTTCACAATATTTTGGCTTGTATTAAATAGACACTCTTTTCGAATTATTTCGAGACTCTTGTTTATGGTATTTTAATGTATGAATGATCGTTTCCTTCATAATATCTATAACATTATGGCTTCATACTTTTATACTCATTATTGCTTTTTGTCAATGACAAAGGGGAGAAATATTATTACTAACGTTAAGAATGCAGGATATAGAGCATCAAAGATTCAGGGGGAGTAAGTATTTATATTTCATATACAATCTAAATCTATATCTATTTACAGATTGTCATCAATCAAAAAGGGGGAGAATGTTGAGACTTTGGTTTTGATTCATGACACAAAGCTATCACTACGACATACAGATTTGACGAATGCTATGACAAAAAGAGAATATATACTACAAGGCGACAAGACTTCAAAATTGGTGCATCAATTATATTATTTTGTTTTTGAGTCTTAGGTCAATTTTGTTAAAATCTCTCCTCGATTAACGTATATATTATCTTAAAGATTTATACATATAAGCATAGTAAATAAATAAATAAATATATATATCATCAAAGTTTTCTTTAAAAATCATAATATATATATATATATATATTAAAAACATGTGAAAGTTGTGCAAATTGCACAGAAATCACCGGGTCAGTCGACTGACTTGTAAATTTCTGTGCAATATGCACAGGTGCACAATCAAACGAATAAAACATTTGAATATCCAGTCGACTAACCCAGAGGATCAGTTGACTGAATTTCTACAATAGCAATTTTCTTAAAAGACATGACTATTTGTGAAGAGTTATGAACCTCTACGAAAATATTTGGACGCAACACTTCAATCGAAATTCTTCATCAACAGTCGCTGCTTTTTAACCTTTATAAACACATGCTCTAACTTGATTACAAATCACCGAATTTTCTTATCTTTCTTATCTAACTCTCTGGAATCTACTTGCAACTACTCTTTCAATTATTCTGCATTAAAGCAATAATATACCTTTCTATTCTTCATAAACTTCAAATATATATATATTTATACTCGAGGAGAAGATTATAGGAAGGGTGTACTACAAGTGACAAATCCGTGTTATTAGAACACACAAAGTCAAAACAATCTTTTGTAATTGTTAAAGTCCTGTTCTGTTGCTCAGGCGTGTGAAGTCCTCTTCGACTATTGAGACGAAATCCTGTTCTGCTACTTAGGTCCTTGTTCGGCTGCTCAAGGGTTGTATAGATCTATTCCTCTAGGTTAAGTGAGGGTTGTTGTTTTTAGTGAAATTTCAGAAGGAGTCTGGGACTGGACATAGGAAGGTGCTCTGAACCAGTATAAAAATTCCCAGTGTCATTTTACCTTACTTCCTTTATGTTCTTCACTATTTACTGTATAACTATCATCATTAGTGTATATCCATATTACACGATCCATAGCACACTTTCAGGGTTATCGCTCGCGGATATCATTGGGAGTAGGTGTTGGAGATAGGGATATTTGGACATCAACTATGATATTCTATATTGTACCTTTATGATATTGTAGAGTGGCATATTATATTGTTATGTGCTAACTCTTTGGTTGCAGGGACATGCCAAGTATGGTTTGTGTACTCTTATTCCTTACCATATTTACCCGTATAGTATTTTGAGATTTATTTACCACTCACACCAGACTATTATCCGATCCAAGGTTTTATACTTTTCTTCTTGTTATGTTGGGTACTTTTAAATTAGTATATTAGATAACAGGCCTAGGTGACATAATAACTGTTCGGAGGATGAGCTGGATGGAGCTATCTTGTATTATATACTTTTGTGGATACTACGCTTATTCCGCCATGCAACACCGAGAAGTCTTAACAGTGACTGCTTATACTTGTATTCGAGACGGTTATTGAGTTTGTTCCCAATGTATAAACTCTAGGACATTAAACATATAACTTTGTGGATCTGTACTCTAATGATTTGTTCACATAGTTATTAGTGTCTCTTCTTTTATACCTGTGATATTATATTTTATCCATACACTGCGAGATATATGACATGTTATATGCTATGTTTGTTATTATTCTTCTTGATGATCGTCTTATATTGGCCGAGCACGACTGCAGTGCACTATTTAGTTATTATCTGTGCTGGTGGTATAAAGCGATCATCATAGACATCTTCATCACATAGCAAGCATTTTGGATTGTCCGTTTTTTGTCATTTCATTATTTTTTTTTCTTTTGTATTAGCTTGTTTATAATGGCAAAGTAAGAGAAGCCATTTTCAAATAGTTGACTTTGACTTTGTCCCATATGCATTCATACCAACCTAGTTTTGGTTGATTTACTTTAATAAATTTCTAGACTTTTTCTAAAAAAAAATTCTTTGATTCTAAGTGCCCAGTCCTAATGATGACTAACAATACTTTTGTCAGTTGGCAATTTAGTAAACTTGTTTGTATATAAATCAGTTGATGGATGAAACTCCGGTTGCCATTTATTGTCTTTAATCATCTCACCAACTGTAGCATTTGTCTCCTTACCAAACATATCATTTAGCTCCCATTATAACTAAATTATTCAAACCTTATCCACTTATCAAAGATTTTATCTCCAACCATGGATCAAATCATAGACATGTTGACTACCATCCTTGAATATCCTATTTATGAATTTTTCCCCACGTTCTCTAGATAAAAAAACATGTTTCCAAGTGCCCGACTGAGAATTATTTAGCAAAACGGTCCAAATACTATCATTTTCTAAGTACATGTTTCTCATCTATATGTCTCATTAGGAATCTTTATTAAGAAATCTCCAAATTGGTTTTAAAGTACAAATGCCGATGAGATCAACCACTATTCTTTATGCCTATTCCTTCATCACATTGTGGTTTGAAAATTCTTTCCTATTTCATTTTATGACAACCACCTTTTCATATAAAATTAGCATAATTGTTTTTAATTATCTTCATCAATTCATTTGGTATTTGTTGAGTTTGCATCCAATGAAAAAACATGGAATACATAACAGTTTGAATTAGGTCAACTTTTCCAACAATTGTGAGTAATTTAGCATACCATGTGCTAGATTTTTCTTGTATCTTATCTATAAGAGTCGCACATTCATAGTCTTCTATTTGGTTTGCAGCAAGGGGCAGTCCTAGATACTTAAGTGGTAGAGTTCCTTCGGGTACATGTAAGCTTTCTAGACTTCCTCTTTGTTGTTCCAATGCTTAGTAAAATATATATTGCTTTTGAATTCATTTACCTCAAGCCCTATTCATATTTTTGAATTTATCTTTGATTGTATCTATATTCATTTTGTTAGCTTACATAAATAAAATTAGATCATCAACGCAAATAAGGCATGTAATGCACGTTTTCACTCTACTGATAGGATGCTTTCTAATTATTTCCAATTCCATTATAATTGAAAAATATTTCATAGCAATAGTGAATAAATATGGTAACAGAGGGCAACCTTTCCTTATACCTTTGCTACAATGTATAAAACCAGTGGGTTTACCCTGTATTATGATAAAAAAGCAGGAGTATTTATCCATTCACATGTAAGATCACAAATCTTCGTAGAAAAACACCTATTGATCATCATATGACAATTGAACTTTTTATTGGTTCTATCCTGTGCTTTTTGTAAATCAACTCCATAAATGAATGATTACCACTCATATAATTAGAATTTCCAACCATTTCATGTGCTAGAAGTGAATTTACATGAATTAGTCAACTAGGAATATATGCACTTTAATTTTCAAATGTTAAAAAAGGTAGAAAGATTTTCATCCTATCTATTAAGATAGTTTGTATGATCTTATGAGTAAAATTGCAACAAGATATATGCCTATGATCACTATTGGGTATATGATTTTTTACTTTTGGAATTAAACTAATGGAAGTACGATTTTTGTTTTTAAGTATCTTCCCTGAGCAAACAAATTCATTGACCATCTCAAATATATTTATTTCGATACCCTCCTAATGAGTTTTGTAAAAATTTAGTACACCCATCCGGTCCTGAACTTTTATTATCACCGGAACTAAACATAATATTTTTAATCTTATCAATAGGAGCTAGCAAACTATCTTTAACATTATACTTAAGGAATTTCTATATGTAATACTTGCCATATGAATACCAGGATTATCAATATTATATAATTTTTCAATATATGTGATGGCTTGATTAGGAATTTGGTTAAATTTCCATTTCATTAAAATGTCTACCAATTTTAGTTATACACTTCCTACTAGACATTCTAGCATAATTTTTTTTGGAAAAATCATCGCCTTGAAATAGCAGACCAATTTTTTCTATTCCTTTTATGTTTGCACTTTAAATGTTAAGCTCTTTGGATGGTTTTACCTGATTTTCAAAGAAGCTTGCAACATCAAGTTGGTTAGAAGGACACTATCAATCAGTTTTTGCAACTTTTTACATTTATTTTTAATTTTATTTATTACATCTTGTTGCTTACTTCTACCTCTGTGCAAAGATTTAGATTATTGTTTGGTTTGTTTAAGAAACTTACTAAACTGATATTGTTTAGTGTTAGATCTAACATGTTTAGCAGTGGGTGAAATTGATAAACTTCAAAAAGTTTTCCTAATTGGATCTTAATAGGCCTATGAAATCTAATATTTAACATTAGACCCAATTTAATTATTTAATAAGATCATACTTTAACTTGATTGTTTCATTTTTCATCTAATTAATATGTATTATAAATATAATGTGTGTATAACTATAAACGTATCTAATATATGCTTGCATAACTAAGATAATAGTATGTGAAATATGTAACATAAGTGATATAAGCATGGTCAAATATATACATGTGCAGATTGGGATTATACCTATCATGTATATACTTTGTGTGTGTGCGTATTAAATAACTTATTCAAAATTATATATATATATATATAATATTTCGGAATTTATATTTAATAAAATAATTACGATTTTATAAAATATCACATAAAATTTAACTAAGTCAAAGTTTTCAAATTTAAATTTTAAAATTGAAATATCTAATTTGGATTTGAAAGATATATTTAAATTCAGATCTTGATCTAAGATATTAATTCAAAATCATGAAATATCTTAAATTTGACTAAGTATTATTATAGCACACATGTATTAGTATTAGATATAATATAACTGATTTTTTTAATTATATATAAGTATGTATTTCGAATTTAATATGTTTTAAATATAAATATATTGTCATTATAATATATATGTAATGCATAATTTCGATAAAAAATATTTTTTAACAAAAACCAAAGCCGAGAGTAATTTTAATTTATATATATATATTTGCATATATGTATATGTAGTTAAATCATATATATTAACATTAAATTTAAAATTATTATATTTAATTATAATATATATATACAGGAAATTATTGTCAAGGACAAAATTTCACAGCTTTTTAGCCTCAAGGACAGACCTTCAATATTTTATCCTGAAGGACAACTTTCTGTAGGTATCAGTTTTTAGTTATTGATAGCAGTTTTTAGGTATCAGTTTGTAGTTATCAGTACCAGTTTTTAGGTATCAGTTTTAGCTTGGTAGCAGTTTTGTTGTCCTTATGAATAATTTTAGAAAATATTTGTCCTTATGAATAATTTTTAGAACAATGTTTGTCCTTGTGGTAAAAATATTGAGGCCGTGTCCTTGAGACAAAAAATATACAAATTTTTGTCCTTTAAAATAATTCCCCCATATATATATATATATATAATGTCTTTTGGAAGTTTTTTATTTTTATTTTACATTAGCCAAAAGGAATTTTGGTTTAGAAATACTTTATATGTTATTTTAAAATTTTGCAATTAATATATTTTATTATTTAAAATTATTGTACTTAATAAATAATTAATGAAAATTATGTTTTATGTTCATAAAATTATTATACATATTTTAAAATAAGTAATGGCCGACACACAAACATTTTATTCAAATTATTGTGCTTAAATTGAGTCAATAATATTTAATTAATTATTAAATTATTAAAACAATTACAAATTATTGCAAGGCAATATACTTACTTATATACACACACACACACACATAAATACATACATTGTAACGACTCGTAAATTTTAGTGGTTTTATTAATTTAATTAATTGAATTTTTGTGAAATTTTAAATAATAAAATTTTGAATTGAATATTTAATATTTGGAATCCGTATATTTAAACATAATAAATGGTAAGTTTTCATCTGAAAATATGGAAGTTTACTTTATTGTGTAATTTTATTTAAATTCAAATTAGTTAATATTAGACGATAATAAAATATTTTCCAAAGCTGAATATTTTTATACAATAAATTTGTAAATCATCTTCTAAGTGAGACGTCATATTTTGTTTCTTCAAATTTGGACTGTTATTGCTCCGTCTACCTTAATTCTGACGTTTTAGCAGCATTTTCGGTACCGACCTCTGTTGATCGTCTCGCCGTACTGATCGCTACGGTATATTCACTTCTGTATTTCGGAGTGCGGTGTGCGGTGCAATCTGTGAAATGCTCAACGTATCAGTTTCGCAACCGAGTCTTTGGATTTCTCGTGACTATTCGTTATCCAACGTGAAAACCAATAGCCACTTTAAATAAATTCAAATTCAATTATAACCTTTTATTTTGTTCCAGAACAGTTCAACTTCTCCTCTTCTACTTTTTTTCAGCCGAAACCAAAGGACTTCCACCACAAATCCCGTCCTTTCCAAAAACCTTTCCTCTTTCCTCCTCCAAAAATCTCGGCCGAAGCCATGCAACGCAACCCCATCCACCACATTGCTGAAATCATCTTAACGCGCTGACCCTTTTTCCCTCTAACGGTCTCATTTAGCCGAGACAGTAGCCATCAAAGCATAGCCTTCCACCTTTCCCTACTTGTTGTACCGCAAGCAACCATCCTTCTTCAATCTCACCGATCTTCCTCACTAAGCAGCCTCACGTCACCTATGCTTCGCCGCCTTGCTTCTGTTTCCTCCCTTGTATTTTTGATATAGGTGAGTATATATTAACATATATACATTAGTTTATATATATGATGTTTGTAAAGTATATATATGAGATTGTGAAATGTTGTTTATAGCTAGTCTATGTTTTATCAATAGGTTACAGTATGTTATGAAAGAAATATTATATGTATGTATGTAGAATAAAAAGTTTACAATCTGTTATATATATATACATATATATAGGGTGTATGAGTTATATATCAATATGTCTGTAATAGTATAGGTTTATTTGCGTACTAGCATTTGTTGTTTGCATATAAATTTTATAGTATGTATTCTTTAAAAAGATATATATTAGTTTAAGAAATTAATTTACGTATATTGTATATATATTCTAGGTTGTATAAATTTTGACTTTTATGATATATATTGTTTTGAAGTATAATGTTGTTGTTATATGTGTATGAACTGTTGGGTATTAACGTATAGATAAAACAGTTTGTAATATATAATTGCTTGTTCATATTTTAGGTATAAATATAACAAGTTTTGTTAATATTTTAAGTGTATATATATTGTTATATATAAATCTATTTATTTTTCTGTATATATATGTATTATGTTAATATTTTATTTATATGATATGTTTAGGCTTGTTTTAAATATAATACATGTTGGCTTGCGTATATATGTATTATGCTATAGTTTATACAAGTTAAGGTCATATATTTATACATATATTAGATGATATAAAGTCAAGCTTGCATTTGTATAGTGCTAATTTATGGTCTACATATGTTGATATATTCTATTGGTATAGTTTATATTAATATATATGTTTGCATTGTGAACAATACTGTGTATATAAGTTTTTATGTATATATCAATCTGTTAAGTTTCAAAGTCTAAATTTATAATAGTTCATACCTGTAGTTGTTTATAACCTATTAATCATAAATGTTAGTATTATATATTTGTCACTCTGAGCATTTTGTCTTTGTTTTTCCTTCTCTGGTAATATTTTATAGATATAAGTATTTATATAAGTTTATGTATAAACCATATATATATGTATATGTGTCTGTAAAGTTATGTATATATTGATTTGTTTATCGATTTTGAATTTTATTATATAATGTCCTCATTTGATTTTACTTATAATATTTAAAATCCTGACATATCTATTTATGTATAAACCATATATATATGTTGATATTTTGATCGTTAAAATATAAATATAGAGTATTTTAAAATATAATATATAAATGTTTTGATCATTATCATATATAGGTTTATTTCCATAGCCGAGAAGCTATTTGATTTTGTTATTGACTTTTAAATACGATATATATAAAGATTTTGAATTTTTATTTGGAGTTTTAAATTAAATATTGATGTTTATAAAACAGTAATATATATATATATATATATTCTGTTTATATTCAACTGATTTGATCGTTCTCATCAATTTCTATTTATCAGTTTGTCCACCAAATTCGTGCCAATCTAGCTTTACTTTGGAAGTTGTGCTTGCATTTTGTAACTCAACTTCACTATCTATTCTCTCTAGCCTCGAAAGGTGAGCAATCACTCACGATTAACGTTCTTATATTTATTAAATTTAATTTCAATCGAAACGAAAATTGAAATATACTACTATTAGTTATTTACATTTCTATATATATGCTATTATCTATATCTGTTCACCTGTGACATCTGACACCATTATTTGTTATTTATACTGATGATATATGCTTGTTATATTATTATCATATTTGTTCTCACTCTACATGTTCCCTGTTAGTATAGATTTCCCTATGGGTTGAAATGATACATATCCGAATGATCAGTAGAATAGGAGAAAATCGCTATGGGTTGAAATGATAAACCCGAGCGATTTTCAATGAATTAAATTTGGGATTGCAGGTTAAAATGATATATACTTATATATATTTAAATTGCGGATTGAAATGATAAATATCCATATCATTTGACCATAGAATAGAAAATATATACAGACACCGTAAGTCTATATATAAATATTTTGAAAATGATTTCTATGGTTTTGGAAAGAAATATATAGTTTAATAAATATTGATTTCAAGATATTACATATAAATGAATTTTATAAAGTCTAAGTTATTGATTTTACATTTATATGTTTTGAATTTTTTTAAAATCATAAGTTAGTTTTGAAATTATAGATTTTAAGAATTTACTTATAATTTTACTGTTTTAAAATATGTATAAATTAGTTTTGTTATAAAATGAGTTTGATAATAAGATTTAATTTAACAAAGTTTGATTTAATTTATATATAATATGTTTAATTATTTATTTAAAATTTTATTTTCAAATATGGAGTTCATAATAAATTTAATAAATTAAGGTTGGGAAGATAGATTTGAAATTGATTTGAAATGGTATATAATTAAGAATTTATTTAATTAAATCGATTTAAAACTTATTGAATTTGAGATTTTTAAAGGATATGATTTTATAACTTGATTTTGGTTTAAGGTGATTAAATGAATATTTCAAGCTTAAATAAATTGACGGAAATATTTAGTGGTTTGAATTTGGGGTTTTATTTGAATGATATTAGGTTTATTAAGTGAATATTTCAAAACTAAATAATAATGAAGTTTAATTAAGATATATATGAAATTATCAAATTTAGTTTTGAAATTATGGAACATATAAAGCTTTGAAATATATTGAAATTGAAATGGTTTATTTTGTGATTCAAATCTGCTTTTGAAATCGTTATAATTTAAAATGGTTTATTGAGAAACTGAATTGAATTGAAATTGATGATTTGAGATTGGGTTAAATTTGAATTTTGGAATTCAAGTTGATTTGGAATTGATTTGTGAAAATTGAGGAAGCTAATTTTTTATGTAAAGTAATTTTTAAATTATATTTAAAACTATTTATATATTTTACTTTATAAATTATTTTCCTTTAAACTATTTTAATATAAATCATTTTAATATAAATTATTTTTAATATAAACAATTTTAATATACTAACTATTTTATTATAAACTATTTTAACTTATAACTATTTTATATAAACTATTTTATTGTATAAACTACTTTATTATATATACTATCATTACTATCTAAACGGTTTAAAGGGAAGTGTTATGATTTCAAAGTGTTATGATTGTAAATTATGATTTTCAAAGTGTTATGATTTCCAAAGTATTATGATTTCTAAGTTATGATTTCTAAGTTATGATTTCTAAAGTGTTATGGTTTTAGAAGCTTTATAATTTCGAAAGTGTTATAACTTTGAAATGCTTTGAATTTGGAAATGGATATATTTGAATGAAAATGATATCGTATTGATATGGCTTTGAAATGGAAATGATATCGTATTGATATGGTTTTTGAAATGGAAATGATATTTTGATTTTGAAGTATAAAATATTTTGAAATGACCGTGGTGTTATAATAACCCAGGGTTGTAAAAGAGACCGGGATCGGTTATTATCATACTCTCTGCCAATGCCGAAAACCACTTTAACAACCGTGTACGCGGTGGAGATTCCAGAACGAAGTAGGATGGTGACGATGATCCTATATGAGGTATATACGTGGACCCGACTCCCGTGAGTTGGCATAAGGTGGCTAAAACAGGAGCAATCGATGAGCCAAATGAGGTCATTCCTTCGATCGGGTACATTCCTTCGATACTATATTCTGACTTTGTGACTGATTTGGTGGTCACCCTTGATTTTGATTTGGGAGTGTGTTTCGAGGTAGGAGGTAGTAGCTGCTATGCGTTACCACTAGTCTGAAAGTGTAATTAGTATATCTAACCTGACATTACCTAGTTGTGCCATGTCACCTACCTTAGCGAGACCACTACGAGTTTGTTTCGTACCATACCTATGGAGTGCCCTCTGATAAGCCCAATTTATGGGAAGTTACGGTACTGTATAGACTATGGGAATATATAAAATGTGTTAAGAGGGAAATGAGTAATGCCTTGATGCTATTTTAATAGTTTACTTTACTATAGACATTATTATAATAGCGTATATTACTACATATAGATAGTTTTACGCATCCTTAGAGGATTGCTATCCCAAACATCCTTTAAGTTACTTGTATTCCAGGTTATAGTTCACTTGAGTTGGATTTATTGATATAAGAATGTTAATCCTGACTCGAGTGTTTTGTGTTTTGCTTCACGCTCGGGTCAGACCGAGTGTTACAGCATTCGAGACTCACCTTTGGAGTTGGAGCTTCGCTCGGAGATCCATTTACCTAATCAGCTTCCAGTTATTCGGCTGACTCCAATGATACATTCAGATTTATATTTTATTATTCTATGTATTCGAGACTTCTATTGTATCTTGTTTAACTCTGTTATATATATAGTAGTTTCATGAACTACTATTCATTTGTTTCCGCCGCTTATTTTTATATTACTCCGTATCTGTGATTCTGTGATTTATTTTTTTACTATATATGCTGAGTTTTGCCAAATATAAATTAACAATCCGATATTTTGCGCAATTCAAGTCCAACTTGTGAGGATACCTATGCACTTGGTGGGTGCAGCATGATAGGGGGTTCTCGCATTTGGTTTGGTAGCGAGCGGATGACTCTTACTCCTACATGTCCCTGTGAGGTTGGTGCAGTCGAGAGGCTGTCCATAAAGGCAGAACACATGTACGAATGTATGCTACGGTGGACGTTAGCCCACTGGCGCAGTCTGTTACACTTGGTATCATAGCTTTGATTTTAGGAAAAACATAGCATATGTAGTAAATTTAATTACGGAATCACTTTCGTTCGAGCTTGAGTTCTTCCTTTTTGATTCGAGTTTCCTTTGAATTTTGGAACGTTCCCCTCGGTTCCAAAACCCATTCTTGTCTTCCCCTACCCAAATTCTTCATGATTCTGGAGTATCCTATAGCTCCACTGAATGATTGTAAAGGGTGAAACTCCTTTACAATAGGCATCGATTCACCGAAGATTTCTGTATCGTCGGTTTAGATGATACTATCTCTTGCTATGCCCAAATTCTATCTTCTGTAATCGAATGTCGATTTGCATCAGAATTCTGTATCGATCTTATTCTTGAAGTATCAGTTGACCCGGTCAAGGCCACCCTCGATTTATATAAGTATATCCATCTTTTCTCTCTTGTTATTCGATTTTCTTGTTCCCCTTTAGAGCCTATTTTCTAGTTTGAATTATTTTGATTAGGGTCCTTTTGTATTTGAATCTCTATCTTTGCTTTGAAATCCATTTTGAATCATTGAGTGAAGGAGTGTATTTGTGTATATATATATATAATGTTTTATACATTGTGTTGTTTGAGTTGTTAGGTTGATTTGGGTTTTCGATCAATTCGTCTGATCAACGCTATCGATAGAAATTCCAAAACACTTGAACAGAGCAAACTGACACAATATTATTTCTATTTACCAATTTGAAAATAATTTTTTATGATATATTATATATATGAGTAAAATTTTCTGGAATTAAATAGTTAAATGGATTGGTTAATAGAAATAATAATATTTGATTTACTGTTTTGTAAACCCTTGATTATTCTAACATATAGTTAAGTGAAATTATAAAATATGGTTTATAAATTGATTTGGAATTTAAATGAATTTAAATTAGAATTTAAGAATTTAACTTTCGGCGATTTCAAACTATGGTTTTAAAGTTCTAAGATATATATTATTGAAAGTATTTTTGAATAGAAATCGTTTCCAAAGAATTTTAAAAGTTTTAAATCCGTACGCTTCTCTTTTGTCACTGGAAAATAATTTCGGTGATGGCGGCCGCAACATCGACATTCATTTTCAAGTTTCGAAGTGGACAGACACTCAGTAGCAAAAGCTACACTTTTGTTTTGGAAATTAAATTGATTTTTATTTCTAAAGTATGACTTGATTTATATATAGGTATATGATAATAGATTTGGGTTAAAATATATCGAATATGTATATATATAATATATATATTTATCTCTAAATTGTTTGAAGTTAATCAAAAATTTAATTCTTAAATTTTTGTTAAAGGATGATTTCAATTATAAATAAAGCTAAAAATTTTAAATAAATATTTAAAAACTTGAAACAATTGAGTTGGGAAAAGTTTACTTGTATAATACCTAATTTCATTCTAATACAATTTACCTAAATTATTCAGAAGTTGAATATGTAATTAGATAGTATACAACATGAAATGTTTTTATAAATAAAATTTGAGTGGTTATAATAAATGTTATACACATAATCTTTGATTACAAAAATGTTAATAGAGATAAATAGAATAATAAGCTAATCGAATAATAAATGAGATAAATAAATTTTGTTTTGAAGAAATTAATAAATTGAAATTAAATCAACTTAATAAAATATATTGAATTTAAAATAAATTACTGAATATTAATTAATTTAAATTGAAATTTATTTGGTTTAAATTAATTGTTTTACTTTGTTTTTCAATCTAAATTTTCTTTCTGGTTGTTTCGATTCTCCTACCTCGTTCCTTTTTTAGGATGAAAAGTGTTGAATAGGGAACGGTGTAACGACCCGTAAATTTTAGTGGTTTTATTAATTTAATTAATTGAATTTTTGTGAAATTTTAAATAATAAAATTTTAAATTGAAAATTTAATATTTGGAATGCGAATATTTAAACATAGTAAATGGTAAGTTTTCATTTGAAAATATGGAAGTTTATTTTTTTTTGTAATTTTATTTAAGTTCAAATCAGTTAATATTACATGATAATAAAATATTTTCCAAAGCTGAATAATTTTTATATAATAAATTTGTATATCATCTTTTGAGTGAGACGTCATATTTCGTTTCTTCAAATTTGGATTGCTATTGCTCCTTCTACCTTAATTCTAACGTTTTAGCAGCATTTTCGGTACCGAATATCGACTTTTGATAGGATGATCGTACCACTGATATCTGTATACCATTTTGATCGTCTCGTCATGCTGATCTCTGCGATATATTCACTTCTGTATTTCCGAGTCTGGTGTGCGGTGCAATATGCGAAATGCTCAACGTATCGGTTCCACAACCGAGTCTTTAGATTTCTTGTGACTAGTTGTTATCCAACATGAAACCAATAGCCACTTCAAATAAATTCAAATTTAATTCTGACCTTTTATTTTCCTTTATTTTATCCTAACTATTGGTTCATTCGAGAATATATAAAACACATTTATTTTGTTCCATAACTAGTTCAACTTCTCCTCTCCCACTTTTTTCCAACCGAAACCAAAGGACTTCCACCACGAATCCCTTCCTTCCTAAAAACCTTTCCTCTTTCCTCCTCCATAAATCTCGGCTGAAGCCTTGCAACGCAACCCCATCCACCACTTTGCTGAAATCATCTTAACGCGTTGACCCTTTTTCTCTTTACTGGTCTCATTTAGCCGAATCAGTAGCCATCAAAGCATAACCTTCCACCTTCCCCTGCTTGAAGTTCCGCAAGCAACCATCCTTCTTCAATCTCACCGATCTTCCTCGCCGAGTAGCCTCGCCTCACCTGTGCTTCGCCGCCTTGCTTCTATTTCCTCCCGTGTATTTTTGATATAGGTGAGTATATATTAACATATATACAATTAGTTTATATATATGATGTTTGTAAAGCGTATGTGTATATATATATATATATGAGTTTGTGAAATATTGTTTACAGCTAGTCTATGTTTTATTAAATAGGTTACAGTATGTTATGAAAGAAATATTATATGTATGTATGTAGAATAAAAAGTTTACAATCTGTTTTATATATATATATAGGGTTTATGAGTTATATATTAATATGTCTGTAATAGTATACGTTTATTTGCATATTAACATTTTTTGTTTGCATATAAATGTTATATTATGTATACTTTAAAAAGATAAATATTAGTTTCAAAAATTGATTTACGTATAGTGTATATATATATTCCAGGTTGTATAAATTTTGACTTTTATGATATATATTGTTTTGAAGTATAGTGTTGTTATATACGTATAAACTATCGGGCATTAACGTATAGATATAACAGTTTGTTATATATAACTGCTTGTTCATAAGTTTGGTATAAATATAGCAAGTTTGTTAATATTTTAAGTGTATATATATTCTTATATATAAGTCTATTTATTTTTCTACATATATATATATATATGTATGTATGTATTATGTTAATATCTGATATGTTTAGGCATTGTCTATAATATATGTTGGCTTGCGTATATATGTATTATGCTATAGTCTATACAAGTTATGTCGGTCATATATTTATACATATATTAGATGATATAAAGTCAAGCTTGCGTTTGTATATTGCTAATACATGGTCTATATATGTTGTATATATTCTGTTGGTATAATTTATATTAATATATATGTTTGCATTGTGAACAATACTGTGTACATAAGTTTTTATGCATACATCAATCTGTTGAGATTCAAATTCTAAATTTATAATAGTTCATACATGTAGTTGTTTATAACCTATTAATCATATATGTTAGCATTATATATTTGTCAAGCCGAGCATTTTATCTTTGTTTTTTCTTCTGTGGTAATATTATATATATAAGTAGTTTATATAATTTACATTGGCTTTTTACTGTTATTTTTATGTAATATGTATATGTGTCTGTAAAGTTATGTATATAATGATTTGTCTATCGATTTTGAATTTTATTATATAAGGGTCTCATTTGATTTTACTGATAATATTTAAAATCCCGACATATCTATTTATGTATAAACCATATACATATATATATGTTGATATTTTGATCGTTAAATACATATATAGAGTATTTTAAAATATAATATATAAATGTTATGATCATTATCATATATAGGTTTATTTCCATAGTTGAGAAGCTGTTTGATTTTGGTATTGACTTTTAAATACAATATATATAAAGATTTTGAATTTTTATATGGAGTTTTAAATTAAATATTGATATTTATAAAACAGTAATATATATATATATATATATTCTATTTTTATCCAGCTGATTTGGTCGTTCTCATCAATTTCTATATATCACTTTGTCCGCTAAATTCGTGCCAAATCTAGCTTTACTTTGGAAGTCGTGCTTGCATTTCGTAATTCAACTTCATTGTCTATTCTCTCTAGCCTCGAAAGGTGAGCAATCACTCACGATTAACGTTCTTATATTTATTAATTTTGATTTCAATTGAAATGACAATTGAAATATGCTGCTGTTAGTTATTTACATTGCTCTATATATGCTTTTATCTGTGTCTATTCACCTGTGACATCTGACACCGTTATTTGTTATTTATATTGACGATATATGCCTGTTATATATTATCATATTTGTTCTCACTCTGCAAGTTCCCTGTTAGTATAGAATTCCCTATGGGTTGGAATGATACATACCCGAACGATCTATAGAATATGAGAAAATCGTTATGGGTTGAAATGATAAACCCAAGCGATTTTAATCGAATTGAATTTAGGATTGCGGGTTGAAATGATATATACCCGTATAGATATTTAAATTGCGGATTGAAATGATAAATATCAGTATCACTTGACCATGGGATAGAAAATTATATAAAAAATATCGTTTGTCTATATATAAATATTTTGAAAATGATTTCTATGGTTTTGGAAAGAAATATACGGTTTAATAAATTTTAGTTTCAAGATATTATATATATATATATATGAATTTTATAAAGTTTAAATTCTTGTTTTCAAATTTGTACATTTCATAAATTTTTAAAATTATAAGTTTGTTTTGAAATTACAAATTTTAAGAATTTACTTATAATTTTACTATTTTAAAATATGTATAAATTAGTTTTATTATTAAGTAAGTTTGATAATAAGATTTAATTTAATAAAGTTTGATTTAATTTATATATAACATGTTTTAAGTATTTATTTAAAATTTTATTTCAAATATAGAGTTTATAATAATTTTTAATAAATTAAGGTCGGAAGATAGATTTGAAACTGATTTGAAATGGTATTTAATTAAGAATTTATTTAATTAAATCGATTTAGAACTGGTTGAATTTGAGATTTTTAAAGGATATGATTTTATAACTTGATTTTGGTTTAAGGTAATTAAATGAATATTTCAAGTTTAAATAAATTGAAGGAAATATTTAGTGATTTGAAATTTGGGTTTTTATCCAAATGATATTGGGTTTATTAAGTAAATATTTCAAAACTAAATAATAATGAAGTTAAATTAAGATATATATGAAATTATCAAATTTAGTTTTGAAATTATGGAATATTTAAAGCTTTGAAATATATTGAAATTGAGATTATTTATTTTGTGGTTCAAATCTGTTTTGAAATCGATATAATTTGACATGGTTTATTGAGAAACTGAATTGAATTGAAATTGATGATTTGATATTGGATTAAATTTAAAATTTTGAATTCGTGTTGATTTGGAATCAATTTGTGAAATTTGAGGAAGCTATTTTATTATATAAAGTAAATTTTAAATTATATTTCAAACTATTTATATATTTTACTTTATAAATTATTTTCCTAGAAACTATTTTAATAAAATCATTTAATATAAACTATTTTTAATATAAACTATTTTAATATACTAACTATTTTATTGAAAACTATTTTAACTTATAACTATTTTATTGTATAAACTACTTTATTATATATACTATCATTAATATCTAAACGGTTTATAGGAAAGTGTTATGATTTCAAAGTGTTATGATTTATGAAGTGTTATGATTTCTAAATTATGATTTCCAAAGTGTAATGATTTCCAAAGTATTATGATTTCATAGTTATGATTTCTAAAGTGTTACGGTTTTAGAAGCTTTATAATTTCAAAGGTGTTATAACTTTGAAGTGCTATGATTTTGGAAATGGATATATTTGAATGAAAATGATATCGTATTAATATGGTTTTGAAATGGTAATGATATCGTATTGATATGATTTTTGAAATGGAAATGATATTTTGGTTTTGAAGTATAAACTATTTTGAAATGGCTACGGTGTTATAATAATGTGGGGTTGTTGAAGAGACCGGGATCGGTTATTTTCATACTCTCTGCCAATGTCGAAAACCACTTTAACAACCGTGTACGCGATGGAGATTCCAGAATGAAGTAGGATGGTGGCGACGATCCTATATGAGTTATATACATGGACCCAATCCCGTGAGTTGGCATAAGGTGGCTAAAACGGGAGCAATCGATGGGCCAAGTGAGGTCATTCCTTCGATCAGGCACATTCCTTCGATACTATATTCGGACTTTGTGATTGATTTGGTGTCCATCCTTGATTTTGATTTGGGAGTGTGTTTCGAGGTGGGAGATAGTAGCTGCTATGCGTTAACACTAGTCCGGAAGTGTAATTGGTATATCTACCCTGGCATTGCCTAGTTGTGTCGTGTCACCTACCTTAGCGAGACCACCATGAGTTTGTTTTATACCATACCTATGGAGTGCCTTCTGATAAGCCCAATTTTACGGGAAGTTACGGTAATGTATAAACTATGGAAATATATAAAATGTGTTAAGGGGGAAATGAGTAACGCCTTAACGCTATTTTAATAGTTTACTGTACTATAAACATTATTATAATAGCGTATATTACTACACAGTAGATATTTTCATGGATCCTTAGAGGATGGCTATCCCAAACATCCTTTAAGTTACTTGTATTTCAATTGATATTACACTTGAGTTAGATTTATTGATATAATAATGTTAATCCTAGCTCAAGTGTTTTGTGTTTTGCTTTACGCTCGGGTCAGACTGAGTGTCACACCATTTGAGACTCACCTTTGGAGTTGGAGCTTCGCTTGGAGATCCATCCATCTATTCAGCTTCCAGTTATTCAGTTGACTCTAGTGATACATTCATATTTATATTTGATTATTCTATGTATTCGAGACTTCTGTTGTATCTTGTTTAACTATGTTATATATATATATATATATATATATATAGTAGCTTCATGAACTACTATTCATTTGTTTCCGCTACTAATTGTTATATTACTCTGTTCTGTGATTTATTTATTTACTGTATATGCTGAGTTTTTTCAAATATAAATTAACAATCTGATATTTGAGCAATTCATATCCGACATGTACGGATGCACCTAGTTTACGCTCGGGACATTTCTAGAAGTTGCCCCGTTTACCGGATACACCTAAAACATCAAATATAAAATAATTAATATTTCTTAAGTATTAATTAATTTAATTTATTTATAACTATTATAAACAAATTATGTAGGGTAGTATTTTAGAGATTGAATAGATTCAACTGTGTGACTCATATGTGTGAATTTAGTCAATGATTAATATTCGAACAATTAAAATATTAATATTCACACATCACCTTAGCTATTGATGTAGCAATTTAGCTAAATTTATTGCTTATAGATCTCATGGATAAAATCCAATTTTATAATTTCTTACACAATGCCTTTTTATAACGATTATCTGCATATTTGGTCAAAACTATATCACTTTAGGATGTTTGGAATTTGGTGTTGGTCGAAATTTTAATATTATCCAAATTCAACTCAATTAGTCTATGAAAAATGTCCTTGATTCAATAATAACATTTACTATTAACTTCTCTAATCTAGCCAGAGATTTTGGGCTTTGTTTGACTACAGTTGACCATGACACAAATCTCATACAACCAAGAGACGAATTTTTTATTTAATAGTGATTCACTTTCAATGCTTCAATCTAGACATAACCATGGTCACTTGATGGGCATCGTGCCATGATTTAACTATAATCAAAGTAGAGTATCCACATTGAAGTTAAATAGTATTCTCATGTCGAGAGAACTATGTTATATCATCACTTTGAGATTGCCTTTTTGACCTAGTTATCAACAAACAGAAAACTCTCGAGGGAGCCATTCCATAGTTGTCTAATAATTACCAGTACGTAGTCCTTTGGTGCCCCCATCACTCATGAGTAATCCATTGTCCAAAATTTGAAGAGTGTTACGTACTCTGTTCTCAACCGATGTATCAATGTCTTTTCTTCAAATACCGTGACCAGAAATATTTAAAACAAAATGTTTGTTGTGATTTATTGCTCATGATTTAAACTATTTGGAATTATAATCGCATAAAATTTTATTTAAGGATTTTCTTATTAATATACTTTAAAATAATTTCTTAATTAATTATATCACAATATAACAATGTCTATAATAAAAAACAAATACCTTTATTACGATTGAGTTAGATATATGTAATGTGGCGACCCAAAAATTTGGACATTTGAAATTGGAACATTTAATTGATTTTAAATATTTAAAAGTTAATTTCTAACTTGAATTTCAAATATCACTATTTATTTGGCAATTAAATTATTGAAAGTTGGGTAAAAAAAATTTAATCTTTAGTTTTAAGCCTGTTAAAAATACTTCAAAGGCTAAGAAAATTCATATTAATAATACTGAAGGTAATAGGCTTTTGAAATTGAATTTTAAAGTGACTAGTTCAGTTTTGAATTTATATCGTTTAAATCGATATTTAAAAATAGCCTTCCGAGGCACAATCTTGGAATTCGACAAAACCTATTCCGTTGGAACCATAATATTGTATCATTATCGGGTTTCAATTTTTGTAGCATTTGGAGTTGTTGTGTGATCGTATGGTAGATAAACGCGCTTAATTTATATCAAAAATTTAATATAATAACTGGATCTAAAAAGCTATCTTCTCAATACGATCGAATTTAGACTCAAAACCTTTTCCGTTGCGTATGGAATAGGGGTTTAATATTATAAATGCCTAAAGACACGCCTTGATAGGAAGTTGAGATTTTGAGTTACGATTTTGAGACGGTTTAAATTTTAAATTCAAATATAATATAGATAGTTTGACTAGTCAAAAATTTTATTTATATTTTTACATATTCTATCCATTTGTCTTCTAGGTCACAACTTTTGTCGTGCATGCAAAGAAGATTTGTAGCACGCGTGTTTTTATAATAATAATAATAACGAACGAAACCCTCTTCGTTTAAAATATAAAAAATGACGAAAGAATTCTTTTGTTTGGATAGAAATTTCAATGGCCGTATCCCATTTCTTTGTTCTCAAATTGATTTCCAAATTTTAAAATAAAATGGCGGAGTCGAATTCAAATTGAATTCGATAAATCATCGCTGTCGACCTTCCTCGATAATTTTTGTTCGAATCAAGCAGAGGCGAGTGCAAATCTGAGGATTCTCGAGACAGGGGCGGCCGCATGTTTCAAATAAATCAGGGCGGCAATGGCAAGAAAATGATTTTAGGGCGAAGCTTGACGAATGATGAAATATCCATGGCTTTCTAGATTCACGGCGTCGTCAATAGCAGGATGCTGTCGATCGAGGTGGGAGCACGATTTGGGATCGTGGGGCATTTGACAGTCACGACTAAAAATTGCGAGCGCGTGCGAAGACGAGATGGAGGAGCCTGGCGCGACCCTCGATGGTAGGAGACAGCGATGAGTCGAGATGGCGACGGCAGGATCTTGGCAGTAAGTATTTTTATTTTATTTAAATTTTATGTATAAAAAAATTATTTTAAATATATACAAAGAAGGACTTTCAAAACTAGACATTCATTTTTCAAATGTATGTATATACGTATATATACTAGATAAATTATTTACAATAGGGGTTTTAAATAAAATAATAATAATAGGGTTTATATAGAAAATTAGAATTTTAGACTTATCTAGATTTTTTTTCATATATGGTTTGAAAATAAATGAAAAAAATACAATTTACTAATTTATTTTAGTGATTAATTTAATTAATTAACTTATATAATTATTTTATTTACTTAAAATTATTTATTAAAAGAAAATTTGTTTGATTAAATTTAGTAAATAGCAATTGATCACTCGATTAGTTCGAATATTAATAAATCATCTAATATTATACAAGGTCAAAAATCATGAAACAAGCTGGAATGGAGTGGATTGCAAATTAAAGGTCTAAGGTGAGATCTTCTCACTCAATCGAATTGCTTCGTTTAATTTAAATAGTTAAATTTAAATTGTTGGATGTGCTTGGATAAATTTGATGATTTATCTGTTGGGTGCTATTATATATATATATATATATATATATATATATATATAATGGAGTGATTGATTTCCCACATTATATAGAGGATGAGACCCTATGCATGCATAATAGCGGATGAGATAATATAACCCCATATACCGCGATGTTCCACCTCGAAATGGAATTGGTATTTTATATTGTGCTAACATCTGTGGATGCAGGGAAACAGGTTGGTGGGATCCAACTGGATTCCTTAAATTGTTGAATTTATTTCATATGTTGTGATGTGATCTATTGATAATATGTGAATGATTATATTGGTGATCGAAATTATTGAAGGCTATGGTTTGGCCAAATATATTCTGGTATTTTAAAATACCAAAAATATATAATTGGATTTTTGGAAATTAAAAGTGAAAATTTTAAGTAAATTAATTTTAAAGAATTGAATAAATTTAAAAGAAGGAATTTGAAAAGGGTAAAAGTTATTTTTTGAAATCTTATCGAATAAATTCCAAAATATGGGAAAAAGATTTTAATAAATAGAAATAAATGGATTTTGAGTAATATTGTTTAAAAGTTAATGAATTTATTTAAAATTCGGATTTTTAATAGTTTGGAAGAAATAAAGGAATTTATTTTAAAAGTTAGTAAATGTTTGAAAATCAATTTGAAATTTGATTTGGTGTTTGAAAATTAATAGTTGGAAATCGATTTGAAAATCGTATATCAGTGGATGTTTGGAAATTTAAATTGGGAATTTATAAAGGAAAGGGTAATTTGATTAAAAAATAATTATTTGTTTATTTCTAAAAGTGTGGAAAGAAAATTTACGAATTTGGGATATAAATTGAAATAAATCGAGAAAGATTTAGTCATTGAATTAAATTGACCATTTTGAAATGGAAGAGTATTTTTCCCTGGAAAGCCAAGTATGTTTTCAAAGTAGCTTTTAAATATAAATTTAAAGTTCTAAAGTTGGTTTTAAAGAGAATGTTTTTGAAGAAATTATTTTCTTCAATTATTTTTAAAATTTTGAAGTAAATATTTATTAAGTTAACTATAGAAGTGATTATGTTAAAAAAATTAACTAGTATTTGATTTAGAAAATGATTATTTAAATAATTACACTCTATTTAATAATTTTATTTTTAGAATTTGTTTTGGGCTTAAGTTTTATATGAGATATTAGAATAAAAATTTCCTAATTAATATTTTAAATAGAGTATTTAAAGTAGTTTTTATTTAAAGTGTTTCCAAGTATATTTTTGGATAAGTGATTTAAATTATGTTAAAGTATTCGGACTTGGCAAATTTTCAATGGAAATAAATAATATTTAGAAATTTATTCCACGCGAGGAAAGTGATTTGAAATTTGTTTTGAAAGAGTTATAGTGTGAAAATATATCTTGCGAAGACATTTTGAAACAAATAATTTGAGGAAATTATTTAAATCTGATGGTTGTTGCGAATGTTGATTAATAGTAAAATAACCGACTATTAATATTGGCCTTTAAACGACATTTGAATTTCGATGCGACTGGGGATTGGATTCCAAATGGTTATCCGAAAACCACATCGAATCTTAGTAATGGATCTTTTGTTTAAAAGGTCAAAGTGGAAATTTGTTGTGACTTACTTGAAATCTGAATGTATCCACTTACTTTTAAAAATACGTGCTCATTATTCAGATTAGCAGGGGGGGACATTAAGTCATAAAACCCATTTCGAATAATGATACGACGAAATGGAATCGAATTTGAAGATGATGTTGAAGACCGGGTATTTTCGAAAATGAAAGGATTACCTATCGAATGTCTCTGCACCGAGTTGCTCCAGTATAGAGATTTATATCACCCTATGTGATAGGGAGTCCGGACGTGATTAGGGAATATCCAGATTTGCAAGGACTTCTTTCCTTAATTGGAAGAAGTGCCTTCGGTTCCATTCAGACCCAGGATGGACTTGTATGGATGTATGTATGATGTTACGCTTTGAGATGTAAAGCTAGTTTCTATCAAATACATTTCTGTTGGTGGCGGAGAATTTATTCTCTTAGCTTAACACCCTTCTCTGAGACGTACGAGCTCAGAGGTTAGACAGTTGATGGTTACTAGTGATATTTTCCCAATTTGGTAATGTGGCTGCTAAGTGTTGATGATTTGTTGATCGAAGCATGGCTTTTGTGAAAAGCGTAGCTTTGTGAACGAGGCTTCGTTGAACCTTACACCCCGAAAATGATTGAAACATGAAAAGATGCAGCAAGGTTATGGGGGTCGCGCCCCTCAGGGTCTGTTCATTTCCTTATGGATAAAAAGTGGTATCTAGTATGGAGCCCAGATATTTAACTATTGTGGATAAAAAGTGGTATTCCTGTATGGAGCCCATATTATTTACTTATGTGGTTGTTGGTTGTTGAGGTGCCTCGATAAAGATCGGTCTAGACCGGGGGATGGCATACTCGTGACAGTTAGTTACCTAGTTACAGAGGTAACCCGACCTTGTATTGGCAGAGAGCTGGTTAAGTTCTCGAGGCGTCCCTCCAGAGGCGTACCCATTCAGAAAGGAAATTCCTTAGCCTTAACCATTTGTTGGAAATCCAAACAAAACAATATGAGCCCTTTACAATTGCAGTTGTATAACCTACTACCTCAGGTGGTAGCTATAGTAGGCATAATATAATAGTACCTATGCTGGCTAAGATCAATATTATATTTTCGAAATGTTTTCAACTCTATGCACTAATAATAATATCAAAAGGATTTTCGCGTATCAAGCATGTTTGACTGCTATAAGGAGAAATCTCCCCCAAGTGTACGATTACACTGTGTGGGTGGAGGGAGGCCTTATGGTAGTTTCATTCTCCAAAAGCATCAACGGATTTGTTTCCCTTTCCTTTTGTGCAAATAACCGTTTTAAGATCCCACATCGGTCCCATGACTGACCTGGAGTTTATTGTTCCCTTTCTAAACTCCGGATGCCCATAATTTTCAACATGGACAGCCTAGAGTCAGGTTATTAGATGTTCCGGAGCGAAGTTAGGAAAGTATGCTGTGGAGATTAGGAGACAAGCTGGATGGCGAGATGTATCACTTATATTATGTAGTATCCGCTGCGTATGGGTTGCTACAAATTCATTTTTCATATGGGCAAGTTATTATAACTGCCAGTGTTGTGTTTTGTTGTTGTTGTACTCTGATATTGTAGTGTATAAACTGATATAGTTCTTTTGTTTAAAGATTATTCATTTATCTATTACATATTGTTCCATTGTGAGTGTGAAATTCTGACATTATTTCTGTCTTCTTCTTCTTCTTCTTTAACCCTAACGGTTCGGTTTTCCGGCATTCGATTGTTCGACATTTGATACAGTGGACGTATTGATGTCGACTTTCGGGCGTCGAAAAATCATGTCGTTACATGTAACATATTACATAATTGCCCCTAGAGCATACCACCAACTCGATCAATCTCCTACTTGCCCCTGACACCAATTGTGGATTCTTATTCACATTCCGACAACCTATTTACTCAAAACTAGTCAAGATAGTCCCTTATTGAATAGGTATGCTATATTGTTTTGTTATCTACTCTGTCAATCAACACCTCTATTTCGATGATAAATTGCTTTTATTATATGGAACTTTCGAAGTATATTTCTTGACATCTTGTAAGCCCAATGTTTTTTTCCGATTTGTATCATAGTATTTTATCATATAAAAAAAGCCATGGAATTCTCAATATTTGGAATCACCTCTATCCCAGTCATAAATTTTTGCATATATATGTGTGTATATATATATATATATAGCTTTTATTGCAACTCTTATTCAAGGCAATGAACTTAGCCTAGTGGTTGAATCTACCACAACCTCTCATTTAGAACCTTACCAACTTAAATATCCTTGACTAAGGTTGAACATGAATTTATGATTAACATACTATGCTCAATATCACTTATGAAATTCAATCTAGATACCCCTTCATAAGGATTTCACTATTTCCATAAATAATTCTCTAGTATATGATAAATACTTGAGAATATTCTTAACTATAATTTATTGATCTTAATTTTTATTTGATACTCGCTCAACGTAGCAATTACATAAGCGAATTGTGATAGTAGACGACGTAATATATATGATAATTCCTATTACTGATGTATAAGGAATCCATCTCATATGCTTCACATAATCATTTAAATATGATTGCTAGTTATATCATTAAGGATAATCCTAACATTATATTATAATGATTTCATAAGATGTCATTTTTAAATCTAATATCAAGGATGAAACAACTAGATAGAAACAAAATTTAACATAGGTACATCGTCAATAATCAATAGTATAATGATTGCTTATAGTTTATAAATGTCTTAGTATCTTCCAATATTTTTTCTTACAGACACATGTTTCCTCTGCATTTTGATTGAAAATCAAACTATTAGATTTATCTTTTAGAATATTTGCTCAATTTTGATGCTTATCGAACGATACTTCTGTATCAATTTATAGTCCTATCCAAAACACATAAACTTAGTTATCTCTCCCACTAACTTCGAGGAATTTCAGTTATTATGTTCTAATAGTCTATGCTAAATCATTATTTATAATTTTGGTTTCAACATTAATGTTCCAAAATTCAAAATCATATCGGGTGATAATTTTGTAGGTAAAGTTCGGATTAACTTAAGCACGTTGAATAATAAATCTATTACACTACTTTCTACAATTTAAATTTACTATGTTATTATCATCAATGTTCCTTACTACACTCCAATTGCATTAGTTTTCTTCTTAAGGACAAATTTGTGACCGATGGATCATATCCCTTTAGGTACGACTGTCAAAATCTTATTTAGATAATGTACATGTAATTCATTTCGGATTTGCACATCATGCTATATGGCAGAGTCAATACCCTTCGTGGCTTATTGATAGCCGAAGAAATTCTTTTCTCGACATTGATAAGAAACTCATACTTACTCTTTAATATGTGAGAATTCTTATTGGACATTTCAATGAGTTGTGTCTGTTTTAGGCTTAGTTAATTTTATTTCATTTTACGCAATCATTTTCTCTGTTATAGTTTTTAGATCATACCCAAGTCCATTGTACTATCACTAATTTCTGAAAAAATTCCTTGGCCATGAAGGTGACATTTCTTGAAATAACAATTATTTCCCATTACGATAGAATAAGCTTTTAGAAACGTTTTATGAACTTCCTTTTATACTTACACAAAATTGATTTATTTATTTTTGAGTCTACGAAACTTATGTTCATGATATAAATTAGTCAACCTTACATCTTAATCTATTTAAGACTTTGGTTCCTTCTTTGAATCATATCTTAGATGATTTCATAAACTATGCTTTGGATGAAATTCTGTTTAACATATGTACTTACTCATAAGTACATATCTTTATGAAAAAAAATTTAACTCAAGTTCACTCACTATCAATTGTACTTTGTCCAACAAAGCTTGATTACTCCTTATCGATACATCATTATGTATCATAGGAATGAGTAACGTTTGAGATTTAAATATACTCTTTTTTAGGTACATTTGAAACTCTTTTCCAATACACTAACATTTCGATTGAATCAATTTTTTTCCTTTATTTTTTGAACTGGTACTTTATATACAACAAATCATTGGGACAACATATCCCATGCCAAATAAACGTTCGAAAGCAAGTTTCGAACTTGTGACCTCCTGCACCAAAGCCGAATCAATTTTTTTCCTTTACATTATGTTTTCTGCTTATTTTTTATATTTAATGAATTTATCATAGATACACTACTTGTCTATTATACACGTGTTCATTTCTATGATAGTTCACCGGTGAATTGACGAAGTAAGTGGATCCGTTGTGGTACATTAAACGTTCGACTGCATATATCTATATGTATTAATTTAAAGAGTTCACTAACTCTTTTGTAACTCTCACTAAATGAGTGCTTTGTCCTTCAAGGAACCTGGTCCATTTAGCAGTGGTTTAAATGAATAAAAATTTAAAAAATAATCTCTAAATGGATATTAGTGGACCTATAATGCTAATACTTACCACTAGATTCAATCTAGTTATTTAATAAAATCTTATTTTATTTTGAGCGTTTTCCTTTATATACTTAATCTGATTAGCTAAATTATTTAATGTGAATATACAATCATAAGAGGTAGAGAAGTGAGTGGTCAACCATCGATGAAAGAATAAACTGAATAAAATTCATTCAAATGAAACGAAGGTTGTTTCACTTAGAGAAGGAAATCTTTTTCATTTCTCCTTTTAAAAACTTTCCTTCAATTTCAAATCCAATAATTAGACCATATCCTTCTATGTAAGGCCAGCTAATTAATTATTTATATATGGACTATTATGTCTAATATGTATATGCACAATAATTAATTACACGTACTAGGTATTATATGATGATATGACAAATAGTGACAAAGTTAATATACATGTGTAGAAATTAGGATTTATGTCTACCATGTATGTATTTACCATTTACATATATTGATTGAATCAACTTAATTATTTTAGGAATATACGCATATAATGTTTCCAAAATAATACCTGAATAACATAAAGGTTGAAGTGACAAGATCTAACCTAGTGTAATTGAATAAAAGTTAAAAAAAACTGTAAATTAAAATCTGAGATTGATTTGTAAAATATATTTAAATTTAGAACAAAATTAAGTTAACTAATATAAAATATCTCTTTATATTATAAAATATGCATATACATATAATACATAATAATAATAAGATTAAAATAAGTTTTAGTTTATTCAAAATACAAATTCAAGTTATGTTATATTATTCTAATCTACTTACAAGTATATATACATATATGCATATACATATATACGTATGCATGTGTATATGTTTGTATCTATATATACGAATTTTATGTAAGAGATAAACTCTCTTCTAGTGAGGAACTCCAAGAAACAATGTTACAAGGATTGGATACTTTTTTCAGTTTTAATTCGTAATGTTAAAGGGCAGGATAATTTCTGATTTTTAGTTCCTAATGCTAAATGGATAATATCCGAATATTGGTTCAGAAACACTGATGAAATGTTCAAATTTGCATTTAGATATCGTGGAGTTGAAGAACACTAAAGAGGTGCTTTAACTATCTGGATGTATGTAACTCTAATCCGCATGCACCTTTTTTGTGGACATAGGAAAGCAATACCAGATCTAGTTGGAGCATATACTTATATAGGAAGAGACAGTTATTATTAATTTCTGGATGGAACAAATGGAAAACTATGAGCTTCATCACAAATTGATTTCTCAAGAAAGTTCAGATTTTGGGTTTTGCATAAAATTTCAAAAGTGCGAATAAAAGAAAATCCCAAGGAAAAAGGAATCGAGTTGAAGTCGTTGATAAAGCTCTGAATGATTGTGGCGACAAAGAGCGTCATGCTCAATTGCGGTTGCAGTTAATGTCATCGATGAAAATGTAGCGAAGAAGAAGCGGTTTGAAATTTGTGCGGCCTATCGTATTGGGCAGTTATCATAATCATTAGCAAGTGAGAGGTTACGGTAAGTGCTTATCGAAGAAGGACAAGCCTGTTAAGAAGTTGACATAATGAGAAGTACGCACGCTTTTTATGGTTACAGTAATCGGATGAACTAGGTTTGCCGACGTTTGAATTTTCAACAAGGATGCAGCTGTTGGTAACGACAAATAAAGTAGCATTGCTGATTGGTAATGGTTCAAGTGTTTACTATAACCAATCTAGTGGAGGAAGACAGATACAGCCTGTTTTACTGTCTTTGGACCTGGTCTTTTCTAATGTTATTCAGTGCTTACTTTAGCCGTATTAGGCAATGGTTAAGTAAGTAAGGTTATTATGTATGTTATGTTGCACTTTGTAGCCTTTTCATTATGGAATAAAATGAACAAATTTTAAAAAATCTAAATTATATAAAAGTACCATTCACAAAAGTAAAGCCTTTTTTGTTTTAAGACAATCAAAAGTTTAAAGAGAAAATACATATGCTAATTGGAATAAAAAGTCAATGAATCTTATGTTTCTAAATGACCGTAACTCAAAACTAGGAAATTTTTTAGCCACAAGAGATGGAGGAGGCGGTCATGGATGAAGGAAGGAAGAAAATAAAATTGAACAAAGAAAGGAAAGATGGAAATTTATTTTAAGGAAAGAATAGAAACTTTTCCAATTTTTTCTTTTAAAACTTCCCCTTTAACTTCCTTATTAATTTTCAGTTAGGCCAACACTTGCCCTCTACTTTGCATGGCTAGCCAAATATTCCCTTTTGCGTGGATTAATATTCCTAAAGCCCATTAAGCAATAAAATGTATTTAAACCCTTTAAAATACATATCGATATCGCATATCGATCTTTGAATATATAACTTTTATATATACATCCAAATAATTATTAAAAATACCCAAAACACCAAGCAAATTAATAATTAATATATCTTAAACATTAATTAATTTAGTTAATTTATAAACTAATTAAATTATGTGGTTTTCCAGAGGATTCGCATATGCAGTTATGAGACTCAGAGTTGTGAATTTAGTCCGTTATTAATATTGAACAATTCGGATTATAACATTCACAGGTCATCTTAGCTAGTAGCGTGATAGTTCTGCCGAATCTCTTATAGATCTTTTGTTAAAATCCAATTTCACATTTTCTTGAGTAGTACAATTTAGTAATGATTACTTGCACATGTTCTCTTCATCAAAACTGTATCACTTTCGGATATACACAATTTAATATTAGTCAAAATTTCAATATTATCTACATTCAACTTGGTTAGTCCAATAATACTTGGTTCAATATTTACATTTATTATTTACTGTACTATTCTAGTTAGATATTTTGACTTTAAGTTGACTATAGTTGACCGTGATACTAGCTCATACAAATGAGATGAGAAATTCTCTGTTAAATAGTGTTTCACTTCCAATGCTTCAACTCAAACCCAACCATAGCCTCTCGATGGATCGCCATGCTATTGTTTAACTATAATTAAAGTGCTGTATTCACATTGAAGATCCACAGTATTTTCAAGCTAAAGGAACTATGTACCATTATTACCTTGAGATTTCCTGTTTGATCTAGTTGTTATCAACATGAAACTTTCAAATGAGTTATTGTATAGTTATCCAATAACTACACATGCGCAACCCCTTGAAAGCCCCCAACAGCTATGAGAATACACTATCCAACATTTGGAGAGCATTATGCACTTTGATGTCAACATATGAATTGATATCCTTTTCTTAAAACATATAACCAGAAACACTTAAAAAAAATTCATATTATTTTTTGTAATTAATTACCCATGATTGCAACTTTTTGCAACTACAACTATATAACATTTTATTTAAGGATTTTCTTTTTATATACTTGCTACATAACATTTTATTTAAGGATTTTCTTATTATATACTTTAAATTAATTTCTTAATCAATTACATCATAATATAATAAAATATATACAAGAAAATGAATGCTATTATGATGAATAAGATTGACTATAGAGTTAGATATATGTAATAAATTACATAATTGTCCCTAGGGCATAACACCAACTCTTTCAGTCTCCTAGTTACACTTGGGCTCAATCATGGAATCTTAATTCCATTCCTCCGATTAATTTAGAACTAAGAGAGTTAATCCCACAGTGAACAGATCTGCTATATTGTATTACTATCTACTCTGTCGGCCAACATCTCTCTATTGCTGATAAACTACCTTTATCCCATGGAACTTTCAGAGTATGTGCTTAGACATCTCGTGAGCCCTAGTTTCTTTTACGATCTGTATTGAAATATTGTTTTCACAAAGCAAAGTCATGGAATCTCAACATTTGGAATCATCCCTAGCTCAGTTATAAATTTGTGCACTTATAATTATACAACTTTCATTGTGGCGCCATTCAAGGAAATGTACTTAGGCTTTTGGTTGAATCATCAACCACCTATTATTTGGAACATTTATAAATTAAAGTTTCTTAACTAAGGTTGAATACGACTTTAGGATTGATACAATATATTCTATATCACAGATTAAGTGCGATTTTGAATACTCCTTCATAAGGAGTTCATTGTTTGCATAAATAACTCTCTAGTATTTCGTAAATACTTGAGAATGCACTTAAATACCATTTTGCGATCTCAATACTAATTTGATACTCATTAAATGTACTAATTACATAAAAAAATTGTGACATAATAGAAATACTAGCATATATGATTATTCATATTGCTAATGCATAAGGAATCTATCTCAAATGCTCCATGTTAAACTTTTTTAATATGGTGTGTATCTTTATCATTTAGAGCAATCCCAACATCCTTACTTATAGTTTTAGAAATATTTTAGTAACTCTTAATATTATTTCTTATGCACATATGCTTCCTCTGCATTTTGACTTCTCTATTAAAATATTTGCTCAATTTTGGTGCTTGTCGAATGATATTGTCATATCAAGTCTTGGATCTTACCCAACACTTACAAACTTAGCTTAGCTTTCACTCCCACTAACATCACGACATTTTGATTATCATGTGCAAACAGTCTATTCTAAATCATTATTCATAATTTCGTTTTCAACAAAGATGTACCAAAATTTAAAGTCGTATTAGGCAATAATTTGCGTGTAGAATCCGAATTAACTCAAGCACGTTAAATAATGAATTTGCTACACTAATTTCAATAATTGAAATTTACGAGATTATTCTCATCAATGTTACTTACTATATTCCAACTGCATCGGTCTTCCTTTTGAAGACACACCTACGACCGATGGATCATATCTCTTCGGATACAACTATCAAAATCGTATTTTGATAATAAACTTGGAGTCTATTCTAGAAGCATCATGCCATATGTTACTACTAACAATTCCTTTTTTCGACATTGACACGAAAGTCATAGTTTATCTTTAATGTGCGAGAACTCATTTTGTATATTCCAATGAGCTGTGTTCTTTTTAGCCTAAGTTAATTTCTCTTCATCTTTTATAATTAGTTTCAATGTTAAATTGTTTAGATCATATCCAGTAGTTACATAAAACCGATTTAATTTTGAGTTTACAAATATTATGTCCATAAAATACATTACACAACCATACTGTAACGACCCGCCTTTTTGGACAATTTAAATCGACGATCAAATACACATGTCGATTCCAAACCATTCAAAAGGGCAAATAGTTATTGGGGTAAATAAGAAAAGAAAAGAAAGAGAAATAAAGGAAAAGAAACAACACAGAATCTCGCAGCGGAACGATAAAATATAATAGTCAAATAAACAGTTCATGAAGTTGTTTACTATACTTTGACAATTATTTATACAACATTTATCAGAGTTATACATATACAACAGAACAAATAAAATAATGCAGCAGATAGCATGATGCAAGGGTAATAATAGTAATAGTATACGAAATCTTCGTCTTCATCCTCCAGAATGGATCTTCAAAAATCTGTAAAACTCAGGACTGACCCGAACGTAATGAAAAGACAAAACACTCGAGTCAGGACTAAAATATCCTTATGAAAGTTAACTCAATCATAAATAAATATGAGTGTAACGGCGTCAGAGATGTTTACGGGGTTTGACATCTCATATCCAGTGTCAACGTGCGTGCAATAACTTAAGAGATGTTACGGGATTTTCCATCTCTCAAGGATCCGTTAAACTATCTACTATGTAGTAATGTACGCTAAGTAGATAATGCCTATCAGTAATATAAAGTATCAAAATAGCGTTAAGGCGTTACCATAATCCCCCTTAACACATTTTATATTCCCAAAAGCATATACAAGACCGTAGTTTCCCCAAAATCGGAAGTCACCAGAGGGCAATCCATATACTCAAGGTACAAATCAAAACGTAGTGGTCGCGAATAGGATAATCAGTATGACAAGGTACATGAGGCGATACCAACTAGGATACTAGTAGTTGCGTGATCCGGACTGATGTTGGACATAGCCAGCAGCCACCCCAACACCGCGAAACAACACTCCCAAATCAAGGGGTGCACCCAAATCGCATCACAAATGTAATAGAAATGGTATCGAAGAAGCGTGTCCGCTAGATGTGGCGAACCTCAGTGGCCCGGCGCGGCTCCTGTTTTAGTCATATCAGGGGTCATCCAATATCGTTCTCTTTCTTCATTCAATGCGTTCACCAAACCATCCACTTCATTTTGGATCAACACTCCGCGTATAATAGTTATTAAAGTGGTTTTCGGTATCGACAGAGAGTATGTCCATATCCGATCCCGGTCTCTTTAATAACTACGTATTATTACACCGTTGGCTTTTTTATATTTCAACTCGATTCATAATTTATATCAAAATATCATATTCGCTTTAAAATCCAATCCATTTCAAATATCGTCATAGCCATTCAAAATATAAGGTTCCGTTTCAAAAATCATTTTCGCATAAATATCTCATTTCGATTTCAAAATCATTTCGAATTTCAATTTAGGTTGCAGCTTCATTTAACTCAATTCGTTTTAAAATACAAGATTTAAATATAAACATTTCACCTTATTGACCGGCTTAGAATTTTTAGAAAATAATTTTAAGTAGTTTAAAAGTAGTTTTAAATAATTAAAATAGTTCAAATACTTTAAAATCTTAAAATGGATTTGAAATAGATAAATTTAGTTTAAAATAATTTAAATTGGGTTAAGTAGATTTAAAATAGATTAAAATAGTTTAAGTATTCAAAATGGTTTATATAACCGAGTAATTTGGAAAACAAAATAAAACAGCTTCAAAACCAATTCATTTCAATTATAACTTTCCAATTCAAATCAATTTCAATTTCCATTCTACCGATTAAATTTCGATTCCGATTCAATCAGCGTCAACTTTGACTTCAAACTTATTAAATTTTCATATTCACTTTCAATTAATTCAATTTCAATTTTTATATACACTTCCGATTAATTCAATTTCAATTTTTATATCGATTTGGAGCTTGATTTTCAAAATATCCATTTATAACACTTAACAAAATTTTCCATCAATATTAAAGTTTAAATCCAAATTTCAAATATGATTCAATTCCAAGCTCAATTTCAAAATATCATTTTTATATTACTTTTACTTAGTAATATTCAAAGCTCGAATTAAGGTTCAATCGTTAAAACAAATCAAATTTTGAGATTCAACCATATCCCGATTTCAAATTTCAAAGTCTCACCTTAATTATTTAACAAAATTCCTTTAACCAAAATTTATTTCAACATTCCAAACTAAATTTTTTCGATGAATTCAATTCCTATAAATCGATTTCTATTTATAACTTTTAAATCAAAACATTTAAATAAATTTCAAATCGACGATTTTAAAAATTATTAATTTAGCCAATTCGGTGTCCGTATATCATTTTCTATCCTATGGCCAAGTAACTATTTATTTCAATTAAATGTCAGGGATGAATATATATCACTTAAATTAAATCACAGTATCATATGTATGCATAACAGGATATATATAAGCAAATAAAACATCCAAACATTCAAATATCAACCAATAGCATCCACCAAAATACATCATCCAATAGGCATTTCAATTCATGGCAATTTCATAGTTATCGATGTCAGCTAATTTAATCGTAATTCAATTTTAATTTCAATTTAACTGTCAGTTAATATTCAACGGTTAATTCAAATGACAATCTATATGACAATTAAATTCTATCAAACAACGACTAATAAAATTCATATTAAATCATAATGTCAAATTTAACTAGCATAAAGATATTTAGTACGGTGTGAGCGTTATAAAACACTCACTTTGATTTCAATGTCGTTCCAGCGTTTTATTTCGAATAAAATTAAACGAACGTTTAATTTTATCCGAAATTTCCACTAGGTCCAAACGACTCCAATCCAATTGCATCGCATAGCATTCGCGTATACGATCCCAACGCACTTCGTCTCGTCGAATTCTGATCTCGTAGGAAAGAGATATGCATTTTAAACATTTGAACGAATTATAAATATAATAAATTAGAATTTCTTTTATTTACTCTAGCTCAACGAAATCACGACCATTCTTTTCTGTTGTTCCTGATCGTGGCCGCTCCTTGTATCCTCTTCCTTTTTCATGCTCGCTCCCAGACAATTCGAACCCATCACGCGTGCTTAGGGTTTAAGGCCGCAACCACCACGCTCATCTCCACATCGATCAAGCAACCCCACGTCGAAGGCCACCACCTCCTCTATGCTCGGCTGCAAAGCCAAGGAGCTTGGCCCCCTATTGAGCATGCGAAACGAGGCCGAACTGTAGGCCTTCAAGCTCCTTTTCCCGTTGATCTACAGCTCCAAACACGATCTCCACCGTTGAACTCGTAGAACTCGTTGGCCTCTTCAATATTGTAGTTGATGATTTTGGCTAATTGTTCACGGATTGGAATTAATCGAGAGAAGAAGGAAACTAATTTCTGGCCCTTCAGTGAATAAGAGGCGGCCGGCATTTTATTTGAAACCCTAGTTGATAAATTTTTCCCAAATTTATGAAGACAAGGGGCTATTTATAGAAAACGACGAACTCTATTCATTCCGGATTTTTGAACACCGATTTACGCGCGGTGACCGGCGTTTCTAGGGTTTACCCCACGTTTCGGACACAATGGAACATGTTTCGAAAGCTAATTCGATCATCTGTGTGAGTTACGTAAATAAACGATCAAACTTAAATTATACCGATTAAACGAATTTCTAGGCGTTTTGGCTCGCCCTGGACAAACGATAAACCCGATTGACTTGAAATTCGAGATCTTACAATAATATCACATTACGGATCCGATGAAACTAGTTTCGTCGAAATCCGAGACCGTTTGAAAAATGACTATTTTAACTCGCCAAATTAATATTAAAACAATTTCAACGCGTTTCGAGCTGCCACGGTCAAACGACAACTCCGATTGCTACGAAAATTGAAATCCGATAATAACTAACTATTACGGGTCCAATGGAACTAGTTTCGTCCAATTCTGAGACTGTTCAAAATTTAGCTATTTTCCAGTCGATAATTATTAAAATATTCAATTTTCACAAATAAATTTTAAATTCAGTTTTAAAAGTTCTATAACATCACTATAACTCCAATATGATAAAATAAAATTTTACAAATCATTTTTTAATCATATTAAACCCGTTATTCAATTATCCAATAAATTCCAATTTTAAAATCTTATTAACTCCATTAAAATCCAAGTATAACTTACATTCACTTCGGAAACTAATTTGAATCATATTAAATCAAATTTCAAATATTCACTTTATTTTCATATATTGAATTTCAATATCAAATTAATCATATCAAATTCGAAATTTAATTTATTCAAACATTCGTAATATTAAATTTAACAAATTTGATTATTCTTAAATCACCATCTTTTGAAATATTCAAAATGAACTTATAAAATTTAACAAATTCAAATTATAGAAAAACCATTTTCATTAAAACAGTTATTTAATTTTTCAATAAGTTTTAAATATTTAATTTAAACAATTTACGTGTTCAATATTCAATATTTGATTTAAATAGATTTCACTTATCAATCAATTACTCAGTTATACCCAATGAATTCAACATTTATTATCCTATTCAACAATTGATTTCAAAGGCATTCACTAAGTAGCTTTTATTTTTCATTACTTGGATAATTATTGTCTCAGTTCATTCCAGTTATTATTATTCCAAACGAATTACAATTTTTTTTAACACTAAATCACGAAATCTTATTAATTTTGCTATTTTAATTATCGAAAATTTACGGGTCATTACACTCTCCCCCACTCAAAACTTTTCGTCCCCGAAAAGGAAAAAGAAGGGAAAGGAACTAAGTATAGAATTCACATTAGATATATTTCATTCAAAGTTACTAACTTATAAAACAGTGAAATTCCATTTATAAAGTTATAACTACGCTTCCACTAAGTTATTCCAAACGGCTTTCTAACTTTAAAAGTTAGTTATCGAACAAGTTATAATTTTTTTTTAAAAAAACTTGAAAAATTTTCTAACACCCGGATTTTACGGAAAATTTCGGCAGAGTCACCTTTGCGCGGCTCGATTGGTACAGCTACAAAACGCCTCTACGGGCCCCAAACCAACAAAAGAAAATCCAAATGCCAAGTGGCTCATCAAAAAAAATCACCAAATCCAATGATAAAATAAACATGTACCTTATATTTTTATTAGCGAGCATATACGAATAATATAGCGCGAAAGCGAGCTTCAAATGCGAAGCAAGCGTAATCCGCACCTACTAAACACTCAACAAACTATGAGAAACATGCATATATGAAAATAATATCAATATACACAATATAGCAACATAACAACTACATGTGCCAACATAGCAAATGCAACAAAACAACAAATGCAACCATTAATCAACTATCATCCAACTATCATCCAACAAATCCATAACCAATCAATATAAATTCACTTCTCATTAATATTTATTGACTTGGTTTTCAATTTTAATCACAGTTGATTCATTAACATTGGATTTTACTAACATTCATTCTTAATTCAATTAGTTAACATTTACTAATTTATATTTACATTAGTTCACTTTCAATTTGAATCAAATTAAATTCTATTTCAATCCATTTAATTTCCAATTTGATTTCAATGATTTATAGCTTTAAATTTACACTTAATGAATTATATACAATCAACTAACAATCATATAACAATCAAATCATACCCAACATAACCAAGTTATTAATTTTACATTCAATTTGGTTTATCTATTTTATATATATGTATATCCTGTTATATAATTTTAAAAGAATCATTTTATATTTGGCATCTTAAATTTCCAATATTAACTTTAATTAAGTCCGTAAGCCGTACATATATCATCCGTGAGCAAAATCAATCTAATCTCTTATTTGATCACACAATTTCACTTCCAAACTAGTATCGTTCACACAACTCTCTAGTGCAGACTCAGATTTGGTTCCTTGATTGGAAACTGTTACTCTCCTTGCATAGCCATATACTATGATAGAGAATTCCAGAATCAAACTAAAAATCCATACCTAGGGTTCGCCGTCGAAAATCGAGTGAAAAATCCTAACTTGGGTCGATATAAATCATCTCGAAATTTTTGTGCTCGAATTTGGATCAAATCGTTATGCGAATAAAATAATATACGTACAGTCTCACGTATTACCTTCCAATAGATTTCTATCCAATTTATCTATACCAAATTATTTTATTGACTTCTATTTTATTTACAATCAATTATTCGCAATCCATTATTCAATTAATATATCCATTTCTTTACATAGCATATTCTTTGACATTATCTTTTCTCAAACATTATATCATAGAATTTACTTGCTCAAGTTCATTTTAAACATTCTATGTAATTTAATTAAATTCAATTTCATTTTCCAATTGATTCTTAGCTATAAGAAATTCCTTTGTTTACATTTATTTCATTTTCATAATTTCAGTTAATAACGAATTCATTTGTGGAACATTTCATTAATCATCACTTTAGTTTATTAATCATCGTATAAAAGTCTAACCTCCCATAAATGACTTTTCTTAGTTTACGGTTATCTCAAAGTTACAAATTCAAAATTTTCTATGCAATCTATATTTATTTCTATAACAAATTTACAAAAATATAATACGATTCATTTATCTTCTTTCTTAAATTCACGTACTTGTTCCATTTATCCATTCATCATTTCATGTTATATTTAAGTATATAACATTTTTATCACAACCTAATTTTTCATTTATATATATTTTAATTCCTTTTGAGTTTTCCTTACTTGTATATTTCAATTACTTTCAGGTTCTGTTTATTTGTACAACATCTCATTACATATCCAAAACATCATTTCAACTTCTTAATACTTGGTAAGTCATATTATATGTTATTAGAATGCAATTTTGGTATTATACAAATTTATAGAATTTTATTTTACTAAATTAGAATGTTCACAAATTTAATTTGTTTAAATCCTCTTATTTTATAAATTCTGTTATTCACATTTCATTCAAATAATTTTGAAAATTATTAATTAACATAACTTAGAAATTTAAATGCCCGGTTCTTTTCAAATCGTTTGAAATAAACAAATACACTTATATCTTTGATATATATCAAATCATACCTTTGGAGTTTGAACCAAAACCCATTTACCCAAAATAATTTCGAAGAAAAACAAAACTTCTTAGAAGTCTCCCCCACTTTGAGACTCGAAAATGAACGTCGATGATGCTGCGCAGTCATCACCGAAATTATTTTCCAGTGACATAAGAGAGGAGTACTGAATTCATTCCTTCTTAAAATCCTTTCAAAATATTTCCATAAATAATTTCCAACTAATATTACTATATACTTCTTCAAAACTTTGAGAACCATTTTTCAAAATCTCCGGGTCTTAATATTTCCAATTTAAATCTATTTTAATTTATAAGTCACCTTTATAAAACATTCTTATAGGATTTTACTTTCTTGAAATATTCCACAAGTTGTTTTATCATTGTTTATTTTGTAATAAACCTTATTTATTAAATTTAAGTATCCAATTAATAATAATAACCAATATTTTCATTCCTAACAACCAGGTAAGCTAGATAAGTCACAATAATTTCTGAAAAATTAATCCTTTATATACAAAATATAATTAGGGAAATTTTTTTCATTTACCCCATTTTAAAACAATACTATGTCGAATTGTTCTGTCCGAGTGTTTAGAGATCCCTATCAATGACGTTAATTACTCGTATTGACCAAAATCCATAAGCCACTCAACAAATCAACCGACACAATATAAAACATTTTATATCACTAACAAATACGCTCTCTCATATATATATTCACTCAGCGACTCATCACAGGGTATAACTACCCTATTTATAAAGAGTCTGACCCCACAGAGCTAAGGTATCGCTAAACCAAAGCTCTGATACCAACTGTAACGACCCACCTTTTTGGACAATTTAAATCGACGATCAAATACACATGTCGATTCCAAACCATTCAAAAGGGCAGATAGTTATTGGGGTAAATAAGAAAAGAAAAGAAAGAGAAATAAAGGAAAAGAAACAACATAGAATCTCGCAGCGGAACGATAAAATATAATAGTCAAATAAACAGTTCATGAAGTTGTTTACTATACTTTGACAATTATTTATACAACATTTATCAGAGTTATACATATACAACAGAACAAATAAAATAATGCAGCAGATAGCATGATGCAAGGGTAATAATAGTAATAGTATACCAAATCTTCGTCTTCATCCTCCAGAATGGATCTTCAAAAATCTGTAAAACTCAGGACTGACCCGAGTGTAATGAAATGACAAAACACTCGAGTCAGGACTAAAATATCCTTATGAAAGTTAAATCAATCGTAAATAAATATGAGTGTAACGGCGTCAGAGATGTTTACGGGGTTTGACATCTCATATCCAGTGTCAACGTGCGTGCAATAACTTAAGAGATGTTACGGGATTTTCCATCTCTCAAGGATCCGTTAAACTATCTACTATGTAGTAATGTACGCTAAGTAGATAATGCCTATCAGTAATATAAAGTATCAAAATAGCGTTAAGGCGTTACCATAATCCCCATTAACACATTTTATATTCCCAAAAGCATATACAAGACCGTAGTTTCCCCAAAACCGGAAGTCACCAGAGGGCAATCCATATACTCAAGGTACAAATCAAAACGTAGTGGTCGCGAATAGGATAATCAGCATGACAAGGTACATGAGGCGATACCAACTAGGATACTAGTAGTTGCGTGATCCAGACTGATGTTGGGCATAGCCAGCAGCCACCCCAACACCGCGAAACAACACTCCCAAATCAAGGGATGCACCCAAATCGCATCACAAATGTAATAGAAATGGTATCGAAGAAGCGTGTCCGCTAGAGGTGGCGAACCTCAATGGCCCGGCGCGGCTCCTGTTTTAGTCATATCAGGGGTCATCCAATATCGTTCTCTTTCTTCATTCAATGCGTTCGCCAAACCATTCACTTCATTCTGGATCAACACTCCGCATATAATAGTTATTAAAGTGGTTTTCGGTATCGACAGAGAGTATGTCCATATCCGATCTCGGTCTCTTTAATAACTACGTATTATTACACCGTTGGCTCTTTTATATTTCAACTCGATTCATAATTTATATCAGAATATCATATTCGCTTTAAAATCCAATCCATTTCAAATATCGTCATAGCCATTCAAAATATAAGGTTCCGTTTCAAAAATCATTTTTGCATCAATATCTCATTTCGATTTCAAAATCATTTCGAATTTCAATTTAGGTTGCAGCTTCATTTAACTCAATTCTTATTAAAATACAAGATTTAAATATAAACATTTCACCTTATTGAACAGCTTAGAATTTTTAGAAAATAATTTTAAGTAGTTTAAAAGTAGTTTTAAATAATTAAAATAGTTCAAATACTTTAAAATCTTAAAATGGATTTGAAATAGATAAATTTAGTTTAAAATAATTTAAATTGGGTTAAGTAGATTTAAAATAGATTAAAATAGTTTAAGTATTCAAAATGGTTTATATAACCGAGTAATTTGGAAAACAAAATAAAACAGCTTCAAAACCAATTCATTTCAATTATAACTTCCCAATTCAAATCAATTTCAATTTCCATTCTACCGATTAAATTTCGATTCCGATTCAATCAGCGTCAACTTTGACTTCAAACTTATTAAATTTTCGTATTCACTTTCAATTGATTCAATTTCAATTTTTGTATACACTTCCGATTAATTCAATTTCAATTTTTATATCGATTTGGAGCTTGATTTTCAAAATATCCATTTATAACACTTAACAAAATTTTCCATCAATATTCAAGTTTAAATCCAAATTTCAAATATGATTCAATTCCAAGCTCAATTTCAAAATATCATTTTTATATTACTTTTACTTAGTAATATTCAAAGCTCGAATTAAGGTTCAATCTTTAAAACAAATCAAATTTCGAGATTCAATCATATCTCGATTTCAAATTTCAAAGTCTCACCTCAATTATTTAACAAAATTCCTTTAATCAAAATTTATTTCAACATTCCAAACTAAATTTTTTCGATGAATTCAATTCCTATAAATCGATTTCTATTTATAACTTTTAAATCAAAACATTTAAATAAATTTCAAATCGACGATTTTAGAAATTATTAATTTAGCCAATTCGGTGTCCGTATATCATTTTCTATCCTATGGCCAAGTAACTATTTATTTCAATTAAATGTCAGGGATGAATATATATCACTTAAATTAAATCACAGTATCATATGTATGCATAACAGGATATATATAAGCAAATAAAACATCCAAACATTCAAATATCAACCAATAGCATCCATCGAAATACATCATCCAATAGGCAATTCAATTCATGGCAATTTCATAGTTATCGATGTCAGGTAATTTAATCGCAGTTCAATTTTAATTTCAATTTAACTGTCAGTTAATATTCAACGGTTAATTCAAATGACAATCTATATGACAATTAAATTCTATCAAACAACGACTAATAAAATTCATATCAATTCATAATGTCAAATTTAACTAGCATAAAGATATTTAGTACGGTGTGAGCGTTATAAAACACTCACTTTGATTTCAATGCCGTTCCAGCGTTTTATTTCGAATAAAATTAAACGAACGTTTAATTTTATCTGAAATTTCCACTAGCTCCAAACGACTCCAATCCAATTGCATCGCGTAGCATTCGCGTATACGATCCCAACGCACTTCGTCTCGTCGAATTCCGACCTCGTAGGAAAGAGATATGCATTTTAAACATTTGAACGAATTATAAATATAATAAATTAGAATTTTTTTTATTTACTCTAGCCCAACGAAATCGCGACCATTCTTTTCTGTTGTTCCTTATCGTGGCCGCTCCTTGTATCCTCTTCCCCTTTCACGCTCGCTCCCAGACAATTCGAACCCATCACGCGTGCTTAGGGTTTAAGGCGGCAACCACCACACTCATCTCCACGTCGATCAAGCAACCCCACGTCGAAGGCCACCACCTCCTCTACGCTCGGCTGCAAAGCCAAGGAGCTCGGCCCCTTATTGAACACGCGAAATGAGGCCGAACTGTAGGCCTTCAAGCTCCTTTTCCCGTTGATCCACAGCTCCAAACACGATCTCCACCGTTGAACTCGTAGAACTCGTTGGCCTCTTCAATATTGTAGTTGATGATTTTGGCTAATTGTTCATGGATTGGAATTAATCGAGAGAAGAAGGAAACTAATTTCTGGCCCTTCAATGAATAAGAGGCGGCCGACATTTTATATGAAACCCTAGTTGATAAATTTTTCCCAAATTTATGAAGACAAGGGGCTATTTATAGGAAACGACGAACTCTATTCATTCCGGATTTTCGAACTCCGATTTACGCGCAGCGACCGGCGTTTCTAGGGTTTACCCCGCGTTTCGGACACAATGGAACAGGTTTCGGAAGCTAATTCAATCATCTGTGTGAGTTATGGAAATAAACGATCAAATTTAAAATAAACCGATTAAACGAATTTCTAGGCGTTTTGGCTCGCCCTGGACAAACGATAAACCCGATTGACTTGAAATTCGAAATCTTACAATAATATCACATTACAGATCCGATGAAACTGGTTTCATCAAAATCCGAGACCGTTTGAAAAATGACTATTTTAACTCGCCAAATTAATATTAAAACAATTTCAACGCGTTTCGAGCTGCCACGGTCAAACGACAACTCCGATTGCTACGAAAATTGAAATCCAATAATAACTAACTATTACGGATCCAATGGAACTAGTTTCGTCCGATTCTGAGACTGTTCAAAATTTGGCTATTTTCCAGTCGATAATTAAATATCAAAATATTCAATTTTCACAAATAAATTTTAAATTCAGTTTTAAAAGTTCTATAACATCACTATAACTCCAATATGATAAAATAAAATTTTACAAATCATTTTTTAATCATATTAAACCCGTTATTCAATTATCCAATAAATTCCAATTTTAAAATCTTATTAACTCCATTAAATCCAAATATAACTTACATTCACTTCGGAAACCAATTTGAATCATATTAAATCAAATTTCAAATATTCACTCTATTTTCATATATTGAATTTCAATATCAAATTAATCATATCAAATTTGAAATTTAATTTATTCAAATATTCGTAATATTAAATTTAACAAATTTGATTATTCTTAAATCACCATCTTTTGAAATATTCAAAACGAACTTATAAAATTTAACAAATTCAAATTATAGAACAACCATTTTCATTAAAACAGTTATTCAATTTTTCACTAAGTTTTAAATATTTAATTTAAACAATTTACGTGTTCAATATTCAATATTTGATTTAAATAGATTTCACTTATCAATCAATTACTCAATTATACCCAATGAATTCAACATTTATTATCCTATTCAACTATTGATTTCAAAGGCATTCACTAAGTAGCTTTTATTTTTCATTACTTGGATAATTATTGTCTCAATTCATTCCAGTTATTATTATTCCAAACGAATTACAATTTTTTTCTGACACTAAATCACGAAATCTTATTAATTTTGCTATTTTAATTATCGAAAATTTACGGGTCGTTACACATATATTTTAAACTATTTAAGATTGGGGTTTATTATTGATTCATATCTTATATGAATACATGTAAACTATGCTTTTAACTTGAAATTAAGCTTAATATATGTACTTTATCTACACATCCTTCTAAAAAGAAGTTAATTTAACTTTACTTATCATCAATCATACGTTGCCCAATAAAATCTGATTAATCCTTATCGATAGCTAGTTATGTATTATAGGGAGGAGTGACTTTAAATTGATTTTTATTCATTTTAAGGTGATCAAATCGAATTTCTTTATTTCATTTTCATGTTACATTTCTTTTTCCATTTTGAACTCTTTGAACTTATCAAATATACACTACTTGTGTATCAAATACACAAGTCTATGACAATTCATTGTTGAATTTAACGAAGTAAGTGGATTTGTTTTGGTATCATTAGATCTTGGACTGCATACATACATACATACATATATATATGTATGTATGTTTGTATGTACGTATGTATCAATCCAAAGAGTTCATCAACTTTTTGTCACTCCCAATGAATGGGATTTGTCCTTAATCACTTGAGATGCTATTGAGTAATGTCATTTGATTCATAATCATATGATTAAAGAATTATTTCTATAGGATATAGTCTATATTATAATTTCAAATAATTATAGAAACTTTTAGCTACCTCTGTATTCTCCGTAGCTAGTGAATTACCATTGTTATGGAAATAAATACCATTATTATAATAGATTTATTTTATAATCAATATTCGTACTATTCATATTCTAATAAAACTATATCTATTTTCTGTTAATACTGAAAATTGTTATCATTTAACAAATAATATTTGCTGTATGTACGAAAGCAATCTTTTGTAACTTGATGCATCCATTAATAATATTATATGTAACGCTTCCACTGTTTCCACCATTATTATAATGGTGCATGAAATACGAAGCTTCATTCATCCACTTATCACGAGTCATTTATTTCATCCACCGTAACTAGTTTGCAGTCTAGAGTTTTAGATCAAATATCTTAAATCAAAGAAATAACTCTTACAAAAAAACCATTTTCAATAATAAATTATATTTTTGAATATAAATCACATTTATCATTCCATATTAAATATCTACTTAGTAATTTCTACAATTCTCATTTTCACATCTCTTTATTAAGCAGAGATGACTATTCACTCTCTTTATCCCAACTATGCCAATTTTACATTTACTCTCGAGCATCCAGTTTCATTTTAGATGGTCAAATAATCCAAAGAAATTTTTATCATGATACTGCACTGAATTCTTTATGAAAGTGCTTTTGGACACCCTTAACATTTAAGGACATCAAATAGGATACACTTAAGTGAATTGATCGAAACTGACAATTCTGCGATCAAAATTCTTGATTTGTCTTTGGTCCTTGGTCTTTCACTGTTTTCAACACAATAAGACTCTCATTTTATTCAATTGCATCGAACACATAATGATCTTACACTATGGTTATTTTTCTCATTTCTAGTAAAATAATTTAATCAAGATTTCGCATATTATGAACATGACTGGTCGCCTACAACTTTTGTATCTGATCTAATATGGATAAAATTCCATAATTTAGAGTTCAAACTGATAGAAGACAATACAGTCTTAGGTAAATATGTATTTAAGCGACCAAAGTATGAATGTACTTTATAATTGTATCTTTTGCTTTTACATGGGCTTGAAGTGACAACATGCCAAATAATTTATTATCAAGTATATATTAAATTTCTTTGACAATCCGTATTCATTCCATTTGTATATTTCAATTGATAAACAGATTTGTAAATCAGATTGGTTATACAAATTTATTGTAGTAAATATCTTAATTTGTATCACATATGTTCATACAAAATTAGATGGTTAAATGTTTTCGTATTTTTCTAATAAGGCTCCAACTAGATTTTTTTTATATTCCTCAAGCCTAAGAGAAACATATAAACCTTTCAATTCCTTTAATAAGTGTTAGGACTTGCTTGTCTTGGGATTTCGAGTTAAGTTTGCTTAACAAATCATGGACCCGCAAGTAATGGATAACTCTTTATTGGATGTATCATATACAACTCCTAATTGTGGTTTTTGTCCTAATCTAAATCTCGACCTTGAGTTTGCATAACAAATTGAAAGAGATTATTCACTCATACCCACCATTTCTCTATAGCCTAAGAATAATGCATATACCTTGAGGTTGCTCAATAAATACATGCATGTATCTTACCATGTTTGGTAATATATTGATAGTAATACACATAATGTAACGACCCACTATTTTGGACCATTCAAATCGACAATAATCCACACATGTCGGACTTGAATAATTCAAAATAGTAGATTGTAATAAAAATTGGAGCTAATAAAATCAAACACAGAATCACAGACACAGAATATCAGAATAACTCGCAGCGAAAATAAAATACCACAGTAGTTCATGAAGCTACTATATACATACTCTCAAAACATATACAAAATATCATAGTTTAAAAATGGATACAATAAAAGTCTGGATACATAAATCACTAATTCAGAAGCAATACCGAATAGGAAATAACTGAATCAGAAATAGACGAATAGATAGTCAGATAAGCTCCAACAAATCTCTAGCTCCAGAAGATGAATCCAACGCTGTGACTCTCTGGCTGACCCGAGCGTAAAGTAAAACACAAAACACTCGAGTCAGGACATAATACTTATACAATGTAAACCAACTCAAGTGAACTGTAATAGCAATGCATAAAACTTAAAGGATTCTTGGGATCGCCCATCCTTTAAGGATCTATTAAACCACCGATTAAACAGAAATAAACGCTATTATAGAAATGTCCATATTAAAGTAAACCATGCAACTAATAGTGCAAATGTGACTAGGGTAGCGCAGAGCTGCAGTAATCGCTCACCTCTAGTCACACTATCAAATTGAAGGTGTGTATCAAAACAATCATAGGAAATCAAATGGCACCCAAGGAAGTGTACTCGTGGTTACAGATTTTAAAATGGTTTATAATTTCAAATAAAAATCATTCATTTAACCCATTAAAAATGAAGTCATTATACTTACAAATAAAATATTCAATTCCCAAAAATTTAGCCTTTTCAGAGTTCATTTATTCACTTAAATACAATAAAACAGTGAAATTTCAGCTTTCGCAGCGGTTAGAAAACGCTACGGTAAGTTACATTTGAAAACAATTCAATTCAGCAAAGACAGCATTTAAAACTGCTGTAATAGTTCAGTTTTAGTTGAAAAATAGTTCAATTCAACCAACTGCAGCACTTAACAAGTGCTACAATAGCCCTTAGTTAATTTTAACCATTTAGTTCACTTCTGCAACTACAGCACTTACAAAGTGCTGTAATATCCTCTACTTCAGATTTTAAGTTAACTTCAAAAATGATAGCATTGCTGAAGTGTTGTTATTTTAATTTCCAGATTTTCAATGTAATTCCAGCAACAAATAAACTTTGATTTTTAACCCTTTAAATATTATAAAAATCATATTTTAACACTCAAAAATGTTCATTACGATACCTTTAATTTATGTTTTTTAAAGTAAATTTCACAAATAAATATCAATAATTTCACTTATTAAATTCAAGTGTACAAATTTCCCATTCTTTACCTTTTAACAATTATTTATCACTTAAATTTCAAATTTCTATTTCACACATTAGACTAAATTTCCATTTTATTTAATTTACTTAAACTTCCATTTAAAATCCAAATCTCACAATTCCAAGTCAAGTTAAATTCCAAATTTCCATTTAACTATCCATTTATTTTACATTTAAACTAATTTCATAAATTCAAAATACATTGTAAGTTGCTTAACTTTATTTTACAAATAACTTGATATTTTCTTTTACTTTATATTTATCCAATTCATACGTAAGTTATATTAATTACCAATTAAGCTTATAATTCCATTTTTACCTAAATTCCCATTATTAAGTTAAATCCAACTTTCACAATACAACTCAAACCATCTATTAACTTATACCATTTAACCTTTTAGAAAATCACTACTTAACCATTTTAAATCTAATGTAAGTCAAATTTCGTATATTTTTTCTTCTTCTTTCTTTTACAATAAATGAATTTTTATAAGAAATCATATTTTGAAATCAACCACCGGTCTGGATAGTATTTCACACCTAAATCAAGTGATACGGAAATTATCATTTAAATCCGTAATCAGTAAAATTTCTGGGTTTTGATTAATTCAAACCCGCAATCCCAAGACAAATACAAATAAATAAAAATCACCCAGGCCTATCATTTCAGCCCGTAATGATTTTTCCTATTCTAAAGTCCATTGGGTATGTATCATTTCAACCCATAGTGAATCTATTCTATAGGGAACTTGCAGTATGAGAAACAAAAATAAATACACAGTATAACAGACTAAAACATAACAGATGATGAGACAAGTTTGTAACAGGGTTTAACATCATATGATTAACATTACAGGCAGGTATAACATGATATAACAATTCTACATATCCACTTGTTGTCACTTTACTAATTATATAAGTATAAATGTCATGAGTGAAAACTCACCTTTTATGCTAGAGTTAGCAAATAACACACACAAAAGAGAATCCGTAAAGCACGATGGTACGACTTGATTCAAGTGGAAAGAGAGCCAAGATGTATATCTTGTATATAACAATAAAACAAACCATATATAAATATTTTTACAATACCAAAATCTATTGAAGCAAAATGGAAATAGAAATAATAAGAGACATCGCCAAGCTTTCCCATCAATTTTGCTTGACCTTTACCCACATAGGCTCGACCACAAGGCTATATTGGTCCGGCCTTGGATGTTTTCAGGTGCTAATGGTCAGTTTTGGATCTGAAAATAACAAGGCTTGGTCAAGAAGGCAAAGGGTTTGGAGGTTATAACATGAGGAAGGTAAAAGGCAAGCAAAAGGGAGGTGGTTTGTTCATCATTTTGGGCTCGGCCTTGGCACATTTGGGCTCGACCAGGGGCTAATTCAGGTCAGGTCAGATGTTAGTAGTGGTGCTCAGGTGTGGTGCTTGCTGGTGGTGGCCGCTAAGGAGGTGGCCGTGGCAAGGAAATGAAGTGGATGTGAATATAGGCTTGGATAGGTATAAATTCAAGGAGTTTGGCATTGTTTTTGTGGAGTTTTGTGCAAGGGATGATCAAGGCACTTTTAGGTCAGAGGAGAATGATGTCAGGCCATGGTTTATATGGGAAAGGAAGTGGTGGTGGTCGGTGGTGGAGATGGTAGGGGTATGGGCCGAGCAACATAGGTGAAGATCAAGGCAAATTCAAGTGAAAAACAAGGCAAAACAAAGAAGAAAAGTGGAAACAGAAGAAGCTATTACATCAATCTTTTTTTGCTTCCGCGAGAAAAATGAAGACGGGAAGAAGTTTTCTCACATGAAAAAGAGATATAGGCGGCTAGGAATCAAGGGATAAACGGCAACAAATATGGAGGAGTTATGGTATGAAATCAACGGATGGAAAGATAAAGAGGTAATAAATCAAAATGTAACGTATGGCTTTAGTTAAAAATAGGTAACATATCTTACTTTTGATTTGTTTCCCATCTATTTAACTAAACATATTCCAAAGAAATAATTCAATAAATGCATACCGTTTATATAAACACTATAGAAATAAATAAGAAAACGGTTATAAAAACGTATAAATTAATTGCTATTTACATCTTTGTATGTTACTTAATTTACAAAGTATATATCCAAATTAAATGAAACCAAAACAGGCAAATGTTGTAAATATATACATAACATGTAATGTTACATATATATACACAATTATAATTTATCAAAAATATTATTTATATTAATTAAAATAAACAATTTTTGTTAAATAAAACAATTTACACACAATAGTAAAAAAACATAACTTTCACAATATTAATCGGATTTCAATGAAACGAAAACTAGTATTCTTGAAATTAAATCTATTTTCCTAATAAAAGATAAAATTCAAAAATTCAAACATAAATTTTAAATTTAAAAGTTTGACCATATTGACCAAAATTCACATTTTTGGAAATATTCCATTTATTCAGGTTTAGAATTATAATTCACACAAAAAAAATCAAAATTTATATTTAAAATAACAAAATTTGTCCATTTTAATAAATAAAATATAATTTTAAATCATAAATCCAATTAAAATAATTAAAATATACAATTAAGAATAATCACAAAATATAGGGTTGTTACACATAACATCCATAGCTTGAGTTTGCTCAATAACTAAAGAGTATGCAAGTAAAATATTAATATGTAAATGATAGAGGACAACTCTATATTAGAGATTCATAATCTTTAATATGTATTGAGTGATATCGACTTAATAAATAATGTATTTCTTATGAAATATCATCGCGATCAAAGTATCGAACGCATTTAAATCATGGAATACGAACTATACATATATATTTTCTCTAAAAATCTATTTTGGATTTATCTTAGTTCCACTTTCATTATACACACACATATATAGATATATAAGCTTAATTTGTTTATAACTATTATAATTTAATTAACTTATATATTATATACATGTAAATTTATCAATTAAATCATCTTCAATTAATTTTAGTTCTTATTCGCTAAATCATATTTAATTGACTTTCAATTTTAGTTAACCAATTTAATTAAATTTTATCAAAATTTTAGAGAATTTATATTATCCATCTTAACTATTTAAGATAAACAACCTACTATAATATTTATAGTCTTTTTATATACGTATAAATATATGCATATATCAATTAGTTAATTTTTAATTAATTATTTAATTTGATAATTTATTTTATTTAATAGAAAAATTTGACTAAAAAATTAAATAAAATTGAAAATTCAATATTATTCAACTTAAACATATTTAGGACAAATAAATGGCTACAGAAATTATAGTTACATACATATATCACAATATATGTATATCTTTTGATTTATTAACATTTAAATTATTTATTTATCAAACAACTTATTCATTTAGTTAAAACACTTTAAATTAAATGTTTTTAATTAATTCAAATTTTTTATTTGTAATTTACATTAAACAGTTTTAGATAAGTATATATATATATACACATATATCATTACATATGTTTATTTTAATTAATTAACCTTAAATTAATTAATTATTTAATTAATCCAATTGATCAAATATTAATTATTTTTTGAAAATATTAACTTTACTTTAAAAACTGTTTTGACAAATATTTATAACTTCTATAAATTTCATTTAATATTTTAGAATTAACTTTTGATCTAAAATAAATTATAAATGTTTAAACAGAATTATGAAAACTAGCACAAGGACCAAATTACTCTAGGCCTTACATCTGAGTCAACCTTCTGGACATACTCCACCTATTGGGCCAGACCAATAGCCATGGAGAAGAGAATACTTTATTATTCAACCCCAAGCGTAGAAAATACTATTCTAAACACTCACCAGCTAAGTAGATTTTACTAGTTGGCTCTAAATGTTGACTAATTAGGTAGAATGGACCAGGTGGGTTTTGATACCTTTATTGGCCTAACTCAATCGCCTTTGGGGTGACCCAACTCGATACCTCACGAGCGATTTTTACATGCATCCTTTCGGTTAGAACAATAATCATATGACATGTAGGGGAAAGAGGCAATGCTTTTTCATAGATCACAGTGTAAGAACACCCTATCATGCTAGTTGTAGAGATCAAACTGGGACATCCAATGTACTAGGTGAATGCCTTAACCAACCTTACTCTGATGCCATTGAAAGAACCTAGTCCATTTATCGGTCGTTGAAATGGGTAAATTTAAAAAATATATTCCTAATTGGATATTAGTGGGCTTATGATGTCTAATTATTAACATTAGATCCAATCTAGCCATTTTAATAAAATCTTATTTAATTTGAATTTTTTTTTATTAATTAAATTAATTAAATTGTTTAATTTGAATGTACTGTCAAGAGAAGTAGATGAGAGAGTGGTCATCCATAGATGAATGAACAAATTAAATCAAATAAACAGAAGGTTTTATTTCATTTAGATAAGGAAACCTTTTCATTTCTCTTTTAAAAAAAATTCTTTTAATTTTAGATCCAACAATTAGACCATATCCTTCTATGTTTGGCCAACCAGTTAATGATTTGTATATAGAATCTATAACCAATATGTATACACATAATAATTAATAATGCATATAGTGTATAACATGATGATATGACAAATAATGATAAAATCAAATTAAATAAACTTACTTTCTAATCCTTTACATCAACCAAATCCCTTCCAAACCAAGTTGAATTCAAAATGAAGGTGTATAATTATGGATTACTACTCTAATATAGCCTATAGATCAGTTATAGTGTCAAGATTGCATTATAGGAAGAAGAAAGTGTAGATTGCTCACTAAATTTCTAAATCCAATCTAATGTCTCGCTACCCGTAGTTGCTGCTCTTCCTACCTTTGAGTTTTCGCCTCAAATTCGCTTTTGGGTCATAGCCCCATCTACTAGCTTTAAATTGCTTTTGGTTTCTTCTCATTTGGTTAAAAATTGAGTTAAGTTGATTTTAGTGGAAGTACTTTCTTAGAGAGGCCTAGAGGTAGAGAAAGAGAATGTCGGGATTAATTTTTCTGAGTAGAAGGAAGTTACGTATTTTAGATTTTAAGTAAGGATGGAAACCACCAACTATGAAAGGGTAGACATCGTCTTTAAAAAGTTTGAAGAAGAGAAAGCATAGAAGTAAGAAAGGTAAAGGTGGTTCCTCTAATGACAAGGGTGAAAATCACCACTGCCAAGAGAAGCGACATTAGAAACAGAAGTGTCCAGACTAATTGAAGATGGTAAAAGAGAAGAGGGAAATAGTTTCCTTGGCTCCTAAAGTTATGTTTATGATTCAAATTGTTTTGCAATAAATAAGAAATCTTGGATTTTAGATACTAGATCTCAAACTCATATCTGCTATTTGTTACAGGGACTTAGGAGTAAATAACTCATGGGAAAGGATAAACGAGCCTTCAAGTTGTAAATGGAGCTATTGCAGATGTAAGCATAGTTGAAAATATCATTTATATTTGTCGAATGGATTTATTACTGTTTTGAATAATTATTGTTATGTATGAAACTTTGTGTGTCAAGATTAGTTGAGAGTAGATATGGTTTTATTGTAATAATATGTTATGAACATTGTGTCTGGTCGACGTAATATCTGCAATGTTTTGGATAATGGCATTTATATACTTAACTTAAATAAAACATGTGTTCCTAATAATTCTTTGTCTATTAATGTTAACGATGGTTACTTAAGCTAGGTCATATAAGTGATAAAAGACTGCAAAACTAAAAACTGAAGGTTTTCTTCTTTCATTTTGATTATGAATCATTTTACACTTATGCATCATGTCTCAAAGGAAAAATAAACAAGCAACCCTTCAGTGGGAGAAATTAAAGAGTTAATGAACTCTTGGGTCTCGTACGTATGAATATAAGTGGCCCAATGCCTATAATGTACTAAGGATTGTTCCACTTGTTTCTTAATTATTACCGATGATTTCTTTAGGCTCTGATACATGTATATTATGAAAAATAAATTTGATGCCTATGACAAATTTTAAGAGTATAAGAATGAAGTTAAAAATCAAACAAACCGTAAAAATAAAAAAGTTCAATCCGATCAAGGAAATGAGTATGTTGGACAAGAACTCCAATAATATCTAAAGGATAATAGGATTATTTCTCAGGTTATTCCACTCCATAGTTCGTAATACAATGGTGTTTTAGAGAGAAGTAATAAAATTCTATTAGATATTGTTTGATCTATGATGAATGGTGTTGAGTTACCTTTTTCCCACTAGGGATATGCATTAGAATCTACAACACATATGTTGAATTCTGTGCCCACTAAATTTGTACCTAAGAGGACATATGGTATGGAAAGAAACCTCATATCAAATTTTTGAAGGTTTGGGATTGTCCAGCCTATGCTAAGAACATTTTTCCTAATAAGCTTGAGGCAAGATAGATACTGTATAAGTTTATATGATATCACATAGATTACGTGAGATATATCATCTATGACATAGAGGAACAAAAGCTATTATTTCTTAACATACTATCCTTTTAGAAAAGGAATTTCTATCAAAAGAAATTAACAGTGAAGTTATACGCTTGGATGGGATCCGAGAAACTAACACAGATACTGAACTGGTAGAAGAGGCAAATTTACCAGTGTACGATAACATGCAACCTATTAGAAGGTCTAATAGCGAATCTCACACACAAGAGATACACTATGGTGCTTTCATGGATGGCAAGAAAGAGGATTGGGTCCTAGAAGATAACACTCCTTTCACATTCCAATAAGTAATGTAGAATAAAGACTCTTTACTATGGCTTGAAGATATGAAATTTGAGATGGATTCCATGTACATAAAAAAATTATGGACTTTGAATGTGGTAACGCCCTACCTTTACCCCATACTACCAAAGATATTACTAAGGATACTATCCGGTAATATGGAGAATCAGGCTTATTAAGAGTGACCACACATGAATATTCTATTGGGCTAACACCGATATGTATTTCTTACCTCGAAAATACAATATAAATATAGGTTCTCGGTAACAACACAAAACAATAAACACTTGAACTTATCGAGACAGAACAATTCACAATATAAAGTAAGATCATAGAGTCACAAATCGCAATAGAATACAAAATACATCACATAATAAAACATAATGAGTCTATAAATGTGTATTTGACTCACATCCCAAAATTAGTACATAGATACCCAAGATACATGACCGAAAGTTACAATACTAGTATCATATCGCAATATATACATGGAGACATGCTAAAATAAACATATACACGTAGGTTAACAAAAATAGATACTAAGCCGCCTCTCGAAAACGCCAAAATATCCATAAGTCTAGTGTCCATGTAAAACGCCGTATATTTGGTATATTTATTTTAAGGAAATTGGAAATTTTACAAACATTTGAATTAGATGAAAATAATTGTACCATTTTGAGGATCTCGATTTTCTAGTCAGAATGATATATTAGTTTGTCCGGATCAGAGTCCATATGAAGGAATTATGCGGTTTTTAAGTTGGTGGATTTTGGATTGTTATTTTAGGTCATTACCTTTGGTATCAGAGCTTAGGTTAAAATGTATTGAGAGAGCGTACTTGTATATTTTTAAATAATGAAAAAATAATATGTATTAAGTGTACATATATATATATTTAGTTGGTTTATCTTTGACATTATGAAGTGTTTAATATCCAGATATATATATTTCGTTGATATTAAATCGTTTGTTTGTGAGGTTTGTCTTTTTTTAACTTCCTCTTATGTGTATCTTTGGGTTAGTCTATGTTTGTCTAACTCACACTCGTGCTTACGTTTACTGGATTAATCTATATTTGACCATATTCCGGGGTTAGTCTATATTTAACTAATTCTCTCGTTTATCGTTGTGTTAGTCTCTATTTAACCAATTCTCTTGTTCTTCGTTGGACTAGTCCATGTTTAACCAACTAATACATTGTATTATTGCTATTAGGGTTAAAGAATGAATATATGTGTGGATAAATTATGAAAACTGAAGTAAATAAAAAATCTAAAATACATAAATGTTGGTCAGATTAAGTATTTCCTAGTTAATGATGATAAATGATAAACTTTAAGTGTTAATCTTATTTAACCAATACTTGGGCGTTTGGAAATTGGTCTTTGTTTAACTAGTTTACTATATTCATGTTATGTTAGACTATGTTTACCGAACATAATTTATGCTTACAGTCAGTCTATGTTTATTAGGTTATGGTTAGGCTATGTTTACCTAATCATCATCACGTTTATAATCTGTCAATGTTTATCTGGTTATGGTTAGCTTAGGTTTACCTAATCACTGCTCCATTTAAAATCAGTCTATGTTTATCTGGTTATGGTTAGGCTATGTTTACCTAATTACGGTTCGTTTATGAGTTAGTCATGTTTATCTAACTTGATTTGTTGCATTGGATGGCTTTGTTTATTCAACTCATTATGTATTATGAGTTGGTTTTGTCTATTTAACTCTTATGTTTTCGATAATTAGTCTGTTTATCTAATTCACTTATTTTATGCTATACTATCCCATGTTTATATATATATATATATGTTTATATAATTAATATATATATATATATATATATGATACGTAGATTCATGAGGAGAAATTTCCATTTGGAATTTCGAGGACGAAATTCTTTTTAAGGGAGGAAATGTAATACCCCATATATTTTTGAAGGACATTTTGATAATTTTACAAATATTGGAATCAGAGATGCGAATTGTACCATTTCAAAGAGTTCATTTTTCAGATCAGAATGATATATTGATTTGTCCGAATCGGAGTCCTATGGAGGAGTTACATGGTTTTATAGTTGGTGGGTTTCGAATTGTTATTTGAGCCTAATCCCATTCAAGCGAAACGGCTGTTTAGAAAATTATAAAAAGCAGGCTGAGAGGAATTTGAATACATTTCATGTATATTTCAGTTTCATCTTCTTTCTCCATCTCTCTGCCAAATCCTCTTTCTCTGTCTCCTCATAACCTTGCCAATCTTCAACCAGATTCAATAAATAAATATACTAAATTGATCGGCCTAAGAAGAGGAGTCTAATTATACCATCCATTTGGCGATTCGGGAACCTTTAGGGTATTGTGTTTCTAGCCACAAGGATTTGAAGAGCAATTAAACAAATTTCTTAGGCTTGAAGGCGTAGATTGGTGATTGGGAATCAACTAAGATTATCTATATGAGTGTATACCATTCTATAATTTCTGTTAGGGTTAGAAATTAAATAAACCTATATGAAAAGGGAATATTTACCATATTTAAGAAAATACAAATGATAATAACCCTAAGTAATGTTTATGTGATGATTGGGATGGATTGAATTGGATTAACAGTGTTTAAATGTTGAAATGATTGGATTTAGGCAAAATCGATAATATCGAATGATACTATGAAGTTTGAGCGATTAAGAATGAGTAGAAAGATGTCCTAAACATGTAGACAACTTCAGAAATTGGAAATACAATGATCTTTATGAAGTTGGGTGAGAATCGATGGCGAACTGGCTTTAGGTCGTAGGAAGTTATTCTGCATGGAATGTTCATTGGTCCACCGGTGATGCCCACCGATCGGCCAATGGAACTTGCAAATGGCAGGTTGAACCTAGACTCGTCCAGAGTCAAATCAAGTGGTGATCGTTTATCTTTTGAGTTCATATGCAATGTGAGAATATCATAGGATGTTTATATGGATGTTGACCTAGCGTTGTGTAATATAATGATATGTGTATATAGATGCGTGTTCGAGGTTCAGTATTGTTTAACTAATGCTAGTGCATTCAGAGACTAGTCTCTATCTAACTAGTTCTCCATGTTCATGTTGTGTTAAACCATGTTTATCTAACATAATTTCCATTTATATCAGTCTATATATTTAGCAGGTAATGTTTAGGCTATGTTAATGTTTACTTAACCACCGTTAATTTATGGGTTAGTCCGTGTCTAACTAACTCATATGTTGTATGTTACACTGTGCTATGTTATGGTGTCATTATTCATAATGTAGTTTAGGCCCACATCTTATGTTTATTATGTTAGACCAACTTTGTGAATGCATTTGAGACACGTTGAGGTATGTCTTTGTTTGGATGTAGCCTTTATATAATGTTATGCAATCATATCTGCAGTATATTCTTAGTAATATTTTTCACTCACCAGACTTATGTCTGACCCACCCTCCTCCTTTGTTACTTTTTGTTTATGGTTTATAGGTTATGATGGTTGACTTAAGTGATGTTGATGGTGTGGTTGATGATGGTGTTGCTTATACATACAGTGTGTTGTATTTATCACCTGACAGTATTATATATGATATATTTATGTATATGGATTTGGATTTGATTGAGTGTACGGGGATGTGATTTGACATTTGAAATGCATATATATGTTTATTTCTTTCCCCTGTGAGATTCTAAAAGTTTAGATAGTTCATATAGCTCTATATATACTACTGAAATTGTTTATAACGATTCGACTTTCCATTATTCGGTGATTTTATGGCTACGAAACGTTGGATCGTTAATGTCCCTATACCTGAACGTTTTGGAATTATTCGATTATATAAGATAATAAACGAGTTAGACCATATCTACATTTAAAGGGGAGTACATAATAGTAAAGCATGGTGATATAAATACGTAGCGTGTACATGGCATATTATAGTATTGAACATAGCATTACAATAATATACCATGCACCACAACTCAAGATCACCCATGGAATGTATATAAGCTAGTAAGAATCACAACATATATAAAATAGGTGATAAAATCAACTCATGAAAACCATGAAATGTAACAAAATATCCATCTTGACTAACAATCATACTAGAAGTAAAAACTTCCATCTATAAGCCTAAAAAGACAAATTAGGAAGCATACAGTTCCATCTAAATACTAAAACATCAACATAAGTCTTACAAATCTCGACTTACAACTTGGTGGAAGCAATAACTTTCGACTATCATGCCCTCAAAGATATAAGGAGATGTGGAACCAAATAGAACATAATCCATACCAAATATAGAAATCTTTATCCAGAAATGTTATCTTGACTTATAGCCCTAATGGAAGTAATAACTTCTAGCAGTTAGTCCATGAGATAATAGGAAATATAAATTTAATAAATCTCAATTCATTTAAAATCCTGAAAACAATATCCAGTAGTTATCTTGACCTATCATGTTGATGGAAGTAGAAACTTCTAACGGTTAGGCCCTTGGAGATATAAACAGTTCTAAACTTAAATAAATATCAAAGACAACCAGAAAACTCAATGTGTAAAACCACATATCTCAAACTTATGGTCCTTAAAGAGACAAAACTCTTGATTGAATGGTCCTAAGAGACAAAAAAATCATGCTAAACAATATCTCATATCTAGGCTATTATGAGAGTATAAACACATATATTAAATGACGAATGAGAACATAGCAAGTTCCTAATGTCAAATAATAGACAAACTTCTCAGTTAATTTACAGACTAAGCTAATCAAAGTGACGGACAATGTGATGATTTCCCTAAACCATCGGCACCCAATATACCTTTATGGTGCACTGTAATGGTGCCCGGCTGACGTAAGATGATAGTTAGGATGTAGTAAGGGAAATCGATCATCACGGAACCTGTCGTATATCTCACTGCGCATCAAATAAAACGTAATAATAAACATCTCGGATAAAACGGGTAAGACAATAATAACTAGATGAATCACATAAATCAGAGTACTCAGATCCACATAACATACATCACAAGTGATATAGTTATACATTAAATAATAACTCTTTAATAAACTGTCTCTAGATAATAAGGGCACTGGAAAGCTCCATAGCACTATGAAGTTGAATATAAAATCATAATAATTAAATGTAGTATTATGAGAGTATGTCCTCCTGGCCGTCCTCTGTCCAGCTCCATGTGCTCACCAGATTTGATATCCCTAATCTACTCATTTAGGAGTACTCGGAATAATAGGAAGCAATGCATAAAATCCTGAATCGGGCAATACACTGGTATAAGTGGTATAAAATCTCAAATTCTACAAAGTCAATATTCTAGGAAAAATATTATAGAAAATCATATTGACCTATCCTTACTTCCACAAAATTAGCGTATAACATAAAATATATGCTACCCTACATTGTGATCATCATGGTGTATAATACACCAAAGTAACAAGGGGTGTCTAAGTATTTACATCGATAACATCTTCATCATGTGGCAACTCTAAGGTGATAACAACCAAATGAAACATTATATTCATCATCCATCCTCGCATTCACTCACTCAGTGCGTTAGATATTTGATAACCTGCCTAAGCCATCATGCTCGGAGACTTGACTACCCATCGTGATAGTCAATGTTCTAGTTTCACGGTACTCTAATCCATGCCACCTAGTAGGCCAGGAACTAGACTAATCATCACGTTGGTTTGGGTTAACCAAACCTCTCATCTAAAAACAAGGAGCCATCAAGCCCTAGGAGCTGTCATGCCCAGAGTGCATACCTCACTTTATGAGTGCTCGAGAAACCCTTGAGTATTAATTATTCCTTTGCACGTGTCATCTGTAGCAAAGCTCATCCTAGAACTGTCCTTACAACTCCCAATGAATTCTTGACAACCTCATTAATCGTAGAATGTCATCATTTTTCTGATTGCCTTCATCCAATAGTTCCTTCAATCCAACTCATAGTCACCTAATCTACATCTCGATGTATAGCTATCCATCGTTGAAGCCATCACTTCCCATCATGTAATCGTCGTCATCGAACCATGCTTCATCGTCATTGAAATCTCCACCGAACCTTATGGTTTGGTACCAACCCTACCCTTAGCCTGATGTAGAAGCACTCAGGGATCTAAGTAGGTAAAACATGAATACTTGAAGCATTTTTTTCTATGACCAAAAGCAAGTGCATGGAAACTCAAAGCCGCCTTGCAAATCCCCATCGTCGAACCATGCAACCCCGATCGAACCAAGTTGCCATCGATCCATGCCTACCTTGATCCAATACTTCACACCATTTCCCAGAACTAAGCACAAACTTGTGTCTTCTTGGATCGCTACCGATCAAAAAGCGCTAATTCAACACTTAGCAAACTCTTCAACCTTGCTCCACTGATCCAATATCTAGCACGAACCAAGTAACCTCATGGACCAGCACCGATCCATGGGCATTACCTATCCCACAGTTGCTATTTTCTATCCTCCCATATGATCCATGCATGTTAGCGAGTGACCCAAAGAAAACACTATAAAGCTCGATATAAGCCATCCGACGACACGAGCATGCCCCCAAGCACTCTTCCGTCGATCCATAGTCTCTATGTTACCATCGGTTCATCTTCAGTTGGTCATAACTCGAGCAGACGAACTCCAAACGACTTGAAACTTGAAATGTAGATTTAGGGGGTCCTTCTTGACCTACAATCTGGATCACATGTCATTTGGAAAAATTGACATTTATGGATCGTTGTCGATCCATAACTTATTCCTATAACTAAATCTCTATTCGATTGGTGTTTTCAACCATTCAACCAACATACATTCAAGCATACACTACATACAATATATCTTAATAAGTATACATCCATACACATCAAAGCGAAGCCTAAATATAAAGAAGACAATCCATAAGAATATGAATTTCATAAATATTTTCCAAATCATTTGTTTACATATGTGATTACAAAGGTATTAAAACATATTTTAGAGTTTAAAAATAATTTTAAGGTGTATAATGACTAATTTGTAAGAGGGAGGCCTTAACCACTTACCTTAATAAAAAGCAATTCAAAGCTAGTCTAAAGGTGCACAAATCTTGAGGTGCACAACAACTCAAGTGATATCCTATAATGAAAGGGCAATTCCATACATGTCCCGATAGGCTTTTCAACCATCCCGGTACCCTTGTTCTTTTCAACATGGGGCACTCCTGATTTTCTGCATGGAGGTGACTACAAGTGGTATCTCGTATATCTCGGGAAAGGGTGTTAAGCTAAGAGAAGTCGCCTTCTCCGCCACCGAGTGATATACATTTATAGAAATAAGTCATGTGATGTGGAATAACAATGTGGCATTCAGAGATGTGATACGTGATATGTGAAAGGTAATCATAGCCTCGCAAGCCTCACACCCTGGTTATGAAGGGATTCTATGTGGTCAGATGGATGCTCGCATTTCGAATAATTATTATTTGGGTAATCAAATGTTCTGAGCCCCAGACACCGGGTACGTATGGGCCTCATGGTGGGGATGCACGAAGTCTGAGTCCTTGGATGTTGTTCACAAATCGTATCCCCTTTTAGCCATTTGTGTTGTTGTATAACGGCGTCCGAGTCTTGGACGAAAGCCGTGGATACAGATTGATCTTTCCACTAGTTCCCTATCATGTAGGAAATCCAATCCCAATACAAGATTTATGGTTTTGATTGTATTCTCAAAATAGCTATAATGACTTGCAAACATTTCAGCTACCCCTTTTGGTATCATATATTACGTTCGGTAAATTCCGTTGACCCAGTCCGGATATATTCCCTTAGATCTTGTCCGGGTATTGATACCTTATTTGAATAAGTTTATTGAAAAGTGTTTTTAAAAGAATGTCATTAAAAATAATATCAAGTTATTTTTAATAAAAATTTTTTGGTTATCATAAGGTAAAAACATGTCCGTATTTATGTGTGGCCGTAGTCTTATGAGATAACCTTCTTTTCAAAGGTTTTGATAACATCGTCATAATCTATACATTTAAAATTTCGAGTATCTCACGCTAGTTTATCAAGCCTGATCTGGGTATTTTTAATACTCGGGTCAGATCCGAGTAGTTTTAGGTTTAGTTGAAGACTGTTGGAGTTTCCAGAGGAGAGCTGGAGATCTTCATCATCATATGGACGTATTCTATTATCTGTTACATCTATTTCATTTGTTTTGTTATTTGTCAGCATTTGTAAGGGCAGGTGTTATAACTGTCCAGGCTGAATCTAAGTTGGACTCTGATATTGTATTTTAAAATTTTGCACTATAAAGATTATTATTAACATAATATATGTTATTCCATTCGTGTCAGATTCTGTTCTGTCTTTATTTTCTTTCTACCCTTAATGATCCCTCTTTTCGTGCAATTTGAGTGTACATGTGTGGTTTATTATCGATTCAAAGGGTACGGAAAAACGGGCCGTTACATCTCCAATAGAAAATCTCTAAATGCGGGCACTAGTTTTGCTACTCTCTCTTTAATGACACAATTTAGCTAATCAAAGTAGGGTTAGGGTTACTATTCAGGCTAAAGAATGTTTTTTTGTGGTTTTCTCTCTATTTTTGGGGAGTGTAATGATGGAGAGAAGTCACATCATCCTTATCATGATGCTATTCTCGAAATGGGCTTTGGGCCTAACCATTAACTCACTAATTACCCATTAAGCAATTCAAAGTCAAGTGAGACTTCAAACAATCACAACTGCCTAACACTAAGTCTATTTTCCTATTATGAGCATTGTACAAAAAGAGAAACTATCATCCTGATTTAATGAAAGTGGTTTTAGACCCCAATTTGGCTCCTATCAAAAGCTATATTCCACCAAGATTTTCAAGGTCAAAATATTACGATAAAAATTATAAGGATGGAAAATGTCTATACTAGTCATTTTCCAAAGTTATAGAATCGTACGACCCTAAATAAAGTAACGTTAATATTTTACGATCCTTCGATACATAAAATATGGGTCGTTACATTCTTACCTCTTTAGGAATTTCACCCTTGAAATTCCAAAAAAACCAATAGGATTATCCCACATGCCTAGCAACTATATAAAATCATATGCAATCATCACACATCAAACATGCATACATAACAATCAAATAAAAATGGAAACATCCAAGCCAATCCTAGCATATAGGATACTACACTAAGATATACTTCATGATGATATCATAAGTGAAAGTAAAAGTGATAAATAGAAAGTCTCACAAAGTAAAGAGCTATGGATAAGCTGTCCTCACGCGCTCCTTAGTCTCCCAAGTGCAATCGCCTTCATTTTCATTCCACTGAACCTTCGCTAACTTCACCATCTTCCTCTTAAGCTACTTCGTATCATGTCCAACGATACGAATGGTCCTATAAGGTCTCAAAGCCTTTGGTTCAATCTTGATACCATCTAGTTTATCCAGTGTAATAGTTACAGATGATTCATTCACAAACTTCTGCAAGTGAGAAATGTTGAGCACATTGTGCACTCCCACCATTCTTTGAGGTAAGTCGGCTGTATAAGCAAGGTTCCCTATCCTCTCTTGTATAGGAAATGACCAACAAATCTTGGTGCCGACTTCCTTTACTACATACTGAATTACATTCTTCAATGGAGAGATCTTGTCAAATACCACATCACCAACAGAGAACTCTAGATCTCTACGTCGCTTATAAGTGTAGCTCTTTTGTTTGTCTTAAGCAGCTTTCATCCGATGTTAAATGATCTCGATCTTCTCTGAGGTTTTTCTAATCATATCTGGTCCAAGTATCATATTTTCGTCCGCTTCCCTCTAATGTGAAGGAGCATTGCATGGTCAGCTACATAATGCCTTAAATGTTGCCATATTAATGCTGAATTGATAACTATTGTTGTATGTACATTCAACGCGATGTAAGTGATCATCCCACAAATCTCCAAAGTCGAGTATACAAGCCCGCAAGGGACCCTCTAATATACGATTTATGTAATGATCCCATTTTAAGCTAAATTTAGTTTAATAATTAATATAAATTATTAGATTAAATTGTGAATTAATTTAAAAATGTTCCAAATAAATAAAATATGTGTTTGTTTTATATACATTGTAAATATAATTTTAATTTGAAATTCGAAAATAAATATTTTGAAAAATAAATTGGGTTTGAAAACACTATATTTTAAATTAATAAAAATTTGTTTTATAATTATATTAAATATGCATTTTGATTTGGAAGTTATATTTGAAATTTAATATAATAATTTTTCAAGAACTATTAGTTTTAAAATCATTTTCTTAAGGTTATATAAATGTAAATAAAAGGGAAAGTTTAAATATGAAAATATAAAAATAAAACATAAGTTAATATAAATAGGAAAATATGATATAAAATTTTATAAAAATATATTTAGACATATAAACACATGTGTAACATTTATAATATGCAAAATTGACAAGTGTAGAAATTATAATATGGAATTAAACAAGTGTTAGCTAAAATACAGTATGTATTGACAAGTGTCCTCAATTATTTTTATTTTTAAAAATTTATGAATAAAGTGAAAACAAGTTATATATATCACTCTCCTTCTTCTTTCTCATATTTCTTTGATCTAATCAAAACCAAGATCTAGAGCAAATTCGAGAAAGAAATCAAAAGATCATTCAAATCAAATAGCAAAACAAATTTATCTCAAAACTAGCAGATCATCTCAAACTTGGAAATCAAACTAAAAATCAAAACAAAAGCTTCAGCTCATAAACAATCAAGTTCAGATCAACAAGCAAGATTCAAGATCAAAGTTCAACTCAACAATTAATAGCTTTAGTTCCAATATTAAAATCCAGATTAACATCAGATTCCAGATCAATTAAGCAACCTATTCTCTGTTTTACATCAAAATAAGTGAGTAAACTACACTTTTAAACCAAATCCTCTATATTTACCTATGTCTGTGATGATGGATGAGATTAATAACTTGGAAATGTGTTTGTATGAATGAAAATGTGATGCATGTATATATCTTTATATATATATATATAAAGATATATGTGTGCATGTCTGTGTGTACCCTCTTTTATGTCCACAGACTCAAGAATCCTCTAATCTATTCATATCTCTTCACTTAAACAAATTCAAGCTATTATTTCTGAAGAGAAAAGGATAATAACAATGTAATATCAATTTTAAAAAATGGTTTCAAAAATTTAAATTAAGTAACTATTTCAAAAATGATAAATTACAGTAAAAATCAAATATAAGTCAAAATTCGATGATCATAAATTCGTGTTTGGATTTCATATTCGAGTTCGTATTAGAAAATAATAATTTTAGAAAATGGTTTCATTATTTTTAAGTTTGTATATATCGAGATACCTTGAGATCATTAGTTTTTGGTTTTTCGTCAAATTTCGACGATCGGCGAGGTAATAATCGTCGTGTTTGGTGCTGGAGATGGAGGGAAGGTTGTAGATCATCGGAAAAATAGTCGGTGATTTTATAAGTAAATGTGGTGGCGAAATGGTGATGATTTAGGGTTTAACTGTCTAGTTTGGTCGATAATGTTGTCAAAGCAAATTCGTCGTTGTTGGAGCATTGGACTGGCTCAGGAGTGGTGGGATCGAAGTGCTATGTCATAGTGCATATTTGGTTGGGTCGACGAGGTTCCATGTGACCGGAGTTAGGTGATTCGAGGTTGATTGGTGATTGGGTTTTGTTTCAGGTGATGTTCATCCTTACTCGATTTTGATTTTTCGGTTATCTCGATAACTTGGATGGTCGAAAAGGTTAAGTGTAGCGACGTCGACTTGATGGCATCCTCAGCGATGATCAGAGCAATTCCGATCATCTGTGCACGTGCATGATTATGTGATGGTGTTAGTGGTTTGCTGTAGGAAGAAGAAGGTGTGGACTCAAAGTTGATCTCGGGAATGTGGCTTGTTGGTTCGAAGATGCTCGCGAGTGTTTTAACTGTACGAATTTTTAAATTTTATAAAAACAAAGTAAAGTTTAAAAAGGAAAGAAAAGACGAAATCGGAAATAGGCTCGGGTATTTTGGGTTTTGTCTCAATCAACCCGAGATTGTCTCGGGTCTGAAATCTAAAAAGTATATTTTCAAGTTTTTAAAGGTTTGAATAAATCTTTACCCATTTCTTTAATAATTAATGTTTTGTTTAAGTTTGGAAGTAGATAAAGTTTTAATTAAATAATTTTAAAATTAATCAAGTTTAAAGTGTTTAAATATATATACATATATATATATATATATGCTTTAATTAATTTATTCTTAAGCCTATTTTAAATAAAGAAATAAATAGCTTAATTAAGAAGTGAATCAAAAAGATAAAGATGTTTTTAGTTGTTAATTAACTTAAGGATCTAAGTTAATTTATGAAATTCGTTTCAAAGATTAAAGGTTTAAAGTTAAATGTTTTAAAGATCAATTATTTTGGTTAATTATATATTAAGTGATTAATCTATATGATTCCTAATTGTTTTCAAATGGAATTTGTTAATGTAATTAATTAAGATAAATGGGTTATCCTAAGATTAAAGGATCATTAATTTGTAATTTAGTGATAATTACTTAATTAAAGGTTAATTAAGTAATAATTAAATATTAATTAATTTGTAATTAAGGGTTAATTTGTTAATTAATTAATTGAGGGTTAATTGATTAATGAGACTAATTAAAGGTTAGTTAATTAATAATTAAGGGTTAATTTGTTATTAATTAAGGGTTAATTAAGGTTAATTAATATGATTAATTAAGGGATAATTAATTAATTAAGGATAATTAATTAATTATTGGTTAACTAATTAATGATTAAAGGTTAATTAATCAAGTGATTAAAAGATAATTACTTAATGTAAGTAGTTAAAGAGTTAATTTGTTAATTAATTAAGGGTTAATTAATTTATGAGATTAATTAATAAATAAGGGTTAATTAATTAATTGAGGGTTAATTTTATTTAATTTAAGGTTAATCAATTTATATAATTAATTTGTGTGAGTAATTGAGGATAATTACTTAAGATGGATAATTGATTTCATTAATTAATTTATATAATAACCAATGGTTTGAAATTATTGATGAATTAAGTAGGGATAAGTAATTTATTCATAAGTAATTAATTTATTTGTTTTAAATTAATTATAAAATTATGTAATTGATTTATTTTGCTTATAGATGAATAAATTGATAACAGTTGAATTAGTATTAAAACTGTATAAATTGCTTATGGAAATTGTTTGGTGTGCATTGCTTTTAGAATTCATATGTTTAACTTTTGCAAATAAGCAAAATGTTGTTAAACTTCATATATATGACACTTACATGTTTAAATTAAGTAAGTACGGGTACCTGGAAGCCGTGTGGCTTGATTTGATTTCGCCAACTGCTAATTAAATAAGCCGCTTGCTTAAAATGCTAAATAAAGGTACGCCTACGCAATAAAAATAGGAAATATGAACTGTTTTTGTTTTTCCGACCGGGTGGGTCAATGTATATATTTATATCTCTTGTCAAATAGCAAAAGCTCCTCCATACAAATGAGACTCTGCCAAAATTTTCCAATTTTTTTTTAATTTTTTTGGGAAAATTTTTGTTATTAACAAAACGATTTCAAATTGAAAATTGAAATAAATTAGTGGCCGAAACTAATTTAAAATAATGATATGAATCAGTTATGAATGGAAGATAAAATTCAATATTCGGAGTTGAAGATAAATTGAATTCATATGGAAATGGGAAAACTAAATTGAATAGAAGTAGATATGAAAACTTCTGTAAGGAAATGTATAAAATAATTTTAAAAGCTATGATCGGATATTATTGCTAAATAGGATATGCAGGTATTATGAAGGAAAAGGAAAATTGGTTTTGATTTTAGAAGATAAATTTGAATTTCTCAACAAAAAGGTACGTGTTTAAAATTTCAGTATGAAATTTGATTGGGTTTTTGATCTAGCCACTTGGCCTTTTGTTTTCTTTTGGAATTTGGGAGCTCGAAGAGGCATTTTGTAGTTGTACCGAGCTAGCTGCGCAAAGGAGATGCTGGTAAAAAATTTCAAAAATTTAGGGCGTTAGAAAAATTTTGAGAAATTTTGAAAATTTAAAAATTGGTTTTGAATTATACTTGAAGGGTTGAATAAGTAAAGTTGTTTGGGAACTATGGTAAAATTTGGAAAGATAGAAAGAAAAAAAGGGTTAGTGGGTCTTTAATAAAAAGATTATTTTGAGAATTGTTTGGTTTTGGGAAAAAGTAAACGGGTATTGGGTCATTCTTCCTAATTAATAATTTCAGGGACGAAATTCTTTTAAGGGGGAGGAATGTGACGACCCGGAATTTTTGTGCATTTGAAATTGAAATATTTAATTGATTTTAAATATTTAAAGTTAATTTTTAACTTGAATTCAAGTATCACTATTTATTTGATAATTAAATTATTGAATTAAATAATTTGAAGTCCAGTAAAATGTTTAATCTGGAGTTTTAAGCTTGTTAAAAATAATTTGAAGGCTTGTAAGATTTATATTGGTAGTACTGAAAATAGTAAAAGCGTTAAACTCGAATTTGGAAGCGTTTTGTTATGTTTTGAAATTATATCATTTAATTCGATATTTAAAAATAGCCTTCCGAGGCACAGTCTCGGAATCAACGAAACTAGTTCCATTGGATTCGTAATATTATATTATTGTCGGATTTCAAATTTCGTATTGATCAGAGTTGTTGTGTGAGCGTACGATATGTAAACGTGCTAGAATTAATATCGAAAATTTAATACTTTAATTCGTTCAAAAAGCTATCTTCTCCTTACGATCGAATTAGGACTCGAAACCTTTTCCGTTGCGTTCGAAATAGGGATATAACATTATGAACGCCTAGCGGCATGCCTCGATAGGAGGTCAGGATTTTAAGTTGCTAATTCAAGTCGATCTAAAATTTAAATTTAAAATTTGAATATGATATTTTGCCTAGTCTGAATTTCACATCAGGGTCAAAGTTATAGCCGCCTTCCTGCAAGCCGAAGTGAATATGTTTCCTTAGGTTCTCTCATACACTTCTTCATTTGATTAAATAATTAAAAATAGTAGATATTTTCTTCGTTCAGGAAAAAAACCCGAAACCTCTCTCCCTTCGTTCAAAACAAAATAATGGCCGAACTTTTTCTCTTCAATTCATTCAGGAATCGAAATCATAATCTTTTTTCCCCTTCCAATTTCATGAAAAAAATAAAAATGGATTTCGATCGCGAATACTTCCTCCCCTCAATTTCATTTGCGAATTCACGCAGTAATAAATAATAATAAAAAATGGTGACCGTAATCTAATCGAAACAAAATCGAGGAGCCAAGGCAGTTCGAGTTCGCGAGCAAAGCCGCGATTGATTTCGCGTAGAGGAAGGGATGTCGCGAGGCAGTGGGTTGGGCGACGTCCAATTTGGGCATTGTTCGCGTTCGATTTGGGGATTCGTGCGGGTCGCGAGTTGGTTTTGTCATCTTGAAGTCGTGACAATTTATGAGCCTGGAAGGGACGCTCGTGAGCAAGGCAGAGGGCTTCGCGGGAGGCTAGTGACGTGTTCATCACCGCCTATGGAGGTGCAAAGATTCAATGGCGGCGACGCATCTAATAGCCGCGTGCGCATGGAGCCGAAGATGAATTGGGGGTTTGTCGAAGCCTGGGGTGTCTCGCGATGGAGGCGGCAAGCGATAGCTTCGCAGTGGCAGAGAGGTATACCGATTTAAAGTTTGTTTAATTTATATATATGTATATAGGCAGGAAAATTATTACAGTAAGGTTTAAAACTTATATTAGTTTTTAATTACATACATATATATATATATATATATGCAGATTTGAAAAAAAAATGATGAACTTCCGCAAAGTGTATATATATACAGTTTAGATATTTCAAAATTTAATAATAATATATAGATAGATAGAATATATATGGGTATACAGTAAAGCAGAAAAGCTTATATAAGATTTGGGAAAAAATAGGGATTTTAAAATGTTGAAAGTTATATGAAAATTAGATTTTAACCTTTATAGATTATAGATTATTTTTATAGTATAGTTTCAAAATAAAATAAATATACATCTCTACATTTTAAATGTTACTAGTTCATTTTAAAATAATGAATTATGGTGATTGACGCGTTTAACTAACATATTTTAATTATTTTTAGCAACTAAAAAGATTTTTAAGGGAAATTTTTAGATTAAAACTAAATCATTTGTAAATTAAATTTATTAAAAGAAAATAAATTGTTCGATTATTTCAAATATTAATAAATCGTATAAATGTTTATACAAGGTCAAAAGTCATGAAAATGAGTCGAGACGGCAATGGACTGCGAACAAAAAAGCAAAGGTGAGTTAATCTCACTCATTTGGTTGGTATTTAAATTTAAATAGTTAAATTTAAATATTTGGTTGAATGATTGAATTATTTTGGATACGCTATAATACGTCTTGAAATGATTGATTTCCCGCATTATATAGCGGATGAGACCCTATGCGCCGCATAATAACGGATGATATTTTATTTAAAACCCATATACCGCGATATTCCACCTCGAAGTGGAATTGGTATTTTATATTGTGCTAACATTTGTGGATCCAGGGAAACAGGTTGGGGGATCCAATTGGATTCCTCAACATTTATTTAGATATTTAATATTCTCTGTTATGATTATTTAATATTCTGTGATGAATCATATTGATAATTACAATATTGAATGCCATGGTTTGCTTGAAAATATATCAGTTCACTGAGTTATTAAAATATATAGAATTGGATTTTTGGAAAGAAATAAAAGAGTGAATTTTTAAGTAAAATATTTATAGAGCATCTGAATAAATTTAAAAATGAACTGGATAAGAGTAAAGCGATTTTAAAATTCTAATAAATAATTCCGAGTATGGGAAATGGAGATTTTGAACAAACAGAAAATAATGAATTGTAAAACTTAAGTTGTGACGATACGGATTTTGCCCGCTCGAAAATCGACATCCATACTTCAAATCGTATTCGAATGCCGTAGATTCGATCGTTCAAATCCGATTCGCCGGAGCTTATAACACAGTTAAGTAAACAACACAGCGGAATAAAAAGAATAATACATTGATATACAGCATCTGATACAACAGAATGTTACAATGAATATCAATATACATCAGAGATATGATACAACAAATAGCAGCGGAAAAGAAAAATAGATAGAACCAGCAGCGGAACAAATAACTCTAAGATAGTCGTCAACGAAGAACTCCATCTCCAAGAACCAATCCAGCAATAGCTCGAACTCCCAATAACCATGCACCAAGCTAGGCAAGATAGGTGCGAACCAAAGACTGAACTAACTCCAGGTAAACCACTGAACTTAACTATCTGAAAAACCCAACTCTAGACTGCTCGTGTGGAAAATAGTGAGCACCCAGAGTTTAGGAAAGGAACAATAAACTCAGGATCAGTCATGGGACTAGTGTGAGCAACAAAAACAGTTTATCTTTAAAAACAATCAACAAGAGAATTTTAAAGTAAATTCGCAATGCTTTTTGAAAATGAAACTACCATAAGACCTCCCGCCACACACACAATGCAAACGCAGAATTGGAGGAGGTTTCTTCTTATGATAGTCAAACATGCTTAATACGCAGAAAATTTCTTTGATATTATTATTATAAGTGCACGGTGCAGAAAAGCATTTCGAAAGTAGAATATAAATCTTAGCCAGCATAGGCATTTCGCACTTATGCCTACTATAGCTACTATGTTCAATAGCAGGTTACCGCCACATTCCATAGCAGGTAATACAACTAAAACCGTACAAGGTTCGTATTGTTTCTTTAGATTTCCAACAAATGGTCAGGCCAAGGAACTTCCCTTTGCCACATGGAAACGCCTCTGGATGGACGTCCCGAGAACCTAACCGGATCTCTGCCAACACAAGGCCGGGTTACCCCTAACTGGGTAACTACTGACACGAGTATGCCACCTCCCGGTTGTAACAACCTTTAACCGGGGCCCCAACATCAAATCACAAAACAAGATATATATAAGTTTGTGATGTCCACATAAGTAAGTATTTGGGCTCCATACCATGATACCACTTCTATCCAGAAGGAGATGTACATACCCTAAAGGGGCGCTACCCCATAATAACCCTGCTGCATCTTTCCTGTTTTGACCATTCCGGGGTGTGAGGCTCGACGAGGTCACGTCCACAAAGCCACGCTTTGGTACAAGGCCATGCTTTGGGTCAACAAATGATCAAAGTAATGATCACAAAGATAAATGATCAAACAAATGATCATATCACAAATGATCAAACAATGATCATTACACAGCAACACTTAGCATGTCACATTACCAAATTAGGAATATATCGCTGATAACCTTCAACTACATAACCTCTGAGCTCGTACGTCTCAGAGAAGGGTGTTAAGCTAAAAGAATAAATTCTCCGCCACCAACAGAAATGTATTTGAAAGAAATCTGCTTTATATCTCAAATTGTAATGTCAGACACACAATCCATACAAGTCTGTTCCGGGCTCGAACAGGACCGAAGGCACTTCCAAAGAAGTCCTTGCAATCCGGATAATCCCTAATCACGTCCGGATTTCCCATCACATATGGAGATCTCTATACCGGGGATCAGCCAGTGCAGAGACAATCGACAAGAAACCCTTTCGTTTTCGAAAATATCCGGTCTTCACCACCGGTCTTCAAATGCTATCCATAACGACGTATCACGTATTCGGAATGGGATATATGACACAAAGGCCCTCTCCCGGCTAAACCGAATAGTGAGCGCAACATTTAAAAACATATGGATATGGGATTTCAATTAAGTCACAACTTAATAATTCAGAACTTTCTTTTCAAATGGTTTAAACCAATCTCCATTTTAATCTTTTAAACAAAAGATTAATTTCACCAAATTCACCCAGTTTCACAAATATTCATTTCCAGATTTCAAAACAATTCCATTTTAAATTGATTAATTCACTAAATCTTTAAATTAAAGATTTATCTTATAGATTTCAAACTATTTCCAAATATTCACTTTTAAAAATTTGTTTTCAAATATTCATCAATAACTGGGAAAAACTTTTTCAGTTTAAACTTGAAATCTGTTTGATACAATTTGAAATTCATTTCTTTTACGAAAGCTTTTTATCATTTATAAACAACAATCTTATTTCGGAAAACCCAATTTCATTTATACAAGTTATAACCTTTGGGTTAATTCAAATTCCCAAAAATAATACTTTAAAAATGGTTTTACTCGTATATAACTAGTATAATATCGTTAATCCCTAGTTTCAAATCATAGAATTCAATTTCAAGTATTGCATCCAAATTTAAATCAAAATATTTAAATTTCAAAACTTAATCAAGTTACTCAAAACAAATTTCATCTTTGAAATACCATTTCAATTGCTTTTCACTTTAAAACCAATCTCATCTTCAAACTAATTGAATTTAAATTTCCTATTTAAAATTGTTTTAAAATTTGTGACTTAAATCGATTTCCTCGTGAAATCCATAATTGTGTGTGTGTAAGGGTGGTCCAGGGGTTTAACACAATAGTGCAACAACATTCAACCATCATAGATTCAAAACACAGAAATATAGTTGATAAGCGATATAAAACTATAACGCTTATCGTTCATTCACAGATTCACAGATAATATACAAATGTAAATAAATGAATAACTTATACACAGCTCAATACACATGACAAAATATCATAAATCAGATAGGAAAATCACTTCAAGGCATTTGATACAATGCAATCATTCATAAGTAAGGTCAAGCATCTAATAATCATTTATAAGCAGGATTAATTTAATTGCTTAATCCTAATCAATTCAATTTATTTCCAAGTAAATTAATTACTTATAAATTAATTATCAAATCTTGATTTATTAATTTCAACTTATTTGATATAAATTAACTCATCAATCACTTTAGTTAATTAAATTTTTCATAATTAATCATATTAATTATATCAACTTTTAAATTAATTACCTAATTAATTAACTTTAATTTATTACTTACTCTCAAATTAATCGCCTTAATTTATTAATCACATTCATAAATTAATTATTCTTAATCACTTGATTAATCAACTTTAATCATTATTTAATATCTAATTTAAAATCCTTAGTTACATATTAATTATTCCTTAATTTATTAATCTTAAACTTTTAATTTAATTAATTTAAACTTTAATTACTTATTTAATCAATCCAAATCAATAACTAATTAAATAAATAAATTACCCATTTTAATTAACTTATTTGTTTAATGAATTTCAAATCGTTAAATCTTAATTAAATTTTAAGAAAAACATCATTCTTAATTTAATTACCTTTATTAATTAACCACTTAAATCAATTAATTAACCACATAAATTAATTTTTCTTTAAAGTTATTAACCTTATTGATTAATTATCATCCCATTAATCAATTACAAATTAAATAAATCAATTCTAATCATCTTAGTAATTAATTGAATTTCAAATCATTAATTCAAATTTTTATCAGGATAAAACTTTTCTTACCTATACATTTGAAAAACATTTATTTTAAATTTATACCTTTTAAATTCAAACTATTTAAACCCTTTTCAAAGTTGTTTAAAACATTTTTTTATAAAATCTAAGTTAAATTTTAAAGGTTCAACTCAGTTTTGAATTCCATACTTTAAATTTTGGTTTTGAATTCTGTTTTAAAACTTGTTTCCAGATTTTACAATTAAATTCAATTTGAAAACAAACAGGTTCCCAAAGAAACCTGTAACCACTTTAATTACCCAAACCCTGAGCAAAACACTCCGAGATAAACTCGCGTTAACCCTGATTTCCTTTGCTTATTGAAAGTTTTCATCATGTTCTATTTAAACCTGTAATAACAAAATGGACCCAGGCCCAAATCATCAACCCGGTCCAAAACTTTTCCGAGCAACATCTTCCCAACCCACTGTAAATCGACATCTTCCCCATTCCCAGTTGCACGAGCTTGCACGTACACGTGCACAAACGCCACGACCTACTCCGGTCAACGACGCAGCCCCACCCAAGTCATCAACGACCATCCCAAACGTTGTGAGCCATCCACGATGCAAAAACGTCACCTAGACAAAATCGAGCAGTACAGAGCCTAACCCCTTCTTCCTGAACCCATTCGATCACCAAAACCTACTTCGCCCCACCACGTGACGTCACCGGAGTCCACGCCCCTTCACCCACACCTTCGACTACGACCCGAGTACTCCTCCTCTAAGCCAGGCTTCACTCGATGCAACAACGAAAGCGAACGAGCCGAAAACCCAAACGCATATTCTACTGTCCTTAAACCCTACTCTTCATTCGTCCCAAAATTTCGTGCATTCGAATTTTTTTTCAACATTTTTCCTAGATTCCTAACCCAACAATCTTGCTTTACAATAAATTTCAACATGAATTATTTGTTGAATCATCAGATTTTCATAAAAAGCAATTTCAGTTCTTTTACGAATTGCACTATGAATACTTGCCTAAAAAATCATCATCCTTGTTTTAAAAATCCTACTTTTGAATAAAGATTCAAGTTAAAAAATTAAATTCGCAATTCATCATGTTCGAATTTATCACATAGTTAAGGTTTTAACTGTATTTCTTGTTTCCAGTACTTTTCTGAACTTAGAATACTAGAACTTGTTTTAAAAACTAGATGATGTCTAAAACTAAACTAGCTTGATTTGAACACCATAGTTTCGCAGTGATTAAATGGAGAGTTTGAAATTTTTGTTTGTTTTAAAACCTTTGAAATCTTAAAGAAAACAGAGAGGCACAGGTAAACTAGACATGCATACTCAAATACATTCATATACACAGGCACTACTTATATAAACATATGCATGTAGATCATCATCACAGGATTTTCCAAGCATCAATACAGAAATGAATCAAAAGTTGAAAGGTTGCTCACCTTGTTTTTCCAGAAGAAAGAATGAAAAGGCTGGAGAAATGCAAGTTGAAAACTCCTTTAAATCCTCTGGCTTTGATCTTTGTATTGTTTTTTTTTTCCTGGTTTTGCTTAAGTTTTGTTGTTTATGGATTCCAGATGATAGTTTGTTTTCATAGTTTGGGAAGGAACGAACCAAGATGAAGATGATGTATACATAGAAGAGGTTTACAATTTGAAAAGGGGAAAAACTTGTTGTACAGGATTTTGAAATATATTGTTAAATAAGGCTGATGTGAATCTCTCTACATACTTGCATTAATTAGCATTGTACCATGTATATTTTGTTTTGTACAGATGATAGTATTTTAATGTGCTGCATTTATTACTTACCTTACACATTTTATTCTTGCTTGTCTCGGCTGCATATTTTTTTCTTTGCTTGTATGGTGGCTGATGGGTATGCTATGGTGTACTAGAGTGGCTGATGTATCTAGCTTGGTAGCAAATGAATACATATTGTGTACTAAAGAGGATCTTGCATTAAATTGCTAGTACTCTATGCTTATACTTTATTTGTATTTTATTTTACTTGTTTTATTTGTTTGTACTTAGTTTATTTATATTTTTGTTCAGGCTGAAATGATGCTGCCTTATGTTTTATATTAGAGATGTTTTGTTTATTCACTTAGGTATATTTAATTTCAATAGTTTATACTTTGATGTATTTTGTTTTACAAGTTCATACCATTTCAATTGTATATGCATTTATTTATGTTGTTATTTTTCTGTTCTTACTTTATGTATGTATACTTATATATTTGTTTTGTTTGCTTTTGAATAGAATGAAGTTCCATTTTTATTTGCTGTTTGTTTTCATATTTGACTTCTTTTGCATTTGAATATGAAGTTTTGTTTGTATTTGCAGGTTTTCTTTTACATATTTATGTCTTTGAAGATGTTTTGCATAACCACTTAGTGGTGACATACAAGATCCCTTTACTTACTTTCGATTTTATACTTCATGTATATAGATATAAAGCTATTATAATTATTGTTATAAAAATAACTCCTCATTGATTTAAAATAATTTACAAAAGAAACCGTTTTCTTATTAATAAATAACACAAACCATTTGAATTTGGAAAAACTCCAATCGATTATCATTTAATTTTACAATTTTAAATCAAAAGTAAATTTAATTATCAATTTAAAATAAATTAAAATTCGGAATGATTACAGACTTCCCCTCTTAAAAAGAATTTCGTCCTCGAAATTCGCTAGAGAGAGATAACGAAGACAGACGAAAGATAGAGAAACGATTTCAAAATTTTTAGTTCAAAACTAAGGTACACCTATTAACCAAAGAAACCAAAACAACCAATCCATCCAAACAAACAATTCTGACCAAATTGGAGTTTATGTCCCATATTAGTATATCGAATTTCCTTCCTGGATCTACCAGGAACTATCAAAGAATTGGAAAGAGACTCTGAACAAAAGAGATTGATAGAGAAAAAATTGTTTCCACTGTTGCAGGAAATTGACCATTTATAGTGATACTTCCCTATCCCATATCGCGTCCTCTTCTCGCACTCATACTCTTTATCAGTGGATAGTAAGAGAATTTACTGAGGCATTCAAACGGATGTCTTAGGGATTACTCATTCTAGGGATACTTCACCCTATCTCTAATGAGCTACTTAATGTGTTATACTCCTGAGCTAAAGTTCTACCTTAGCTCTGATACCAAATGTGACGATACGGATTTTGCCCGCTCGAAAATCGACATCCATACTTCAAATCGTATTCGAATGCCGTAGATTCGATCGTTCAAATCCGATTCGCCGGAGCTTATAACACAGTTAAGTAAACAACACAGCGGAATAAAAAGAATAATACATTGATATACAGCATCTGATACAACAGAATGTTACAATGAATATCAATATACATCAGAGATATGATACAACAAATAGCAGCGGAAAAGAAAAATAGATAGAACCAGCAGCGGAACAAATAACTCTAAGATAGTCGTCAACGAAGAACTCCATCTCCAAGAACCAATCCAGCAATAGCTCGAACTCCCAATAACCATGCACCAAGCTAGGCAAGATAGGTGCGAACCAAAGACTGAACTAACTCCAGATAAACCACTGAACTTAACTATCTGAAAAACCCAACTCTAGACTGCTCGTGTGGAAAATAGTGAGCACCCAGAGTTTAGGAAAGGAACAATAAACTCCGGATCAGTCATGGGACTAGTGTGAGCAACAAAAACAGTTTATCTTTAAAAACAATCAACAAGAGAATTTTAAAGTAAATTCGCAATGCTTTTTGAAAATGAAACTACCATAAGACCTCCCGCCACACACACAATGCAAACGCAGAATTGGAGGAGGTTTCTTCTTATGATAGTCAAACATGCTTACTACGCAGAAAATTTCTTTGATATTATTATTATAAGTGCACGGTGCAGAAAAGCATTTCGAAAGTAGAATATAAATCTTAGCCAGCATAGGCATTTCGCACTTATGCCTACTATAGCTACTATGTTCAATAGCAGGTTACCGCCACATTCCATAGCAGGTAATACAACTAAAACCGTACAAGGTTCGTATTATTTCTTTGGATTTCCAACAAATGGTCAGGCCAAGGAACTTCCCTTTGCCACATGGAAACGCCTCTGGATGGACGTTCCGAGAACCTAACCGGATCTCTGCCAACACAAGGCCGGGTTACCCCTAACTGGGTAACTACTGACACGAGTATGCCACCTCCCGGTTGTAACAACCTTTAACCGGGGCCCCAACATCAAATCACAAAACAAGATATATATATATATATAAGTTTGTGATGTCCACATAAGTAAGTATATGGGCTCCATACCATGATACCACTTCTATCCAGAAGGAGATGTACATACCCTAAAGGGGCGCTACCCCCTAATAACCCTGCTGCATCTTTCCTGTTTTGACCATTCCGGGGTGTGAGGCTCGACGAGGTCACGTCCACAAAGCCACGCTTTGGTACAAAGCCATGCTTTGGGTCAACAAATGATCAAAGTAATGATCACAAAGATAAATGATCAAACAAATGATCATATCACAAATGATCAAACAATGATCATTACACAGCAACACTTAGCATGTCACATTACCAAATTAGGAATATATCGCTGATAACCTTCAACTACATAACCTCTGAGCTCGTACGTCTCAGAGAAGGGTGTTAAGCTAAAAGAATAAATTCTCCGCCACCAACAGAAATGTATTTGAAAGAAATCTGCTTTATATCTCAAATTGTAATGTCAGACACACAATCCATACAAGTCTGTTCCGGGCTCGAACAGAACCGAAGGCACTTCCAAAGAAGTCCTTGCAATCCGGATAATCCCTAATCACGTCCGGATTTCCCATCACATATGGAGATCTCTATACCGGGGATCAGCCAGTGCAGAGACAATCGACAAGAAACCCTTTCGTTTTCGAAAATATCCGGTCTTCACCACCGGTTTCAAATGGTATCCATAACGACGTATCACGTATTCGGAATGGGATATATGACACAAAGGTCCTCTCCCGGCTAAACCGAATAGTGAGCGCAACATTTAAAAACATATGGATATGGGATTTCAATTAAGTCACAACTTAATAATTCAAAACTTTCTTTTCAAATGGTTTAAACCAATCTCCATTTTAATCTTTTAAACAAAAGATTAATTTCACCAAATTCACCCAGTTTCACAAATATTCATTTCCAGATTTCAAAACAATTCCATTTCAAATTGATTAATTCACTAAATCTTTAAATTAAAGATTTATCTTATAGATTTCAAACTAATTCCAAATATTCACTTTTAAAAATTTGTTTTCAAATATTCATCAATAACTGGGAAAAACTTTTTCAGTTTAAACTTGAAATCTGTTTGATACAATTTGAAATTCATTTCTTTTACGAAAGCTTTTTATCGTTTAGAAACAACAGTCTTATTTCGAAAAACCCAATTTCATTTATACAAGTTATAACCTTTGGGTTAATTCAAATTCCCAAAAATAATACTTTAAAAATGGTTTTACTCGTATATAACTAGTATAATATCGTTAAACCCTAGTTTCAAATCATAGAATTCGATTTCAAGTATTGAATCCAAATTTAAATCAAAATATTTAAATTTCAAAACTTAATCAAGTTACTCAAAACAAATTTCATCTTTGAAATACCATTTCAATTGCTTTTCACTTTAAACCCAATCTCATCTTCAAACCAATTTAATTTAAATTTTCTATTTAAAATTGTTTCAAAATATGTGACTTAAATCGATTTCCTCATGAAATCCATAATTGTGTGTGTGTAAGGGTGGTCCAGGGGTTTAACACAATAGTGCAACAACATTCAATCATCATAGATTCAAAACAGAGAAATATAGTTGATAAGCGATATAAAACTATAACGCTTATCGTTCATTTACAGATTCACAGAAAATATACAAATGTAAATAAATGAATAACTTATACACAGCTCAATACACATGAAAAAATATCATAAATCAGATAGGAAAATCACTTCAAGGCATTTGATACAATGCAATCATTCATAAGTAAGGTCAAGCATCTAATAATCATTTATAAGCAGGATTGATTTAATTGCTTAATCCTAATTAATTCAATTTATTTCCAAGTAAATTAATTACTTATAAATTAATTATCAAATCTTGATTTATTAATTTCAACTTATTTGATATAAATTAACTCATCAATCACTTTAGTTAATTAAATTTTTCATAATTAATCATATTAATTATATCAACTTTTAAATTAATTACCTAATTAATTAACTTTAATTTATTACTTACTCTCAAATTAATCGCCTTAATTTATTAATCACATTCATAAATTAATTATTCATAATCACTTGATTAATCAACTTTAATCATTAATTAATATCTAATTTAAAATCCTTAGTTACATATTAATCATTCCTTAATTTATTAATCTTAAACTTTTAATTTAATTAATTTAAACTTTAATTACTTATTTAATCAATCCAAATCAATAACTAATTAAATAAATAAATTACCCATTTTAATTAACTTATTTATTTAATGAATTTCAAATCGTTAAATCTTAATTAAATTTTAAGAAAAACATTATTCTTAATTTAATTACCTTTATTAATTAACCACTTAAATCAATTAATTGACCACATAAATTAATTTTTCTTTAAAGTTATTTACCTTATTGATTAATTATCATCCCATTAATTAATTACAAATTAAATAAATCAATTCTAATCATCTTAGTAATTAATTGAATTTCAAATCATTAATTCAAATTTTTATCAGGATAAAACTTTTCTTACCTATACATTTGAAAAACATTTATTTTAAATTTTTACCTTTTAAATTCAAACTATTTAAACCCTTTCCAAAGTTGTTTAAAACATTTTTTTTTTATAAAATCTAAGTTAAATTTTAAAGGTTCAACTCAGTTTTGAATTCCATACTTTAAATTTTGGTTTTGAATTCTGTTTTAAAACTTGTTTCCAGATTTTACTATTAAATTCAATTTGAAAACAAACAGGTTCCCAAAGAAACCTGTAACCACTTTAATTACCCAAACCCTGAGCAAAACACTCCGAGATAAACTCGCGTTAACCCTGATTTCCTTTGCTTATTGAAAGTTTTCATCATGTTCAATTTAAACCTGTAATAACAAAATGGACCCAGGCCCAAATCATCAACCCGGTCCAAAACTTTTCCGAGCAACATCTTCCCAACCCACTGTAAATCGACATCTTCCCCATTCCCAGTTGCACGAGCTTGCACGTACACGTGCACAAACGCCACGACCTACTCCGGTCAACGACAGAGCCCCACCCAAGTCATCAACGACCATCCCAAACGTTGTGAGCCATCCACGATGCAAAAACGTCACCTAGACAAAATCGAGCAGTACAGAGCCTAACCCCTTCTTCCTGAACCCATTCGATCACCAAAACCTACTTCGCCCCACCACGTGACGTCACCGGAGTCCACGCCCCTTCACCCACACCTTCGACTACGACCCGAGTACTCCTCCTCCAAGCCAGGCTTCACTCGATGCAACAACGAAAGCGAACGAGCCGAAAACCCAAACGCATATTCTACTGTCCTTAAACCCTACTCTTCATTCGTCCCAAAATTTCATGCATTCGAAATTTTTTTCAACATTTTTCCTAGATTCCTAACCCAACAATCTTGCTTTACAATAAATTTCAACATGAATTATTTGTTGAATCATCAGATTTTCATAAAAAGCAATTTCAGTTCTTTTACGAATTGCACTATGAATACTTGCCTAAAAAATCATCATCCTTGTTTTAAAAATCCTACTTTTGAATAAAGATTCAAGTTAAAAAATTAAATTCGCAATTCATCATGTTCGAATTTATCACATAGTTAAGGTTTTAACTGTATTTCTTGTTTCCAGTACTTTTCTGAACTTAGAATACTAGAACTTGTTTTAAAAACTAGATGATGTCTAAAACTAAACTAGCTTGATTTGAACACCATAGTTTCGCAGTGATTAAATGGAGAGTTTGAAATTTTTGTTTGTTTTAAAACCTTTGAAATCTTAAAGAAAACAGAGAGGCACAGGTAAAATAGACATGCATACTCAAATACATTCATATACACAGGCACTACTTATATAAACATATGCATGCAGATCATCATCATAGGATTTTCCAAGCATCAATACAGAAATGAATCAAAAGTTGAAAGGTTGCTCACCTTGTTTTTCCAGAAGAAAGAATGAAAAGGCTGGAGAAATGCAAGTTGAAAACTCCTTTAAATCCTCTGGCTTTGATTTTTGTATTGTTTTTTTTTCCTGGTTTTGCTTAAGTTTTGTTGTTTATGGATTCCAGATGATAGTTTGTTTTCATAGTTTGGGAAGGAACGAACCAAGATGAAGATGATGTATACATAGAAGAGGTTTACAATTTGAAAAGGGGAAAAACTTGTTGTACAGGATTTTGAAATATATTGTTAAATAAGGCTGATGTGAATCTCTCTACATACTTGCATTAATTAGCATTGTACCATGTATATTTTGTTTTGTACAGATGATAGTATTTTAATGTGCTGCATTTATTACTTACCTTACACATTTTATTCTTGCTTGTCTCGGCTGCATATTTTTTTCTTTGCTTGTATGGTGGCTGATGGGTATGCTATGTTGTACTAGAGTGGCTGATGTATCTAGCTTGGTAGCAAATGAATACATATTGTGTACTAAAGAGGATCTTGCATTAAATTGCTAGTACTCTATGCTTATACTTTATTTGTATTTTATTTTACTTGTTTTATTTGTTTGTACTTAGTTTATTTATATTTTTGTTCAGGCTGAAATGATGCTGCCTTATGTTTTATATTAGAAATGTTTTGTTTATTCACTTAGGTATATTTAATTTCAATAGTTTATACTTTGATGTATTTTGTTTTACAAGTTCATACCATTTCAATTGTATATGCATTTATTTATGTTGTTATTTTTCTGTTCTTACTTTATGTATGTATACTTATATATTTGTTTTGTTTGCTTTTGAATAGAATGAAGTTCCATTTTTATTTGCTGTTTGGTTTCATATTTGACTTCTTTTGCATTTGAAAATGAAGTTTTGTTTGTATTTGCAGGTTTTCTTTTACATATTTATGTCTTTGAAGATGTTTTGCATAACCACTTAGTGGTGACATACAAGATCCCTTTACTTACTTTCGATTTTATACTTCATGTATATAGATATAAAGCTATTATAATTATTGTTATAAAAATAACTCCTCATTGATTTAAAATAATTTACAAAAGAAACTGTTTTCTTATTAATAAATAACACAAACCATTTGAATTTGGAAAAACTCCAATCGATTATCATTTAATTTCATAATTTTAAATCAAAAGTAAATTTAATTATCAATTTAAAATAAATTAAAATTCGGGAACGTTACATAAGTGATATTATTTAAAGGAATAAAAATTTACTTTAAAATTTAGAGCTTAAATCTATTTAAAAGAATAAAGAAAGAATAAAAATCTGAAGTCAATGGGTTTTGAAATGAATTGTGTAAGTAAAGAAATTCATTTCAAATGGAGTAAATTGGAAATCAATCTGGAAATTGATTTAAGTGTCTGAAATTGGAAATTTAAAGGAGAATGTGACTATGAAGTTTATAAACTGTGTTTATAAAAGCAAAGTAATATATCATGGATATTTGGAAGAATAAATTCATGATGGGAATTTATTAAAAGAATGGGTAAATTTGTTTAAAAATAAATAGTGATTTATTTTTAAAGGATGTGAAAGAAAAACATATTTCCCTGGACAGTCAAGTACGTTTTTAAAACAAATTTGAAGGTAAAGTTAAAAGTTTTAAGTTGTTTTAAAGTATGTTATATAAAACTTATTTTTTTCTAAATGTTTAAATTCTAAAGTAAATATTTTCAAAATCTATAATGGTAGTAATTATTTAAAAATGACTTTGTATTTGTTATTAAAAGAGAAAATCTAGTTTTATATTTTATAAAGTAACCTTATTTTAATTATTTCTAAAGTATTATTTTTAATAAAGTATTAAAGTAGTTTTTTTTCTAAATTTAAATGTTAACGTATATTTTACAATAAAGTGTTTAAATTATTTTAAAAATCTAAAGTTTTGTGCTTGGTGATTTCTGTGGAAATAGAAAATATTTGGGAAATTTATTCTGTAAGAGGAAGGTAGTTTGAAACTGTTTTCAAAAGGGTTGAAAATGGAAATATATCTTGCGAAGATATTTTGAGATAAATAAATAATTTGGGAGATTAATTATTGTTTGATGGTTGTTTGTGAATGTTAATTGATAGTTAAATAACCGACTATCAATATTGGCCAAATGCGCTGATCGTTTCGAAGAGACCGGGATCGGGATTAATTTCTCAAAAACCACTTCGATCCAGTTTGTACGTTTTCGTGGGAAACGAGTTCAGAGTCGAAAATGATGCAATGAAGTGCAAGGGCTGGTCGCTACTAATCCCGAGGATAATTTCAAATGGACGTAGTAGGAATAATGCCTTTGGTTCTGTTCTAACCCGGGACGGACTTGTATGAATGAATGCTTTCAGAACATCGTCAGGTGGGCGATGAGCATTCTAAGGTATATGTTCTAAAAAGGTAACGCTTAGCCTCAAGCCTCATCAACCGGGAATGACTGAAAATCAGGGGTTATGCAGCAAGGCTTGGTGGGTAATACCCATTTCCTCCCTGTCTAGATGTCCCTTTTATTTCGGCTTAGTGGTGCAGTTGCTGATCCCAACCGTGGGGTGATCTTACTTGGGATAATCCAGTAAGGGATAGTCCGGGTCTTGTGTTGCGGGGGTCGGGAGTGATCCTCGGTATGCTGATCTGGACTAGGTACCGTGACAGGTGGTACCCCAGTGCCTTGTCATTAGTTGGAAATCCATTTTCTCTACGTGCCCGTACGGTTTTGATTGTGCCCAACTATTGCTGAAACGTGAGATGCAAGCATTTCAGCTAGATTCTATTTTACTTTCTATAGACACTATTATAGTATCAGAGAATATTAATAAAAAGTGTTTTAACTATCGTAAGGTAAAAACCCGACATGTTTATTTGTGGCATGGTCTTACGAGATGCTTTTGTTTTCAAAGGATTTTTGAAACTTTAATAATCAATTTGAGTGTGATTTCTCACGCTGGTATTCCAGACTAACTCGGGTGTTATTTAACTGCAATGCTCGGGTCAGACCGAGTATTATAGAATACATGATATGATGCTGTGGAGCTCAGGAGACGAGCTGGATGATGATACGTACTTCCGTATTTGTTTTATATATTCCACCGTGTTGGTTAGCTCTGTACTCAGTTGCGTGAGGACAGGTTATAATTACTGTCTAATTGTGTGTTATGTGATTGATGTACTCTGATGATGTATGTATAAATTGATATAGTATTTGTTTTTGTGTGAAAATCTGTTATTATCTATTATATTTTGTTCTGCTGCGATGGTTAGATTCTGATGTTGTTTTCTATTTTCTTCTTCTACCTCATCTTCTTCTTCGACCCAAATGGTTCGTATTTCCGTTCATCTTGAGTTGATTGATGTAGAATAGTGTTGACTCAAGGGGTACGAATTTGCGGGTCGTTACATTTGGATTGTATTGAATGCCTTGAATTGTTTGATATCTCTGATGTGTGATGTTCTGTAATATGATTATTTTGGATTGAGCTGTGATGAATATAAATTATTTATCTGTGATGAATTTACATATTTATCTGTGAATGGAAGATAAGCGTTATAGGATTATACCGCTTATCGATATTGTTGTGCTTGAAATGATGATGGTTGTGATATTTTATTGTTGTGTGCAAAACCCCTGGACAACACACACACACAAATATGGATTTCATAGAAAATTGGTTAAGTCATGGGTGTTTTGAATTTAATACTATTTTATTCAAAGTGGTGAAAGAATTTCAAAGTTAATTTTGAATCCAAAATGGTTTGAAGTGAAATTGGGTTAAATATGAAAGGAATTTTGAAGTTAAAAATTATTTTGAATGGCTTGTTAAAGTTTTGAAATTAGAATAGTTTAATTTGAATTTGAATTCAAGATTTTGAAGTTGAATTCTATATACATATATATGTTTATTAGGAAACTATGGTTTAAAAGGATTATACAGGATATACAGATTTTAAACTATTTTTAAAGTATTTTAAATGAACAATTTTGGGAATTTAAATTTAACTTGCCGAGAGTATGGCACTTCGTTGATTTTTGAGTTTATACTTTAAAAGGCTATAACTTGAGCAAATTTAATCGGATTTTTCCAAAATAAAAAAATCTTTGTTTTCAAATGATAACAGCTTTCATATAAAGAAAGAATTTCCAGTTTTTGTTGAAAGGATTTCGAGTTATGGGTAAATCAAATTTGAAATGGAAATTGTTTTAAAAGCTATGAATGAATCTTTGTTAAAGATTGGTGAACCTTGTTTTCAAATTGAAGAGAATCTTAAAGGGTGATTCTTTTGTTCAAAAGATTTAAAAATGGAAATTTGTTTAAACTATTCAAAAGGAAAGGTTTTGGGAAGCAAATGTTAAATTGTTGTGACTTAACTACGATCTTAATATATCCATATGCTTTTTAAAATAAGCGCTCATTATTTGGATTAGTCTGGAGAGGAATTTATGTTATAAAACCCATTTCGAATAAATGATGCAACGAAATGGATAGCAATTGAAGACGGTGGTTGAAGATCGGGTATTTTCGAGAATAAAAGGATTACCTATCGAATGTCTCTGCACTGAGTTGCTCCGGTATAAAGATCTCCATATGTGATGGGGAGCCCGATCGGGATTGTGGATATCCGGATTTGCAAGGACTTTTTTTGAAGTGCCTTCGGTTCCATTCAGACCTTGGATGGACTTGTATGGACGTATGTCTAACGTTAACCTTGAGATATAATGCTGGTTTCTATCAAATACATTTCTTCTTGGTGGCGGAGAATTTATCCTCTTAGCTTAACACCCTTTCTGAGACGTACGAGCTCAGAGGTTATGTAGTTGATGGTTACTAGTGATATATTCCCAGTTTGGTAATGTGGCATGCTAAGTTCTGATCATTGGTTGATCGAAGCATGGCTTTGTGAAAAGTGTAGCTTTGTGGGACGAGACTTCATCAAACCTTACACCCTAGAAATTGTCAAAACAGGAAGGATGCAACAAGGTTACAGGAGTCGCGCCCCTTAGGGTATGTGCATTTCCTTCTGGATAAAAAGTGGTATCATGGTATGGAGCCCAGATATTTAACTTATATGGTTGTTGGAATTTATTGGTGAATACCGGGACAAAGGTCGGTAACGACCAGGGGATGACATACTCGTGACAATTAGTTACCTAGTTACAGAGGTAACCCGGCCTTGTGTTGGCATAGATTCGGTTAGGTTCTCGGGGCGTCCCTCCAGAGGGTACCCATTTTGGTAAGGAAGTTCTTTAGCCTTGACCATTTGTTGGAAATCCAATCACCTAATACGAGCCCTTTATGATTTCAGTTGTATAACTTGCCATTCTTAAATGGTAGCTATAATAGGCATAATATAATGGTGACTATGCTGGCTAAGATTAATATATACTTTCGAAATGTTTTCCACACTATGCATTAATAATAATATCAAAAAGGATTTTCGCGTATCAAGCATGTTTGACTATCATAAGGAGAAATCTTCTCCAAGTGTGCGATTGCATTATGTGTGTGGTGGGAGGCCTTATGGTAGTTTCATTTTCCAAAAATCATAGAGGATTTCTTTTTATTTCCTTTCTTTTTGTTAAAACAACTGTTTTGTTTGCTCACACCTGTCCCATGACTGACCTGGAGTTTATTATTTCTTTTCTAAACTCTGGGTGTCCATAATTTTCCACACGGACAGCCTAAAGTCAAGTTATCAGATAGTCAGCTAGTAGGTGTAGCTTTTGGAAATATTTGGAGTCCGTGGATTTGGGATTTCTGCACCGAGTTTTCTATAATTTCAGCATAATGGTGGTTCTCAGTTTTGGTTTGGAGCTTTGGAGTTTTGGCATTGAAGATGTTATCTTTCCGCTGATGTTGCCGTTGTTTTCCAGTGCTGTGTTTTTTCCATTGTTGTATATCTCTGATAATGTTGATTACTTCATATTGTATCCATGTTGTAATCAATCGTTGTGTATCAATAAAAGTTATTTCATTTCTGTTTCTGCTGCGTTGTTATCACCTAATGTTGTTATAACTCCGGCGAATCGGATTTTAACGTTTGAATCTACGGTATTCGAATACAGGTGATGTATGGATGTCGATTTTCGAGCATCGGAATCCTAGTCGTCATATTTTATATCAGAGCTAAAGGTTGAGTAATAACTTTAGCTTTGGAGTATAACACATTAGGTGACTCATTAGAGATAGGGATATAAATGCCCTAGAATAAGTATCCCTAAGATATCTTGTCCGTATGTCTTAGTAAGTTCTCTTACTATTCACTGATAGAGAGAGTGAGTGCAAGAAGAGGATGAGATAAGGGACATGGGAGTACCACTACAAATGGTTGATACCCTGTAATAACAAGGAAACAATTTTTCCTATCGGCCTCTTTTGTTCATCATCCAATTTCAATTCTTTGATCGCTTCCTGGCAGCAATAAGAAAAGCTTTGGCATGGTGGTGGCCCTACGTATTTTGGTTTACGTTGTAGAAAGGTTTCTATTTCCTATTTTGTATTCTCATCATTAGTTTCTTATCAGTCTTTTCGTTCTTAACTTTAATGAATTTGAAATTTAAATTAAATGAATTGGTTAACAAAATAAAGCTAAAATAGACTGTATCAATAAAATGATTTCGGTCAAAACCAAATTTGAGAATTTTGTTATGGTTTCTTATGTGGATCCAAGTCCGTAAAGGGACAAGCTAGTGTATCCTTTAGGGTATTCCGATCTGAGTTTGGAATCCATATTGTTCAAGAATTTCTTTTATCCCGAATCGAGCACCATGCAATCGATTCTTTTCTATGATGGATCTAACCCAAGGATTCCATCAGCAGAGAATTACGAAAGATTGTATCCATTTGTCTGTTCTTTGGGGTCACGGTACGTTCTATGAATGGTTAGTTATCCCTTCGAACTAACTAATGCCCCTGCATATTTCGTAGACCGGATGACCCGAGTATTTTGTGAAGTGTTGAATAAGTTTGTTCTCGTATTTAATTGTTGATATTCTGATTTGGTAAGCCAAATAAGGAATTGATATTCAGTTTGATCTAATAAAACATTTCTCTATCTTTCTATGTTCTTTTTTTGTCTCCCTGTCTAGCAAATTTCGGGGATGAAATTTTCTTAAGGGGAAAATCTATAACGATCCCGTTTTTAAGCCAAATTTAATTTAGTAATTAATATAAATTATTGGATTAAATTGTGAATTAATTTGCAAATTTTCCAAATAAATAAAATATATATTTGTTTTATATAGATTGTAAATAGAATTTTAATTTGAAATTCAAAAATAAATATTTTGAAAAATAAATTGGGTTTGAAAAAACTATATTTTCAATTAATAAAAATTTATTTTCTAATTATATTTAATATGCATTTTGATTTGGAAGTTATATTTGAAATTTAATATAATAATTTTTCAAGAACAATTTAAGGGTTAAATTCTAATATAATGTATTTATTTTTACTTATTTCTGTAATTAGTTTTAAAATCATTTTCTTAAGGTTATATAAATGTAAATAAAAGGAAAAGTTTAAATATGAAAATATAAAAATAAAAAATAAGTTAATATAAATAGAAAAATATAATATAAAATTTTATAAAAATATATTTAAACATATAAACACACGTGTAACATTTATAATATGCAAAATTGACAAGTGTAGAAATTATAATATGGAATTAAGCATGTGTTAGCTAAATACAACATGTATTAACAAGTGTCCTCAATTCTTTTTATTTTTAAAAATTTATGAATAAAGTGAAAACAAGTTTATATATATATATATATATATCACTCTCCTCCTTCTTTTTCATTTTTCTTTGATCTAATCAAAACCAAGATCTAGAGCAAATTCAACAAAGAAATCAAAAGATCATTCAAATCAAATAGCAAATTTTTTTTATCTCAAAACTAGTAGATAATCTCAAACCTGGAAATCAAACTAAAAATCAAAACAAAAGCTTCAGCTCATAAACAATCAAGTTCAGATCAACAAGCAAGATTCAAGATCAAAGTTCAACTCAACAGTCAACAGCTTCAGTTCCAATATTAAAATCCAGATCTACATCAGATTCCAGATCAAATAAGCAATATGCTCTCTGTTTTACATCAAAACAAGTGAGTAAACTTCACCTTTAAACCAAATCCTCTATATTTACCTTTGTCTGTGATGATGGATGAGATTAATAACTTGGAAATGTGTTTGTATGAATGAAAATGTGATGCATATACATATATATAAAGATATATGTGTGCATGTATGTGTGTATACCCTTTGTTATGTTCACAGACTCAAGAATCCTCAAATTTATTTATATGCCTTCACTTAAACAAATTCAAGCTATGATTTTTGAAGAGAAAAGGATTATAACAATGTAATATCAACTTTAAAAAATGGTTTCAAGAATTTATATTAACTATTTCAAAAATGATATATTACAGTAAAAATCAAATATAAGTCGAAATTTGATGATCATAAATTCATGTTCGGATTTCATAATCGAATTCGTATTAGAAAATAATGAATTTAGAAAATGGTTTCATGATTTTTAAGTTTGTATATATCGAGATATCTTGAGATGATCAGTTTTTGGTTTTTCGTCAAATTTCGACGATCGGCGAGGTAATAATCGTCGTGTTTGATGCTAAAGGTAGAGGGAAGGTTGGAGATCATCGGAAAAATGGTCGGAGATTTTATAAGTAATCGTGGTGGCGAAATGGTGATGATTTAGGGTTTAATAGTCTGGTTTGGTCGATGTTGTTGTCAGAGCAGATTCGTTGTTGTTGGAACGTCGGACTGGCTTAGGGGTGGTGGGATCGAAGTGTTGTGTCATGGCGCATCTCTGATTGGGTCAATGAGGTTCCAGGTGACCGGATTTAGGTGATTCGAGGTGGATTGGTGACTGGGTTTTGTTCCAGGTGATGTTCATCCTTTCTCGATTCGATTTTTTGGTTATCTCGATAACCTGGTTGGTCGGAAAGGTCAAGTGTAGTGACGTCGACTTGATGGCGTCCTCGGTGATGATCGAAGCAATTCCGATCATCTGTGCACGTGCACGATTATGTGATGTTGTCAGTGGTATGCTATAGGAAGAAGAAGGTGTGGAATCGAAGTTGATCTTGGGAATGTGGCTTGTTGGCTCGAAGACGCTCATGAGTGTTTTAACTATATGAATGTTTTAAATTTTAAAAAAATAAAGTAAAATTTAAAAAGGAAAGAAAAGAAGAACTCGGGAATAGGCTTGGGTGTTTTGGGTTTTGTCTCGGGTAGATACCCGAGACTGTCTCGGGTTTGAAATCTAAAAAGTGTATTTTCAAGTTTTTAAAGGTTTGAATAAATCTTTACCCATTTCTTTAATAATTTGTGTTTTATTTAAGTTTGGAAGTAGACAAAGTTTTAAATAAATTATTTTGAAATTAACCAAGTTTAAAGTGTTTTAATATATATATATATATATATATATATATATATGCTTCCATTAATTTATTCTTAAGCCTATATTACTTAATTAAGAAGTGAATCAAAAGGATAAAGATGTTTTTATTTGTTAATTAACTTAAGGATCTAAGTTAATTTATGAAATTCGTTTCAAAGATTAAAGGTTTAAAGCTAAATGTTTTAAAGATTAATTATTTTGGTTAATTATATATTAAGTGATTAATCTATGTGATTCCTAATTGTTTTCAAATGGAATTTGTTATTGTAATTAATTAAGATAAATGGGTTATCTTAAGTTTAAAGGATCATTAATTTGTAATTTAGTGATAACTACTTAATTAAAGGTTAATTAAATAATAATTAAATATTAATTAATTTTTAATTAATTTTTAATTAAAAGGTTAATTTTTTAATTAATTAATTGATGAGACTAATTAAAGGTTAGTTAATTAATAATTAAGGGTTAATTTGTTATTAATTAAGGGTTAATTAAGGTTAATTAATATGATTAATTAAGGGATAATTAATTAATTAAGGATAATTCATTAATTATTGGTTAAGTAAATAATGATTAAAGATTAATTAATCAAGTGATTAAAAGATAATTTCTTAATGTAAGTAATTAAAGAGTTAATTTGTTAATTAATTAAGGGTTAATTAATTTATGAGATTAATTAATAATTAAGGGTTAATTAAGTGTTGACTCAAGGGGTACGGATTTGCGGGTCGTTACATTTGGATTGTATTGAATGCCTTGAATTGTTTGATATCTCTGATATGTGATGTTCTGTGATATGATTGTTTCGGATTGAGCTGTGATGAATATAAATTATTTAGCTATGATGAATTTACATATTTAACTGTGAATGGACGATAAGCGTTACAGGATTATACTGCTTATCGATATTGTTGTGCTTGAACTGATGATGGTTAAGATATTTTATTGTTGTGTGCAAAACCCCTGGACAACACACACACACACACAAAAATATGGATTTCACAGGAAATTGGTTAAGTCATGGGTGTTTTGAATTTAATACTATATTATTCAAAATGGTGAAAGAATTTCAAAGTGAATTTTAAATCCAAAATGGTTTGGAAGTGAAATTGGGTTAAATATGAAAGGAGTTTTGAAGTTAAAAATTATTTTGAATGGCTTGTTAAAGTTTTGAAATTAGAATAGTTTAATTTGAATTTGAATTCAAGATTTTGAAGTTGAATTCTATACACACACACACAGATATATATATATATATATATATATATGTATATTTGGAAACTATGGTTTAATGGGATTATACAGGTTATATGGATTTTAAACCATTTTTAAAGTATTTTAAATGAACTATTTTTAGGAATTTAAATTTAACTTGCCGAGAGTACGGCAGTTCACTGATTTTTCAGTTTATACTTTAAAAGGCTATAACTTGAGCAAATTTAATCGGATTTTTCCGAAACAAAAAACCTGTGTTTTCAAATGATAACATATTTCATATAAGAAAGAATTTCTAGTTTTTGTCGAAAGGATTTCGAGTTATGGGTAAATCAAATTTGAAATGGAAACTGTTTTAAAAGCTATGAATGAATCTTTGTTAAAGATTGGTGAGCCTTGTTTTCAAATTGAAGAGGATCTTAAAGGGTGAATCTTTTGTTTAAAAGATTTAAAAGTGGAAATTTGTTTAAACTATTCAAAAGGAAAGGTTTTGGGAAACAAATGTTAAAATGTTGTGACTTAACTAAGGTCCCAATATATCCATATGCTTTTTAAAATAAGCGCTCGTTATTCGGATTAGCCGGTAGAGGATTTTATGTCATAAAACCCATTACGAATAAATGATATGACGAAATGGATAGCAATTGAAGATGTTGGTTGAAGACCGGGTATTTTCAAGAACGAAAGGATTACCTGTCGAATGCCTCTGCATTGAGTGGCTCCGGTATATAGATCTCCATATGTGATGGGGAGTCCGGTCGGGATTGTGGATATCCGGATTTGCAAGACTTCTTTTAAAGTGCCTTCGGTTCCATTCAGACCCAGGATGGACTTGTATGGACGTATGTCTGACGTTACACTTTGAAATATAAAGCTGGTTTCTATCAAATATATTTTTGCTTGGTGGCGGAGAATTTATTCTCTTAGCTTAACACCCTTCTCTGAGACGTACGAGCTCAGAGATCATGTAGTTGATGGTTATTAGTGATATATTCCCAATTTGGTAATGTGGCATGCTAAGTGCTGATCATTGGTTGATCGAAGCATGGCTTTGTGAAAAGTGTAGCTTTGTAGGACGAGACTTCATCGAACCTCGCACCCCGGAAATGGTCGAAACAGGAAGGATGCAGCAAGGTTACGAGGGTCGCGCCCCTTAGGGTATGTGCATTTCCTTCTGGATAAAGAGTGGTATCATGGTATGGAGCCCAGATATTTAACTTATGTAGTTGTTGGAATTTGTTGGTGAATCCCGGGATAAGGGTCGGTGACGACCGGGGGATGGCATACTCGTGACAGTTAGTTACCTAGTTACAGAGGTAACCCGGCCTTGTGTTGGCAGAGATCCGGTTAGGTTCTCGGGGTGTCCCTCCAGAGGCGTACCCATTTTGGTAAGGAAGTTACTTAGCCTTGACCATTTGTTGGAAATCCAATCTCCCAATACGAGCCCTTTACGATTTCAGTTGTATAACCTGCCATTCTTAAATGATAGCTATAGCGGGCATAATATAATGGTACCTATGCTGGCTAAGATTAATATTATACTTTCGAAATGTTTTCCACACTATGAACTAATAATAATATCAAAAAGGATTTTCACATGTCAACCATGTTTGACTATCATAAGGAGAAATCTCCTCCAAGTGTGCGATTGCATTGTGTGTGTGGCGGGAGGCCTTATGGTATTTTCATTTTCCAAAAAGCATAGCGGATTTCTTTTTATTTCCTTTTCTCTTTGTTAAAACAACTATTTTTGTTTGCTCACACCAGTCCCATGACTGACCTGGAGTTTATTATTCCCTTTCTAAACTCTAGGTGCCCATAATTTTCCACACGGGCAGCCTAGAGTCAGGTTATCAGATAGTCAGCTAGTAGGTGTCGCTTTTGGAAATCTTTGGAGTCTGTGGATATGGTATTTCTGCACCGAGTTTGCTGTAAGTTCAGCATGATGGTGGTTCTCGCTTTTGGTTTGGAGCTTTGGAGTTTTGACATTGAAGATGTTGTCTTTCCGCTGTTGTTGCTGTTGTTTTCCGGTGTTGTGTTTTTTCCGCTATTGTATATATCTCTGATAATGTTGATCATTTCATATTATATCCATGTTGTAATCAATCGTCGTGTATCAATAAAATTTATTTCATTTCTGTTTCCGCTGTGTTATTATCACCTACTGTTGTTATAAGCTCCGATGAATCGGATTTCAACGTTTGAATCTGCGGCATTCGAATACGAGTGATGTATGGATGTCGATTTTCGAGCGTCGAAATCTGGGTCGTCATAATTTACTCTCTTATTTTGGCAATATGTTGATGGTAATAAGACATACTTGATTTAGCTATGCCCCCAATGCCTTCTGTAAGCTTTTCCAAAACTCGGTAGTGAACAACGGGTCTTCATCAGTCACAATGCTCTTCGACACACCCTGGAATCGTACTATCCATTTCACATACAATTCAGCCAGTTTGGCTGTCGTTCGACTTCATTTACCGGGTGTAAATCTAGCTCTTTTGGTCAATCAATCGAATAAGTCCCAAATGCTTTTATACTCTACTTTGGTCCTTGATAATTCATTAATGAAATCCATCAAAACTTGTTCCACTTCCATTGGGGAACATCTTGCAGTTGCATCTAACCACTAGGCTTCTTTTGCTCTACCTTAACGAACTAGAAGTTCCTACACTTCGAGATGAATGTTACAACGTCTTTCTTCATCCTTTCCCAATAACAGGTCCGTTTCACATCATGATACATCTTATTACCATTGGGATGGATAGTCAATCTCCAATGATGGCACTCTCATAGTACCTTATCCATCAACCCATCAACATTAGGAACAAATAACCTCTCATCTTTATGGAGCCAACCATCTTGGTCAAGTCTGTACTGTCTTGTCTCTTCGGACTCTCCTATATCTTCGATCTTGGCAATTATCTCAACACCACTGACTACTACCAATCCGCTTAATCAGATTAGGCCTGATAGCCAAGCTCACCAATATCTATGGCTCTAACTCACATCTCCTTTGGAAATCATAACCAGTAATATACTCTAACCGTATTCACTCTAGGAACACATCTCCCAAGCTGGCATATCTTGTATTCAATGCATCGGCAATTGCATTCCCTTTTCCCAAATTATATGCAATATAGAAGTCATGGGAGGCTAGGAACTCTTACCATTGCTACCGATGAAGGATAAGTTCCTTCTTCAAAAAGAGGTACTTCAATGATTTATGGTCGGCGAATACCTTGAACCTCTCTCTTAAAAGACAATGCCTCCAGATCTTTAGTGCAAACACAATCGCTACTAATTCCAAATCATGGGTCGGCTATTTTTTCTTATGTGACTTCAATTGTCGACTTGCATATGCAAAAAATTTGCCCCTCTGCATTAATACCGCACTCAATTCGATACCACAACCATCAGTATATATCTTGTCTCTTCATTCCTACCCAGAATGGTCAATACTGATGTACTCATCAGCTTCTCTTTTTGACCCACGAATGCATGCTTACATCTCACATCTTAGGTAAAAGTTTGGTTCTTTCACATCAACTGAGTGAATGGTGTGGCTACTTTAGAGAAGCTTGGATGAATTGTCTATAATATCCATCAAACCCCAAGAAATTTCTCACATAAATAGCGTTTTAGGTCTAGTCTAATCTTAAACTGTTGGGACTTTTATAGGATCCACAGTAATGCCCTACTCAATAATAATGTGTCCCAAGAATCTCACTTTCCTCTTCCATATGTGACACTTTGAAAACATTTCTTTCAATTGGTGCTCACTCAACACCTCCAGCACGACCCTCAAATGTGTCTTTTGTTCCTCCGCTGTCCTTGAATGGACGAGAATATCACCGACGAACACAAGCATGAATTTAATTGGTTAACCCTCGAAGACATGGTTCATAAGATCAATAAAGTATGCATGCTCACTGGTTAGCCTGAATGGCATAACAAACCACTTATGGAAACCTGACACATACAAAATGCTATAATCAAACACTCTCCTTTTCTACTCTCAGTTAGTGAAATCCTACCGCTAGATCCAACTGAGAAAACACTCTAGTGCCATGAAGTTGATCAAGCAAGTCATGAATACGTAGTAGTGGATATTTGTTCTTCCTTGTCACTTTATTCGGCTCATGGTAATTAACACACTACTTAAAGGAACCATCCACCTACGTGGCGAACACTATGGGCGCTTTCCACCTAGAAATACTCCTACGAATGAACCCTCATCGTAATAGGTCGTTCACTTGCACCTTGAGTTTCCACTGCTCTCGAGGTGCCATCCTCCTTCAAGGCATCACTATTGGTCTGAGATCTTTCACTAAATCAATATGAAACTCGATCTTTGTGTGTGGCGAAAGCCCAGTCACCTCCTAAGATACGTCCGGAGACCCCCTAGCTATAGGGATTGAAGATGGCTCATTATATGGGATATCGAGTGAATATAGAAAACAGACCATCATATCATCATCTGGTAGACATCCCAATACTACCTTTTGTCTATCATCTATCCCTATTCTCACCAACGACCTCTCACAATCCACCATCACCCAATATCCATGAAGTCGGTCCATTCCTAATATAATACCAAATTGAATGAAACCCAAAACAAGGCAATCACAATCATAAGAACATCCATGACTCGATAAGTCCAAACCACAACAAACTATACACAGGCTAGTAGAACCTCAATATGGTTCATCACAATCAAAGGTCGATAAACATTTTCAGGCTTCAATCCTAATCTATCAACCAAGTCACTAGATACGAAGGAATGTGAAGCCCTAGTACCAAACAAAAAATTTATGGGAACATCATAAATGGAAATAATATCTTGAATAAAGATGTTCTTCCCCTTCACTTTCACCGATGGAGCACTAGAAAAAGTCAAGACATTATTGAGAGCATATGCTATCGCCATCTTCTTCTACTTCAATGACTCTGGACAGTCCTTCTAAATATGACTAAGCCCTTTTCAATTATAGCAGTTTTTCCCTTTAGCTTTGTAATCTCTACTGTAATGACCCTTATAACTGCACTGGTAGCAGAACACCATAGCTTTGCTCTTCTTTTGGCCATCCTTACAGTGAAATTGCTTCCTCTTCTTGTTATTCCACTTCTTCTTGCCTCCCCCACCTATTTAAGGCTTTGGCTCTTCTTTAAGAATAACAATCTTCGGCTTCGAATAAAGACTCTCATGCCTTAGGCCCTTCTCGACTATAACGTCAAAAGTCTCATCAACGTTACCCGCAAGCCTCTCTTCCAAGTAATCATTCAAGCAATAATGAACTTCTCATTTTTTTTAATTGAGTGTCTATTAAGGACATCCATACTTTGATTAGGCATCAAACTCAGCAATGTACTTGAAGACACACAAGTCTCTTTGCTTAAGATCCGCAAACTTATGGAACAAAACTGACTTTAAGCTATGGGAACAAAAATTTCTTTGAATCTAGCTTTGAACTAGTCCTATATGAATTGGTCTTCGGGAGTGGCAACCTTTACAGTGTTCCACCAGATCATAGTTCACTATTGAAGCTGTCAAGAAGCTATTTTCCTGTTCATAACATCATCCAGGTTTAAGTTATTGAAAATTCTCTTACATGTGTTAAACCAATCATGCACATCCATCCCTAAATACATTCCTTAGAACGGTTTTCCATCTATACTAGCGAAGCCCTTATTCAGCTTAGGGAAATCGGCTCTAAGCACGTACATTGGAGAACCACCATCAATGGCAACATTCAAAGTAGCTATTTGAGTATTTTGTAATACATCATGGTATTGAGCATCGTCTATAAGTCAAGATTAGCAGCTCTTGAGCCAGCCCCTTCTTCGACTCCAAAATGGAGTTCCTAGCATTATTCCTTGTTTGACAACCCACCTTTCAATCTATATTAAGGACGTTTAGTCTCTCTATCGAGAATTTTGCTTAAGTAGACTCATGTGTGCAATGTGACTTCATGCTATATCTACACCACTATACAGTTTTGAAAACCAAAATATATAACAAGTACACGCTCTTATACACACACATACGCTCTCTCTCTCTCTCTCTCGATCCAGTCTATGGTGTGAAGTCCTATCCTATCTCTACTGGATCATGGTATCCTTAAGTTAAACTACACAACCTAAGCTCTAATACCAAATATGACAATCACCCTACACCATCGACTCCCAATATACGTGTATTGTGCATTGCAACGCTGCTCAACCAATGTAAAACGGTAGTCAAGGTTGTAGTATGGTGAATCGATCATCACAAAACCTGTCATATATCTCATAGAACATCGAATAAAATATAATAATAAACATCTCAGATATAAAACAGATGAGAAAGTAATAACTAGGTGAATCATAGAAATCAGAGTACTCAGATCCATACGGTATTCAATATAAGTGATAGAGTTATACATCTAGTAATAACTCATAAGTAGACCGTGTCTAGATAATAAAGGCACTAGAAAGCTCCAGTTTGCAGCAGAATAACAAATCATAATAAGTAAATGTAGTAATACAAGAGTATAACCTCCTGCTTGTCCTCTGTCCAACTCCACATGCTCAACGAACCTGATATTCCTAATCTACTCATTTAAGAGTACTCGAAATAATAGGAAGCAAAATCCCGAATTAGACAATAGTCTGGTGTAAGCGACAGAAAATCCCAAATACTAAAAATTCAATATACTTGGAAAAATGGTATGGAAAATCATCCCTGACCTGTCCCTGCATCTACAGAATTAGCATATAACGTAAAATATACACTACTCTACATCATGATCGTCATGATGTACGATACTTCAAAGTACTAAGGGGTCTCTCAGTATCTACATCAATAACATCTGCATCATGTGACATCCCTAAGGTGATAAGCAAATATTGCATCCATCATCTATCCTTGCATTCACTCACTCAATGTGTTTGGATATTAGATAACTTGCCTAAGCCATCAAGCTCGGAGCATGACTACCCATCTTGATAGTCAATGTCTTGCTTTCATTAAACTCTAATCCATGCCACCAAGTAGGCTAGGAACTAGACTAACCATCACGTTAGTCCGGGGTAATCAAACCTCTCATCTAAAAGGGGAGCCATTATGCTCCAAGAGCCATCATGCCCCAAGTGCATACCACACTTTATGAGTACTCTGAAAACCCTCGAGTATCAATAATCCATTTGTATACCTCATCCATAGTAGAGCTCATCCTGGAACTATCCTTACAACCCCCATTTAAAGTCGTCGTGGTTGTGAACAATTCCTGATAACCATCACTAGTCATAGAATATCATCATTTGTCTCATAACATTCCTCAAACAATGCCTTCGATCCAACTCATAGTCGCCTACTCTACATCTTGAAGTACATCTATTTATGATTAAAGCCATCACTTCCCATCACAGAATCATCATCATCGAACCACACATCGTCATCATCAAAAATCTCCACCAAACTTTATGGCACAATACTGACCCAACGCTTAGCCCAAAGTAGAAGCACTTAGAGCTCAAAGTAGGTATAAACATGAAGACTCAAAGCATTTATCATTGTGGCTCAAAGCAAGCACATGGAAATTTGAAGCCGCCTTGCAAACCCCCATCACTGAACCATGCAACACCGAACCATAAAACTTGATCCATCACCACCGAACCAATTCTCCACCAATCCATGCCTACCTCGATCCAACACTTACCTCCATTTCCCAAAACTAAGTACAACATCGCATCTTCATGGATCGATATTGATTCAAGAGCATCGGTCCAACAGTTAGCAAACTCTTCAACTTTGCTCCACTGATCCAATATCTAGCACGAACCAAGTAACCCTATGGATCGACACCGATCCATGGGAATTACCGGTCCCACACTTGCTATTTTCTATCTTCCCTACATGATCCATGCATGCTATTGAGCGACCCAAATAAAACACTCTAAAACTCAAAGCGATCCATCTAAAGACACGAACACACCTCGAAGCACACTTCCACCGATCTATAGTCTCCATATTACCACCAATTCATCTTCAGTTGGTCATAACTCAAGCAGACGAATTCCAAATGACTTGAAACTTAAAATGTGGCTTTTGGGGGTCCTTCTTGACCTACCCTATGGATCGCGTATCATTTGGAAAAATTGACCTTTATGGGTCATCGCCGATCTATAGCTTATTCCTACTACTAAATCCCTATTCGATTGGCATTTTCAACCATTTAACCAACATACATTCAATACAATATAACTTAATAAGTACGCATCTATAGACATCAAAGTGATGCCTAAATCTAAAGAAGAGGATCCATAAGGACAAGGAGATCCATAAGAACAAATATTTTCTTTAGCGACCCGAAATTTCGAACACTTCGTACTTAAATATCTAACTTATTTAAATATTTGAATTCAAATTTTAATGTGATATGATTATAAAACCTTATTAAACACTTTTCAATTAATGACTGATGTTAGAAAAATTAATTTTGAAATGTGTTTACAAAATATACAATTAGAATAAATACTGAAATGTGACCAGAAAACTTTGTTAAAAATAAACTTTTTATACAATACAAGTTGTGTGAACATATTGCAACTTGAATAGTTATCATGTATACAATTTGTGCGAACATTTTGCAACTTGAATAGTTATCATGTGCAAACATTTGATAATAATAATGCATATCCTTATATTAACTAAATAATTAATTAAACTAAATTTGAATTAGTAAAAGTAAGTGAAAACATTAAGGACAAAGGGACCCTTAAATCACTCCTTAATTTAAGGGAATTATGGTTGTGTAAGAGCATGGCTTAGATGTACCTTAACTTCATGGTTAAGGAGGTGTTTTTACTAACTTTTCCACTCAAATCCTAAAATTTAAAATAAACATGCATATGCACTTCATTTCTATACAATTCATTTCTAAGCTCATCTTCACTTCTTCCTCTTCATGACTTCTTTTCTTCCACTCTCCTCTTAATGGTCATGTGCTTAATATAATGGTTTTGGCCTTAGGTCCGTAGGCTTAAGGAAGTTAAAGGTGATGGCTTTGGCCATGAGTATGGGGTTGTAGATGGTCTTGGACGTGTGGAAAAGAAGGGAGGAGGAAGTGATTGCGTAAATCTGGAAGGAGATGAAGGCCTATGGCTGTGACCTATGGTGAAGGCGGAGGGTGTGCGGTTTAGGGGAGGAAGGAATGGATTTTAGTGATTTTAGGATGAAGTATAAAATGATAGAAGAAGTGTTGTTTGAAAAGAATGTTGGTTGGAAGAAGTATGGTTTGATAAAAATGAGTAAATCTCACTTTGATTTGCACTATTTTTTGTTGAATGTTAAGTTGAAATATTGCTTAAAAATGTTAGCTAATCACTTATTAAATTGATTGCTAATTCACCCGATAATGTCACTTGAAATATGGTCAAAATGTAACTTGCTAAATCACTCGATAAATTTTTATCAAATTTTTTATTAAAATGCATACTATATATTAATAATAATATATGCTAACTATTTAACGTTACACCCTTGAATATATGTTTTATTAGATATGTTAATGGATAAAATAGTTGTTGATTAAACCATTGGATTGTGATAAGTTAATATGGAAATTAATAATGAACAAATGGTTTAAATACATATGTTTATGTACGTTATAAATGACATGGTTTGAACTTGTAAAGATACAACTATTTAAAAGTGGATAACACTAAATATTGCGTTGAATACGGAATTATCCGTATAGCGATAGTTGTTATAACTGCGCTTTGAATCCCTTAAATTATAATGTGAAAATGGTGATTTAATAACATATCTTATTAATAACTTGTTTGTCTATTATCTACACTTCTGTAAGTGTTTTGAACAACAAATAATATGTTTTGGAAGGTTATAGAAGAAGTAAATCAAAGTAACAAAAGATTGAAGTAAAAAAGTTGCTATAATGACATTTTTAAAAATAGCCCGTCTTTGAAAATCACACGCATTTTTGTGGAAACTTTCTTAGGAGTTTCTTTATCAATTAATCAAGTAAATAATATATTATTCTCATTGGAAAGTTTTGAAGCCTAATTCACTTGATAGCTAGTTGAACGAAGTGCAAAAGTTATACGAAATAGTCGTTATAAGTGTAGTTCGATAAAATACCCTATTTTCGAGAAATTCTATAAAATAAGTAAAAGACATATTTTAGTATTTTTCTGCATATTTTAAAGTACCCAAAGTATACTAACTATTGTAAAAGGAATGGATCTAAAATCCATTGCCCGGGCATTGAAATCTGGGCTCAAAGTTGTAGCAAAACAATATTGACAATAGTAACAAAATTTTAAATAGCATTTCTAGAAATTCTACCTTTTCTATTTTGAAATATAATTGTTTAAAAATGATATTTAAAATATATATTTTTATATAATCCTATTAGGGTTGTTTTTAAATTGTAAAAGAGTGTTTTAAAATTGGTTTCAAGTTTAAATATATCTTTAACAATGAATTATGAACTTTTAAACTAAGTAACTTTTAAAATTAAAACCTGTTTTCCTATATATTTCAAAATTCCTTATTTCTACATAATATTCTACATAAATAACCATCATATAGTTTAAACAATTTTAAAATTATTTTTACATATTAATAAGTATTTTATAGATACACACACACATAAGTTTTAAATATTAAACTAAGTATTTTATAAATATAATAAAGGGAGTTTGGATTTTAACACTTAAGTATAAATTGTTTTATGGAATCAACTAGAAGTGTATTGCCTTAATTAATAAGTATGGATATGCTTTGACCTTTAAACAAATGTTTAAAGTTATCAAAAATAGTTTGGGTTATTGTAAATAGTGTTTTTAGCAAGACTTGTTTTTAACCCTTATTATTAATTAAACTTGAGAGTATAATTAGATATTTACTAATTGATATTTAGTAGAAAAATAAAATTAAATAGTTTTAGGTAGTTTTGATAAATGTTTTGAACAACACTTGTCTTTAACCCTTAAATATAAATAAATTTTTAAGAAGGGTGTTTTAAAGAGTAATGTTTTCAAAGTATAAAATGTTTGGGTTTGTTGTGACAATTGTTTTTGGAAACACTTGTCTTTAACCCTTAAATGGAATTAAAAATTGAAAAGGAGAGTTTTAAAGATAATGATTAAATGGAATGGTTTTGGGTTTGTGGTAAACAATGTTTTAGCACCCTTAAATGGAATTAAAAATTGAAAAGGAGAGTTTTAAAGATAATGATTAAATGGAATGGTTTTGGGTTTGTGGTAAACAATGTTTTAGCGACATTTGTTTTTAAACCCTTGAATTATATTTTATAAGAAATATTATAAATCTTTAACAACGGAATTTTAAAGATAATAACAAGTATTGAAATTTTTTATAAAGTGATTAAAAACATTATGTGTAATGACCCGTAATTTTCCATAATTTAAATTAGTTAATTTAATATGATTTTAGTAATTAAATTTTGGAAGAAATAAAATTTTGTAATTTATTAATGAAGTAATAAATAGAATGAAAGATAACCATGTTAATTTAAGACAATTATTAATAACTTGATTGAAGTTCCAACCAATCGAAACAATTGAATGGTATAACTTGGTCATAAATTTAGTATAAGAAAACAAATGTAAAAATGAATTAATTTATGAGATAATACATAATTAATGGTAATTGAATAAATTTAGTGTTAGGAAAATAATTAGAACATTTGGTTGAAATAATAAACTTATTAATCTAAATAAAAGTTAATTGGTGACAAACTATTATATGTTACCTATTTATTTAACCTATGAAATTAAATTTGAATTTATATCATAATAAATTGGATTTATTGCAATCGAGTGTAATTAAATGTTACATTAATGTGAGTTAGTAAAATAACTGAAAAGTGTGAAGGTAATAAAATAAATAGGAACGTTAATTTTATTCATAAAGCAATGATTGATTCAATAAAAGAATGCGACCAAGATAAATAAATCAATTGGGATTTTAAAATTTGATTAATGTGTGAAATTGAAAAAATTCAATATAAATGGAAATATAGTAGTAATACAAATAAAGATGAAAATTGGAGAATATTAATGGAATGAAAGGCAAACAAATATTAACTTTGCTATTTAGGTAATAATCGATTGAAAATATAAAATTTGAAATCAAATTAAAACGATTTATTGGAATTAAATTATAATTAATTGGATTTAATTACAATTGAAATTGAACACTGCAATTTGTAAAATTTTAAACACTAAATCGACGCGTAAACTTGTTTTGAATCATTACAAATGTCTAAGTAATAAAATATGATGAAATTTGTTGGTTAATAACTACTGAATTAAACAGTGAATTAATTAACTTAATATTAATTTATTTAATTAGCGTGAAAATAGCCATTTTGGCCACTGACTCGGAATTCGATGAAACCAGTTTCATCAAATCCACAACAGTGAATTATTGTAGGATTTCAAGTTTTGTAACGATCGAACTTGTCGTTTGATCGTACGGGCTAGAAACGTCTAGAAATCAAATTAATTAAAATCAATTGAAATCAATTTGAAATAAGTTGATTTTAACATAATATCTTCATATGATGGAATTAGGACTTGAAATCTGTTCCTTAGAGTTTAAAATCATCAAAATCATCTTTTTTGATATATGGGTTGACCCCTTTTCGTTCTGGAGGCAGAACGGGCTTTTCGGGCCATTTATCGTTCCAATCCAAATCGGTCTAGTCCATTCTTTTCTATTTTCAGCTAAACCTATAAATAGCTCGTTATAAACCCTAGGTTGTTTCTTATTCTCATTTGTCTGTACGTATATTTTCTTCTCAACTCCTTATTCTAATGGCAGACAAATAAATTCTCCGTTCAATTTAAAATCAAATTCCAAATCAAAAATTAAAACTCCTCAAACAATATCAAATTTTATATCGTTTCGAAGCTCTCGACAAGCACAACCCAACTTGGTCAGAATTGCTCGAAATACTCAGGGTCGTTTGTTGCGTCACGATCAACTTCGGTTGATCCTCAAATCAGAGGTACTGGAATATGGAGATGGTCAAGGGGGAGGCATCGGTGTTGTTTGTTTGGTGGTGTGACGGCTAGATTGGTCGATTTAATTGGATTAGGTTTGGGTATAAGCGGTGGCTGCTAGCCATCGCCAGCGAGACGGTGGCGCTGGGGGCACGCGAGAGTGGTCGCGTATGTGGTCGGCGCGTCGGAGGAGTGGCACGTGGCCCTTGAGGGCACTGGTGGGGAATTTTTTCTGGCTGCAACGACCTGGTATTTTCAACCATTCGCATCCGCACATGCCGAACTTGAATTGCATAAAATATCAGATTGTAAATTTAAATTTGGCAGAAACTCGGCATATACAGTAAATAAATCAATCACAGAATCACAGACACGGAGTACAGAGTAATATAATGCAGCGGAATATACAAATAGTAGTTCATAAAGCTACTATATAAACATCAGAGTTAGAAATAAAATACAACAGAATATCTCAAATACAGTGAAGTCTCCAGTACGAACAGATGACTTCTCTCAACTAATCAACTGAAAAAGCTGAATTGATTGTTGGATCTCCAAACGAAGCTCCAAACTCCACAGGTGGGTCTCAAATGCTGTATTACTCAGTCTGACTCGAGCGTAAAGCAAAACACAAAACACTCGAGTCAGGATTAACATTCTTATATCAATAAATCCAACTCAAGTGAAATATCAACCGAAATACAAGTAACTTAAAGGATGTTTGGGATAACCATCCTCTAAGGATCCATGGGACTATCTACAAGGTAGAAATATACACTATAACACCATGGTCATTTTCAATTAATTTATACTTCAAAACCATAATATCATTTTCATTTCAAATATATCGATCTCAAACTCGAATTTAATCACAAAATTAACCATTTACATTTCAATCAATTTCAAAATTCTAAATATTCAACATTTCAAACTGATTTTACGATTTCATATAGATTTGGCTTAATTTCATAATTATTTTATCTTGAAATATTCCCTCATTAGATTCAACATCATTTAAGTAACCTTACATTACATTTTACCAAATATTTTCTTTAATTTATTTAAACGTGAAATATTCATTAAATTACTTAAATCACAAATTTAGTTATAAAATCATATCTTAAAATTTCACATTTAATAGTTTCAAATCGATTTAATTAAGCAAAATTCTTAATTGAATACAATTTCAACAAAATTCAACTCATCTTCTCAACCTTAACTTATTCAAATTATTACCAAAATCTATTTTGAAATATAAATTTTAATACATACTTAAACATATAATATGCATTAAATCACTCTTAAATTATATTAAATATTATTATTAAATCTATATATAAAATTTCCATTTATATAATATTTAATAATCAATATTTATTAAACCATATATTTCTTTCCAAAACCATATAAGTTATTTTCAAAATATTTATATATTGACCAACGGTGTCTGTATATAATTTTCTATCCTATGGACAAGGGATACATATATTTATCATTTCAATCCGTAATTTAAATATATACGGGTAGATATCATTTCGACCCGCAATCCCAAATTCAATTCAATTGAAAATCGCTTGGGTTTATCATTTCAACCCATAATGATTTTCTCCTAATCTAAAGTCCGTTCGGCTATGTATCATTTTGACCCATAGTGAATTCTATACTAACAGGGAACTTGCAGAGTGGTGACAGATACGATAAAAATAATAACATACATATATCATAAATAACAATATAATATAAATAACAGGATATGGTGTCATATCCTACAGGTGAACAGTTACATAATAATAGCATATATATAACAATTTAAATAACTACAACATCATTTTCAATTGTCGTTTCAATTGAAGTCAAATTTAATAAATATAAGAACGTTAATCGTGAGTGATTGCTCACCTTCTGAGGCTAGAGAAGATAGACAATGGAATTGTGTTACGAATCCAAGCACGAATTCAAAGAAAATCAAGGTTGGCACGGATCGACGAACGAAGCTGTTAAATAAGAATGGACGAAATCAAATCAGAATAGGATCGATGAAGATAATTGGTACAAGTGACTTATAGATATATTGCTATACATAACTATATATATCAAGTCATATTCTAAATCCAACATATAATAAAATAAGATATATGTATATATTATATTTATTTACAAATCAATATTTATTTAAACATAGACATATATATATAACTGACATAACTAAATGACCACCTTTATAAAATAAAATACTGTAAGCACTATTTCATCTAAAAATGCACGTACTATTCCATATATATACGACCGCTATATACCTCTTCCGTTTTATTATCTTAAAATTTGTACGAATATACTTTGAAACCAAACATATATATAAACTAAAAAATGGTATAAAACTCACATAAGTTCATATTAACACACACACACACACACACACACACACACATATATATATGCATATTCTTACAAATCAGGAGTCATAAAACCTATAAATTATAAAAGTAAATACTGTAACATTTCGATTGAAATTCCCTAAATATAACCAATGTAAATTGAAAAGCCAAGTATCTAAAGTGTGATTATAAATTTTTATATTTGAAAACTAAATATATAAACTACACAGTCACACTTATATACATTGTTTTATATAGTTTGACAACTAATGCGTAGACAACTCATATATGTCTAAATATAACTATAAGTAGTGTATATAAAATTTTCACATAAGCTTCACATATACATACGTTCACTCTACTATAAGTAAAATATAACAAGTAACCACATATCTTTATGTAATACAATTTTATAACAACAACACTAGTATAACTCACATAACTAACATGTTATAATTTATACAAGTATCTACTTTATATTGAAACAAATGTATATTATAATTTGATCATAAAATTTGAAGTGTACATATATAACACTTTGCAAATTTATTATGAAATATATATATATAAAATCACGTTATCAAATGCATATAAACGATTCTAATCCAAAAATGTAAACTGTCGATGGTCCATACATACACCGACCAAAACATGTATGCGCATAGGCTAGTAATAATAAACATATAACAGTGTATACTATATACCGAAAATTATATATATTACAAATATATAACTCCTACACTGTTATATGAAAATATAAAACTATGTACAAAACAGAACAATATATATACAAGTTAAATATGTGCATAAATCAACATCAGCGTATGAATGCCTTTAATATAATATATAGTACATACTTCTTACATATATTCCTATCAGCAGAACAAAATATAAAAAGAAAGGGGGAGGAGCCAAGGACAGGGCTGCTGCACAGGGGATGTTCGGCATTAGAAGGCCAGAGGGTGGGACCGGTGGCGAGATGCGGTCAGATTTGGTGGAGGAGCTAGGTTGAACGGTGGACAAGGGAGGCTCGGTGATGATCGCTCTCGGTGGCGATGGTGTTGCTGGCTCCGGAGTGGATTAACGGTCGCGAGATGGGACAAGGAAGAGGGAAGGAGAGGACATGGAGGTCAGGTGGCTCGCGGCATGGGGTTGGTTGGCTCGATCGGGGCAGTGGAAGAGGACGTAGCCTGTTCCCGAGGTGATGTGTTGCGGCCATCGTTTTTGGTCGGAGAGGCTTAGTCCGAGCGCACGGGGTAGGCGGCAGCGACGATGTAGAGGCGGAAGTGTGGTGGGAAGAGGCGAGCAAGCTAATGGGTTCTGGGAAGAAAAAAAATGAAGTTTGGTTTCCTATATTTTTTCTCAAGATGACAGAGAGAAAAGGAAGAATATAAATAAAATAAAAGAACGGTCGAAATTTTGGGAATTTGAAGGGGATGGGTTAGCTTCAGGTACCGAGGGGACGTGAGCAATTAATATTATATTACGTTAACCATTCAAAAGAACTGGTCCAAAGTAAAAAGAAAACGAATGAATGAGTCGGAGATAAAATGAAATAGCACATATAATAAATTGACTATAGGAGCTAATAAAGCAATGACTGTTTGAATTCGACCATGGAAAAAATCGAATGGACAGAGAACCAAAGGTTGAAATTTCGTAACCGATACGCTACATGTTCCACTGTTTCCATCGCCTACCGAACTCCGAAGCACACAATGAATATACTACAGAGATCAGCATGATGAGACGATCAAAACGACATATAGATATCAGTGGTATAATTGAATAATAAAAATTTGAATTTCCGCTAGCGGAAAATGCAGCTAAAACATAGAAAATAAGGTCGACCGAGCTATAGAAGTCCGAATTTGATGAAACGAAATTTGACGTCTCACTCAGAAGAGGATGTAGAAATTTTCTATAGAAAATATTTAGATTTGGAAAATTTTCGTTATCATCAAATGTTAACTGATATAAGTTGAAATAGAATTACACAATAAAATAAGCTTTTATATTATATGATGAAAATTTATCATTTACTATGTTTTTAAATACTTATTCCAAATATAAATTTTTTATTTCAAAATTCAATTATTTAAAATTTCATAGAAATTCAGTTAAATATGTAAATAAAACCATTAAAAATTATTAAAATTTTATGGGTCGTTACACTGGCGGCTGAGGAAGGTCGAACGCAAGGCACTGTAGCTCGCGTGGATTAGGTTAGAATGCATGGATGATGATGCTGACATGTCGATTTAGGTGACTTCTTTTCTTTCTATTTTATTTCAATTAAATTTAATTTTCACTCGTTCTAACATCAATAACTTTCGCATACGAGGTCTGTTTTACGCGTGATTTTCTCTGCTAGGTTCGTATCGAAATTTTGGACATTATGGAAATGGATTGGATGAATTCTAAGACTGTTCAGATTTTGGTTTTAAATTGGATTTCTAATCGATTTAAATTCAAAGGTGAGTGTTTTAAGCCATTCAAAACTTCTAAAATTCCTTATGTTGTTAAATTAAATTTATGGTGTGATTGCAAATTTATTTATGGTTGTTGGTATATTTTAAATCATCAACTTTGTTAATTCAATTTTATTTGATTTAAATCGTTATTTAACTTATTATTGAATTTAAATTTCCAGTTAAATACCTGTTATTGATTTATCAATTATCTATTGGTGTTATTGATTGATTTGGATGATGATTGTGATGGATGTTGATTTTTGACATTGGATGAATGGATGTTGTATTTTATATCGTTATAAACTACAAGCTCCCTATGGGTTGAAATGATACATACCCGAATGATCTATAGATTAGGGAAAAATCATTATGGGTTGAAATGATAGACTCAAACAAATTTATGGATTTTAATATTAAATTCGGAATTGCGGTTTGAAATGATATTTAACCGTAAATTTTAAACTGCGGACTGAAATGATAAATATCTGTATCACTTGACCGTAGGGTAGAGAATTATATATGGACACTGGATTGGTTAAATTAAATGATTTTTGGATCTTTATTTTTGAATTAAATTGAATGATATTTTGAAATAAGAATTTGATTTATATAAATTGAATTATTATTGCAAATCAAGTTTATGTTGAAATGTGAATTGGTTTAAAGAGATTGCTTTAAGAAATTTAATTGAAATTTAAAGTTAAATTTTTAAGTATAAATAAAGTTCTATTAGAATTGAGTGATTGAATTTATTTGAAATATGACTTTGAAATATTTTAAATTGAAGTAATTCAAATTGATATTTGAACATGGATTGATAACGATATGAAATTCAATAGTTTATTGAAATTAAAATTGAAAGGTTTGAAATTTGGTTTGTTGATTTGGAAATTGAAAATGGTCCAAAGGTGTTGAAATGAAATGAATAGTTTAATTTGATATTAATTCCAATTCATATTTTAATATAAACTGTTTTAAAAATATACTATTTTAAAATTCTAATTATTAAGAATTTCAAATTTATTAAACTAGTTAACCGATATTAACTATATAAATTATTTTAACCTGTTTTAAACCAATTTATTTTTTTAAACTAAATTAACCATTTAATTTAATTTAAATCTAATTAATCTATTTTAATGCTATTTAATCTATTTTAATTATATTTAATCTATTTTAAATCTATTTAACTATCTTAAATCAAGTTAAACTATTTTTAATCTATTTTAAATTATTTTAGAGTATTTTAACTATTTAAACTATTTTAAATCTATTAAACTATTTATAACTATCTAAACTATCTTTCTAAATTTTAAACTAAAGATAGTAGATGTGTTTTATTCAAACCCTCGATTTTGAAGTGAATATGGTTAAATGACATTTTAACCTAAGTTGGGATTTAAATAACATATTTGAGTTAACATGATAACTTTGAAATGAGAATTTTAACCTATTATTGAAATATGACTTTTGAAAGGAAATATAATTTCGAAACTATGATTACAAATGAGATATGATGTAAAAGGTGAATATGATTTCAAAGTGAATATGTTTTCGAATTGATATGGTTTTGGAATTGAATATGATATTTTGATATCAATTATGAATGATTGTGGAAATGTAAAAGAACTATCTGGTGTGTAATAAGCGATTGGTTGTTAAAGGGATCAGGATCGGATATTGCCATACCCTTTGCCAATACCGAAAACCACTTTAATAACCGTGTACGTGGTGGAGATTCCAAAAATGAAGTAGGATGGTTTGGAGAATGATTTCTGTATAAGGTATGAAGTGATCCTGACTCCTGCGAGTCAGCTTGGATGTGAGTAAAATCAGGAGTCATGCTGGGCCAAGTGAGGTCATTCCTCCAATCGGGCACACTTCTTCGATACTATATTCCAACTTTGTGATTTGATTGGTGGCCACCTTTGATTTTGATTTGGGAATGTGTTCCGAAGTGGGCGGTAGTAGCTTTTATACGTTACCACCGGTCCGGATCCGCAAATGGTATATCTACCCTGGCATTTCCTCGTGTGTTATGTTCACATGCCCTAGAGCGTCTTCTACGAGTTTGTTTTGTACTGTACCTATGTGATGTCCTTTGGGTAAACCTCTAGTTTACGGAGGAGCGTACGACATTGTATAGACTACGGGAATATGTAAAATGTATTAAGGGAGATATGGGTAACGCCTTAACGTTATTCTAATACTTTTACTTTACTGTAGACATATTATAATAGCGTATTATACTACATAGTAGATAGTTTAACGGATCCTTAGGAGATGCGAATTCCTAACATCTCTTAAGTTACTACACTCACGTTAGACACTGGATAGGAGATGTCAAACCCTATAAACATCTTTGAAGCCGTCACATGCATATTTACCGTTGATTTAACTTACATAAGTTCTTTTAGTTCTGACTCGAGTGTTTTGTCTTTTCAATTCGCTCAGGTCAGCCTGAGCATTTCAGGATTTGAAGAGTTATTTTCTAGAGGATAAAGACGAAGATTTGTACAAGAATTATTTGTTAGATTCTGCTGCATCATGTTGTTCCGCTACATTTATTTTATTTATTCTTGTTGTCTGTAACTCTGATTATGTATTGTATAAGTATAATCATGCTTATTTTGTAAACAGCTTCATGAACTGTTATTTGATTATTATATTTTGTCATTCCGCTGTGAGATTCTGTATTTGTTCTATTTATTTTCTCTTTTTCTTATTTACCCCAATAACAATCTGCCTCTTTGTATAGTTTGAGCTGGCATGTATGTCTGCTTAAAACGTCCAAAAAGACAGGTCGTTACAGTATATGTTTAATTTATAAGAGAAAAGGAGTTTATTATAGCAATATTCTGGTAGTATTTATTTTAATCTCTTTGATTATATTTCAAGTAAGTAAAACTTTTTAAATGATTTATGAATACACTTATACCATTGGAATAAGTATTAAAAGAATAAATGAATAGTTAAATTTGTAAAGACAAGTATATATCTTTTGTAGAGAAATTAAATATATTTTTACACACACAAGTATATGAAGGAAGTTTTAATTAATAAAGGAGTATCAATTAGTAAAGGAAGTTTTGATTAATGAAAGAAGTTTTATTAGATAGAAAATGTTTTACTAATAAAAATGGGATTTTAATTAATAAGGATAAATTAGTTAAAAAGGGATATATGACTTGATCATGCTTTGGATGAATTGATGGTGCTTGTATGTTTACTTGTTTATAGAGAGATACAAAAATTAGTTCACTTATGCGATCATTCACATTATTGTTGAATGAGACCAAATTCATCGATTCAGTCTTAGAGAGACCAGGATCATTAATTATTCTACTTATCAAAAACCAATTTAGGTCTGAGATACGTGTTTTATGTTTTGGAAGTGGAGTGATGGAATCCATATGTGGTTTCGAAATCTGTTTAGACGAGGGAATCCATTTGGAATTCATTATTTGTCGATTACTAAAGACTCGTGTAAAGATGCCGAACGTAGCCTCGACATCGAAAAATGACTAAAGACAGAGTAAAGTGTACGATCTTGGGGTTTAGCTGACTCATGGGCGGTACGACAACTCCATATTTAGAGTATGCTTATAGATGTTGCTAGCGAGGAGTTGTTGATACTTGGTACACATTGTTCATGCAAGTGTTCGGATGATGGCTCAGTTATGTTTACCTTATGGTATATTTTATATAGAGATATAAGGTGCTCGTAAGGTATTTTCTGATCCTTGCCATAGAAGATCATTTTCATTGAGGAGGTCTCTGTGGAAAATCCATTTATACGAACGTACCTTAGCAGTTTTATTTGTATACCTAAATATGCTGTCAAATGTAACCAATGTAAGCATTTCATTTATGATTTATATTTATATCGAACACCCTAGATATTATTATAACATCAATAATTTTTCCTATAAAGTGGCTTGGTTATCGTAAGGTAAAAACCAATCCATGTTTATTTGCGGTGTGGTCTTATGAGATATCTTTATTCTTTAAAAGGTTTTACAAATATAGTAATTCAAATTAATTGAGTTTTCTCACGTTGGTATACCAGACTGATCCGGATGTTCTTCTTATAATGCTCGAGTTTTCCCCATTTTTATTTCAAGATTTCATTGATCATCATTGGAGCTCTTAGAGAGAGGAGCTGGATGATTACCTCCATAGATTTTATTTCCTCTACATTATTTTTTTTATATCAGCAATTATGAGGACAAGTTGTTATTACTATCCAAGTTGATGATAGGTTAGTTTACTCTGATTATTGTATCTATATAGTTTTCCTTTGTAAAATTATCATTTTGATACTATATGTTATCGTTCCATTGTGAGATTCTAATATTGTGTTCTCATTTTTCTTGTTCCTTTTCTTTTCTTCTTTTATTTTACCCTAACTTTTTGCTTTTTGGCACTTGGGTGCTCGACACATAAATACCGTGGATGAATTAATGTCAACATCTATGGGTCAAAAAGGTGTTCGTTAAATCATGGTATTAAAGCAGAAGGTTAAGCGAGAACCTTGGCTTTGGTTGGTTATAACTTTTTGAGAGATAGGGTAATAGAAAACCTTATTATGAGTTTGAGTGTATTATACATATAAGAGCGTATTTCTTAGTGCTATAACAATAATTTATATTGTTTTGATTGGTCTGCTGAGTGCTTCTGGATTCTGGTCGATGCGTTTGATCAACATTATCGATAGGGATTCCTAAACACTTAAACAAGTAGATACCAACACGGTATTATTTTTAAAATTGGTAAATGAAATAATTTTACCTACGATTATATTTTATATAAAAGAATAATTTTGAAGTAATCAACATAGTTATTTACATTGTATTTGTTTGTTAGGAAATGATAATATTAAATTATTATCATTTATTGCTTGATTAGTCATGCTCAGCCAGTTTATAGGCATTGGCTAATGTTTATTGAATTTACCTTTGCACAACATAAGTTTGGTAGATAGTAATTTATTGGAACATTGAAGCAAACACCTTGTCAATTAAGTTTCATAATTTGATTATAAGGCGTTCGATGCTATTATTGGGTTAAAAAGTTGTTAATATAACTTAAGAGGAAAGGTAAGATATTAAAAAGATAAACATTTATAAAATGATTTCCTATAAGAAACTAAGTTTATATAAATATGCTTATATAAATTGAATTATATAAATATAGCTAGTATAAATATGATTTATAAAAAAAAGATGATTTAAATTGAAAATTTGAGAATGTTATCCTGGTGTTTTTAGAAATGGTTTCTAATTTTTTGCAGTAAATAGTAGTAGTACTATTTGAAGGTATTTTAAAAAGCTAATGTTTTTAAAGATTTTAAAGATTTGTCCGAGTTCGAGGTTACTCTTGGAATCAACAAGTCGATTCTAGAAACAAAGTATTTTTATGTTAGCTAGTATGAGTGGCTCGAAAGTGACTAAAATTAGGCAGGAGGTGTGTTCGATCAGAAAGAACTTCTCTTGAGTATTAACCTTCTTTGTGAACGGGATATATGATACTATTTGGTATAACCTAGCTCCTTGTATCATTTTGTTGTTACTCGATCTATATGAATATTTTCCATGGATTTTTTTAAAAAATTTGAAAATTGGTTTTGAAGATGATTTTGTTTTAATCTCGAAAAGTATGATTTGACATCCAATGTTATATGTATATACATACATACATATACATATACATACATACATACATACATACATACATACATATATATATATATATATATATGTATGTATGTATATGTATATATATATATATACTACTTCAACTCATTTGAAATAAAACTCGGAATTTAGTTCTTAGGTTTTCTATTGAATTATATTATGGTTGCATGCATCCTTTGCATTAGGGTTGTTTGGTTGCGCATCTTATTATGGTATATTATTTGTTAGTTTTCAATTATTAAAATAAAATGGAATTTTCGACGATTTTGGACGGTCCGAAACTTTCGAACTGATACATAAATTAAAGCTAAGCACTTTTGTAGAAATATAAAAAGTTGAATTTTTTAAAATCTTAAATTGAAAGGATAGTAAGCTGAAAACAAGTTTAAATTTGTTAATCATCCTTATTAAAAAGAACACTCCATATTATTGGGACAACTAATAAACGTCTTTACGTTAGGGTTGGCTAAGGAAAGTAGAATAGAGTCTTAAGTTTGGAAACCAGAGTCCTACTCTACCTAGCTAATTACATAACCTAACGGATAAATAAAATTGGATGGTTGACTCAATTATAAGATCAAAATTTATTTAGTCGAAATTTTAGAAAGTAAAAGTGTGAAATAATGTTTTGTATATACTCATAGGGTATAATTGAGTATTATACAAATAATGAACCTATTTTTGAAATTTTTTAAAATAAAATTATGTTTTAAGAAATATTTTTTTTAATTAAGTTAAGTTGCTGTAAAAATATTTATAAAAATTTTATTGAACATTTTATGAATATTTATGAATAAAGTTATGAATTTTTGAATGATCATGTAATTAAGTAATATTTTATAAAGATAAGTCTTTATGAAATGTTTATAAACTTAAGTACTATTTTAAGAAATGTTGCATAAATGATTTTAATATTACGTAAGAAATTATTTTGTGAAAATAAATGAGAAACAAAAAGAAATTAGTGTGATTAAGTATCCAATTGAGTTAAGTGCGTGAGTTGCATGTAGATCAATTTATTCGCATGACGGTTCTTGATCTAGGATTCGAGTGCATGATTTCAAGATGGTATACACTGGTCCACAAAAGGATTTTTGCTAGACTTTTTGATGTGGAAACTGGATAAGGATCCTTGAGATAATCCCTAAGTTTTCTATCATAGTTTATTGCTATGTAAGGAGAATGGAGGTGTCCAATCAAGGAACCAGATCGGAGTCTACACTAAAGAAGTCAAGTAAGATATACCAGTTTGGAAGTGAAATCTATGTGATCGAGCAAGTGGTCAGATCAATATCGCATAGATATGATATATATACATTATACAAGCTTAAGTATAATTACATACTATATTGTTCAGCTTGTGGCGAGTTTGAGAAATGACTGTTTGGATTGTTTAAGGTAACATCAATAATCAACTAAGTAATATCCCGAGGTTATTGAGCGAAAGGTACACTTATTAGTTTATTTACATCCTTATGCGATGATAAATTTTTTGGCCTAGGCAAATCATTGGCCTAGTTTGTTAATAAAAGTAATATTATTACGTATTATTGTATGGTTGTTTCTTAAATTGTTTATGTTGTAATTTCGAGGACGAAATATTCTGGGAGCGGGGGGAATGTAACGAACCGGAATTTCGAACACTTCGTATTTAAATGTCTAAATTATTTAAATATTTGAATCCAAGGTTTAATGTGATTAAATATGATTTTATAACCTTATTAAACACTTTTTAATTAAAAAATAATATTATAATAATTATTTTGGAAATGTGTTCACAAAATATACACTTCGGGTAAATACTGAAAATGTGACCAGAAAATGTTTTGTTATAAATCAACTTTTTATATAATACAAGTTGTGAGAACATATTACAACTTGAATAGTTATCGCATGTAAAGATACGATAATAATAAAACACATCCTTATATTAACTAAATAACTAATTAAACTAAGTTTGAATTAGTAAAAATAAGTGGAAACATTAAGGACAAAAGGACCCTTATATCACTTATTGATTTAAGAAAAGTATGGTTGTGTAAGAGCATGGCTTGGATGTATCTTAACTTCATGGTTAAGGAGGAGGGGCTTTGAAATGACCCAGAATTTCTTTCATTCGAAATTCAGACATTTAATTGATTTTAAATATCAACAAGTAAAATTTATGAGTCGAATAATTTATTTTTCAAATATTTAGATTTAATTGGATAATTAAATCGATAATTTAATATTTGAAATTGCGTAAAAAAATTAAAAATCGAGTTAATGTGATTAAAAATGATTTATAAAGTTCTATTAAATCATACTGGAGTTAGAACAATGTTTGTGAACTTTTAAAATTGAATTAAAAGTTAATTTGTGAAAATTGAATATTTTAATATTTAATCGACTAGTGAAAATAGCCATTTTTCAAACAGTCTCGGATTTCGCCGAAACCAGTTTCATCGGATCGGTAATGTTATATTATTGTATGGTTTTAAATTTCGTGTCAATCGGATTTACGATTTGTCCGGGGCAAGCCAAAAAGCATAGAAATTGGTTTAATCGATTTAATTTAAATTTGATCGTTTATTTCCGTAACTCGTACAGATGATCGAATTGGCTTCCGAAACATATTCCACTGTGCCCGGAACGTGGGTTAAACCCTAGAAACGTCGGTCACCGCACGAGATTTGGAGTTCCAAAAATTTCGAGTGAATAGTAATTTGAGAATTTTCTATAAAAGCACCTCAACTTTCACATTTGCAAACATGATGGCTAGGGTTTGTTTCAGCCGGCCCTAAGAAAATAATGGCCGAAAATCTCCCAATTTCTTCCATTAATCTCTCTAAATCCGTCAACCTTCATCAAAATTGTAACGACCCGGAAATTTCGATCCTGAAATTTCCAGATAGTTAGTGAAAAGAAGAAAAGATAGAAGAAGAAGAACAGAAAAGAATCACACAATCTCACATTCGCAGCGGAAAAATATAATATCAATAATAATAATAGTCATAATAAGGAAAAACTGTACTTGTCAAATTATACTTTTATAATATCAGAGTTTCAACATATTTGCAACCACAGGACAGATAAATAATCTGTTTCAGATACTATAATATAACACAATAGGAACTCCCATACGTTCCTGCTCTCCATCTCGCCTCCTGAGCTCCAGAACGTCTTAACCTGAAAATCTGTAATACTCGGTCTGATCCGAGCATTACATCAAAGTAACACCCGGGTCAGGCTGGAAACCAGCGTGAGTAAACCCATCAAACAAGGAATATAAAAGCATACAACTTATATAAACCCGGGGTACGTTGATCAATTCACAATTTCATAAATTGTTATAGTCATCACCTATTTCACAAAACAATTAAGTGCCATATCTTAGATTTTATGGTCCAATTTCACTTAAATCATTCATGTATCAATTTATAAAGAACCGAAGTGGTTTCGGGTATAAACTAATACCCGACTCCAGCCTCTTCGAATTCAGTTCATCATAACACAAATTATTCAAGTGAAATGCAATTAAACTTTAAATAAAAGATGTCCCCCTCTTCACTCAGCAATTCATCAATTAATAGATAACCACATTATCACTACCCTCCCAACACATCATATCACGAAACATTTCATACCAGGGGTATCAATCAATTCTGGGCATTTAATTATCAATTAGCAAGGTAAATCAATCACACAATCTTGAATGAATCTTATTAACCATAATTGAATTAAATCAATCACCTTTAAGTCCTACTTATTAATTAATTACAATCCAATTATTTCACCATCCCATAACCATTCATCATAATCAATTTTTCTTGATTAATTATCATTTAATTACATTAAGATTAGCATCATTTTCTAATTACTTACATTAAGTAATTATACTAAACCAAACTCCATGAATGTTTATCCTTAGTTAATTGCACCCATTAAACAATCCAAATTACTAATAAACAGTAAATGCCCCTCTGTAATTACTTACACAAGTAATTAGACCTTTACTTAATTATTAATCCTTTTTGATTAAATTACACCAAGTAATTCATACTTAATTACTTCTACTAAGAAATTACCCTTTAATTTCTTCCCATTAAGTAATTTACCTTTAATTACCTTCATCAAATAATTATTCCATTAGTTAATTATCTTGTTCATTAATATAAATTACCACGTAGATAAATTAGCCTTAGCTATATTTAACAAATATCTTTAATTTAATCACCCTAATAGTTAATCCCATATTTATCTCATTTAGTAATTTACTATACTTTATTTACTTACATAATTTATGAATCATAAATTTCTTAAGACCTTAATGTATTAAAAGATAAACCATTTTATCTTTATTGATTTCTTTAATCATCCTTTAAATCTTTGTTAAATAAACTTTAGAAAATAATTTTCCCATCCTCTTTCCTTAAACCTAAAAGATTAAATTAAGCATTCAAATTCACTTCATTTTCTAATCCTTTCTAAATTACAACATCAAGTTTTTATTTTAAATAAAAAAATCCAAACAAAAATTGTATATTATAAAAACACTTTAGCTTAATAAATTTAACCAAAATTTAACTTAACCCTTTATTCATCTTAAACTCAATCCACATTTAATGCTTCAAAAGAATTAAGTTGAGAAACTATCTAAATTTCCTATAAAAAAATAAACCTGTAATTCGCACAGATGAAACTGGGTATCATCACAAATGACACGAGCAAACGATCCCAAAATTCTCGAGTAACCCAGCAAAACCCCTCGCGCAAAACCCAAGTGTACTTCGAGTTCGATGCCGAGGCAAAAGATTCTTCCAAACCTTCACCTTTCCCTGACATACTTTGCACCAGTGCACGTGCACACTTCCACGGCATCGTCCGACCACCCAAGATCACCGTTGGCATGTCACCCCCGACTCCTCTTTGCCATCAAACCACCCAGATTTCCCCAATTATCCCGATGTCAAATTTGAGTTCTTATGAACCCCTCTACTATGCCTGCAACAGAAATGATCACCCAAAACAAATCCCATGACTTCACCTCTGGCCATTAGACCACTCGCCGACAGGTCTGAAGCTTATCTTGATCCCAAGCTTCGATTTTCCCTCATCGCTAACTACTCCGATCCTCCATAGATGATGCCATCGCCTCGAGTACCTGACCCACCCAAATAGGAGACTAAACCCTATCCTCAACTCGATCAAACAATTTATACAATAGGCAATTTTCTCAGTATTTTTCTTAGATTCGTAAATGATCACACTATCTTCACAACGAATTTCAACTTCTAATATTCGTTAAATCAATAGAAATTGACAAAAATGCATTTTGGATTTATTTTCGAACTGCACTTTGAACACTCATCTAAAAATCATCGTTTTTGTTTTGAAAATCCTACTTTTGTATATTTGTTCGAGATATGAAATCAAATCAACAAATTTAAATATTCGAATTTTACATTTTGATTCCTTTTACTGTAAATTTAGATTGACAGTATCTATATGTTCACTGTCAACCCTCAATCACAATTCCAAGTCATGTTTTAGTTTTAAGAAACTTATTTAGTTTAAATTCCTGAGTTTAAAAAATGTTTTTATGAAGAAATATAAATCTTCTCTACCGTTCTATGCTCAGAAAAATTGAAACTCTGAAGAACAGCACATAATAAAACTTCCAGTGTAACAGAAAGCATTACAGAACTTCTCATTTACAATAGATAACAAGCACAAGTTTTCATGACTAATTATCAAGTTTAAACTGTCAGAGATAATATGTTTACTAACCTGAATTTATTTTTAAGCAGAGACCAAAACTTGAACAGAGAACAATTTTTTTTTTAAGAACCTTTACTGTTATTTCTTATTTCCTCAATTTAATTTAATATTTTCTCCTGAATTTTTTTAGAAATGAAATTGCATTACCTTGATCAATTTTCTTTTAGAATTCTTTGTTGAATATGGTCTGTATAAAGAGAAATTATGATTTAAAAATTTGATTTATAAACCTGTATCAAGTATCAAAGGTTTATAAATATATACAGGGCTACTTGTTTAATAACTGCATATCAATCCACCTACAGACATCCTTACCATGCAAACCAATTTCCACAAGTTATGCCAATGATAAGTCACATACATCATTGTTATCAGGTGGAAGCATAAACAATAGCAGCAATTTACTCACAAAGTTGAACTTAAGAATTCATTTACAAACTTACTTGCTTCATAGATGATCATGCAACATAATGATTTACTTAAACCCTTTAACTGTGAGGTTACTCACCTATTCTAGAGCTTAAATCTTGAAATCCGGAAATGCTGATGGAAAAATTTGAAAGCTTGCTTTACTGGAAAAATAAGTAGCTTTCAAAACTGACTGAAGTTGCTATGATTCACTTGCCTGAACTTTGATTTCTTCCAGGATTTCTTACTTTGTTTTAATTGAAAATGTTTACAGTTTGAAAACATTTGCAGGCTTTTGATCTTTTGATTCAAGAAAATGAATTACAGCCCTTTTTGAATTTGATTCTGGTTTTAGAGGTGGATGAGCTTTCAGATTGTTTACAGCTTTTGTTCTTCAATTTTTCTTGTTTTTGAAATACGAAACAAGGAAAAATAAAGAATAAAAATAAGAAAGATGAAGATAATGTGTTTTGTATAGATTTAAGTTGGATTTACTAAATTTTTTTAAAAAATAGAATGACAAATCTGACACTTGTTAATAGAATTAGCACTTGTCCATATCTTTATTTAATTTGTTAACACATGTAAATTTACATGCATAAATAGATTTCTAAATGTCTTATAAAGCTTTTATAATTAACTTTCTACATATAAATACATATTTTAATTTATATACATAAATTTATTTAACACTTATTTATATGTATAACTATATTTTTTTTAATAAATAAACCATTATATTTATAAAAAACAATATATACAACAATCATTTGAAAATAATATTTTTAATCATTTAAATAAAACTTATAAAAGAGATTGTAAATTACTTGTTATTTAAATGAATTAATGTTTCATTAATTAGTTGTATTTTAAACTTTTATATCTAACTTACAAATCATATTTATTTATCAATTTTTTTAGAAAAAAAATAAAACAAATCTTATTATTAATCTTATTTAAATTTAAAATTATGTTAAAATCAATTTAAACCATTTGTCTTAACAACTTTAAAACTGTATGGTTATTTATTAAAGTAAGATCATTAAATTTATTGCCAAAAATTTTCGGGATATCACGTTCTCCCCCCTTAGAATCTTTTCGTCCTTGAAAAGAAACGAAGCCAGAATTTATTAAAAATGTTTAAAATCATATAGATTTTCTTTGATCATTTTAAAACACTTTAAAAATCTATTTTATATTATAAAATAGTTTTTATAAAAATACTTTTTATAACTCGATGTCTCAACAAGTCCATCCTCTTTCTCATAGAAATTCGGTTATACGTTGATCAGGCGTAAGACGGAAAATCTATAAATACTTAGCAGACTCATTTTCAACATCCAGTGAAAATACTTGGAAAATAATTTTTATTGAAAATACAGAAAACGGTTTTTGAAGATAGAGGATATATTTTGGTGAGAATGCTCTGGAAATCATCACCCCCATCCATGGTCACAGTTACATTCCACGGTTACGTTGCCATCGCAGCAAAAGTCTATGTAACTGCAGGCTCTCAACGGCCTCTCGATTACGCCATGGATCCCACACAACAGATCACAGTTACATCCAGGGTTACGTTGCCATCGCAGCAAAAGTCCATGTAACTGCAGGCTCTCAGCGGCCTCTAATTTTCGCTGTCAAAATGAAACTTCTCCACTCCTACATAGGTCGCAGTCTACCGATATAAAATCAAACACAGACTGTTGGCTCTCAGCGGCACACACGACTTTCGCTATGTTATACCATAGATCGCAGTTACATCCTGGGTTACGTTGCCGTCGCAGCAAAAGTCCATGTAACTGTTGGCTCTCAGCGGCACACACGAATTTCGCTATGGTATACTCTACTCATAATCCTCAGGAACTAGTTTTGTCCGAACTCCTCACAGGATCAACTTTAGAACCCCCTTCGGGCTCAAGGCAGCACCACCCGGTGGTACTCCTGAGAAGTTCATTTCAAGGGAGCGCCTTTTTCCCCAGAGATATCATCAAAACATTTTATACTTATACATATATAGTATCTTTAAATCATACACCTAGTATGATCTCATACAAAGCTCCTTTACACGAAATCGATTATTCCAAAATCGATAATTCTCAAACTAGGCTTTCCAAATTCTCATATTGATTTTACCCAAAAATCAAAAGCCTTTCCAAATCCAAAGGTTTCCAAAACCCTTTCCAAAATCCTCATAAGATGCTTTATATATATACATATATATATATATATATATATATATATATATATAATTTTCAAAACTTTGGATCATTTCAAACTTGTATAAAACTCCTTTTATACTTCAAACATTTTCAAAAACCATTTTCTTCTGGCAAAAGATTCAACAAGGGGAGTTTTATCTTATAAAACAAAGATATTTATTTTGTTTACTCAAAATCAGATATCCAAATTTGATTACTCTTTTCAATATAAATTTCACTCAAATTCGTACGATGTACTCATATCATTCGTACGCCATACCAATCTGATCGCTCATTCGATCACACAATATCACTTCCGAACTAGTATCGTCCACCCGACTTCCTAGTGCGGACACAGATCTGGTTTCTTGATCAGAAACCGTCATTCTCCTTGCATAGTCATAACTATGATAGAGAATATCCAGAACCAATCAACAATCCATATCCAGGTTCGCCATCGAAAATCGAGTGAAAAATCCCCCTCGGATCGATATAACTATCTCGAAATTCTGTGCTCGAATCTGGATCAAATCACTATGCGAATAGAATAACATAAGTACACCATACATATTTATCTTTATTGGTTATTAGCCAAATCAATTCCATTTTTATTCACACTCGCTTAGATTTTCATTCACCTACTCACGATTGCTTCAATCCATTTGGATTATTACCTCTATTCTTATCTCGATTGGGTATCTAATCAATAACAGTTTGAACTCCGACCAGTTTATTTAGAAAATAGCTTGAAAAATTCATATATAGATAAGTAGTTGGAAAAATAATAATAATTACTAGTTTGTAAAATAGGTGTAAAATAGTTAGAATATAGTTGAAATAATTATAGAAATTTTAGATAATTGCAAAATAATAGTAAGATAGTACTTAGTTTTCAAAAATAGTTGAAATATAGTAATTAGATTATAAAATAGTTGGAAAATTGTTAAAGAGTTTCAAAAATAATTGTAAAACAAGTATAAGATAATTTGGCTTTTAAAAGAAAGGTTGTATATATAATGAATAGCTTGGAAAAATAGGTTTATATTAAAAATAGTCCAGAGTCAAAACTGTTCACTTCCCAATCTTCATTCTCAATCAATTCAATTTAAATTTCCTCTTCCATTTAAATTGACCCAATTCCAATTTTAAATAACTCCAATTTCCATTGGACTTGATTTATTCCCAATTCAAGTTGAATTAATTATCAATTCCTTTTCAATTTAAATCAAATTCCATTTGATTTTAAACATATTCAACTTTAATTACAATCCTACGTTATTCCAATCATTTTGGACTAATATCCATTCAATTGAACCCACTTCAATTCCAATCCATTTCAATTCCAGTTTGAATTAATTCCAATTTCAAATTCCATTTCCAAATCAAGTTGAATTATTCTTGATTTCCTCCCAAATTCGATTCAAATTCCATTTGAATTTAAAACCATTCAACTTTAATTATAATTCCAAATCATTCCAATAAATTTGGACTAATTTCAAATTGAATCCACTTCAATTTCAAATCGTTACAAATTAATCCAATTCAAACTTTCCATTTGAATCTTATACTCATACATCTTCAATCACACTTCCAATTACTTCAAATCAAATTCAATTTGAACTAATTCAAATTTCAAATTTAAACCATCTCTCATTCATTTAATCAATTCCAATTCACAACTTAAATATTTTTAACAACAATAGGATGATATTATCTATTTTATTTTAAAACATCCATTCATTTTAAATTTCTAGATCTCAATCCCAATTTGAGGTCACTCAAACTCTCAATTACAATCAACCATTTAACTTCCCAAGTTAAATCTTAATTCCATCTTAAAATTTACAAATCAGATTGAACATCCCAACATATTTAAATTTTTCCCAAGTTAAACTCAATTCACTTAATCCAGTCAACCTTACCTAGTTTGAACTTCCATTTCAAATTTTGAACTTCTCATAAATAATCTTCCCACTTATTAAGTTCAAAACTTAGCACTTCGGGTATCACATCTTAATCCACAATCAAAACTCAACATTTAGAGTTTATTTCAAACTAACTTTAATATTTAAGTATATCCACTCATATTCATATTCACTTCTTAGCTTACTAAGCCAAATTTTAAAAATTTAAACCACCTTTGGTTTCAATTCAAAACAAATTCTCTTTAAAATTTTCAAACACTCTTGTTTGAAATAAGATCATTTCATTTAATTGCATTAATCAATTGTGTCATTAATTAATTCCAATTAATCACATTCGGTAATTAGCTTATTTTTTAATTATCTTTATTAAGTAATTGTCCTTTAAATTACTTACCTCTAATTACTTCATTAAGTAACTTCCTCTTAATATATCATTTCCAATTATTATCCATTGATTAATCTCATTAAACAAAGCTTAATTACATAAATTAATTGATTATCCTTATCCTAAAATCTTTCCTAAATTTAATTTCAGTTTGAATCCATTTCAAACTTGTCTTTAATTTCAATTTCAATTTGGTTGCATTCTATTACTTCTTAATTTAATTCTTACTATTACTTTTAATTTAATTAATACTACAACTAATTTCCTTAACATAATAGATAATCTATTTCTTATATAAGATTCATTTACTTTTAAAATCATTTAAAAACCTTTATATAAGAAAATAACAAGTACGCTCTCTCATATATATATATATATACATACACTCAATTCATCCTAGGGTACCACTTACCCTATCCTTAATGAGTATACCCACCGGAGCCAAGGTTCTCGCTTAACCTTCTGCTCTGATACCAAATGTAACGACCCGGAAATTTCGATTCCGAAATTTCCAAATAGTTAGTGAAAAGAAGAAAAGATAGAAGAAGAAGAACAGAAAAGAATCACACAATCTCACATTCGCAGCGGAAAAATATAATATCAATAATAATAATAGTCATACAAAGGAAAAACTGTACTTGTCAAATTACACTTTTATAATATTAGAGTTTCAACATTTTTACAACTACAGGATAGATAAATAATCTGTTTCAGATACTATAATATAACACAATAGAAACTCCCATACATTCCTGCTCTCCAGCTTGCCTCCTGAGCTCCAGAACGTCTTAACCTGAAAATACATAATACTCGGTCTGACCCGAGCATTACATCAAAGTAACACCCGGGTCAGGCTGGAAACCAGCGTGAGTAAACCCATCAAACAAGGAATATAAAAGCATACAACTTATATAAACCCGGGGTACGTTTATCAATTCACAATTTCATAAATTGTTATAGTCATCACCTATTTCACAAAACAATTAAGTGCCATATCTTAGATTTTATGGTCCAATTTCACTTAAATCATTCATGTATCAATTTATAAAGAACCGAAGTGGTTTCGGGTATTAACTAATAAACGACTCCAGCCTCTTCGAATTCAGTTCATCATAACACAAATTATTCAAGTGAAATGCAATTAAATTTTAAATAAAAGATGTCCCCCTCTTCACTCAGCAATTCATCAATTAATAGATAACCACATTATCACTACCCTCCCAACACATCATATTACGAAACATTTCATACCAGGGGTATCAATCAATTCAGGGCATTTAATTATCAATTAGCAAGGTAAATCAATCACACAATCTTGAATGAATCTTATTAACTATAATTGAATTAAATCAATCACCTTTAAGTCCTACTTATTAATTAATTACAATCCAATTATTTCACCATCCCATAACCATTCATCATAATCAATTTTTCTTGATTAATTATCATTTAGTTACATTAAGATTAGCATCATTTTCTAATTACTTACATTAAGTAATTATACTAAACCAAACTCCATGAATGTTTATCCTTAGTTAATTGCACCCATTAAACAATCCAAATTACTAATAAACAGTAAATGCCCCTCTGTAATTACTTACACAAGTGATTAGACCTTTACTTAATTATTAATCCTTTTTGATTAAATTACACCAAGTAATTCATACTTAATTACTTCTACTAAGTAATTACCCTGTAATTTCTTCCCATTAAGTAATTCACCTTTAATTAACTTCATCAAATAATTATTCCATTAGTTAATTATCTTGTTCATTAATATAAATTACCACGTAGATAAATTAGCCTTAGCTATATTTAACAAATATCTTTAATTTAATCACCCCAATAGTTAATCCCAATTTATCTCATTTAGTAATTTACTATACTTTATTTACTTACATAATTCATGAATCATAAATTTCTTAAAACCTTAACGTATTAAAAGATAAACCATTTTATCTTTATTGATTTCTTTAATCATCCTTTAAATCTTTGTTAAATAAACTTTAGAAAATAATTTTCCCATCCTCTTTCCTTAAACCTAAAAGGTTAAATTAAGGATTCAAATTCACTTCATCTTCTAATCCTTTCTAAATTACAACATCAAGTTTTTATTTTAAATAAAAAAAATCCAAACAAAAATTGTATATTATAAAAACACTTTAGCTTAATAAATTTAACCAAAATTTAACTTAACCCTTTATTCATCTTAAACTCAATCCACATTTAATGCTTCAAAAGAATTAAGTTGAGAAACTGTCTAAATTTCCTAAAAAAAAAATAAACCTGTAATTCGCACAGATGAAACTGGGTATCATCACAAATGACATGAGCAAACGATCCCAAAATTCTCGAGCAACCCAGCAAAACCCCTCGCGCAAAACCCAAATGTACTTCGAGTTCGATGCCGAGGCAAAAGATTCTTCCAAACCTTCACCTTTCCCTGACATACTTTGCACCAGTGCACGTGCACACTTCCACGGCAACGTCCGACCACCCAAGATCACCGTTGGCATGTCACCCCCGACTCCTCTTTGCCATCAAACCACCCAGATTTCCCCAATTATGCCGATGTCAAATTTGAGTTCTTATGAACCCCTCTACCATGCCTGCAACAGAAATGATCACCCAAAACAAATCCCATGACTTCACCTCTGGCCATTAGACAACTCGCCGACAGGTCTTAAGCTTATCTCGATCCCAAGCTTCGATTTTCCCTCATCACTAACTACTCCGATCCTCCATAGATGATGCCATCGCCTCGAGTACCTGACACACCCAAATAGGCGACTAAACCCTATCCTCAACTCGATCAAACAATTTATACAATAGGCAATTTTCTCAGTATTTTTCTTAGATTCGTAAATGATCACACTATCTTCACAACGAATTTCAACTTCTAATATTCGTTAAATCAATAGAAATTGACAAAAATGCATTTTGGATTTATTTTCGAACTGCACTTTGAATACTCATCTAAAAATCATCGTTTTTGTTTTGAAAATCCTACTTTTGTATATTTGTTCGAGATATGAAATCAAATCAACAAATTTAAATATTCGAATTTTACATTTTGATTCCCTTTACTGTAAATTTAGACTGACAGTATCTATATGTTCACTGTCAACCCTCAATCACAATTCCAAGTCATGTTTTAGTTTAAAGAAACTTATTTAGTTTAAATTCCTGAGTTTTAAAAATGTTTTTATGAAGAAATATAAATCTTCTCTACCATTCTATGCTCAGAAAACTTGAAACTCTGAAGAACAGCACATAATAAAACTTCCAGCGTAACAGAAAGCATTACAGAACTTCTCATTTACAATAGATAACAAGCACAAGTTTTCATGACTAATTATCAAGTTTAAACTTTCAGAGATAATATGTTTACTAACCTGAATTTATTTTTAAGAAGAGACCAAAACTTGAACAGAGAACAATTTTTTTTTAAGAACCTTTACTGTTATTTCTTATTTCCTCAATTTAATTTAATATTTTCTCCTGAATATTTTTAGAAATGAAAATGCATTACCTTGATCAATTTTCTTTTAGAATTCTTTGTTGAATATGGTCTATATAAAGAGAAATTATGATTTAAAAATTTGATTTATAAACCTGTATCAAGTATCAAAGTTTTATAAATATATACAGGGCTACTTGTTTAATAACTGCATATCAATCCACCTACAGACATCATTACCATGCAAACCAATTTCCCCAAGTTATGCCAATGATATGTCACATACATCATTGTTATCAGGTGGAAGCATAAACAATAGCAGCAATTTACTCACGAAGTTGAACTTAAGAATTCATTTACAAACTTACTTGCTTCATAGATGATCATGCAACATAATGATTTACTTAAACCCTTTAAACTGTGAGGTTACTCACCTGTTCTAGAGCTTAAATCTTGAAATCCGGAAATGCTGAAGGAAAATTTTGAAAGCTTGCTTTACTGGAAAAATAAGTAGCTTTCAAAACTGACTGAAGTTGCTATGATTCACTTGCCTGAACTTTGATTTCTTTCAGGATTTCTTACTTTGTTTTAATTGAAAATGTTTACAGTTTGAAAACATTTGCAGGCTTTTGATCTTTTGATTCAAGAAAATGAATTACAGCCCTTTTTGAATTTGATTCTGGTTTTAGAGGTGGATGAGCTTTCAGATTGTTTACAGCTTTTGTTCTTCAATTTTTCTTGTTTTTGAAATAGGAAACAAGGAAAAATAAAGAATAAAAATAAGAAAGATGAAGGTAATATGTTTTGTATAGATTTAAGTTGGATTTACTAAATTTTTTTTTTAAAATAGAATGACAAATGTGACACTTGTTAATAGAATTAACACTTGTCCATATCTTTATTTAATTTGTTAACACATGTAAATTTACATGCATAAATAGATTTCTAAATGTCTTATAAAGATTTTATAATTAACTTTCTACTTATAAATAAATATTTTAATTTATATACATAAATTTCTTTAACACTTATTTATATGTATAACTATATTTTTTTTAATAAATAAACCATTATATTTATAAAAAACAATATAAACAACAATCATTTGAAAATAATATTTTTAATCATTTAAATAAAACTAATAAAAGAGATTGTAAATTACTTGTTATTTAAATGAATTAATGTTTCATTAATTAGTTGTATTTTAAACTTTTATATCTAACTTACAAATCATATTTATTTATCAATTTTTTTAGAAAAAAATAAAACAAATCTTATTATTAATCTTATTTAAATTTAAAATCATGTTAAAATCAATTTAAACCATTTATCTTAACAACTTTAAAACTGTATGGTTATTTATTAAAGTAAGATCATTAAATTTATTGCCAAAAATTTCCGGGATATCACAAAAATCCTCTAACTACAAACTTGTAGAGCTAGGTGAGATCTTGAGATCCAGAAGGTGATGATGATCATTGGAGCGACGTGGTGGTGGGATTTTTGCCGTGAAGTCCGGCCGTTTGTGCGCGAATTACGAGAAGGATGGGGGGCCGAGCTCGCTAGGATTGCAGCCGAAGATGGAGCAAGCTATGGCCGTTCATTTGGTGTTGTTTGATCGACTCCTCGTCGATCGTAGGTGACGCGTGTATTAGGGTTTGCACGGGTTGGTTGAGTTCTCGGTCGCGTGTGTATACTAGGAAGGAAGAAGATTGGAGCGGCCTGGATCTAGTTTCAAAACGTGTGGCCACGATTATTTAGGGTAAAATAATAATAAAAATTGTAAATTTATGTATGTATAATAATTCGTGAATGTTTAAAAAGCTATAACTTGTTCATACGAGGTCGAAAACGTATGAAACTAATTGCATTGCAATCGTTTTGTCGAGCACTACGCAATGGAGCTGGTTTAGAGTCGTTTGGAGCTAGTGAAAATTTTGGGTAAAATTAAACGCACGTTTAATTTTGTTCGAAATAAAACGCTACAACTGTTATCGGAAATTCAAGGCGAGAACTTCTCACTCAATCGAATTGTTTCGATTTAAATTTTAAATAATTAGATTTAAAATTGCTTGATTGTGTGATTGGATGATAATTATTATCTGTTGTATTGAAATAGACCTTATACGTCGTATATTAAGCGGATGTTATTTATTAAAAACATATACCGCGATAATTCCAACTTGAATGGAATTGGTATTATATATGTACTTGGAGTTGATTCCCCGCATTATATAGCGGATGAGACCCTATTGCGCCGCATAATAGCGGATAGTATTTTATAAATCCCATATACCACGATATTCTATCTTGAAGCGGAATTGGTATTGTGCTAACATCTTTGGATGCAGGGAAACAGGTTGGAGGGATCCAACTGGATTCCTCAAATGATTGAATTGGTTTCAATGTAGTGTATTGATCTATTTATAATCTGCATGATTATCTTTGTGATTGAAATCGTTAAAGGCTAAATTTTAGCCAAATATATTTTGGTATCGTTAGATGCCAAAAATAAATAAAATTTGATTTCTGAAAATTTAAGTTGAGAATTCATAATAAAATTTAATTTTGAAATTGATTCATTTTAAATAAATAAATATTGAAATTTTTATGTTATAAAAATTATGATTTTGTGAAATATAACCGAAATGTGATTTTTGAGATAAGTAGTTGATTAATTTATAAAGTGGTTTAAATTGGGATTTTTTGAATCATTTTAAATGATTTATATAAAATATTTATAAAATTGATATTTATAAATTAAAATGTTGGAATTATAAAACGAGTTTTTATAAGTATTAAAATGAAATATAAATGGATTTCATAAGTGGATGAAATCTATAGATTTAAAAATTGCGAAATTATAAAATGAATAGATTTTGTAAAATAAAAGATTTATAAGTAATTAGCTTATAAACTGGATTTTGGTGTATAAATGGAATATGGATGGAATTTGTTAATAAAGTAATTTTATAAGTGAAGTTGTTATAAACTATAAATGGAATTTATAAACGTTGTTTTTATAAATCCGAAATCGACTTATTTTAATAAGTTTAATTATTATAGCTTATTAAAGGAGATATATCCACGATTTTGGGACAGTGGATAATCCTTTAAATAAAACACGTAGAAATTGAATTTGATTAACGAAGTATATTCACGATTTTGGACAGTGAATAATATATTAAAGAAATATTTTGGGAAAGTGATATTTTAAATAGAATTAAAACGATTCAAAAATGTGTTAAGTATCAAAATCATAGATTTCAACATTCATTGTTGAAATAGACGTTTTCGAGAAATAGAAGGAAATGGTGGACTATAACACTATTGTTATAGTAAATGATTTCCGAAAGGAAAAGTTTTGTATAGTATTGGGATTTATATATATATATATATATATATATCTTAATTTGGAATCCCTATACTAGTGATTTTGGGTTGTCGTAACGATGTTTTACGCAACATTCGTTTTGACTCAAATAAAGGTGTTTAAGAGAATGTTTTTCTTAAAGAATGAAATTTATACTTAATTATGATTTAAGTATATTGAATATTTTTCAAATATTGAAAATAAATAGATTGATGAATTACTTATTATTAAATAAGTGTGGAAATGTTTTCCAATATGAAGTGAATGTTTTGAGATTATATCTTTTAGAGATAAATAGAAAGTGAATATTTGAAAATGATTTGAAAATCGTATATCAGTGGATATTTGAAAATTTAAATTCACCATGGAATATATAAAGGAAAGGGACATTTGTTTTAAAAATAAACATTGATTTATTTTTGAAGTGTGGAAATAAATTTACGAATTTGGAACGTAAATTTAATAAATCGGTAAGGATTTATTTGATTGGTTTAAATGAACCATTTTGAAATGAAAGTTATAAAGGTGAAATTTGATTTGAAATTTGTTTTCAAATGGTTGAAGTTTGGAAATTATATCTTGTAAAGATATTTTGGAAATAAATAATTTGGGAAAATTATTTGAAATCGGGTTATGTTGTGAATACTGATTGATAGTTAAATAACCGACTATCAATATTGACCCTTAAATGGATATTTGTTGTGAATTGGTTGAAATTGAATGTTGTACCTATTTTTAAATTATTGCGCTCGTTATTAGGATTACCCATTTCGAATAGTGATACGACCTAATGGATAGCATTGAAGACCGGTGGTGAAGACCGGGTATTTGTGAAAACGATAGGATGTCCTATCGATTGTCTCTGCACCGTTAGCTACGGTATGGAGATTTCCTTTGTGATGGGAAATTCGATCGAGATTGTGAATACCCGGATTTGCAAGGGTTTCTTTTGAAGTGCCTTCGGTTCTGTTCGAGCCGGAACAGACTTGTATGGTTACGTGTCTGACATTACATTTTGAGATATAAAGCAGATTTCTTTCAAGTACATTTCTGTTGGTGATGGAGAATTTATTCTCTTAGTTAACACCCTTCTCTGAGACGTACGAGCTCAGAGGTTATGTAGTTGAAGGTTATCAGCGATATATTCCCAATTTGGTAATGTGGCATGCTGAGTGTTGCTGTGTGATGGTTATTTATTGATCATTTGTTGATCAAAGCGTGGCTTTGTGAAAAAGCGTGGCTTTGTGGACGAGACTTCGTCGGACCTCACACCCCGGAAATGGTCGAAACAGGAATATGCGGCAAGGTTATGAAGGTCGCGCCCTTTAGGGTTTGTCATTTCCTTTTGGAAAAGGGTGGTCTCAGGTATAGAGCCCTGATGCTTAACCTATGTGGTTGCTCCAATCTCAATTTTCTGTGTGGTTGTTGCTTGGTGATCGAGGGCCCTCAGATAAAGGTCCCAAAGGACCGAGGGGGGGTGGCATATTTGTATAGTAGTTACCTAGTTACAAAGGTAGCCCGACCTTGTGTTGGCAGAGAGCTGGTTAAGTTCTCAGGACGTCCCGCCAGAGGCGATCCCATGTGGTAGTAGGAAGTTCCTTAGCCTGACCATTTGTTGGAAATCCAAAGAAACAATACGAGCCTTGTACGGTTTTAGTTGTAGAACCTGCCATTCACTTATGGTGGCTCCCCACTGTTTGGATGGTAGCTATAGTAGGCATAGTTCGAAATGTCTATGCTGGCTAAGATTTATATTCTATTTTCGAAATGTTTTCATCACTATGCACTAATAATAATATCAAAAATGATTTGTTTTGCGTATTAAGCATCTTTGACTATCATAAAGAGAAATCTCCTCCAATTCTGCGTTTGCATTATGTGTGTGCGGGGAGGCCTTATTGTAGTTTCATTTTTCAAAAGCATTGCGGATATTTTTCCACATCTCTTGTTGTTGAATAACTGTTTTGAGTTCTCACACCAGTCTTGCTTATCTAGGTGAAATGTGATGGGGGATTCTCGCATTTTGTTTGGTGGCGAGCAGGAGACTCTTATCCTTGCATGTCCTCTTTACGGGGTTGGTTAGGCGTAAGCTGTGACAGTCGAAAGGCTGGCCGTAAAAGCAAGTTTGAGATATCAGTGTAAGCCACGGCGGGGCTGGGATGGTTGAAAAGCCTACCAGTCGAGAGAGGCCGTCGACGATGATTGAAAAGCCTAGTATGTTACAAGTGGTATCAGAGCATTTGGTTAAGTGACAACCTTGGCTCTGTTGGGGATTACTCATTAGAGATAGAGTCAGCAGTTCTCTAGAATGAGTTAAGTGTAATAATAGATATGAGCGCGTATTTGTTAGTGAATATGAAATTGTTTTGTATTGGTTGACTTATCAGTTGATTGTTTATAGATTCTGGTCGGTGCAGTCTAGCTAACTGTTATCGATAGGGTTTCTAAACTCTTAAACGAGATAAACCAACATAGTATCATTTTAAATTGGGTAAATGAAATAATTTTACCTCGATTATATTTTATATATAAAGGAATAATTTTTCAGAAATTATTGAAGTGTATATAAATTGAATGGTTTAATTGTTGAAAATGTAAGAAAATATATAAGTGAATCAAAGTTGTTCGAATAATCTGAATAAAAACAACAATTGTGAAAGAATAAATTATATAAAAGCAACAATTGTATAAGTATAGAATTTTAATTGAAATGATTTACAGTTGTGAAATGATCTTATATACGTAAAGAGAAAATAGTGAAATTATATAAGCAAGATTTATAAATGAGATTTAAAAATAAAAGAAAATTTTGAAAGAATTTAAAGCATTGGATTCACTACTGTTGATGGGGAATAACAGTATCATTTTCGAGTTTCTATGTGATGGATTTGCTACCATAGTAAATTGAAAATTGAATTTTGTTGTGATAAACAGATTTGAAATTAAAATTCAAGTTGTCATTGTTGGATATAAGTGAAATGAGTTTTGAACTTATAATATGAGATAATAAAGATTTAACTTTAGTAAAGTTGAAATAAATTTGAGTTAGCATAATAAAATGTATGATGTGAAATTTAACTAAAGGAAGTCAAATAAATTAACTCAGATTTGGAAGTTGAATAATGAGTTATATAACTTATTAAATGTGAAGATGTAAGTAAACCAATTATTAAAATGGTTAAATAACTGTGTTAAGCAAAACGAGGTACGAATCTGAATACGTGATGAAAAATGACTTTGGTAAAAGTTAAATAAAATTACTTTGGAGTTGGAATTTGAATTGGATTTTAACTGGATTAGATATGTTGTTGAAATAGAAATTTAAGTTAAAGTTAAACAAATGATGTTTAAAAGGAATATAACTTAAGTGATGCTGAATGAGGTTGATTTTGGTATCAAAGTAAAGTAATGAATTAAATGGATATGAACTTGAATTATATAAAGGAGATTCAACTTTATTTGTAAAATAAATTAGTAATTAAACTAATGAATTGAATATTAATCAATCGAATGTGATGAATTGATATAGAATGATGGATATAAGTGTAAATTCATTTAAGGCTAATTGAATGTTAAACCAAATTGAAGGTAAACAAAGTGAATATGAATGTTGAATGTAAAGTGAATAAATTCGATTGTATTGGTTATACATTGGTTGTTAGATTATTGTTAATTGATTGAATAGAAATTCATATGCAATTGAATGAATAAAATTGAAAGCTAAAGCAATTGAATTCAAATTGGAAGTTAAGTAAATTTAAATTGAATGGAAATTGATTTGAATTGAAAGTGAACCAACTTGAATGTAAATTAGTGAATGTAAACTAATTGAAAATGAATAATTGAATGTCGTTGAATATGAATTGGTTGTAAACAATTACAAGTAATATTGAAATCATATAAGTTGCTTATAAACCTTGTTTGGTACGCATTTCTTTTAATATGCATGTATTGTAGTCGTTTAAAAGAGTAAAATGTTAATAACTTCTTATATATGTCACTTACGTGTTTATATTGAGTAAGTACAGGTACCGGGGCTACCGTTAGCGGGATTTTGGTTGCGCAAAATGCTAAATAAATAACTGCTTTGCTTAAAAATGCTAAAAAGGTACGCCTACGCAATAAAAATAGGAAATATGAACTATTTTTCTATTTTTCGACCGGGTGGGTCGATGTATATATATTTATATCTATTGTGATATTGTAAAAGCTCCTCCGTACAAAGGAGGTTATGGCGAAATTTTTTGAAAATTTAAGGCGTTAGAAAATTTTCGGGAAATTTTGGAAAAATTTCGAAAACTAAGTTTTGATTTGAAGTTAAAGGTTAAACGATATAGTTGATTTTTAAAAGATAACTATATATAGATTTGAAAATATTAGTGAAGTTTTGTAAGAGGTTTAACTATGGATTTTGTTAAGTTAAACACTTAAGAGATTTGTGAATCAAATTGAACGGGTTGTTTTGAAAAGTTAATGGATTTCAAAACTCTTTCTTACTAGGTAATTTCGAGGACGAAATTCTTTTAAGGGGGGAAGTTTGTAATGACCCAGAATTTCTATCATTTGAAATTCAGACATTTAATTGATTTTAAATATCAACAAGTAAAATTTATGAGTCGAATAATTTATTTTTCGAATATTTAGATTTAATTGGATAATTAAATCGATAATTTAATATTTGAAATTGCGTAAAAAAATTGAAAATTGGGTTAATGTGATTAAAAATGATTTATAAAGTTATATTAAATCATAGTGTAGTTAGAACAATATTTGTGAACTTTTAAAATTGAATTAAAAGTTAATTTGCGAAAATTGAATATTTTAATATTTAATCGACTAGTGAAAATAGCCATTTTTCAAACAGTCTCGGATTTCGACGAAACCAGTTTCATCGGATCCGTAATATTATATTATTGTATGGTTTCAAATTTCATGTCAATCGAATTTACGGTTTTTCCGGGCAAGCCAAAACGCATAGAAATTGGTTTAATCGATTTAATTTAAATTTGATCGTTTATATCCGTAACTCGCACAGATGATCGAATTGGCTTCCGAAACATATTCCACTGTGTTCGGAATGCGGGTTAAACCCTAGAAACGCCGGTCACCGCGCGAGATTTGGAGTTCGAAAAATTTCAAGTGAATAGTAATTTTGAGAATTTTCGACAAAAGCACCTCAACTTTCACATTTGCAAACATGATGGCTAGGGTTTGTTTCAGCCGGCCCTAAGAAAATAATGGCCAAAATTCTCCTAATTTCTTCCATTAATCTCTCTAAATCCGTCAACCTTCATCAAAATCCTCTAACTACAAACTTGTAGAGCTAGGTGAGATCTTGAGATCTATAAGGCGATGATGATCATTGGAGCGACGTGGTGGTGGGATTTTTGCCGTGAAGTCCGGCCGTTCGTGCGCGAATTACGAGAAGGATGGGGGGCTGAGCTCGCTAGGATTGCAGCCGAAGATGGAGCAAGCTATGGCCGTTCATTTGGAGTTGTTTGATCGACTCCTCGTCGATCGTAGGTGACGCATGTATTAGGGTTTGCACGGTTTTGTTGGGTTCTCAGTCGCGTGTGTATACTGGGGAGGAAGAAGATTAGAGCGGCCTGGATCTAGTTTCAAAACGTGCAGCCACGATTATTTAGGGTAAAATAATAATAAAATTTGTAAATTTATATATGTATAACAATTCGTGAATGTTTAAAAAGCTATAACTTGTTCATACGAGGTCGAAAACGTACGAAACAAATTGCGTTGCAATCATTTTGTCGAGCACTACGCAATGGAGCTAGTTTGGAGTTGTTTGGAGCTAGTGAAAATTTTGGGTAAAATTAAACGCATGTTTAATTTTATTCGAAATAAAACGCTACAACTATTATCGGAAACTCAAGGTGAGAACTTCTCACTCAATCGAATTGTTTCGATTTAAATTTTAAATAGTTAGATTTAAAATTGCTTGATTGTTTGATTGGATGATAATTATTATTTGTTGTATTGAAACAGACCATATACGCCGTATATTAAGCGGATGTTATTTATTAAAAACATATACCACGATAATTCCAACTTGAATGGAATTGGTATTATATATGTACTTGGAGTTGATTTCCTGCATTATATAGCGGATGAGACCCTATTGCGCCGCATAATAGCGGATAGTATTTTATAAATCCCATATACCACGATATTCCGTCTTGAAGCGGAATTGGTATTGTGCTAACATATTTGGATGCAGGGAAACAGGTTGGAGGGATCCAACTGGATTCCTCAAATGATTGAATTGGTTTCAATGTTGTGTGTTGATCTATTTATAATCTGCGTGATTATCTTTGTGATTGAAATCGTTAAAGGCTAAATTTTAGCCAAATATATTTTGGTATCATTAGATGCCGAAAATAAATAAAGTTTAATTTCTGAAAATTTAAGTTGAGAATTCATAATAAAATTTAATTTTGAAATTGATTCATTTTATGTAATAACCCGGATTCTGAACAACTGTTAATTGGATAATTAACTAATTTTATTTGGGTAAATAGATATCTGAATGTATATAAGTCGATTTGAAACAATAATAATTAAATCAGCATGATGAATCTTATAGTAAATTAATAAATATATCTAAGTTTAAATACATAATAGTCCAAATTTGAGTAAAATTGGATAAAAAGATTTAATGTACATTTGTAAACATAATACGTTTCCTTTATATATATAAAGTATAAAAAATTAAATAAATTTAAGTAAAGGTGGTTTTTAAACATATAAGGATTTAAAACATACATGTAAAAAGATATTACATAGATTAAGTAATTAACAAAATATCTTAGACATGAATAAGAATAAAATTTAATAAAGAATATTATATAAAAATACATAAAACATACATAATGCACACCTATAAAGTTAACACATAAACAAATATAATTTGTGACACTTAAACTTGAGTAATAAATAAATGTGTTATATTCTATTTTTCTTTAAAGATTTTTATTCGTATAAATTTGAGGGAAAAAAAGAAAAAAGAGGGGAAACATCCATTAATTTACAAATGTATTTACTAATTAGATTAATTAATATAAAGGCTTTAAATATCATTTCAAATGAATGAATATGAAGTAGTTACAAGTGTTGATCTACGAAGGGTTATAAGAAACACATGTGGGTTAAGTAATAATAGATCATGACAAGTGTCACATTTGTGAATTATTTTCCTTAAATTTTAATAAAACAAAATTATATCTCTAAAAGATTATTACATCTTCATCATTTAAAACTTTTCATCTCATTTTCTAAAGAAGCAAAGAAAAAAAATCAATCACTCCTTCATCTTCAAAATCTGAAATTCATCAAACCAAAACAGTTTCAGATATATAAAAAAAAAGAGAAGAAGTAACCAGTTGAAAACAAAATATACATGGGCAAGATCAACCCAGCAAAAATTCAAATTCAACAAGTTGCAACCCGATCAAGAGCAGGGATTAAAGCTTCAGCAAATCTAGGGAAAAATCAAACTAAAACTTTCAATTAGAAACAAATAAGCATCTCACTTCAGCGACTCAAGTTTGAAAGGCAAGCAGAGTCCAGTTTAAAATATCATAGAAGCCTCTCTACGTCTTTGTGACAGGTGAGTAAAATTTAATCAGAAAAGTTTAAATAAATGAAAGTTGAGCATGTGAATTTCTATGATAATGGATATCTTGCATGTAAGCATATAGAAGAAATTTCTGTGTTTAGTTTGTTTAAAAATGCATGTTTAAAATTTCCTAATGATTCTCCGTATTTTTAAGATTACATAGTAAATTTAAACAAAAATTTCAAAATTTACATAACAACTCACTGTTAAGCTTGAATCTTTGATGCAGTATGTTTATTTAAACATGAATTAAGGTTTAAATTTTTATTCAAAAAGAATTAGTTTGAAAATCTACTGAATCCAGGATGGTACAGTAGGATATTTAAGATCTTGCTAAAATCAAATATTATAATTAGTTGATTAAATCTTATATCTTGAATCAACTCAGAAAAACATGATTTTTAAAATAAAAATCCTGATTTTTAGTTTGGATTTGGGGTAGAAATTTTGTGATGACCGGAAATTGGTCTCTGGGCAAAATCTGGCGACTGGGTTGGTTCTAGGTGTTGAACTTTGGGTCGGAGTTAAGTAATAGTGATCAGGGAATCCAAGAAAAATCATGGGAGTGGAAACCCTTCATCAAGGAATTTGGTATTGGGAGAACTAGGGTTCTACTCGGTGATTGGGTAGCGTTCGAATAATGGGTTGACTGGGAACTTGTAGTTGTTCGAGTGGCACAAGATTGTGGGGTTAGTTGCGTGGAGGAATTGCGGTGGTGCGGCCAGAGTATCATGGCGATCGATGGTCGAGATTGGTGGGTTCGGTGGATTTACTGATGAAGGGCTGTTACAGGGTTGGTGCGATCATCTTCGCTTTTGTTTTGGGTCGCGTGATGGCTGATCAATGGTCGTTGACGTGTCAGTGGACGAGGAGGGGCATGCGCGTGGTGTCGTTGGTGGCGGCGGTGGTGTTGGCGCGACGTGCATGTGCATGGTTTATTGATTGCATCAGTGAAGGTTGGGTAGTTTAGGAAGATGAAGTTTTACTCGAAGTAGTGCTCGTGAAAACACAGTGTTCGGCTCGAAGTTAAATTAATTGATGATGTTTTGGTTAAGTTGGAAGCAGAGGAGGTTGCTGAAATTTGCTCGAGAATTTTGGGTTAGTGACTCAAATTCATGTCTGGGTATGGCTCGAATATATTATGTTTTACATAGAAACAGAAACATGTTTCAGTTTTTTTAATTAGAAGTAAAAGTTTAAAATGTAAACTGAAATTCAAAATAAGTTTAAAACCTTGGTTTGAAATCTGATTTCAAATTAGTTCGAATCTGAGTTTTTTGAAATAATTTGAATTTTGATTTGAATTTGGTTTTAAAAACTTTTAAGTGTAAAATATATTTTGTTTTAAATTTAAACTGAAAGTTGAAATTGTAAAATAGAAATTTAAAACAAGTTTAAACCTAGTTCATAAAATCTGGAATTTCAAGATTTAGTTTAAATTAATTAATTCCAAGATTATTTAATTAATTGGGAAGGTAATTGAGATTAATTAATGGAATTAATTATAAGTTAATTAGTTAATGAGATTCATAGATTAATTAATTAATTATGAAAAGAAAAGTGTAATTACTTAGCATAAGTAATTGGAGAATAGTTAATGTTTATAATTAATTTAAACTAGTGAATATGATATGATAATTACTTACGAACTTAATTAAATAAGTTACCTCATGTAAGTAACTAAGGGATAGTTAATTACGAATGGGATTAATTAAGGATTTATTGATGAATATGATTAATTAAAGGTAAGTCAATTATAGTTAATTGCTGTATGAGAGTAATTTAAAATTTTATTTAATGAGAATGGTTAAGGCTAATTTGTCCATGTGATAAATTAAGGTTTAATCAATTAATAATTCAAGGTATAAGTTAAAGAATTATAGATTAATTAATTAATAATTAGAGGTTGATTAATTGAGGTTAATTAACCAATGAAATTACTTAAAGGAAGTAATTAAGGATAATTATTTGAGGGAAGTAATTAAGTAGTAATTACTCAGTGTGAATAAAAGGATTTATTAATGAGATTAATTAAGGGGTTGATTTAATTGATATACGTAATTAAAGGAAGTTAATTACTAATGTGATAAATCAAGGTTGATTAATTATTAAGTGTAATTAGAAGAATAATTAATTGGTGAAGGTAATTAAAAGTTAATTACCGTGAATGGTTAGGAATAATTAACTTAATTAAGGGTTAATTACTTAAATGTAATTAAAGGATAAATAGAATGATATTGGAAGCCTTTGATTAATTGTTATTTCTAATATGTGGTTTGTGATGTTATGTGATAAGATATGTTTGATTTAAATTGTGATGATGTGGTTATCTATTGATGATGAATTATGTGACATCTTGTATTAAAAATTGAATTGTATTCACTTAAATAATTTAAGTAAGATTATATTGGTTTTGAAGAGACCGGAGTCGGGTATTAGTAAATACCCGAAACCACTTCGATTCTTTATAAATTGATATGTGAAATCGATATGCTGATATGGAATGATTTTAGTTAATTGGACCATTAAAATCTAAGTTTTGGCACTTAGAAATTGATGTGTAAAATATATGATGTCTATAACAACTTGTGAAGTTGTAAATTGATATAAGTTGCCCGGGTTTGTATATGTTGTATGCTTTTGTATTTCATGTTAGATGGGTTTACTCACGCTGGTTTTCCAGCCTGACCCGGGTGTTACTTTGATGTAATGCTCGGGTCAGACCGAGTATTACAGATTTTCAGGTAAGGATGTTCTGGAGCTCAGGAGGCGAGCTGGATGGCAGGAACGTATGGAGAGTTTCCACTATGATATTGTATATCTGAGACATGTTATATTATATCGATCCAATCTTGTATAAAATTGTTGTAACCCTGATATATCGATGTAATTGATAGATACAGTTTTCTTTGGTATAACTATTATCGATACTATATTTTATCCACTGCGAATGTGAGATTTTATGTTTCTTTTCTGTTCTTCTTCTATCTCTTTCTTCTTTTCTTTAACTATCTGGAATTTTCGGGATCGGAAATTCCGGGGCGTTACATTTGGTATCAGAGCTGAAGGTTAAGCGAGAACCTTGGCTCTGTTGGGATTACTCATTAAAGACAGGGTAAGTGGTACCCTAGAATGAGTTGAGTATATATATGAGAGAGCGTACTTGTTATTTTCTTATATAAAGGTTTTTTAATGATTTTAAAAGTAAATGAATCTTATATAAGAAATAGATTATCTATTATATTAAGGAAATTGGTTGTAGTATTAATTAAATTAAAAGTAATAGTAAGAATTAAGAAGTAATATAATGCAACCAAATTGATATTAAATAAGCACAAGTTTGAAATGGATTCAAACTTAAATTAAAATCTTAAAGTTAAGAAAGAATTTCAAAATAAGTTGAATCGGAATTGGTTTCAAACTAGGAAATTTAATGGTCATTGTGTTTAATAATGGGATGATTGTTTTAAACAATAAAATGTTTTAAGGAAATAACCATTTGATGAGAATAACTTGTAAATTAGAAAGGATGGTAATAGAAGTGGATTTAAAGTTGTGAAATTCTGAATTCTAAATTTAAACATTTGAATTGGTTTCAAAATGTTAAAGGAAATAATATTATTTAAACTACTTTGAACATGATCTTATTTTAAAATAAGAGATGTTATTTAATTCAAATGAAAGGATCCTATTTCAAACAAGGGTTGTTTGAAATTTTAAAAGAATTTGTTTAAATTAAAAACCAAAGGTGGTTTAAATTTTTAAATTTGGCTTGGTGAGCCAAGAAGTAAATATGTATATATATGGATATACATAATATGAATGGTGAGTTTTGAATTTGGAGTAAGATGTGATACCCAAAATAATAAGTTTTTGAACTTAATTAGTGGGAAGATTATTAATGAGAAGTTCAAAATTTGAAATGGAATTTCAAATTGGGTAAGGTTGACTGGATTAAGTGAATTGAGTTTAACTGGCAAAAGAGTTAAATAAGTTGGAATGATCAACCTGATTTGGAAATTTGAAGATAAAATTAAGATTTTACTCGGGAGGTTAAATGGTTGATTGGAATCGAGAGTTTGTGTGATCTCAAAATGGGTTTGAGATCAAGAAATTGGAAATGAATGGATGTTTTAAAATAAATTAGATGATATCATTCTATTGTTATTAATAATCTTCAAATTGTGAATTGGATTTGTTTAAATGAATGAGAAGTGAAGTGTGGTATAATATGTTAGGTCTGAACTGTGAATTAAATTGTTTAAAAACTTTAAAGGTAAATTGATTTAAAGGAATTAAATCAACATTTGAAGTATTAACTCAAGTTTATATAATTCGATATGGTTTAAATTTGAAATTTGAATTAGTCAAATTGAATTTGATTTGAAGTAATTGAAGGTGTGATTAAAGTCGTATGAGTATAAGATTCAAATGGAAAATTTGAAATGATTTGAAATTGAAGAGGGTTCAATTTGAAATTAGTCCAAATTTATTTGAGTAATTTGGAATTGTAATTAAAGTTTAATAGTTTTAAATTCAAATGGAATTTGAATATAATTTGGGAGGAAATGAAGAATAATTCATCTTGATTTGGAAATGGAGTTTGAAATTGGAATTAATTCAAACTGGAATTGAAATGAATTGAAATGGGAACTAGTCCAATTGAAATTTATTTGAATTAGTAGAATTTGAGATCAAGGTTGAATAAAGTTAAATTTGAAAAAAAAACTGAGGTTAATCCAACTTGAATTGGGGTTGAATCAATTTCAATGGAAATTGAAGTAATTTAAAATTGGAATTGGGTCAATTTAAATGGAAGTATAAATTTAAATTGAACTGATAAGAATGGAGATTAGGAAGTGAGCAGTTTTGACTCTGAACTATTTTTAATATAAATTGTTTTAATATAAACCTATTTTTCTAAGCTATTCATTATATATACAACCTTTCTTTTAAAAGCCAAATTATCTTATGCTTGTTTTATAATTATTTTTGAAACTATTTAACAATTTTCTAATTGTTTTATAAACAAATTACTATATTTTAATTATTTTACCAAACTAATTACTATCTTACTATTATTTTGCAATTATTTAAAATTTCTATAATTATTTAACTATTTTCTAACTATTTTACACCTATTTTACAAACTAGCAATTATTTTCCAACTACTTATCTATTTTTAAAATTTTCAAGCTATTTTCTAAATAAACTGGTAGGAGTTCAAATTGTTATTAGTTAAATTAAATACCCAATCAAGATAAGAATAGAGGTGGTAATCCAAATGGATTGAAACAATTGTGAGTAAGTGAATGAAAATCAAAGTGATTGTGAATAGAAATGGAATTGATTTGGCTAATAACCAATAAAGATAAATACATAGGGTGTATGTATGTTATTCTATTCGCATAGTGATTTGATCCAGATTCGAGCACAGAATTTCGAGATAGTTATATTGATCCGAGTGGGTTTTTCACTCGATTTTCGACGGCGAACCTGGATATGGATTGTTGATTGGTTCTGGATGTTCTCTATCATAGTTATGACTATGCAAGGAGAATGACGGTTTCTAATCAAGAACCAGATCTGTGTCCGCACTAGGAAGTCGGGTGGACGATACTAGTTCGGAAGTGAAATTGTGTGATCGGGTGAGCGATCTGATTGGTATAGCGTACGGATTTGAATGAAAATGATATTGAGAAGAGTAATCAAATTTGAATATTTGATTTTGAGTAAACAAAGTTAAATATCTTTATTTTATAAAATGAAACTCCCCTTGATGAATCTTTTGCCAGAAGAAAAGGGTTTTTGGAAATGTTTGAAGTATAAAGGAGTTTATACAAGTTTGAAATGATCCAAAGTTTTAAAAGACTTTATGTATCTGAATATATATAAAGGATCATATGAGGATTTTGGAAAAAGGGTTTTGGGAACCTTTGGATTTGGAAAAGGCTTTTGATTTTTGGGTAAAATCAATATGAGAATTTGAAAAGCCTAGTTTGAGAACTATCGATTTTGGAATAATCGATTTTGTGTAAAGGAGCTTTGTATGAGATCATACTAGGTGTATGATTTAAAGATACTATATATTTATAGTATAAAATGTTTTGATGATGGCTCTGGGGAAAAAGGCGATCCCTTGAAATGAACTTCTCAGGAGTACCACCGGGTGGTGCTGCCTTGAGCCCCACTGGGGGGTTCTAAAGTTGATCCTGTGAGGAGTCCGGACAAAACTAGTTCCTGAGGATTATGAGTAGAGTATACCATAGTGAAAGTCGTGTGCGCTGTTGAGAGCCAACAGTTACATGGACTTTTGCTGTGATGGCAACGTAACCCAGGATGTAACTGCGACCTATGGTATAACATAGCGAAAGTCGTGTGTGCCACTGAGAGCCAACAGTCTGCGTTTGATTTTATATCGGCAGACTGCGACCTATGTAGGAGTGGAGGGGTTTCATTTCGACAGCGAAAATCAGAGGCCGCTGAGAACCTGCAGTTACATGGACTTTTGCTGTGACGGCAACGTAACCCTGGATGTAACTGTGATCTGTTGTGTGGGTTCCATGGCGTAATCGAGAGGCCGCTGAGAGCCTGCAATTACATGGACTTTTTTTGCGATGGCAACGTAACCCTGGATGTAACTGCGACCATGGATGGGGTGATGATTTCCAGAGCATTCTCACCAAAGATATATCCTCTATTTTCAAAAACTATTTTCTGTATTTTCAATAAAATTATTTTCAAAGTATTTTCACTGGATGTTGAAATTGGGTCTGCTAAGTACTTATAGATTTTCAGTCCTACGCCTGATCAACGTATGACCGAATTTCTGTGAGAACGAGGATGGACTTGTTAAAACATCGAGTCATAAAAAGTATTTTTATAAAAACTATTTTCGTAATGTTATATAGATTTCAAAAGCGTTTTTAAAATGATTAAAGAATATTTTAACTGGTTTTAAAATATTTAGTGAATTCTGGTTTCGTTTCTTTTCGAGGACGAAAAGATTCAAAGGGGGGAGGAATGTAATAACCCGGATTCTGAACAACTGTTAATTAGATAATTAACTAATTTTATTTGGGTAAATAGATATCTGAATGTATATAAGTAGATTTGAAACTATAATATTTACATCAGCATGATGAGTCTTATAGTAAATTAATAAATATATCTAAGTTTAAATACATAATAGTCCAAATTTGAGTAAAATTGGATAAAAAGATTTAATGTACATTTGTAAACATAATACATTTCCTTTATATATATAAAGTATAAAAAATTAAATAAATTTAAGTAAAGGTAGTTTGAAAACATATAAGGATTTGAAACATACATGTAAAAAGATATTACATAGATTAAGTAATTAACAAAGTACCTTAGACATGAATAAGAATAAAATTTAATAAAGAATATTATATAAAAATACATAAAACATATGTAAACATAATGCACACCTATAAAGATAACACATAAACAAATATAATTTGTGACATTTAAACTTGAGTAATAAATAAATGGGTTATATTCTAATTTTCTTTAAAGATTTTTATTCGTATAAATTTGAGAACAAAAAGAAAAAAAGAGGGGAAACATCCATTAATTTAAAAATGTATTTACTAATTAGATTAATTAAAATAAAGGCTTTAAATATCATTTTAAATGAATGAATATGAAGTAGTTACAAGTGTTGATCTATTAAGGGTTATAAGAAACACATATGGGTTAAGTAATAATAGATCATGACAATTGTCACATTTGTAAATTATTTTCCTTAAATTTTAATAAAACAAAATTATATCTCTAAAAGATTATTACATCTTCATCATTTAAAACTTTTCATCTCATTTTCTAAAGAAGCAAAGAAAAAAAAATCAATCACTCCTTCATCTTCAAAATCTGAAATTCATCAAACCAAAACAGTTTCAGATATATAAAAAAAAGAGAAGAAGTAACCAGATGAAAACAAAATATACATGGGCAAGATCAACCCAGCAAAAATACAAATTCAACAAGTTGCAACCTGATCAAGAGCAGGGATTAAAGCTTCAGCAAATCTAGGGAAAAATCAAACTAAAACTTTCAATTAGAAACAAATAAGCATCTCACTTCAGCGACTCAAGTTTGAAAGGAAAGCAGATTCCAGTTTAAAATATCATAGAAGCCTCTGTTCGTCTTTGTGACAGGTGAGTAAACTTTAATCAGAAAAGTTTAAATAAATGAAAGTTGAGCATGTGAATTTCTGTGATAATGGATATCTTGCATGTAATCATATAAAAGAAATTTATGTGTTTAGTTTGTTTAAAAATGCATGTTTAAAATTTCCTAATGATTCTCTGTATTTTTAAGATTACATAGTAAATTTAAACAAAAATTTCAAAATTTACTTAACAAAACACTGTTAAGCTTGAATCTTCGATGCGGTATGTTTATTTAAACATGAATTAAGGTTTAAATTTTTATTCAAAAAGAATTAGTTTGAAAATCTACTGAATCCAGGATGGTACAGTAGGATATTTAAGATCTTGCTAAAATCAAATATTATAGTTAGTTGATTAAATCTTATATCTTGAATCAACTCAGAAAAACATGATTTTTAAAATAAAAATCCTGATTTTTAGTTTGGATTTGGGGTAGAAATTTTGTGATGACCGGAAATTGGTCTCTGGGCAAAATCTGGCGACTGGGTTGGTTCTAGGTGTTGAACTTTGGGTCGGAGTTGTAATAGTGATCAAGGAATCCAAGAAAAATCATGGGAGTGGAAACCCTTCATCAAGGAATTTGGTATTGGGAGAACTAGGGTTCTACTTGGTGATTGGGTAGCGTTCGAATAATGGGTTGACTGGGAACTTGTAGTTGTTCGAGTGGCACAAGATCGTAGGGTTAGTTGCGTGGAGGAATTGCGGTGGTGCGGCAAGAGTATCGTGGCGATCGATGGTCGAGATTGGTGGGTTCGGTGGATTTACCGATGAAGGGGCTGTTACAGGGTTGGTGCGATCATCTTCGTTTTTGTTTTGGGTCGCGTGATGGCTGATCAATGGTCGTTGACGTGTCAGTGGACGAGGAGGGGCTTGCGCGTGGTGTCGTTGGTGGCGGCGGTGGTGTTGGCGCGACGTGCATGTGCACGGTTTATTGATTGTATCAGTGAAGGTTGGGTAGTTTAGGAAGATGAAGTTTTACTCGAAGTAGTGCTCGTGAAAACACAGTGTTCGACTCGAAGTTAAATTAATTGATGATGTTTTGGTTAAGTTGGAAGCAGAGGAGGTTGCTGAAATTTGCTCGAGAATTTTGGGTTAGTGACTCGAATTCATGTCTGGGTATGGCTCGAATATATTATGTTTTACATAGAAACAGAAACATGTTTCAGTTTTTTTAATTAGAAGTAAAAGTTTAAAATGTAAACTGAAATTCAAAATAAGTTTAAAACCTAGGTTTGAAATCTGATTTCAAATTAGTTCGAATCTGAGTTTTTTTGAAATAATTTGAGTTTTGATTTGAATTTGGTTTTAAAAACTTTTAAGTGTAAAATATATTTGGTTTTACATTTAAACTGAAAGTTGAAATTGTAAAATAGAAATTTAAAACAAGTTTTAAACCTAGTTTATAAAATCTGGAATTTCAAGATTTAGTTTGAATAAATTAATTCCAAGATTATTTAATTAATTGGGAAGGTAATTGAGATTAAATAATGGAATTAATTATAAGTTAATTAGTTAATGAGATTCATAGATTAATTAATTAATGATGAAAAGAAAAGGGTAATTACTTAGCATAAGTGTAACGACCCAGAACTTTGAACAATTTATTTTGAAAATATTTAATTAAATTTAAATATTTGAATGATGGTTTGACGTGAATTTCAAATTATCAGAATGAATTTGGCGATTAAATTTTAAAATTTAATCCGTTGAAAGTTGAATAAAAATTTGAATCTTTAATTTTAAGCCGATTAAAAATATTTCAAAGGCTTGTAAAATTCCTATTGATAATACTGAAGATAATCGAAGCTTCAGAATTGAATTATACAGTTATTTGTTCAGTTTTGAAATTATATCGTTTGAATCAATATTTAAAAATAGCCTTCCGAGGCACAGTCTCGGAATTCGACGAAACCAGTTCCATTGGATCCGTAATATTGAATTATTCTCGGGTTTCAAATTTCGTATTTTTCTGAGTTGATGTGTGAGAATAAGACACATAAACGCATCGGAATTTAAGTCGAATTCAATTTAAATTTAAATTGAGTCAAACATCAGCACGTTCTTCCTTCAATCACGCCTAAAATCATGCCCTAGAATCAAGCTACGAGACCGTGCCGAGCATGCCGAATATTTTAAAAACAATTTCTTCTTCAATCAAAACAATACCGCGTTCCCCTATTTTAACTTCAAATCGAAATCATCTCGTTCAAAATTTATTCGGAGAAAAAAAAAACATTAATGGCCGAAGCCCTTCTCCCATTCAAAACCCAAGAAAAAAATCGAATTCCCCCTTTCCTTCTTCAATCTCAAAATCGAAAACACAATTCTATATATAAAAAAAAGAATCAATGGTGGCCGCGACCTTGCGGTTGTGGTTCGATTCACGAATCGCGATGGGGGAGTGCTCGATTTCGAGTAGTGCGATGTTGCGTGTGGGCTTCAAGCGCGCGGCACGAGGGGCGGCGACGCTTGCAAGCGCGAGGCGCAGGAGATGCGGCGGCTGCAGCAGCGAGTCAGAGGGGGGTCTTCGTGATTCTGGTGGCGCGCGTAGGAGGCGTGCGCAGGCGCGGGGAGAGGTTGCGAAGGGGATGGCTGCTAGGGTCGCGAGCAGGGTAGGAAGAGGTGAGTTCGAGGTCGCGTTCGCGTGGGCGTTCACGTGTCGGCAACGATGGCCAGTAAGGTATATGCTGTCTCAATTTGAATAATTTGATTTTTAAATTAAGTTTAATATATATATATATATATAGGTCTGTGTCCATAAATTTACAGCATGGTATTTGTAATTTGTTCATTCAATTTAAATTTAAAAATAAGTTTAAATTTCTGAGATTAAATAAAGTTTGAATATGTAGTTTTAAATCTATATAGATTTTTTTTGAAGGAAAAAAATAAAATAAAATAAATATACATTTTACAGAAAGAAAATAGGAACATGTATATACAGTAAGATGTAAATCTGTTTCAGTTTTAGTTAGATATAAATATACAGTTCATGTATGTATTATTACATACAAGGTAAATAATTTTTTTTTGACAGTAAATAATGTATGTGTGTGTATATATATATATATATATATATATATATATATATGTGATATAGTTTCAAAGTAAAAATAAAAAAATAAATGAATGAATACATTATAAATTTATTCGTTTATTTTGAAAATAATTTCCTAAAGTAAATTTTGTTTCAAATTTAAATTTTTATTAAACAAAGGAATTTTAAAAGATTGAAGAAATTTATATAAGCAAAATGTTTGAAATAATTATGAAAATGAGATTTTGGTTTAAAGTAAAAGGGAAGTTAGTTTGAAATTAAAAGGTTTAGTTAAATAAATTTTATTTAAGTAAATTTAGTTGAAATTTAAATTTTATTAGATAAATTTGTTAAGAGTAATCTGTTTAAAATAAAAAGGGAATTTGTTTGGAATGAGTGATTAAGCCCAAATTAAATTATAAACTAGTTAAATCAAATGAAAATTTATTATTCGATCTGTTCGAATATTAATAAATTGTGTAAATATTTATACAAGGTATAAATCAAGAAAATCGAGTCAAGGAAATGGATTGCAAATAAAAAGCAAAGGTGAGAACTTCTCACTCAAAAACTTATAAGTTGGATTTGCAGTTATTGATTGATTGCTATTTGGTTGTGATATTAGATATAGTAGGATATATCTATATATATATAGCAATATATATATATATATATATACATATACATATTGGCATATGTATATATTGCAGTTGATTGATTTCCCGCATTATATAGCGGATGAGACCCTATTGCGCCTCCTATTAAGCGGATAATATTTTATAAATCCCATATACCACGATATCCCGTCTTGAAACGGGATTGGTATTGTGCTAATGTCTGTGAATGCAGGGAAACAGGTTGGAGGGATCCAACTGGATTCCGCACAAATATTTATTTGATTCAGATATTGTGATATTTGATTGTTTATCATATTGATATATGATGTTTGAAAGTCGTGATTGACTATTTGATGTGTTGCATCATCGGATCCAATCTTTGAAGTTTAAAAACAACGATTTTAAATTTCTAAAGTGATTTTTGAAAGTATACGTTTATAAAATATTTTTGGAATCGATTCATCTTAAATAAATAAACGTTATAATTTTAATGTTAAATTTTGATTTTTGAGAAATACAGTTAAAAGTTGATTTTTGAAAATATGGGATTAATGATTTTATAAAATAGTTTAAACTGGGATTTCTGAATTTATCATAGAAAGTTTAAAAATAGGATTTATGAAATTTGATTATTTTATAAATCAAAATGATGAAATTATAAAGGAGTTTAAAGCTGTTTTAAAAGAATAATATAAATTGATTTATATAAAAGATCTATAATTGATATTTATAAATTAAAAACATTGGAATTGTAAAACGAGCTTTTATAAGTGTTAGAATGAATTGTGAATGAATTTCGTAAATGAATGAAATTTATAGAATTATAAACGGAGAAGTTATAAATGGAATTTTATAAACTGTAGGTTTATAAAATTTGTAAAGTTATTTAAAAGAATAGATTTTGGATAAATAAATGAATCTTATAAGTTATAAGATTTATAATTTGGGAAGTTAAAAGAACAAATTTGTAAACAAATAAATTATAAGCATTTAACTTATAATATGGACTTTCGGTATATAATTGAGTTATAAATCGAATAGGTTAATAAAGGAGATTTATAAAGGAAATAGTTATAAAATAAATAGAAATGAAATGTATAAACATTGTTTTATAAATCCGCAAACGACTTATTTTGATAAGTAAATTGTTGTAATTTGTTAATGGAGTTATATTCACGTTTTAGACAGTGAATAATCCTTTAAAACAAAATGTATAGAAATGATGAAATTGGTTAACAAGTATATTCACGTTTTTGAAGAGTGAATAATATACTAAAGAAAATGTTTTGGATGTGATGTTTTAAATATAATTAAAACGATCTAAAGATGTTTTAAAATGTATTAACTATCGAAACCCTAGATTTCAACATTCATTGTTGAAATAGACGTTTTCGAGAAATAGAAGGAAATGGTAGACTATAACACTGTTGTTATAGTAAATGATTTCTGAAAGGAAATGTTTTGTATATTATTGAGATTTATATATCTATTTTAATTTCGAATCCCTATACTAGTGATTTTGGGTTGTCGTAACGATGTTTTACGCAACATTCGTTTTGGCCCAAATAAATATGGTTAAGAGAATGATTTCCTTAAAGAATGAAATATATACTTAATTTCGATTAGAGTATATTGAATATTTTCCAAGTGTAGAAAATAAAAAGATTTGCGAATTACTTATTTTTAATAAGTATGGAAATGTTTTTCCAATATTAAGTGAATATTTTGAATTTATCTTTTTGAAGATAAATTGAAAATGAATATTAGAAATCGAATGGAAATCGTATATTCATAAATATTTTGGAATGTAAATTCACTATGGAATTTATAAATGAAACGGGGAAATTGTTTAAAAATAAATATTGATTTATTTTTGAAGTATTGAAAATATATATCTTGTAAAGATATTTTTGGAAAATAAATAATTTGGAAAATTATTTGGAATCTGGTGATGTTGTGCATATCCGTTGATAGTTCAATAACCGATTATCAATATTTACCTTTAAATAGGTATTTTTTGTGATTTGCTTGAAATTGAATGCCACACTTATTTATTTATTTTAAAATAAGCGCTCACTATTCGGGTTAACCGAGAAAGGACCTTGGGGTCGTATAACCCATTCCGAATATGTGATACGTCGTTATGAATTGAATTTGAAGACCGGTGTTGAAGACCGGATATTTTCGATAACGAAAGGGTTTCTTGTTGATTGTCTCTTCACTGTCTGACCCCCGGTATAGAGATCTCCATATGTGATGGGAAATCCGAACGTGATTAGAGACTATCCGGATTGCAAGGACTTCTTTGTAAGTGCCTTCGGTTCTGTTCGATCCCGGAACAGACTTGTATGGATTGTATGTCTGACGTTACAAATTGAGATATTAAGCTGATTTCTTTCAAATATATTTCTTTTGGTGGCGGAGAATTTATTCTCTTAGCTTAACACCCTTCTCTGAGACGTACGAGCTCATAGGTTATATAGTTGAAGGTTATCAGCGATATATTCCCAATTTGGTAATGTGACCTGCTGAGTGTTGCTGTGAAATGATCATTGTTTGATCATTTGTGATATGATCATTTGTTTGATCGTTTATCTTTATGATCATTTCTATGATCATGTGTTGACCCAAAGCACAGCTTTTGTATAAAGCGTGGCTTTGTGGATGAGACTTCGTCGAGCCTCACACCCCGGAATGGTCAAAACAGGAAAGATGCGGCAAGGTTATGAGGGGTAGCTCCCTTTAGGGTATGTGCATTTCCTTCCGGAAAAGGGTGGTGTTATGGTATGGAGCCCAAATACTTACTCATGTTGAACACTTTATTTATTATGGTGTGATCTTGATTAGAGAGCTCTCGGATAAAGGTCCCATATGACCGGGGGATGGCATACTCGTGTCAGTTGTTACCTAGTTTGAAAGGTAACCCGGCCTTGTGTTGGCAGAGATCCGGTTAGGTTCTCGGGACGTCCTTCCAGAGGCGTTTCCATGTGGCAATGGGAAGTTCCTTGGCCTGACCATTTGTTGGAAATCCAAAGGAACAATACGATCTTGTACGGTTTTAGTTGTATAACCTTCTTCCTCAGGAGGTAGCTATAGTAGGCATAATATAATGGTACCTATGCTGGCTAAGATTTATATTCTACTTTCGAAATGTCTTCTACACTATGCACTAATAATAATATCAAAATTGATTTGATTTTTGCGTAGTAAGCATCTTTGACTAACATAAGAAGAAATCTCCTCCAAGTTTGCGTTTGCATTGTTTGTGTGGTGGGAGGTCTTATGGTAGTTACATTTTGAAAAACATTGCGAATCTATTTTAAAGATTATCCTGTTCTTGATTTTAAAGAAAAATAAACTGTTTTAGTTCTCGCACCAGTCACATGACTGACTCGGAGTTTATTGTTTTCCTTCCTAAACTCTGGGTGCCCACCAATTTCCACACGGGCAGTTAAGAGTTAAGGTTTATCAGGATATTCTGGAATTCAGGAGTTGCTGGAGGCAAGTTGGATGGCATGCCGTATTACTAGTATCAAGTATTTCTTTTCCGCTGTTTGTTTGTTGTTGTTGTACACTCTGATGATATGATGTAATGAAATGAAATGTAATGTAATGTAATAACTGATATAGTTCTTTGTTTAAAGATTATTCATTTATCTATTATATGTTGTTCCGCTGCGAATTGTGAGATTCTGATGTTGTTCTGTTCTATTTTCTATCTTCTTATCTCTTCTTCTACCATTTTCTTTTTCTTTTCTTCTTCTTCAACCCTAACATTTCGGTTTTTCGGCAACGAAAAATCGCAATCGCTACATTTGGTATCAGAGCATATGGTTAAGGACAACCATGGCTCTGTTGGGTGTTACTCATTAGAGATAGAGTCAGCAGTACTCTAGAATGAGTTTGAGTGTAATAATAGATATGAGCGCGTATTTGTTAGTGAATATAAAATTGTTTTTGAATCGGGTAAATAAGATAATTTTGCCCAAAACTATTTTCGTATAGAAAAGAAATGATTTTCTATGAATTATTATAGTATATGGTTGCATGATTGTTAGGAAGTAATAATATTAAATTATTATCATTATTATATGAAATTAAATAAGAAATAAAATGTATAACCAAAGATTAGAGATAAATTCATTTAACAAATGAAATTTATAAATATGAAAAAATAGAAGGAAATGAATTCATATACAATTGGGATTTGTAAAACAAATTGTAAATAAATGGATTGGAAATGAATGATGAAATGAGATTTGATTTGATCAAATTGAATAAAAATCAAAACTTGGAAAAAATAAAATAAAATGAATTGAATTCAAGTAAACTAACTTGATAAATTATTAATTCATGGACTAATGAATTGGAATTTGAATTGGTTAAATTAAAGTTTAGTCGTGGGCTAAATTTGAAGATAAATTTGAATTTGTATATAAATTCAAGTAAGTAAAAGAAATAAATTGAAATTCCCTTTGTTAGTAATTAAGTAAATTCGAGATGAATTGAATATGGAAATTGAAATTTAAAATGAATAAGTGAATGCACTAATTGAAAAGAATTAGTGAATAAAACTAATTTAAAGTAGTAATATGAATTAGTAAATGAAAGTTAATCGTTAAAATTCAATATTTAGAATTGAGAATTGAATTCGAATGGAATTTAAATTATGAATTGAATTCAAATTGAATTTAAATTGTGAATTGAATTCAAATGAAACTGAAATGTAAAATTGAATGAAAATGGATGTGTAACTTCAATAGTGAAGTAAAAATGTATGAGAAGCATATGTTGGAAATTTTGTAATAGAATTGGCAAAATGGTTTGAATGTTGGAATTGGATATTATGGATAGCAGGATATACATGTGTATTAAAGAAATGGAATTGAGATTTTGATTTCAAAGATAAAAAAATTGAATTTCTCGACAAAAAGGTACGTATTTCAATTTCAGTATGAAATTTGGTGATTTTCTTCTCCAGCCACTTGGCTTTCTCTTTTCTTTTTTGATTCTGAGGGGCCGTGGTGCCATTTTGTAGTCGTACCAAGCTAGCCGCGCAAAGGAGATACTGACGAAATTTTTCGAAAATTTAGGGTGTTAGAAAATTTTTGAGAAAATTTTGAAAGTTGAAATTTAAATTTAAATTTGAATTTTGAAGGAAAACAATGTTGTTTGGAACTTATAATTTAAGTTGGAAAGCTAGTTGAAATGATAATGGATCTTTAATAAAAAAAAGATTTGTTTTAGAAAGTTGATAAAACTATTTAGATTGTGAAAAATAATAGACGGGATAAAGGCATTCTTCTTAACTTGTAATTTCGGGACGAAATTCTTTTACGGGGGGAAGATTGTAACGACCCAGAACTTTGAACAATTTAATTTGAAAATATTTAATTAAATTTAAATATTTGAATGATGGTTTGACGTGAATTTCAAATTATTAGAATGAATTTGGCGTTAAATTTTAAAATTTAATCTATTGAAAGTTGAATAAAAATTTGAATCTTTAATTTAAGCCGATTAAAAATATTTCAAAGGCTTGTAAAATTCATATTGATAATACTGAAGATAATCGAAGCTTCAGAATTGAATTATACAGTTATTTGTTCAGTTTTGAAATTATATCGTTTGAATCGATATTTAAAAATAGCCTTCCGAGGCACAGTCTTGGAATTCGACGAAACCGGTTCCATTGGATCCGTAATATTTAATTGTTCTCGGGTTTCAAATTTCGTATTTTTCTGAGTTGACGTGTGAGAATACGACACATAAACGCATCGGAATTTAAGTCGAATTCAATTTAAATTTAAATTTAAATTGAGTCAAACATCAGCACGTTCTTCCTTCAATCACGCCTAAAATCACGCCCTAGAATCAAGCTACGAGATCGTGCCGAGCATGCCGAGTATTTTAAAAACAATTTCTTCTTCAATCAAAACAATACCGCGTTCCCCTATTTTAACTTCAAATCGAAATCATCTCGTTCAAAATTTATTCAGAGAAAAAAAAAACATTAATGGCCGAAGCCCTTCTCCCATTCAAAACCCAAGAAAAAAAATCGAATTCCCCCTTTCCTTCTTCAATCTCAAAATCGAAAACACAGTTCTATATATATAAAAAAAGAATCAATGGTGGCCGCGACCTTGCGGTTGTGGTTCGATTCACGAATCGCGATGGGGGAGTGCTCGATTTCGAGTAGTGCGATGTCGCGCGTGGGCTTCAAGCGCGCGGCACGAGGGGCGGCGACGCTCGCAAGCGCGAGGCGCAGGAGATGCGGCGGCGGCAGCAGCGAGTCAGAGGGGGGTCTTCGTGATTCTGGTGGCGCACGTAGGAGGCGTGCACAGGCGCGGGGCGAGGTTGCGAAGGGGATGGCTGCTAGGGTCGCGAGCAGGGGAGGAAGAGGCGAGTTCGAGGTCGCGTTCGCGTGGGCGTTCACGTGTCGGCAACGATGGCCAGTAAGGTATATGCTGTCTCAATTTGAATAATTTGATTTTTAAATTAAGTTTAATATATATATATATATATATATATATATAGGTTTGTGTCCATAAATTTACAGCATGGTATTTGTAATTTGTTCATTCAATTTAAATTTAAAAATAAGTTTAAATTTCTGAGATTAAATAAAGTTTGAATATGGAGTTTTAAATCTATATAGATTTTTTTTGAAGGAAAAAAATAAAATAAAATAAATATACATTTTACAGAAAGAAAATAGGAACATATATATACAGTAAGATGTAAATCTGTTTCAGTTTTAGTTAGATATAAATATACAGTTCATGTATGTATTATTACATACAAGGTAAATAATTTTTTTTAACAGTAAATAATGTATGTATATATATATATATATATATATATATATGTGATATAGTTTCAAAGTAAAAATAAAAAAATAAATGAATGAATACATTATAAATTTATTCGTTTATTTTGAAAATAATTTCCTAAAGTAAATTTTGTTTCAAATTTAAATTTTTATTAAACAAAGGAATTTTAAAAGATTGAAGAAATTTATATAAGCAAAATGTTTGAAATAATTATGAAAATGAGATTTTGGTTTAAAGTAAAAGGGAAGTTAGTTTGAAATTAAAAGGTTTAGTTAAATAAATTTTATTTAAGTAAATTTAGTTGAAATTTAAATTTTATTAGATAAATTTGTTAAGAGTAATCTGTTTAAAATAAAAAGGGAATTTGTTTGGAATGAGTGATTAAGCCCAAATTGAATTATAAACTAGTTAAATCAAATGAAAATTTATTATTCGATCTGTTCGAATATTAATAAATTGTGTAAATATTTATACAAGGTATAAATTAAGAAAATCGAGTCAAGGAAATGGATTGCAAATAAAAAGCAAAGGTGAAAACTTCTCACTCAAAAATTTATAAGTTGGATTTGCAGTTATTGATTGATTGCTATTTGGTTGTGATATTAGATATAGTAGGATATATCTATATATATATAGCAATATATATATATATATATATATATATATATATATATATATATATATTGGCATATGTATATATTGCAGTTGATTGATTTCCCACATTGTATAGCGGATGAGACCCTATTGCGCCGCCTATTAAGAGGATAATATTTTATAAATCCCATATACCGCGATATCCCGTCTTGAAACGGGATTGGTATTGTGCTAATGTCTGTGAATGCAGGGAAACAGGTTGGAGGGATCCAACTGGATTCCTCACAAAGATTTATTTGATTCAGATATTGTGATATTTGATTGTTAATCATATTGATATATGATGTTTGAAAGTCGTGATTGACTATTTGATGTGTTGCATCATCGGATCCAATTTTTGAAGTTTAAAAACAACGATTTTAAATTTCTAAAGTGATTTTTGAAAGTATACGTTTATAAAATATTTTTGGAATCGATTCATCTTAAATAAATAAACGATATAATTTTAATGTTATAAAAATTTTGATTTTTGAGAAATACAGTTAAAAGTTGATTTTTGAAAATATGGGATTAATGATTTTATAAAATAGTTTAAACTGGGATTTCTGAATTTATCATAAAAAGTTTAAAAATAGGATTTATGAAATTGGATTATTTTATAAATCAAAATGATGAAATTATAAAGGAGTTTAAAGCCGTTTTAAAAGAATAATATAAATTGATTCATATAAAAGATTTATAAATTGATATTTATAAATTAAAAACATTGGAATTGTAAAATGAGCTTGTATAAGTGTTAGAATGAATTGTGAATGAATTTCGTAAATGAATGAAATTTATAGAATTATAAACGGTGAAGTTATAAATGGAATTTTATAAACAAAAGGTTTATAAAATTTGTAAAGTTATTTAAAAGAATAGATTTTGGATAAATAAATGAATCTTATAAGTTATAAGATTTATAATTTGGGAAGTTAAAAGAACAAATTTGTGAACAAATAAATTATAAGCATTTAACTTATAATATGGACTTTCGGTATATAATTGAGTTATAAATCGAATAGGTTAATAAAGGAGATTTATGAAGGAAATAGTTATAAAATAAATAGAAATGAAATGTATAAACATTGTTTTATAAATCCGCAAACGACTTATTTTGATAAGTAAATTGTTGTAATTTGTTAATGGAGTTATATTCACGTTTTAGACAGTGAATAATCCTTTAAAACAAAATGTATAGAAATGATGAAATTGGTTAACAAGTATATTTACGTTTTTGAATAGTGAATAATATACTAAAGAAAATGTTTTGGATGTGATGTTTTAAATAGAATTAAAACGATCTAAAGATGTTTTAAAATGTATTAACTATCAAAACCCTAGATTCCAACATTCATTGTTGAAATAGACGTTTTCGAGAAATAGAAGGAAATGGTAGACTATAACACTGTTGTTATAGTAAATGATTTCTGAAAGGAAATGTTTTGTATAGTATTGGGATTTATATATCTATTTTAATTTCGAATCCCTATACTAGTGATTTTGGGTTGTCGTAACGATGTTTTACGCAACATTCGTTTTGGCCCAAAGAAATATGGTTAAGAGAATGATTTCCTTAAAGAATGAAATATATACTTAATTTCGATTAGAGTATATTGAATATTTTCCAAGTGTAGAAACTAAAAAGATTTGCGAATTACTTATTTTTAATAAGTATGGAAATGTTTTTCTAATATTAAGTGAATATTTTGAATTTATCTTTTTGAAGATAAATTGAAAATGAATATTAGAAATCGAATGGAAATCGTATATTCATAAATATTTTGGAATGTAAATTCACTATGGAATTTATAAATGAAAGGGGGAAATTGTTTAAAAATAAATATTGATTTATTTTTGAAGTATTGAAAATATATATCTTGTAAAGATATTTTTGGAAAATAAATAATTTGGAAAATTATTTGGAATCTGGTGATGTTGTGCATATCCATTGATAGTTCAATAACCGACTATCAATATTTACCTTTAAATAGGTATTTGTTGTGATTTGCTTGAAATTGAATGCCACACATATTTTTTTTTAAAATAAGTGCTCACTATTCGGGTTAACCGGGAAAGGAACTTTGGGTCGTATAACCCATTCCGAATATGTGATACGTCGTTATGAATTGCATTTGAAGACCGGTGTTGAAGACCGGATATTTTCGAAAACGAAAGGGTTTCTTGTTGATTGTCTCTGCACTGGCTGATCCCCGGTATAGAGATCTCCATATGTGATGGGAAATCCGGACGTGATTAGAGATTATCCGGATTGCAAGGACTTCTTTGTAAGTGCCTTCGGTTCTGTTCGATCCTGGAACAGACTTGTATGGATTGTATGTCTGACATTACAAATTGAGATATTAAGCTGATTTCTTTCAAATATATTTCTGTTGGTGGCGGAGAATTTATTCTCTTAGCTTAACACCCTTCTCTGAGACGTACGAGCTCAGAGGTTATATAGTTGAAGGTTATCAGCGATATATTCCCAATTTGGTAATGTGACCTGCTGAGTGTTGCTGTGAAATGATCATTGTTTGATCATTTGTGATATGATCATTTGTTTGATCGTTAACTTTATGATCATTTCTATGATCATGTTTTGACCCAAAGCACAGCTTTTGTATAAAGCGTGGCTTTGTGGACGAGACTTCGTCGAGCCTCACACCCCGGAATGGTCAAAACAGGAAAGATGCGGCAAGGTTATGAGGGGTAGCTCCCTTTAGGGTATGTGCATTTCCTTCTGGAAAAGGGTGGTATCATGGTATGGAGCCCAGATACTTACTCATGTTGAACACTTTATTTATTATGGTGTGATGTTGATTAGAGAGCTCTCGGATAAAGGTCCCAAAGGACCGGGGGATGGCATACTCGTGTCAGTTGTTACCTAGTTTGAAAGGTAACCCGGCCTTGTGTTGGCAGAGATCCGGTTAGGTTCTCGGGACGTCCTTCCAGAGGTGTTTCCATGTGGTAATGGGAAGTTCCTTGGCCTGACCATTTGTTGGAAATCCAAAGAAACAATACGATCTTGTACGGTTTTAGTTGTATAACCTGCTTCCTCAGGAGGTAGCTATAGTAGGCATAATATAATGGTACCTATGCTGGCTAAGATTTATATTCTACTTTCGAAATGTCTTCTACATTATGCACTAATAATAGTATCAAAATTGATTTGATTTTTGCGTAGTAAGCATCTTTGACTAACATAAGAAGTAATCTCCTCCAAGTCTGCGTTTGCATTGTGTGTGTGGTGGGAGGTCTTATGGTAGTTACACTTTGAAAAAAAATTGCGAATCTATTTTAAAAGTTATCCTGTTCTTGATTTTAAAGAAAAATAAACTGTTTTAGTTCTCGCACCAGTCACATGACTGACTCGGAGTTTATTGTTTTCCTTCCTAAACTCTGGGTGCCCACCAATTTCCACACGGGCAGTCAAGAGTTAAGGTTTATCAGGATATTCTGGAATTCAGGAGTTGCTGGAGGCAAGTTGGATGGCATGCCGTATTACTAGTATGTAGTATTTCTTTTCCGCTGTTTGTTTGTTGTTGTTGTACACTCTGATGATATGATGTAATGAAATGAAATGTAATGTAATGTAATAACTGATATAGTTCTTTGTTTAAAGATTATTCATTTATCTATTATATGTTGTTCCGCTGCCAATTGTGAGATTCTGATGTTGTTCTGTTCTATTTTCTATCTTCTTATCTCTTCTTCTACCTTTTTCTTTTTCTTTTCTTCATCCTCAACCCTAACATTTCGGTTTTTCGGCAATGAAAAATCGCAATCGTTACAATAAGTAATTGGAGAATAGTTAATGTTTATAATTAATTTAAACTAGTGAATATGATATGATAATTACTTATGAACTTAATTAAATAAGTTACCTCATGTAAGTAACTAGGGGATAGTTAATTACGAATGGGATTAATTAAGGATTTATTAATGAATATGATTAATTAAAGGTAAGTCAATTATAGTTAATTGCTGTATGAGAGTAATTTAAAATTTAATTTAATGAGAATGGTTAAGGCTAATTTGTCCATGTGATAAATTAAGGTTTAATCAATTAATAATTCAAGGTATAAGTTAAAGAATTATAGATTAATTAATTAATAATTAGAGGTTGATTAATTGAGGTTAATTAACCAATGAAATTACTTAAAGGAAGCAATTAAGGATAATTATTTGAGGGAAGTAATTAAGTAGTAATTACTCAGTGTGAATAAAAGGATTTATTAATGAGATTAATTAAGGGGTTGATTTAATTGATATACGTAATTAAAGGAAGTTAATTACTAATGTGATAAATCAAGTTTGATTAATTATTAAGCGTAATTAGAAGAATAATTAGTTGGTGAAGGTAATTAAAAGTTAATTACCGTGAATGGTTAGGAATAATTTACTTAATTAAGGGTTAATTACTTAAATGTGATTAGAGGATAAATAGAATGATATTGGAAGCCTTTGATTAATTGTTATTTCTAATATGTGGTTTGTGATGTTATGTGATAAGATATGTTTGATTTAAATTGTGATGATGTGGTTATCTATTGATGATGAATTATGTGACATCTTGTATTAAAAATTGAATTGTATTCACTTGAATAATTTAAGTAAGATTATATTGGTTTTGAAGAGACCGGAGTCGGGTATTAGTAAATACCCGAAACCACTTCGATTCTTTATAAATTGATATGTGAAATCGATATGCTGATATGGAATGATTTTAGTTAATTGGACCATTAAAATCTAAGTTTTGGCACTTAGAAATTGATGTGTAAAATATATGATGTCTATAACAACTTGTGAAGTTGTAAATTGATATAAGTTACCCAGGTTTGTATATGTTGTATGCTTTTGTATTTCATGTTAGATAGGTTTACTCACGCTGGTTTTCCAGCCTGACCCGGGTGTTACTTTGATGTAATGCTCGGGTCAGACCGAGTATTACAGATTTTCAGGTAAGGACGTTCTAGAGCTCAGGAGGCGAGCTGGATGGCAGGAACGTATGGAGAGTTTCCACTATGATATTGTATATCTGAGACATGTTATATTATATCGATCCAATCTTGTATAAAATTGTTGTAACTCTGATATATCGGTGTAATTGATAGATACAGTTTTCTTTGGTATAACTATTATTGATATTATATTTTATCCACTGCGAATGTGAGATTGTATGTTTCTTTTCTATTCTTCTTCTATCTCTTTCTTCTTTTCTTTAACTATCTAGAATTTTCGGGATCGGAAATTCTAGGGCGTTACATTTTAAATAAATAAATGTTGAAATTTTTATGTTATAAAAATTATGATTTTTGTGAAACATAACGGAAATGTGACTTTTGAGATAAGTGGTTGATTAATTTATAAAATGGTTTAAATTAGGATTTTTTGAATCATTTTAAATGATTTATATAAAAGATTTATAAAATTGATATTTATAAATTAAAATGTTGGAATTATAAAACGAGTTTTTATAACTATTAAAATGAAATATAAATGGATTTCATAAGTGGATGAAATCTATAGATTTAAAAATTGTGAAATTATAAAATGAATAGATTTTGTAAAATAAAAGATTTATAAGTAATTAACTTATAAACTGGATTTTGGCCTTTAAATGGAATATGGATAGAATTTGTTAATAAAGTAATTCTATAAGTGAAGTTGTTATAAACTATAAATGGAATTTATAAATGTTGTTTTTATAAATCCAAAATCGACTTATTTTAATAAGTTTAATTATTATAGTTTATTAAAGGAGATATATCCACGATTTTGGGACAATGGATAATCCTTTAAATAAAATATGTAGAAATTGAATTTGATTAACGAAGTATATTCACGATTTTGGACAGTGAATAATATATTAAAGAAATATTTTGGGAAAGTGATATTTTAAATAGAATTAAAACGATTCAAAAATGTGTTAAGTATCGAAATCATATATTTCAACATTTATTGTTGAAATAGATGTTTTCGAGAAATAGAAGGAAAGGTGGACTATAACACTGTTGTTATAGCAAATGATTTCCGAAAGAAAAAGTTTTGTATAGTATTAGGGTTTATATATATATATATATATATATATATATATATATATCTTAATTTGGAATCCCTATACTAGTTATTTTGGGTTGTCGTAACGATGTTTTACGCAACACTCGTTTTGACTCAAATAAAGGTGTTTAAGAGAATGCTTTTCTTAAAGAATGAAATTTATACTTAATTGTGATTTAAGTAAATTGAATATTTTCCAAATATTGAAAATAAATAGATTGGTGAATCACTTATTATTAAATAAGTGTGGAAATGTTTTCCAATATGAAGTGAATGTTTTGAGATTATATCTTTTAGAGATAAATAGAAAGTGAATATTTGAAAATGATTTGAAAATCGTATATCACTGGATATTTGAAAATTTAAATTCACCATGGAATATATAAAGGAAAGGGAGATTTGTTTTAAAAATAAACATTGATTTATTTTTGAAGTGTGGAAATAAATTTACGAATTTGGAACGTAAATTTAATAAATCGGTAAGGATTTATTTGATTGGTTTAAATGAACCATTTTGAAATGAAAGTTGTAAAGGTGAAATTTGATTTGAAATTTGTTTTCATATGGTTGAAGTTTGGAAATTATATCTTGTAAAGATATTTTGGAAATAAATAATTTGGAAAAATTATTTGAAATCGGGTTATGTTGTGAATACTGATTGATAGTTTAATAATCGACTATCAATATTGACCCTTAAATGGCTATTTGTTGTGAATTGGTTGAAATTGAATGCTACACCTATTTTTAAATTATTGCGCTCGTTATTCGGATTACCCATTCCAAATAGTGATACGACGTAATGGATAGCATTGAAGACCGGTGGTGAAGATCGAGTATTTGTGAAAATGATAGGATGAACTATCGATTGTCTCTGCACCGTTAGCTATGGTATGGAGATTTCCTTTGTGATGGAAAATTCGATCGGGATTGTGAATACCCGAATTTGCAAGGGCTTCTTTTGAAGTGCCTTCGGTTCTGTTCGAGCCCGGAACAGACTTGTATGGTTACGTGTCTGACATTACATTTTGAGATATAAAGCAGATTTCTTTCAAGTACATTTCTGTTGGTCACAGAGAATGTATTCTCTTAGTTAACACCCTTCTCTGAGACGTACGAGCTCAGAGGTTGTGTAGTTGAAGGTTATTAGAGATATATTCCCAATTTGGTAATGTGGCATGCTGAGTGTTGCTGTGTGATGATTATTTATTGATCATTTGTTGATCAAAGCGTGGCTTTGTGAAAAAGTGTAGCTTTGTGGACGAGACTTCGTCGGACCTCACCCCCGGAAATGGTCGAAACAGGAATATGCGGCAAGGTTATGAGGGTCGCGCCCTTTAGGGTATGTCATTTCCTTTGGAAAAGGGTGGTGTCAGGTATGGAGCCCTGATGCTTAACCTATGTGGTTGCTCCGATCTCATTTTTCTGTGTGGTTGTTGCTTGGTGATCGAGGGCCTTCGGATAAAGGTCCCAAAGGACCGGGGAGTGGCATATTCGTGTAGTAGTTACCTAGTTACAAAGGTAACCCGACCTTTTGTTGGCAGAGAGCTGGTTAAGTTCTCGGGACGTCCCGCCAGAGGCAATCCCATGTGGCAGTAGGAAGTTCCTTAGCTTGACCATTTGTTGGAAATCTAAAGAAACAATACGAGCCTTGTACGGTTTTAGTTGTAGAACCTGCCATTCACTTATGGTGGCGCCCCACTGTTTAGATGGTAGCTATAGTAGGCATAGTTCGGAATGTCTATGCTGGCTAAGATTTATATTCTATTTTCCAAATGTTTTCATCACTATGCACTAATAATAATATCAAAAATGATTTGTTTTGCGTATTAAGCATCTTTGACTATCATAAGGAGAAATCTCCTCCAATTCTGCGTCTGCATTGTATGTGTGCGGGAAGGCCTTATGGTAGTTTCATTTTCCAAAAGCATTGCGGATATTTTTCCACATCTCTTGTTGCTGTTGTTTTAAAAGATAAATAACTGTTTTGAGTTCTCACACCAGTCCCATGACTGACTTGGAGTTTATTGTTCTCTTCCTAAACTCTGGGTGCCCATAATTTTCCACACGAGCAGTCTAGAGTCAGGTTATCAGGTCATTCTAGATTTAGAAGTGCTTTGGAGCTCAGTAGGCGAGCTGGATGGCGAGACGTGCCACTTGTATATGATATTATCTTTCCGCTGTGTATTCACTTGTAAGGACATGTTTGTATAGCTGTCCATTGTTTTGTTGTGTTGTATATTGTTGTTACACACTCTGATGATGTAATGTATTAACTGATATAGTTCTTTGTTTTAAAGATTATTCATTTATCTATTATATGTTGTTCCGCTGCGACTGTGAGATTCTGATATTGTTTCTGTTCTGTTTCCTTACTTCTTCTATCTTTTTTCTTCTACCTCTTCTCTTTAACCCTAACAATTTGGTTTTCCGGCATTCAATTATGTGGCATTTGATACAGTGGACGTAAGAATGCCGACCTTCGGATCCCGACAAAATCGATATGTTACAGGCTTTTACTAACTTTTCCACTTAAATCCTACGCTTATAAATACACATGCATATGCACGTCATTTTTACACAATTCATTTCTAAGCTCATCTTCGCTTCTTCCCCTTCACGACTTCTTTTCTTCCACTCTCCTTCTAATGGTCATGTGCTTAATAGAATGGTTTTGGCCTTAGGGCCAGAGGCTTAAGGAAGGTGGAGATGGTGGCTTTGGCCATGAGTATGGGGTTGGAGGTGGTCTTGGATGTGTTGAAAAGAATGGAGGAGGAAGTGATTGCGTGAACATGGAAGAAGATGAAGGCCTATGGCCGTGAGATATGGTTAATGGGGAGGGTTTGCATGTTGTTTAGGAGAGGAAGGAATAGATTTTAGTGATGCTAGGATGAAGTCTAAAATGATAGAAGAAGTGTTGTTTGAAAAGAATGTTCATAGGAAGAAGCATGGTTTGGTAAAAGTGAGTAAATATCACTTTGATTTGCACTATATTTCGTTGAATGTTAAGTTGAAATATTGCTTGAAACTTTTCTTGAAAATGTTAGCTAATCACTTGTTAAATTAATTACTAATCACTTGATAATGTCACTTGAAATACGATTGAAATTTTGCTTGCTAAATCATTTGATAAATGTTTATTAAAACATTTATTAAATTTTTTACTATACATTAATAGAAATAGATGCTAACTACTTAAAGTACATCCTTAAATATATGTTTTATTAGATATGTAAATGGATAAAATAGTTGTTGATTAAACCATCGAATTGCGATAAGTTAATATGGACATTTAAAATGGACAAATGGTTTAAATACATTTTTCGATATATGTTATAAATACAAAGAATATAAGTGTTTAAAAGTGGATAACACTAAATACTGGGTTGAATCCAGAATTGTCCGTATATCGATAGTCGCTATAATCGCAATTTGAATCCCTTAAACTATAACCTGTGAAAATGGTGATTTAATAACATATCTTAAAAATAACTTATTTGGTTATTATCTACACTTCTATAAGTATTTTGAAAAGCAAAGAATATGTTTTGGAAATTTATATAAGTAAATCAAAGTAACAAAATATTGATGTAAGAAGGTCGCTATAGTGACACTTTTGAAAATAGTTCGTCTTTGAAAAATATCACGCATTTTTGTGGAAACTTTCTTCAAGGTTTCTATAGAAATTATTCAAGTAAAGCATATATTATACTTATTGGGAAATTTTTGAAGCCTAATTCACTTGATAGCTAGTTGAACGAAGTGCAAAAAGTTATAGCAAAATTGTCGCTATAAGTGTAGTTCGATAAAATATCTTGTTTTCAAGAAATTCTCTAAAATAATTAAAAGATATTCTTGGGGATTTTTCTTCATGCTTTTCAAGTATCCAAAGTATAATAACTAATGTAAATAGAATGGATCTAAAATGAATTATTAGGATATTGAAATCTAGGCTCAAATTTGCAGCAAAACAGTATTAACAATGGTAACAAAACATTGGATAACATTTCTATAAATGTAACCTTTTCTAGTTTGAACTAGAAATTGTTTAAAAATAGTATTTAATACATGTATTTTTTTCTCTAATTGTTTTAGGGTTATTTTCTAACTTATAAAAGAATGTTTTGAAATTGGTTCAAGTTAATATAGTTTTAACAACTAATCATGAATTTCTAAACTAAGTAGCTTTTAAAATTAAAACTTGTTTTTCTATTTATTTCAAAATTCCTTATTTTTACATTATATTCTACATAAATAGTTATTATATATTTGAAGTAGTTTTAAAAGTATTTTAACATATTAATAAGTAATTTAAAGATATATATATATATATATAAGTTTTAAATACTAAATTAAGTTTTTATAAATATAATAAAGGGAGTTTGGATTTAACACTTATGTATAAACTGTTTTTATGGAATCAACTAAAAGTATATTGCCTTTATTAATAAGTGTTGATATGCTTTGATCTTTAAATAAATGTTTAAAGTTATTAATGTATAAGTAAGTAGTTTTAGGTTGTTGTAAACAATGTTTTTAGCAACATTTGCTTTTAAACCTTAGTATCAGTTATACTTAGGAATATAATTAGATATTTACTAATGGATATTTAATTGAAAAATACAAGTAAATTGTTTTGGGTTTGTTGTGATAAATGTTTTGAACAACACTTATCTTCAATCCTTAGATATAAATAAATCTTTAAGAAGGGAGTTTTAAAAAGGAATGTTTTCGAAGTATAAAATGTTTGGGTTTGTTGTGACAATTGCTTTTACTAATACTTGTCTTTAACCTTAAATGGAATTAAACCATTAAAAGGAGAGTTTTAAAGATAATGATTAAACGGAATGGGTTTGGGTTTGTGGTAAACAGTGTTTTAGCAATATTTGTTTTTAAACCCTTGAATTATATTTTGGAAGAAATATTATAAATCTTTAACAATGGAATTTTAAAGATAATAACAAGTATTGAAATCTATTATAAGGTGATATAAAATGTTACATGTTTAATTTATAAGAGAAAAGGAGTTTATTATAGCAATATTTTGGTAATATTTATTTTAATCTCTTTCATTATATTTCAAGTAAGTAAAACTTGTCAAACGATTTGTGAATACACTTATACCATTGGAATAAGTATATGAATAAGTATTAAAAGAGTAAATAAATTGTTCAATTTATAAAAACAAATATATATCTTTTATAGAGAAATTAAATATACACACACAAACACACAAACACACACACACACACAAGTATATGAAGGAAATTTTAATTAATAAAGGAGTATTAATTAATAAAAGAAGTTTTGATTAATGAAAGAAGTTTTATTAGATAAAAAGATGTTTCACTAATAAAAAGGGTTTTTAATTGATAAAGGATAAATTAAATAAAAACGGATTAAAAGTCATTTATATGACTTGATCGTGCTTTGGATGAATTGATGGTGCTTGTATGTTTACTTACTTATGGAGAGTATATGGAAATTAGTTCCCTTATGCGATCATTCACATTATTGTTGAATAAGATCAAATTCATCGATTCAGTTTTAGAGAAACCAGGATCAGTAAGTATTCTACTTATTGAAAACCACTTCAACACCGAGATATGTGTTTTATGTTTTGGAAGTGGAATGATGGAATCCATGTGTGATTTCAAAATATATTGAGATGATGGAATCTATTTGGGATTCATTATTTGTCGAGAATTGAAGACTCGTGTGAATATGCCGAACATAGCCTTGACATCGGAGAATAACTAAAGACAGAGTAAGACGCAAGATCCTGGGGTTTAGATGACCCATGAGAGGTATGTCTAGAGTATGCTTATAGATAATGCCAGTAGGGAGTTATTGATACTTGGTACACATTATTCACGCAAGTGTTTGTATGAAGACCCAGTTATGTTTAACTTATGGTTTATTTTATCTACAGATATACGTCGTTCCAAAGATATGTTCTGATCTTGTCATACGAGATCGGTCTCATTGAGGGGGTCTCCATGGAAAATCCATCTATATGAACGCACCTTAGTGGTTTTGTTTATATATCTAAATATGCTGTCAAATGTAACCATTTCAGCTATGATTTAAATTTATATTGAACACCTTAGACAAATTATTCAAATATCACTAAATTTTCTTATAAAGTGGTTCGGTTATCTCAAGATAAAAACCCGTCCGTGTTTATTTGCAGTGTGGTCTTACGAGATACCTTATTCTCTAAAGGGTTTTACAAATAGAGTAATTCTAATTACTTGAGTTTTCTTATGCTGGTTTACCATACTGATCCGGGCGTTATTCTTCTTATAACGCTCGGGTCTACCCCGTGTATATTTTCAGATTTCATTGATAATCATTAGAGCTCTTGGAGAGAGGAGCTGTGTAACGACCCGTATTTTTAGCTATTTTAATTAGAAAATTTAAGGTGATTATTGAAGGAAAATGATTATTAATGTAATTTGTTGAATAATTTAATATTTGAAATTATTTGAATAATTGGATAACGCGTTTAATATGATTAAAAATGATTTGTAAAATTCTATTTTATCATATTAAAGTTAGAATGATGTGGTAGAACTTTTAAAATCAAATTAAAAGTAAATTTGTGAAAATTGAATATTTTAATATTTAATTGACGAGTTAAAATAGCCATTTTTCAAACGGTCTCGGATTTCGACGAAACTTGTTTCATCGGATCCGTAATAGTAAATTATGGTAGGATTTCAATTTTCGTAGCAATTGGACTTGTCGTTTGGCTGTGCGAGCTTGAAACGCGTAGAAATTTAATTTCGAATTTAATTAAAATGATCGACTTCGAAAAGCTATCTTCCAGATATGATCGAATTAGGCCTTGAAACTAGTTCCATTGCGTCTGGAATGGGGGTAAAACCTTATAAACGCATGGCGGCACGTCTCGATTGGAGTTCAGATGATTTTGGACCTACCTATATAAATACGCACGCAAACCGAGACAGTTTTATTATTATTTTAATCCAGAAACCCTAATTCTAAATCATGGCCGCCACCTATTCCATGGCCAGAAATTGCCGATCTTCTTTCCTTAATATCTCTCAATCCGTTCGACGAAATCGAAAAATTCCAAAAGCAAAAGTGTAAATCTCGACGAGCTCTTCAAATCCATACGGTTGATGTATGCTAATTTTTCATGGATTCGTCCAGATCTGACTTGGAAGTGTGTATGTATTTCCTTGGATTACGTGCAAACGACGGTGAATGACGGGATGAAACTTGGCGCGTAGGTGGATCTGGTGAAGGGCTTCGTGGTGGCGCTAGCTGATCGTTCTGGAAGTCGACGAGGTGGTCATGAAAATTGCTTGAAGATCGGCGGCTAATGGGTTTGCATACGTGAATTTCACATTGGGGAAGAAGCGCCGGAATCACGGAGATGAGAGCTGCACTGCAGTGCAGATCCGAAAGTGTTTGGAGCTCATTAAAATTTTATGTTAAATCGAACGTCTTTCGATTTGATTTAAAATCGTAAAATCAAGGTGAGTGTTTTATAACGCTCATAACGTACTGAATACCTTTATGCTAGTTATTTGACATTTTGCATAGTTATGATTTTTATTTGTTGTTGTTTGATAAAATTTAATTATCATATTGATTGTCATTTGAATTCATCGTTAAATAATTAAATTGACAGTTAAATTTAAATTAAAATTGAATTGCGATTAAATTACCTGACATTGATAAATATGAAATTGCCGTGAATTGTATTGCCTATTGGATGATGTATTTCGATGGATGTTATTGGTTGATATTTAAATGTTTGGATGTTTATTTGTTTATATATATCCTGCTATGCATACATATGACACTGTGATTGATTTAAATGATATATTCATCCCTGACATTTAATTGTAATAACTAATCACTTGGCCATAGGTTAGAAAATTATATACGGACACCGAGTTGGATAAATTAAATGATTTTAAAAGTTGTTTTGAAATTATTTAAATGAATTGATTTTAAGAATAAAATCCAATTTATGGAAATTGAATTATTTTGAATTGAAGCTCGAAATGTTAGAATTTAAACTTGGTAAACGAAATTATTAAATAAAATCGAAGTTTAGATTTAAATTGAAAATTGAAATACGGTGTAAATTTTTGAAAGTTGATTTGTTTTAAAAGATTGGACTTTTAATCGAACTCTGAATATTTCTAAGAAAATTGATATGAAATGATATTTCAAGTTTGAGTTTGGAATTGAAAATTTATTTGAAATTTAGATTTAAATTAATTTGGAATGGAATTGAAATTTAAAGAAATTTGTGAATTGAAATCGAAATTTACGTGGAATAGAAATTTATTCAAGTTGAAATTGGAATAAATCGATTAAATCGAAATGGAATTTGGATTTGATTTGGATAGGAAATTTGGGAAGTTGACCGGTTTGACTTTGGAATTATTTATCAAATAATTTTTGATTTTTTCCAAACTATTTTATATATAAACCATTTTATATTCAAATTATTTTCGATTAAACTATTTAAATATTTTCTATTAAACTATTTTGAATTATTTAACTATTTTAAACTATTTAAACTATTTTCTTAAATTCAAGCTGGTTAAAGAGACGGAAATGTTTATATTTAAACCTTTGGTTTAAATACGAACTAGGTTAAAGTAGAGATTATAACCTAAATTGAATTCGAATCAAATTTTGAAGTGAAATTGATTTATCGGACAAAATTGATAATTTTGAATATATGATGATTTTGAAATGGATTTGATTTTAAAGCGAATATGATATTTTGTTATCAATCATGAATCAATTTGAAATATAAAAGAGCCATCAGTGTAATAATACGTAGTTATTAAAGAGACCGGGATCGGATATGGACATACTCTCTGTCGATACCGAAAACCACTTTGATAACTATTATACGCGGAGTGTTGATCCAGAATGAAGTGGATGGTTTGGTGAACGCGTTGACTGAAGAAAGAGAACGATATTGGATGATCCCTGACATGACTAAAACAGGAGCCGCGCCGGGACATTGAGGTTCGCCACCTCTAGCGGACACACTTCTTCGATACCATATCTATTACATTTGTGATTTGATTTGGGTGCACCCCTTGATTTGGGAGTGTTGTTTCGCGGTGTTGAGGTAGTAGCTGCTATGCTCAACATCAGTCCGGATCACGCAACTACTAGTATCCTAGTTGGTATCGCCTCATGTGCCTTGTCATACTGATTATCCTATTCGCGACCACTACGTTTTGGTTTGTACCTTGAGTATATGGATTGCCCTCTGGTGACTTCCGGTTTTGGGGAAACTACGGTCTTGTATATGCTTTTGGGAATATAAAATGTGTTAAGGGGGATTATGGTAACGCCTTAACGCTATTTTGATACTTTATATTACTGATAGACATTATCTACTTAGCGTATATTACTACATAGTAGATAGTTTCACGGATCCTTGAGAGATGGAAAATCCCGTAACATCTCTTGAGTTATTGCACGCACGTTGACACTGGATATGAGATGTCAAACCCCGTAAACATCTCTGACGCCGTTACACTCATATTTATTTACGATTGATTTAACTTTCATAAGGATATTTTAGTCCTGACTCGAGTATTTTGTCTTTTCATTACGCTCGGGTCAGTCCTGAGTTTTTCAGATTTTTGAAGATCTATTCTGGAGGATGGAGACGAAGATTTGGTATACTATCACTATTATTACCCTTGCATCATGCTATCTGCTGCATTATTTAATTGCTCTGCTGTATATGTATAACTCTGATAAATGTTGTACAAATAATTGCCAAAGTATAGTAGACAGCTTCATGAACTGTTTATTTGACTATTATATTTTATCGTTCCGCTGCGAGATTCTGTGTTGTTTCATTTTCTTTATTTCTTTTCTTTTCTTTTCTTATTTACCCCAATAACTATCTGCACTTTTGAATGGTTTTGGAATCGACATGTGTATTTGATCGTCGGTTTAAACTATCCAAAAAGGCGGGTCGTTACAGTTGGTATCAGAGCTTTGGTTTAGCGATAAACCTTGGCTCTAGTGGGGAATAACTCATTGAAATAGAGGTAAACTATATGAATGAGTTGAGTGTATATAAGAGAGCGTACTTGTTATTTGATATAAAATGGTTTTATATTGTGTTAATTTGTTCCGTTGAGTATTTATTAATTCTGGTCGATACTTGGGACGCCAAGTCGTCGATAGGAATTTCTAAACACTCGTATAGGACAAACCAACACAATATCGTTTTGGAATATATTTTATATAAAAGAATTATTTGAATATTTATTCATTTTGATTGAATTGATTGTTAGGAGATGATAATATTAGATTATTATCGTTATTGTTTGATCAGTCAATATTTACAACAATTGATTAAATAACAATGGATTTAGGAAAATGAAATCTTGTAAACACAATTGATAATGAATATAAATGAATTTTAACTTGGATTTGGGAATTTAAATTCCGGTGTTTGAGATTGACTTACAAGAATTTGAAAAATATAATATGAGCATTATATGATAGTATAATTGAGTTGAAATTGTTTTCGAAGGATTTTTTTTTATGATAAGTGTTATATTCCCTTCTCTTGACGCTAGAAAATGATTTCGATGATGTGTGCACGCATCATTGGCGTTTATTTTCGAGAGTCCGAGTGGGGGAGACCACTTAATAGCTTGTCTAAACCTTGTTTTGACTCAAATTTTATTTTGTTTTGCATTCTCTATAGTATGATTTGATATATAAATTATATAAGTATATATTATTTCAAACCTTGATTTGAAATGAAACCGGGATTGGAATTCTTAAGTTCTTTAATAATTAATGATTTTTTTTTATAATTGAAATGAATTTAGACTTGAATCATTAAGGAACTTCTGAATTGTGAAATGAGAAATGAACCTAAGACCTAAGTGAAAATATCAATTGAAGTAGAAATCCTTAGAATTAGGAAATTATGAACTTAAAATAAAATTGAAACTGTAAAACTCGCATAGTATTAAATTTCATTCTATAGCTTAGATATTACTTACCAAAATACTTAAGAAGTTCAAAAATGTTATATGAATTGTTAATTGGATGATATACAAGTATAGGTTTGAATAATGAAATATGCATTTAATTAATGGTTTGCAAATATAAATAAAATTGTTAGTAAATAATTGGAATTTAAATTAACATTTAAAGGTGATTCACAATTATGTTAATATAAAATGAAAATACTATATGTGAATGTAAATGTGAAATTAAATTATAGTGAAATTTAAGTAATGACTAAGAATTGATAAATTGAAAATTCAACTTTAAATGAAAAGAAGTTGTATGTTGTTTAACTACATTCTATTTGCATAACTATAACTTACCAAATACTTAAAGGGTTTAAAATGCTAATAAGGATAAGTAGAGAAATAATATACCAGTGTGAGAGTGAAAAATAAAATGTAAAGATCTATTGATAGTTGTAAATATAAAAGAAATTTAAGCTGTAAAATGAATGATACATGTATAAGTGAATGAATAAAATTTAAACTTAATGAAATATAAAATTGGTAAATGGAAACTAATTAAATTTGAATATAACTAAATGTCAATAAACTTGAAAGTGTATGAAATTAAAATTGACTTGGAAATGTATAATTGATTTAGTGTAGATTTTGGATGGATGTTAATGTTTGATATGCATTGGTTGTTAGATGGATGATAATTGATTAAGTAGAATTCATTAGTGTTAATGGAATTGAATAAACGGAATAAAATTTTAAATAATTAAATTCAAATTGGGAGCAAATTGACTTGAATTAAAAATGTGAATGAAACAAACTTGAATAAATCGGAAACAAATTGAATGTAAACCTATTGCATGGATGAATAAGAAAATAGATGACTTTGTGTTTATGATTGTTCTTTAGAAAATTTGAAGTTTTGTACTTTGAAATAATAAAAGCAAATTTTTGGAAAAAAATAAAAAATCCAACATTGTCCAATATATGCTGAAACGAAAACAACCATAACTTTTAAATGGCTGAACGGAATTCAACGATTTTGGACTTTTCGGAAAGCTTAGAATCTATAGCACAACTTTTGTTTAGATAACTTGAGAAAATTCCTTCGTCTGCTTGGTTAAAAACTTGAATGTTACTCGCTGTCCTGTGTAAAAATAAGTAAAATCAGTAGTATACACCCTTAGTATTTTCGCCATATCTTTTGACTGGTTTATCGAATTTTGATGAACTTGCACTTTCTGGAAAGCTAAGAACTTAAGCTAAAACTTTTGTTTTAAGTGTTTTGTTTTTTGATATCGTTTAGAAGGTCGAAAACGTGGGTGAACGTCGCTGACCTGCGCAATTCATTGCCCAGGCTGAGGCGTATCCTCTAAGTAAAACGGCCGTAACTTTTGAATATATGGTCTGAATTCGATGATTTTGGATATTCCGGAAAGCTTGAAATGAATACAACAACTTTTATTTAGATTCTGTTGCCAAATTTTATAGTTTAGGTGACCTAAACTGAGATTTGTTTGCTGTCCTGAAATTGGAATCTCAGTTTTGAAGCTAAATAGGTTATATATATGTTGTGTAGGCTAAATATATAGATCTATCTTTATATGCATGGTTCTAACTTAGTTATTGAGCATTTTAGTAGGTAGCAAAGGGGTTGCGCTTCGTTGTAGAGCTCGCTTCTGTGCTAAATACAAAATGTAAGTAAACTGCTAATAAATGCTAAATAAAAGGTACGCTTATGGTTTTATATGGTATTGGTGATATATATATGTTGTTTCCCCAGATATGGGATGCCTCATCATTGAGATGAGATGTATATTTGATATATATTGGTTATATTTGTGTTATATATTGAATTGTAAAATTTTTCGATCGAGCCGCGCAAAGGAGACCCTGCCGAAATTTTCCGTGAATCCGGGTGTTAGAAATTTTTTCAAGTTTTTAAATTTTATGACTTGTTTTGATAACTAACTTTTAAATTTAGAAAGCCGTTCGGAGTAACATTGTGGAAGCGTAGTTATGACTTTATAAATGGAATTTCATTGTTTTATAAGTTGGTAACTTTGAATAAAATATATCTAATGTTGAATTCTATACTTAGTTCCTTTTCCCTTCTTTTCCTTTTCGGGGACGAAAAGTTTTGAGTGGGGGAGAGTGTAACGACCCGTATTTTTAGCTATTTTAATTAGAAAATTTAAGGTGATTATTGAAGGAAAATGATTATTAATGTAATTTGTTGAATAATTTAATATTTGAAATTATTTGAATAATTGGATAACGGGTTTAATATGATTAAAAATGATTTGTAAAATTCTATTTTATCATATTAAAGTTAGAATGATGTGGTAGAACTTTTAAAATCGAATTAAAAGTAAATTTGTGAAAATTGAATATTTTAATATTTAATTGACGAGTTAAAATAGCCATTTTTCAAACAGTCTCGGATTTCGACGAAACTTGTTTCATCGGATCCGTAATAGTAAATTATGGTAGGATTTCAATTTTCGTAGCAATTGGACTTGTCGTTTGGCTGTGCGAGCTTGAAACGCGTAGAAATTTAATTTCGAATTTAATTAAAATGATCGACTTCGAAAAGCTATCTTCCAGATATGATCGAATTAGGCCTTGAAACTAGTTCCATTGCGTCCGGAATGGGGATAAAACCTTATAAACGCCTGGCAGCACGTCTCGATTGGAGTTCGGATGATTTTGGACCTACCTATATAAATACGCACGCAAACCGAGACAGTTTTATTATTATTTTAATCCAGAAACCCTAATTCTAAATCATGGCCACCACCTATTCCATGGCCAGAAATTGCCGATCTTCTTTCCTTAATATCTCTCAATCCGTTCGACGAAATCGAAAAATTCCAAAAGCAAAAGTGTAAATCTCGACGAGCTCTTCAAATCCATACAGTTGATGTAAGCTAATTTTTCATGGATTCGTCCAGATCTGACTTGGAAGTGTGTACGTATTTCCTTGGATTGCGTGCAAACGACGGTGAATGACGGGATGAAACTTGGCGCGTAGGTGGCTCTGGTGAAGGGCTTCGTGGTGGCGCTAGCTGATCGTTCTGGAAGTCGACGAGGTGGTCATGAAAATTGCTTGAAGATCGGCGGCTAATGGGTTTGCATACGTGAATTTCACGTTGGGGAAGAAGCGCCGGAATTACGGAGATGAGAGCTGCGCTACAGTGCAGATCCGAAAGTGTTTGGAGCTCACTAAAATTTTATGTTAAATCGAACGTCGTTCGATTTGATTTAAAATCGTAAAATCAAGGTGAGTGTTGTATAACGCTCACAACGTACTGAATATCTTTATGCTAGTTAAATTTGACATTTTGCATAGTTATGATTTTTATTTGTTGTTGTTTGATAAAATTTAATTATCATATTGATTGTCAATTGAATTCACCGTTAAAAAAATTAAATTGACAGTTAAATTTAAATTAAAATTGAATTGCGATTAAATTACCTGACATTGATAAATATGAAATTGCCGTGAATTGTATTGCTTATTGGATGATGTATTTCGATGGATGTTATTGGTTGATATTTAAATGTTTGGATGTTTATTTGTTTATATATATCCTGCTATGCATACATATGACACTGTGATTGATTTAAATGATATATTCATCCCTGACATTTAATTGTAATAACTAATCACTTGGCCATAGGTTAGAAAATTATATACGGACACCGAGTTGGATAAATTAAATGATTTTAAAAGTTGTTTTGAAATTATTTAAATGAATTGATTTTAAGAATAAAATCCAATTCATGGAAATTGAATTATTTTGAATTGGAGCTCGAAATGTTAGAATTTAAACTTGGTAAACGAAATTATTAAATAAAATCGAAGTTTAGATTTAAATTGAAAATTGAAATACGGTGTAAATTTTTGAAAGTTGATTTGTTTTAAAAGATTGGACTTTTAATCGAACTCTGAATATTTCTAAGAAAATTGATATGAAATGATATTTCAAGTTTGAGTTTGGAATTGAAAATTTATTTGAAACTTAGATTTAAATTAATTTGGAATTGAATTGAAATTTAAAGAAATTTGTGAATTGAAATCGAAATTTACGTGGAATAGAAATTTATTCAAGTTGAAATTGGAATAAATCGATTAAATCGAAATGGAATTTGGATTTGATTTGGATAGGAAATTTGGGAAGTTGACCGGTTTGACTTTGGAATTATTTATCAAATAATTTTTGATTTTTTCCAAACTATTTTATATATAAACCATTTTATATTCAAATTATTTTCGATTAAACTATTTAAATATTTTCTATTAAACTATTTTGAATTATTTAACTATTTTAAACTATTTAAACTATTTTCTTAAATTCAAACTGGTTAAAGAGACGGAAATGTTTATATTTAAACCTTTGGTTTAAATACGAACTAGGTTAAAATAGAGATTATAACCTAAATTGAATTCGAATCAAATTTTGAAGTGAAATTGATTTATCGGACAAAATTGATAATTTTGAATATATGATGATTTTGAAATGGATTTGATTTTAAAGCGAATATGATATTTTGTTATCAATCATGAATCAATTTGAAATATAAAAGAGCCATCAGTGTAATAATACGTAGTTATTAAAGAGACCGGGATCGGATATGGACATACTCTCTGTCGATACCGAAAACCGCTTTAATAACTATTATACGCGGAGTGTTGATCCAGAATGAAGTGGATGGTTTGGTGAACGCGTTGACTGAAGAAAGAGAACGATATTGGATGACCCCTGACATGACTAAAACAGGAGTCGCGCCGGGCCATTGAGGTTCGCCACCTCTAGCGGACACACTTCTTCGATAGCATATCTATTACATTTGTGATTTGATTTGGGTGCACCCCTTGATTTGGGAGTGTTGTTTCGCGGTGTTGAGGTAGTAGCTGCTATGCTCAACATCAGTCCGGATCACGCAACTACTAGTATCCTAGTTGGTATCGCCTCATGTACCTTGTCATACTGATTATCCTATTCGCGACCACTACGTTTTGGTTTGTACCTTGAGTATATGGATTGCCCTCTGGTGACTTCCGGTTTTGGGGAAACTACGGTCTTGTATATGCTTTTGGGAATATAAAATGTGTTAAGGGGGATTATGGTAACGCCTTAACGCTATTTTGATACTTTATATTACTGATAGACATTATCTACTTAGCGTATATTACTACATAGTAGATAGTTTCACGGATCCTTGAGAGATGGAAAATCCCGTAACATCTCTTGAGTTATTGCACGCACGTTGACACTGGATATGAGATGTCAAACCCCGTAAACATCTCTGACGCCGTTACACTCATATTTATTTACGATTGATTTAACTTTCATAAGGATATTTTAGTCCTGACTCGAGTGTTTTGTCTTTTCATTACGCTCGGGTCAGTCCTGAGTTTTTCAGATTTTTGAAGATCTATTCTGGAGGATGGAGACGAAGATTTGTTATACTATCACTATTATTACCCTTGCATCATGCTATCTGCTGCATTATTTAATTGCTCTGCTGTATATGTATAACTCTGATAAATGTTGTATAAATAATTGTCAAAGTATAGTAGACAGCTTCATGAACTGTTTATTTGACTATTATATTTTATCGTTCCGCTGCGAGATTCTGTGTTGTTTCATTTCCTTTATTTCTTTTTTTTTCTTTTCTTATTTACCCCAATAACTATCTGCACTTTTGAATGGTTTTGGAATCGACATGTGTATTTGATCGTCGGTTTAAACTATCCAAAAAGGCGGGTCGTTACAAGCTGGATGATTACCTACCATAGATTTTATTTCTGTTGCATTACTTTTTGTATTTTTGTATCAGCAATTGTGAGGACAGGTTGTAATAATTGTCCAAGCTGATGATATGTTAGTTTACTCTGATTATTGTATCTATATAGTTTTCCTTTGTAAAAGTATCATTTTGGTATTATAAGTTATCATTCCATTGTGAGATTCTGATATTGTGTTCTCTTCTTTTTTGTTCGTTTTCTTTTCTTCTTTTATTTAACCTTAACGTTTTGCCTTTCCGACACTTGGGTGCTCGATGCATAAACACCGTAGATGTTAGAGTCGACATTTGGGGGTTGAAAAGGCGTTCGTTACATTTTCCAAATCATTTGAAATTTATTGTGATTATAGAGGGACTAAAACCTATTTTATAGTTTAGAAATGATTTTAAGGTGTATAATGAATAATTAGTAAGTGAGAGGCCTTAACCATTCACCTTAATCCAAAGAAAACCAGAGCTAGTCCAAAGGAGCATAAATCCGAGGTGAACAATAGTTCAAGTGATCTCCAATAGAAAATCTCCAAATCCAGATGCTAGTTTCTCTTATCTCTCCTTAATGACACAATTTAGCTAATTAAAGTAGGATTTAGGGTAACTTTATAGGCTAGAGAATTTTAATGGTGGTTTTCTCTCTATTTTTGGGAGGTGTGTAACGATGAAGAGAAGTCCCATTAGCCCCATCATTATGCTAGCCCTGAAATAGGCTTTGGGCTTAACCATCATCTCACTAATTACACGTTAAGGTGTTCAAAATCAAGTAAAAATTTAAATAGCCAGAACTCCCAAATAGTAAGTTTGTTTTCCTATTATGATCAATCTACGAAAGAGAAACCATCATCCTGATCTAATGGAAGTGGTTTCAGACCCCACTTTGGCTCCTATCAAAATTTATAGGCCGTAGATGATTTTCAGGATCAAAATCATCCAATAAAAATTCAAAGGATGGAAAAGGTCTCTAGTAGTCATTTCCTAAAATTATAGAATCATACGGCCCTAAATAAAGTAATATTAATAGTTTGCGGTCCTTTGATATGTAAAATATAGTTCCTTACAAACAAGCATAGAGCAAGTTTCTAATGTCATAAATACTCAAAATAATCAATAATATAATAACCGTCTCTCTAATAAGGTTTTAGATCAAATAGTTGATCAAATGAACTAACCTTATGTACTGAAAGGGAGACAAATAAACATTGAGTAATGCTAATAGTCGCGATCCCATTTCCTACAATCACTTAGTTACTCCCAAAGTCATGACCCCTAACTATCCATCTACATGTCATAAACATGTTGCAAGTCAATGCTATGCAATGGTCACTTTTCCTACTCACCGTTAGTAATGGACTACCGGCCTTAAGTGACATCAGGGAAATTTCTGTTATAAGGGTAATAACTCTCAGCCTACCAAAAACTTCAAAAATTGACATCATAGATCTGGGGAGCGGCCACGCAATAAAGGCCGCCAGGATGGATGCTAGCCAATCAGTTGGCCTTAATCATGCTCCAAAATAATAGCGTAGACCCAATGACGTAGGTTTGAAACTCAAAATAATTCTCTCGACTTGATAAGTCCTAAGAGAGATCAAAACTAACTGAAAGATATATATATATATATATATATATATATATATATTCTCAACTTTAAAAATAATACATATCTAAACTTATTCAATGGCAGCTGTTTTCGATGATTGTCCTCTACTCCAGATCTAGTTCCATGAGCTCCTCTCTTGATGGTAAAGAATCACGAATCTAAGGCACATTTTGTGGTTTCCCTTGAGATTCATTCGCTATCCTCCCAAACGCGATTTGGTCATGCCTATGCAGCTTCTCCGTCTGCTTTTTCCATTCAAGAACAACCTTCCATCATTGTTAGTATAGATACTTCATGTTTGAATCCCTCATCCGACTTCCTTCTATCTACAGACTTAATCTCGCGCAATGTAGAGTTGGGTACTCATATTCTGTTAGATGCCGATTTTAATGCACGAGTCTCGGCAACTATTCTTAGCATGGCCTTTGCTCGTGTTGATTTTGTTGCATGTAACAAAGGCCTCCACCTTGCTATTTATTCTAATTCAATTGACTTGATTTTGGAAGGAAATTCACCTATTGCTATTGTTTTGCAAAGGTAGGGAATTATTTAGGTGTAAACGAAAATACTATCATTTCTCCTACTAGGGATTCTCAGGAGTCTCCTTCTAATGTGTTGCGTCAAACAACCCCCATCGAAATTGAACATGGTTGTAACTTAATCCCTCTCCTCTATATACAACTATGCCTAAAGAAATGCCCATAAAGTGGTCCTCCTTATTTGCATCCAAGCTACAAAATGTGGTATCTATGTCTCTAGAGATTTTGAGAGGGAGACGGTAAACAAAATCAATATTCCCCCATAGGAAGTTGCTGAAGCGGATTATGCATTTTGGCAAGAGCATTTACTAGGCTTCTTTCTTAATGAAAGTCCTCCTTTTTGGGTAGTGAAATCACACCTTATGAAGTTTTAAAAGTTAGAAAGATAATGTTAAAATATGATATGACAACTCCTTGTTCTTCTTTTAATTCTCAAGCTTGGAAGACAAGCTCCATATACTTGAATCTGATCTGGTCGTCATATTAGGTAAGCCATACATTATTACCAGTTGGAGACCATATATTGATTTTGCTTATAAGTAGGTACTTTCTATTTCTGTTTGGATGCAATTCACGCATACACTTTCTATTTTAAAATCTATGACGGGTATTAATTAGTTGGCAAACTTAGTGGGTGAATTAATTTGTTTTGATGAAACTACAGTTAGTAGATAGGTTGGGTTATGCAAGGGCTCTTATTAAAGTAAAATCAAATAGGTCGTTACTGTCTGCTCTACTCACTGAACCTGCTGATGGGCAGGACTCAAAGGTACAAGTTGGCTATAAGTGGAAACCTCCCATATGTTCTAATTATCAATCTTTTGGCCATGTGGCGCATGCATGCATTCCCCTTGCTCCTTTCCTTTACCTGATATAGTGAATATTGATTTTAATATTCCTTTACCACAGTAGATTCTGCTTCCCAAGGTTAAGAAATGTGTTTTGGCTCTTGAACACATTTTCCCTCCTTTTGAAGGCGACGATCCATCCACTTATCTGCCTGATGAAAATAACACAAGCTCTAGTTCTGGTTCTATCCCTGTTGCTTGGAATTTTGAAGTGAAGACATAGGTTCATGAAAACACGTAGTTCCTCTACTGTCCAATGATCGATACATATTTCAAGTAAGTTACTGAAGTTGAAGGCGAGCATAGATCTTTGTATCATCACATTACCAGAGACACTAGCTCTAACCAATAAAGGGAAATACAAGGAACACAGCCGTGAGATACTTTAGAATGAAACTTAGGATAGGAGATTCATTTTTTGTATAGAGTCATTGGATAATGACTCTTACATTGCTAAGATGCTTAGTGAGTATGTTAATCAATTAGGACTGATTCGTTTAATGATGAAACTAGCTCCTCCTCTTTCTAGTGGGGTTAGCATATTCCTAGTTTTAGCTGTTGAGGCATATATGCCTCATACCTGTATTTACTTTCTTTCTGGTAGGTGCTAAGACATTTTTACATCACACCTGTCATAATTGTTGTAAAGTGGAACGATCACTATAATCCAGTTTGTCCATGCAAAGTAATAATACTTTGTTTTGCCTGCAAATATTCTTAACTTCTAGTTTAAGGGAACGATAACTCCCACTAGAAAGTTGTTATGATAAAACCCTATGTTTGAACCAAAAATTGGCACAAATACCCAATAGATATTTTAAAGAGAAATAAATGAAGAATATAAAATAAAACAGAGGACAATAACAAGAAACTAGTAGCAAATTGAAAGAATAACATGCGCGCAACGATTTATAGTGGTTCGGCGTTGTTTGTCTATGTCCACTTTGAATAGATTGCTTTATTAATCACTTTTAAACCGAGTACAATAGGGATCAAATGAAAATCCTTAGATACCAAAGAATACAAGGCAACTAGCAGCATAAAAGACCCAAAAATGAATAACCAATCCTATATTTATAAACAAAGATGGCTAAATATCTCCCTGAAAATTCGACAGAAGGACCTTTACAACTATGTGGACCCATAAGAGGGATTGCATAACCCAATTCCCAAAGGAGAGGAATCGGTATCGATCCCTACATTAGTGGAATTTTAGGGTGCGATCCCTATAGTAGCTCCCCCATACTAAGATATGCTTAGCCTCCAAAGTCATGCCCAATGGATCAGTAGAACTCGAGTTATTGTTTGACCTTTGCTTCAATATGGGTTGCTTGTTGGTTCCTGCCGATCACTTCCAAGGAAAAAATTATGATCCCTCCAACTTCATCTCCTTGAGGTGCGATCCCTAGGGTAGGCTCTTAGGGCCCACATATCTTGTTCACATAATTTCATATGCATTGGACTGGTGATTCTTCAGATATTGCTTGTTTTCTTTCGAAATACACTTGTTTCCTGGAACATACACTTGAATCATATTTCATACTTCAAACATCATCCCTTGCATATCTATCGATTCAATTTAACCTTAAATTCATGTTATCATTTGTACTTGACTTTTGGGCCCCACAATCATCACTTTGGGATCATCGACCATGCTAGCAGTCAGATCTAACTTGTGTAATCAGTTCAACATGGCCAGGTTAAAATGCCAGATAACACCTTATAAATCATAGAAATAGCACAATATGCAGTCCTTAGAGAGACGAAACTCTCGACTATTAACTCAAATTAGACAAATTAACCTCTAAACGATTTCTTCAAAAATGCCTAACATTTCTCCAAAATATAAATGACATTTACTCAACAGTAGTAATTGAACAAGTACTACATGAGCATCTCATACCCCTTCGTATTACTTGAATGTTTACTAAAAGCTAGTAAACTACACTCATCAAAACATAAAATATCCTATAATATGAGTCAATATAATAATTAGAAAATTATTACTCAGCGTCCCATACCACCTGGTATTACTAATCCATTTATTCACCATTCTTACTATATGGAATTTAAACTCAATCTAAATCAATATTCCACATGTGGAGTTAGGTGTGTGAATGGAAAGGTATTACCAAACGTCTCATGCTGCTTGGTATTGCTGAACTGTTTACTCAAAATTCTCATCATATAAAAAATCACATAAATTTTCATAACAATCGAATTCAACTCAAACTATATATAAATGATTAGAAATCCCCGTTTTAAATACCGTTAAATTATTTTTATCAAAATACTCTTTATAAGAGAAATAATCCTTCAAAAATAATTTCATACCCTTTCATTTATATTTATCAAAGTTCCAAGCTTTTTAATATACTTGAGTGCTTCCTATTTTCTTATAAAAGGAAGTTTTATAATTAAAAGAAAATTTTCAATACTTATACTTGTTTTCCAATACATTTTTACAATAATATAGCTTTTCCAAAATAGTTAGAAAAGACTTAATGTCAATTAAAATTCAGTTTTCAAAACTTAAAAAAATATGACCTTAAAATCCCTTTCAAACAAAAAAACTCTCAAGTTTGAATTAAGCTTTAATATTAATTTACATAAACTATAATCAAATACAAAGAATCTCCCAAAATTCTATAATCAATTTATACATATCATAAAAATGAAATAGCATTTCATAAAGGTAGGCATTAAATAATAAAAAATATATTTAAATAAGCCATTGCAGGACGAAGAATATTCCGAAATAGAATTCAAAGGGAAGAATACAATTAAGATCGATAAATGAAAAAATAAAATTAAATTAAAATAAAGTTACATATATATGCTTGGAGTTGAATGGCTCTAGATTACAGGCCACCACTAATGGGCTAGTCACCTTGACTAGTGGAATAGTGGTCGAGAAATCTGAGTTATTTTAGCTCCAGAATTTGACCTTATGCCAATTCTGGCCATGGTCAGGCGACTTGACTCGCTCTCTGATAATCTCCGACCACACCAACCCCATGCATGCATTGATACTTAATTAATGGTACATAAAATTTGAATTGGATGACATTTCATTCATAGTTTTACGATTCCAATGTATAAAGCAAACAATAACAAAATAACACAACCAATTCAATCAATATAACCAAATAAATTGTAACATAATAGTGCATGCAGCGAATTTAGCATAGTTATGCATATTAAAATTTGCCTTAGACTCCAAAAGAAACTTAAAACTCCACCTAAAGCTTTAAAATTCCACAGCTCTTCCAATCTCCTTACAGTCCCAAATTGACATGCCACCAAAATTTGCCTCAAAACAAAAAATCGCTACTCTTAGGGATATAGAATAGGCCGATATGTACTCCTTGATTTCATGGGAATTTTTAGGATTTTAATTTATTTTCTTTTTGCAAGTCTCTAGCCTAATGTTTTATAATAAGAAGAGGAAGAAATTTGGTTTTTGAGTGGACAATAAACGCGCATGCAAATGATAAAGAAAGAAGCTCGGTTATCTTTTACTATGTTTAAGTGGGCTTGATTGGATACTAATTTAAACGAAAACCCAAATTGTTTATAAAATAAACTTTAATTTCATTTATTTAAACCTTTTTTTAAATCATAAAAAATTACTAAATTTCCTATAGTAAATTCATGAATTAGTTCTCATATACAAGACCATTATTCCAACAAATCCCAATATTTTCATTATATGTTCCTTTTATTATCCTAAATTTTAAAATAGATTTTCTTATTAAAATAAAAGTGGCATAATATTCCTTTTAAATTATCAAAACTTCATTTTATTACTATTCTTAGCAATACGCAAAAATTTAATATAAAAATCTCGTATTATGAAAATTCCGCTACATAATCTTTCTTAACGTTATTTTCCTTCAATGTCTTTTGTACAAAATTAGTAATTTTACAAAATTTCTATTCTTTCATTTCCATCAAAATAATAATTACTGTTTCAAAGTATTCACTTCTTTTTATAAATTCTTATTTAAGCAAATATTCATTTATACATTTCAAAAATATAGAAATTCCCATTTTTCTAACATTTTACTGCAAAAGTTAAATTATTATCCATTTTTATTTCTAAAAATACTTATTCTGGAGTGTCTCAACCAGGGTTGTTACAGCCTACCCTATAAGAAAATTGCATCAACGCAATTTCTTCTTCGAGAAAATCCATAACGAACTTATTTTTTCTAGCCTCTACATCCATCTATGCTTACACACACACAAAAATAATAAACATAACCCAAAACAGAATTAAATAAAAGCTTAAATACATACCCTTGAACATTCGATAATCAGATTTATGCCTTCCCTTTGGACGCCTATCGTATAAAATATTAACCACTTTCCTAAACATGAGCTTCTCCAAAATTCAACTACTATTTATTTATTTTTAAATTTTAAACATACTCATACTATATAAATATATTATTTATAAGAAATAGTCTCTTAAATTTCAAAATTATATTTCCAAATAACAAAATACTCATTTAAGAGATACTACATATATAAATACACAACATTGCTATGCCATAATTGAGTGATTCGTCTTGTCTATTTGGCTGCAATGTTGATCGTCCATAAATATCAACACTGCCTCGTTAACGTACTCAGCTTCACTTTATTACCCAATAATGGCAAAATTGGCATACAAGAATAATAATAATAATAATAATAAAAATGAGGTTTTAATAAAATTTCCAAATAATAAGGCATTTTCAAAAATGTTGTGTCAAAATGCCTCGTGTTAGTGTTTAGGAATCTCTGTCAATAACGTTGATCAGCAGTATCAACTAGAATTCTTAAATCACGTCCTGAATAAGGTAACATAATTTTTAAGAAAATATTCCTTTAGCCACGTATGTATCTAAATAATCATTTGTAAAACCCTTATTAAAATATTTTTATATAGAATTCCATATATCCAATCACTGCATCTAATGCAATCAAGTATACAAGCATCCATATAAGCCAAAATTTCAAATTTATATTCTCAGAAACAATATACTTAATCACTTTGTGATTTCTCTTCAACCTAAGAAAATCAATGGCTTTTCCTAAGAGGCAGCATCTAGATTTAAGTGGGTTCTCATTTTTGAGTGATAACTTCTACTTCAACCTGCACTAGAATAAACCCTACAATCAGAATATGCAAACAAAACATAGAATAATCAAATAAATAAGAATACAAAAGGGAAATTATAACTTCCAAGATTATGGAAGAATCTCCTTCTTACTGAGAGGAATCATCACTAGAAGGCTACATGATACTTAAATTCCTTATTTTCTTGCCCTTATCCACGACTAGACAAGAATAACCGAGGTGACCCACTTTCCAATTGTACACTGCTTTGGGCCAACCTGCTACTTAAGATTGTTATACTCCTTAGAAAAATGGTCGATCTTGCCACAATTATAACATACGATACAATCCTCATCCTGATTTGAAGTAATAAGCGCTTTGCCTTTCAACTACTTCTTCTGGAACCGGATCATCTCTTTTTATTGAAAGTAAATTTACATTTCTTACGAGACTTCTTCTTGCTTTGGAAGCCCTCTCACTACTATCTCTCTCTACTTCCTCTAATCCTAGAGCTGTATCTATAAGTTTCTCAAAAGAAACCTCTAGTTGCATGAGTAAGGCCTTCCTTAAAGACGTATTCAGCCCGTACACAAATTTTTGATTCTTCTTAAGTAGGTATTTAATGAGATCAACCCCAAACTTAGATAAGGCCTCAAAATTTGCCACATACTCAGTCACTGCCATCCAACCTTACTTCAAATCTATAAACTTCTAGGATGTTGCCACCTTCTCGACTTCTGGGAGAAACTTTAACTCAAATCAGAGCCTAAATTGACTCTAGTAAGCTTTACCTCATCAGTCTCTACCACCACCAACTCATACCAATTGAGAGCCCTTTTTCATAGCAGGCTAAAAGATAATTGGACCTTTTGCTATTTAGTGACTCCCATGCGAGTAAAAAAACGCTTGCATGTCTTAAGACATGCTTGAACTCTAATTATACCTTCTGATCCCTTAAATGGCTTCCTTCCTTGGCTAACAAATTCACTATACATATGAGAGAAATCCAACCTTTGAGTAGGCGGATTCAAAGGAGCGAAGACGTTTGGTTCCTGACTACTGCACACTAACTCCAGGAGCCGAGTAGTAGGCATATAACCCTCATTACTAAGACCATTGGTTGACCTGGTGTTAGCTCGGCTTCCTATACTACTAGCCATCTCACTTTTACAAGAGTGGGATTAAAACTTAGGGACACAAAATATAATACTTCATATATAAAAAATTCAATGTACAAGGACGTCCTAGATGATTATCTCTTTAAGCATCTAATAATTCCATTATAAGATCAAAGAGTTAAAAATTGCAATGAAAAATAAAATACTTTACATAATACTACATAGTGAGTCTAAGAATGAGTATCTGAATCACATCCTAAAATTAAAAACATGGATACATTAGAGACACGACCAAAAGATAAAACACCGGTATCATATCACAATATATACATAGAGGCATGCCAAAATAAATTTATACATATAGATCGGAAAAAATAGATACTAAGCTGCTTCCCAGAAATGCCCATCATCCATAAGTCTAGTGTCGATGTACTTGAAAGTCTGATACTGAACAGAGTAAATAACATAATAAATACATCAGACTATATCTAAATTCAAAGGTGAGTACATAACAATAAAGCATAGTGATTGAAGATATAAATGTACATTACTAATCGTAGTATCGAATATAACATTACAATAATATACCATGCAGCACAACTCAAGATCACCCATGGAATGCATATATGCTAGTAAGAATTACAGCATATATAAACTGGGTGATAAAATAATTCATTAATACCATGAAATTCTATAGACATGCACATCTCACATCCCACAAAATCATAGATAAAGGTAGGAGCCTCAGTTTATTATAGAATAAAAGAAATAATAACAAAATAAAACACATAATTTCGTTATAACTTACATTCCTAATGGAAGTGAAGACTTCTGACTGTAAACCCAAAAGGATAAATAGAGAAACACACATTTCCATCAAAATACTAAATATCAATATGAGTCCTAGGATAGATCAAAACTAACTGAAGGACATACATACATACATACATACATACATACATACATACATACATACATATATGTACATATATCATAAATATTGTTGACTTTTAGTCTAAGGAAGGATAACTCCCACTAGGAAGTCCTTATGAGGACACTCTATAAATCACATAATAACACTATATGTAGTCCTTAGAGAGACAAAACTCTCGACAACTAACTCAAATAAAATAAAATAACCTCTAGACGATTTCGTCAAAAATGCCTAACCTATCATTAAAATATAAATAACATTTACGAACTAGTAGTAATTGAATAAGTATTACTTGAGTGTCCCATATCAGTCAATTATACTCAAATGTTTACTAAAAGCTAGTGAAATACACTCATCAAAACAACAAATATTTTATAATACGAGTCAATAGAATTACCAGAAAAATATTATCGAGTATTACGTACAACCCGGTATTATTAATCCATTTACTTAATATGCTTACTATATAGAATTTAAAACTCAATCTAAATCAAATATTCCATATGATGGGTCAACAGTGTAATCGAAGAAACATTACCGAATGACCTATACTGCTTGGTATCGCTAAACCGTTTACTCAAAATTCCACTTTATAATCTTTCTTAACCTTATTTTCCTTTTATGTCTTTTATACAAAATTAGTAATTCTACAAAATTTCTATTCTTTAATTTCCATCAAAATGATAACTTCTGTTTCAAAGGATTCACTACTTTTTATAAAATCCTTAAATAAATATTCATGTATACATTTCAAAAATATAGAAATTTCTAATTTTCTAATATTTTACTACCCAAATTAAATTATTATCCATTTTTATATTTCCAAAGATATTTTCTCTAGAGTGTCTCAACTAGGGTTGTTATAGATAATGTACCAAATGAGGTAAAACCCATTGGAAGCACATGAATGTTTAAGTAAAAATTAAATGCATATGGAAAGGTGGATACCTACAAAGCAGAATTAGCCGTGAAAGATGTGAGGATCCGTTTCTTCGACTCTCGAAAATTGACACTAATACATCCTCGGTATCCACATGTCGCAAATCCAAGTGCCGGAGAAGCGGATTCTCAAGGGTAAGAAAAAAATAAAGACAGAATATAATCTCAAATATATTATTTCAACATGAACTTTACAGCAGAAATTCATTTATCAGAGATTTAACGTGGACAATTATAAATATCCATCTTTACAAATGCTGAATACAATATTACACGAGTGCGGTGGAAACAGGTAACAATCTTTAGAAGAATCTTCTAAATTCATGCTTCGAGCTCCATCTAGATTTCTTTTAAACTAAACCTGACTACTAGGCTGCCAAAGAAAATTAGGGCACCCAGAGTTTAAGAAAAAGGAAAATAAACTCCGGATCAGTCATGGGACTGGTCTAAGAACTCAACAATACACATTTTGAAAACAAAAAGGAATCTCGTAAGACCACACCGCACATAAACACAGAATGAGTTTTTACCTTATGATAACCAAATCTTTATTGCGTATAAAATAAGTGATATTATTTTTAATGACATTTCTTTGGAAACGTTTGCAAGTAAACTTATTAATTTTTGCCAAAATTGTTACATTGATTAAATTCCATCATATTAGGCACAAAGTCGTTTCTACAAATAAATGGCAAGCACTTATTAGAGAACGGTTTGCCATACAAATGATCAAGTGAAGGGACTACCTTCGAGCAGTATATCTCTAGAGGAATGTACCGAGGCCCAATTGATGGTCTCTACCAACACATGATCAAGTGAAGGGACTACCTTCTAGTAGTACATCTCTAGAGGAATGTACCAAGGCCCAATTGATGGTCCTCTGCCAACACAAGACTGACCTACCTCTTTCTAGATAGTACCGAATATGTCAATACCTCGGTCGCTTCCAACCTATCCGAGCACTCGTGTATCATACACCACATTAATTTAAACCCGAAAGTCCAAGAGGGTAGAAATATATCTAGAAAGGGATGATCATACCCTAGTGGTTGCGAACCACATAGCCTTGCCGCATCTACCCTATTTTGGTCAATTCCAGGTGTGAGGCTTGAGGTAACGAATACCTTTCACATAACACATCATCTTTCCTCTTTGAATACAACATTGCCATTCCATAATCACACAACTAATTTCTATAAACGTATAACTTTTGAACTCGTATGTCTCAGGAAAGGGTGTTAAGCTAAGAGAGGTTTTCTTTCCGCCACCAAATAGGTGATACATTTATAGAGATCAATTTGTGTAACTTGAAATGCAATGTTAGACATTTGTCCATACGACTTGTCTAGGAACAAGACAAACTGAAGGCACTGTCCTACCACCTCCTTTCGGGAGTTACCCCTAGGATTAGTAGCGAGAAGTCCTTGCATTGAAGATCTTAAATTAAGAATTATTGCCACATAATACTACAAGGGAAATTTTCCCCGATGGTTAGTGACAAGAAGTCCTACATTTCATCTTCCAAATTATATCCATATCTTCACTTTGAATAAGTAAATTTGTTCGAAGTGGTCTTTGGACAGGAATTACCAAAATCCGACCCAGGTTCCTTCGAACCAATCATTGATAAAGAGATGTTAGGTAAATAGGGATTGTTCTTTTGATTTGTTACTTCCTTTTTATCAAAAAAATATCTTCAAAATATATATATCTTTTAAAACTTTTCTTTTTGGTATATATGAAATCATTAAACTTCTCTTATCAAATCCTTTAATTACTTAAAACCTTTTTTAAAACTTGGAATAATTCGAAATCATTTCATTTTTCACTTAAGAAAACATTACCAAATCATTTCATTTAATCTTAACAAAGATTTCTTAATTCAAAACTCATAATTTTAATTGAGTTAAAGCCATGTTATCTAGGATGTTAATACAAAACTAGTAAATATTAAGTTAGCAGAATCTATAGAAATCATCTAATTCTACTCAATATCAATTCTCGTATTCAACAAATACTATGGGAAAAATAACAGTGAAATCACCTTTTAAATTCCACAAATAGTACGGTTCCCTGTTTGGCTATAATACTAAGTATAAGAAGATCATCTCTATATAACCAAAGTTGTATTTAATTTAAATTTGAAATTTTTTAATCTTTTTATACTAACTCGTTTTCGACAGTTCGACCTTATCTATCCCTCACCCAAGAAAGAGGTCAGATGAGCCAAGGCATTGGTTGCTCCTAAACATCTCCTTAGTTTAAGTACCTCACATCCGAATCTCAAGAATAGAAAAATCCAGTCTAATCGTTGGTTTTTAGAACCAAGATTAAACCACTAAATTTGTAGTAGCTTTTCTTTAAATCGTTTATTTAAACTCTTCAAAATAAACTATAAAACTTCAAATCCTCATTAAAAAATTTAATTATTCACTTGAAAACATTTATAAAAGATTTGGAAAAGAATTGTTAAGTCTAAGGCTATATTTCAAAGGTGACAGAAAAGTGTTGCGGAAAGTGCTGTAAAAAGCGCTTTTTTGGCTAAATTGATCACGACGACTTTTCTATTATTTGGAAATTCGTTTTTATAACTCAAATTAATTTTAACATTGTAAAAGGTTGTTATAATTTATTTCATATTTTAAACAATTTTAAAATAGCATTTTAAAAGAATCCTTTTATGGAATACGAACTACAAAACCGTGATTTTTCCAAAAACTTGTTTTGCTCATATTTCAAATCTACTTGTTGAAATCTCTATTTCCTTTCTTTATGTAAAACTATGTATATAATAGTTTGGAAAATTATTATCTTGAAGAATTCTGAGTTAAATTCGTTCTTTATACTTGTTTGACTTTTATGGCGCGAAATCGCAAATTGTCGTTACATGACGCTCTATTTTTGACTAAATTTTCAATTACCTTTCAAACTTCACAAAAACACTTTCATATGTTTATAAAACAATTCAAACTCATTTTTTAAACCTTTTTAATGAGGTTTAACATCTCATATACACTAATTCATTTAATATAGGAAAGTGATTTCCTTTGTGCTTATCAACGTGTATTTCTATGACTTGCATACACACACACACACACACACACACACACACATATATATATATAACATGCATATTAAACAACCAAACATGATGATCAAAGCATATTAAGCATCCATTGAAAATGTCATATCATCATCCGAGAATATAATATAAGTAAGAGTTTCTCACTTTCATTTTTCCAACGTGCTAGTCTAAATCGACTACAGCTTTGCTACCGTCGCACCGGAGCTTATGGATTTAAGTCAAAACCTTAGGAAGGCCATGGTACAAACTAGAAAAGGTGGAATAGTTTGGCAATGGCGGTGATGGTGGATAGTCGTGAGATTAGATAGAGAAACGGAGGAGATTCGAACTAGTTTTGAGGTGGATCGATAATTTATATGTATTATACGATTTTAAACTTCTTTTGCTAAATATTTTGCCATGATTTTGTTAAGCATAGAATCCATGAAAAGAAGCTTGAAGTAGAGAGGAAGATGATAAGAATATGGGGAAAAGTATGAGAAAGTGGATGGGTATTTATAGGAGATAATTTGGAACAAAATATCCAATGGTGTAATTACCATTTTGCCCTTGGCCCACACCCCTCCTAACCTCTTTGTAGCGCACGGCTTCCACCTATGACATGTGATGGTGATGTTGAGGTGATTGTGTGCTGATGGTATGGTACGGTGAGTCGATGTTTGCTTTTTGGTTGCTTAAATGTTAAGTCTTAGGAAATTATTTAATTATTTTTTAATACGTACATATTTAAGTGTTCATGTGTATGTATGTATTTATATATATACATATGTTATTATGTGCATGTGACATATATATGCATGTACATGTATGTGCTTAAGAGGATAACAACATTCAAATGACTTCGAACAACTTTTGTTTGTTGAATCATTGAAAACAAGGAAACTGATAGTCGGTCATATTTTCACTTATCAATTTGTGTAATATAGAAAAAAATTTGAAAATAAACTTCTTACCATTATTAATAAAATATTATCATCACATTTCATTTATAAAATCATATAAATTAATATTGATAATTATTTACAAAAAAATCGCTATTTGTCTTTATAAAATTATCATAAATGTCTTCTTAACACTTTATAACTATTTAAAATGAATTACTATCATTTAAAAATAATTATTTAAATAATTATAATAATTACTTAAATCATTAAATCTTAATTAAATTTAATAAATCAATTATTATATTTAAGGGCTTATCAAATATATTTTTATTTCAAAATTAAATAAATTATTTTATTTCATATTCTTATTTAGTTATAAAATAAGTGTATGCATCCAGCTCTGTATATGATATCATATGATTATAGAGCTATTTATCGATAAAAAAGTTTTTTGTCATTTTATCGATTTAAATTTCGAAGAAAATATTTTTGTATATATTTATTCAAAGTAAGATTACTTTTAGTTGTTTATCACTCAAAACAATATTACTTGTATTATCAAATTTTTATTTGAAAAACTTTTAAAAATAAATAAAATTTATCAAGGTGATAAATTTATGGGTCATTAAAGACTTCCCTCCTTAAAAGAATTTTGTCCTCGAAATTACCTAAATAAAAACCCAAAGGATTAGCCAAAAATATTTATTTTTAAACTTACACCCATACGATGTATATAGATCACCTATACACAATATATTATTTGAATTTATATTCGAATACACTATTTTACTTCCAAACTAGCATTGATCCCCCGATCCCTTAGGGCGGACTCTGACTACGCTTTCTGACCAGAACTTCTGTTTTCCTTGCGTAACCCTCAACTATGACAGAAAACTCTAGTATCCAACCACAAACTCTCATGAATGTTCGTCGTCAAGAATCGAGTGATAAATCCTTTTTCGGATAAGTGTTAAATACGTCAAAGTTCTACACTCGACTCTTAGATTAGAATCATGTGATGAAGTGATCTACTTACATACTTATTTAACTATTTTTTTCAACCTTCAATAAAACTTTTATCCTTTGGTTTAAATGCCTATACACACCATATCTTTCTTCAAAATATTTATTCCTAAAAATATTTCAATCTCTTTTCCAAAAGAAATCGATTATCCTTTATTTGGAATAATACTATTATAATTCCTATTTCAAATTCTTTTGAAATATCTTTGTTAATAAATCTCATTATAATTTAATTCCAAAATTATTTTATATTACATAACTTTCTCTTTTATACTTTTTCGAAATATTAGAATATGAATTCTCAAATCCATCTTTATCAAATATCATTTTATTTTTACTAGTTACACTTTATTTTATTTTATTTATTCTTAAATGATTTATTAATTTAAACACTTTGTGATTTTTCTTATCTTTGATTTTCTTTAGATTATTTATCTGAAGATTCTTCTTTTAAACTTTTCATAATACCATTTCTTCTTTAAAAGAAAAATCCTTTATTCAAATTTTTCTTGCTTTTTTCCAAAGAATTCTTATTTAAAAATTCATATAAATGCGAAGTTGGAATAAACATTATATTATAGATTTTCATACTTTTACATTTTTCATTGCAATTTGAACTTTAATAAAAAAGAAAACCCGCTCCTTAACACTAATGCACTATAAATTAGTTGATCAAAACAACATCCCAGCCAAAGTTATATATATATTATATATAATAGAACTACTCTTAACTCCCCATGTCTCTTTTACTCCTCTGAGTCCGAAGTCGATGGTGGACTCCAGTTACCAAGGTCTATTATAACTTCTCCCTCTCCTTCTTCATCACTACCTAGCTCATCGTCGGCCTCATTGCCATCCTCTTCCGGTTGCATTTCTCCCTCAACCTAGGGTAGCCATGGTTGGTTCCATGGGACATATCCCATGCCAATTGGTATTCCTGGAGTTACCCCGCATTCTTCTAGCTCTTCGAGGCCTTGTACATTCTCTTCCTCTTCTTCTGCTATTTCTTCATCGTTGCTCTCCACTTCATTCTAGTTTATGTATGAACTAGATGATCCTTCCTGCCACACAACATGCTCTTCATCATATCACATTACTACACTCGCTAAATATAATAGCATTTAGTTCTTCCATTGGTCCCAATTCTTCCTCCATGGGCTCCACTTTCTCTATAAGTTCTAATGCGGGATTAGCAGGATCTATCATCCAATTCCTCTCGGAAGCCTGCCTAGGTTCGTCATCACTAGAAATTGTAATTATCACTGGGGTCGTGGGTGCTACAAGCACTCTAGCCATTTATGTCTTCATCCCTTCAAGTATATGGGGCAAACTTTTCCTCAATAGGAGTCCCACCATTGCTAGGTGGATACTTCGGTTGCTCATCTTCATCATTGGAGAGAAAAATGAGGCTGTCCTTCTCGCCCCAATTTGCTATGGAAGACTCTCCTTTGAAGTAATTTCCTCCATACAATTTCTACATGGTAAACATTAATTTCTTAGACATAAGCAATAGGTTTTTTTCTTAATCTAACGCATTCTTAGATAAGTTAGCTAATTGGTTGGTATTATTTTTTCTCAAACCTAGGTTTGGTCAATACTCAAAAAATGACTCGAGATCCATTTCAAAGAAAGCTTTTAAAATTCATTATAGGAAAAAAGGGTTCATACTTCCACAAAATCCTTTGAAAACTTTATCAAATACTTATCATTTCTCAAAAATATAGTTTTAGGGAAAATGATTTCTATGTACAAATTTTTAAACCAAAATCATTTGTATATAATATTAACAAATACGCGCTCATATATAATACTCTCAAACTCATTCTAGGGTTTTACTAACCTTATCTCTAATGAGTTACTAACCCTAGGGTTTTACTAACCCTATGAGACTTTACCCCTACAAAAGCAAAGATATTTGCTTAACCAAAGCTTTGATACCAAAATGTGAGGACACTTTTCTTTAACTCTTAGAAATCGACACTAATACATCCTTGGTATTCATGTGCCGCAAATCTAAGTGCTGGAGAAGCGACTTCTCAAGGGCAAGAAAGAAAATAAAGACAGAATAAAATTTCACATATATTATTTAAACATGAACTTTACAATGGAAATACATTTATCTTAGATTAAACATAAACAGTTATAAATCTCTGTCCTTACAAATATGGAATACAATATTACACAAGTGTGGTGGAAACAAATAATAATCTTCAGAAGAATCTTCTGACTCCATGCTTCGAGCTCCATCCAGATTTATTCTAAACTAAACCAAACTACTAGGCTGTTTGGGTAGGGCACCCAGAATTTAAGGAAAAGGAAAATAAACTCCGGATTAATTATGGGACTGGTGTGGGAACTCAGAAATACGCAATTTGAAAACAAAAAGGTATCTCATAAGACCACATCGCACATAAACACAAAATAGGTTTTTACCTTATGATAAAAAAAAAATTATTATGTATAAAATAAGATATATTATTTTTAATAACATTTCTTTGAAAACATTTGCAAGTAAACTTATTAATCTTAGTCGAAATTGTTACATTGATTAAATTCCAGCATATTAACTATAAAATGGGTTCTACAAACAAAATGGCAAGAACTTATTAGAGAATGAGTTTCCATACAAATGACCAGGTGAAGGGACTGCCTTATGATAATACACCTTTAGAGGAATGTACTAACACCCAACTAATGGTCCTCTACCAACACAAGACCGGCCGACCTCTTTCTAGATGGTAACGAAGATGCAATCACCCCTATCGTTACCAACCTATCCGAGCGCTCGTTTACCATACACCACATTAATTTAAACCCTAACATCATAGCAGGTAGAAATATATCTAGAAGGGAATGATCATACCCAAATGGTTGCGAACCACATAGCTTTTCCGCATCTACCTTGTTTTGGTCATCTCCGGGTATGAGGCTTGAGGTAATGATTACCTTTCACATAGCACGTAATATTTCCTCTTTGAATGCCATATTTTCATTCCATAATCACACAACTGATTTCTGTAAATGTATAACTCCAGAGCTCGTACGTCTTAGGTAAGGGTGTTAAACTAAGAGAAGTTGCCTTCTCCACCACTAAACAGATGATATGTTTATAGAGATCAATTTATGTAGCTTGAAATTCAATGTCAGACATTCATCCATACAAGTTTTCCAGGAACAGGACAAATCAACGGCACTCTCTTACCACCTCCCATCGGGAGTCACCCCTAGGAATAGTAGCGAGAAGCCCTTGCACTAAAGATCTTTTATGAAGAACAACTGCCACATAATATGATATGGAAAATTTTACTTGAGGGTTAGTGACAAGCAATCCTACATTCTATCTTCCATACTATATCTATATCTTCACTTCAAATACATAAATTGGTTCGTAGTGGCCTTCGTATAGGAATTACACAAATCCGACCCAGGTTCCTTCGAACCAATCATCGATAAAAAGATGTTAAGTAAACAGGGAATTATTCTTTTGATTTATTACTTCCTTTTTATTAAAAATATCTCCAAGAGATATATATCTTTTAAACTTTTCTTTTCGGTATATACGGAATCATTAAACCTCTCTTATCAAATCCGTCGATCACTTAAATCCTTTTTTAAAACTTGGAATAATTTGAAATCATTTCATTTTCACTTAGGAAAACATTTTCAAATCATTTCATTTGAATCTTAACAAAGATTTTTGGATTCAAAACTCATAATTTTAATTGAGTTAAAACCATGTTATCTAGGATGTTAATCCAAAACTAGTAAATATTAAGTGAGCAGAATCCATATAAATCATCTAATTCTACTCAATATCAATTCTCATATTCAACAAATACTATGGGTGGAATAACATCGAAATCACCATTTAAATTCCACGAATAGTAAAAGTTCCCACTTCGGCTTTAATACTAAGTATAATAAGATCATCTCTTTACAATCAAATTTGTATTTAATTTAGATTTGGATAATTTAAATTTTTTATACTTAACTCATTTCTAACCTTTCGACCTTATCTATCTCTTGCCTAGGGAAGAGGCTAGGTGAGTTAGGTCACTGGTTGCTCCTAAACATCTTCTTAGTTTAAGCACCTCACATCCGGATCTCATGAATAGAAAAATCCAATCTACTCATCGGCTTTTAGAGCCAAGATTAAACTACTTAATTTGTAATAGCTTTTCTTTAAATCGTTTATTTAAACTCTTTTAAATAAACTATAAAATTTCCAAATCATCAATAAAAACACTTAATTATTCACTTGAAAACATTTATAAAAGATTTGAAAAAGAATTGTTAAGTTTAAGGCTATATTTCAAAGATGATAGAAAAGTGCTGAGGAAAGTGCTGCAGAAAGTGCCTTTTTTGCTACATTGATCAAAATGACTTTTCTATTATTTGGAAATTCATTTTTATGACTCAAAATACCTTTACAACATTTTAAAATATTTTTAGAATTTATTTCATATTTTAAACAAATTTAAAATACCATTTTCAAAGAAATCCTTTTATGGATTTTGAACTACAAAACCACGATTTTTCTAGAAACTTGTTTTACTCATATTTCAAAATATATTTATGAAAATCTTGATTTTCTTTCCTTTTTTGAAAACATGTATATAATAGTTTATAAACTTATTATCTTGAAGAATTTTAAATAAAATTCCATTCTATACACCCGTTTGACTTTTATGGCGTGAAATCGCGAACTATCGTTACACAATGCGCCTATTTTTGACTAAATTTTCAATTACGTTTCAAACTTAACCGAGACACTTCATATCTTTATAAAACATTTCAAACTCATTTTTTAAACCTTTTTAAAAAGGTTTAACATCCAATATACACCAACTCATTTAATATAGGAAAGTGAATTCCTTTTTGTTTAGCGTGTATTTTCGTGACTTGCATATATATATATATATATATATATATATATATATATATATATATATATATATTAAACAACCAAACTTGATAATCAAAGCATATTAAACATCTATTGCAAACATCATATCATTATCCAAGAATATAATCTAAGCAAGAGTTTCTCACTTTCATTTTTCCAACGGGTTAGTCTAAATCAGCTATAGCTTCGCTACCATCGCACCCGAGCTTATGGAACCAAGTCAAAGACCTTAGGAAGGCCACAGCCTAAGCTGGAAAAGGTGAAAGAGCTTGGCCATGGTAGTGATGGTGGATGGCCTTGAGTTTAGGAAGAGAAACTGAGAAGATTTGAACTAGTTTTGAAGTGGATCGATAATTTATATGTATTATACGATTTTAAAATTCTTTTGCTAAATATTTCATCATAATTTGTTAGGCATAGAATCCATGAAAAGAAGCTTGAAGTGAAGAGGAAGATGATAAGAATATGGTGAAAAATATGAGAAAGTGGATGGGTATTTATTGAAGAAATTTAGGAACAAAATAACCAATGGTGTAATTACCATTATGTCCTTGGTCCACACCGCTCCTAGTTTCCTTCTAGTTCGCAGCTCCACCTATAACATGTAATGGTGATGGCATGTTGATGGTGTTGTACGGTGAGTTGATTTTTTCTTTTTGGTTGCTTAAATGTTAAGTCTTAGGAAATTATTTAATTATTTGTAATATGTATATATTAAAGTGTTCATGTACACACACAGATATATATATATATATATATATATATATATATATATATATGTTATTATGTGCATGTGACTTGTATATGCATGTATATGTATGTGCATAAGAGGATAATAACATTCAAATGATTTCGAACAACTTTTGTTTGTTAAATCTTTCAAAACTAGGAAATTGATTATCAGTCACATTTTCACTTATTAATTTACGTACATATATTCATAAACAAAATTTGAAAATAAATTTCTTATCGTTATTAATAAACTAAATGATCACATTTCAGTTATAAAATCATATAAATTAATACTAATTATTATTAACAAAAAAATCGCTATTATACTGATAAAACGATATTGGTTTTTTTTATATCTTTGAATCCATTATTTGTCTTTATAAAATTATCGTAAATGTTTTCTTAACACTTTATAACTACAAAAATGAACGACTATCATTTAAAAATAATTATTTCAATAATTATAATAATTACTTAAATCATTAAATCCTAATTAAATTTAATAAATCAATTTTTATATTTAAGGGTATTACTAAATATATTTAAATTTCAAAAATGCAATAAATTATTTTATTTCATATTCTTATTCAATTATAAAATAAGTGTATACATCTAGCTCTGTATGCGACATTTTATGACTATAGAGCTGTATATCGGTAAAATAGTTTTCGGTCAGTTTATCGATTTAAATTTCAAAGAAAATATTTTGTAAATATTTATTCAAAATAAGATCACTATTACTTATTTATCGCTCAAAACTATATTGTTTTTATTATCAACCTTTTATTTGAAAAAATTACAAAAATAAATAAAATTTATTAAAGTGGTAAATTTTCGGATCATTACAAAAGGTTTCCATCATGTTCATGGTGTTGATTTTGATAAAATCCATTCAATTATTACTCACTATTGCCACATTCTATGACTATGAAATATGGAAAATGTATGAGAAAGGTGTTTTCTAAATGAAAATTTAGAAAAGACTAATTACATGTCAAAGCCCAAGGGTTTTGAGGTCAGTGGAAGGGAGTGTATGGCTTGTAAGTTGTTAAGATCAGTAAATGATCTTCAACAAGCTTCATGGAGATGGTGCAAGTTTTTGTTAAAGTATTCAAACAGTTTTATTCTTATTAAAGCACAAATGAAGCATTTCAGAAAGAACTAGGAAGTGTTATAGTGTTTATTGTCCTTTAATATTGATGATCTTCTTTTGATTGACAATAACGTCATGTTGTTGCAATCGACGAAAGCATGATTTTCCAAGAACTTCTCCATGAAGGATTTAGGAGAAGAAACCTATTTACATGGTATTAGGATCTATAGAGATTAATCCAAAAGATTGTTAAGATAATGCTAATCTTTGTACGTAGACCCCATAATAAAAAGGTTTAGTATGGAAAATTCCAATGATAGAAATGTTCCAAAACAATCGGGAATCATCATTGCAACGAAGGACGCTCCTCATACTGATAAGGGGAAAGAGAGCAGGAAGAGAATACCATATGCATCTACAATCGGATCCATTTTGTATGTTATCTATATACGAAAATGGATATGGCTTACGCATTAGGATGCATAAGCTAATACTAGTTGAACCCCAAAGAAAAACATTGGACAATAGCGAAATCTATTCTTAAGCATCTATGAAATACTAAAGGCTTATTCCTAATTTATGGGAATGTAGAACTCCTTATAAAGGGGTATACAGAATCAAGCTTCTAAAGCGATATTGTTGATAGTAACCTATATTGGGTTATGTATTTATGTTACATGCTGGAGCAGTTAGTCGAAAATGTTCAAAGTATGAGATGTAGATGATTCAACAATGGAACTGAGTATATCACCTTAAATGAACTAGTTAAAGAATCACCTTGGATGTGGAAATTTAGGGCTCAGCTAAGGATGTTTCCAAACTTTGGAAATCCCATGACACTATTCTGTAAGAAAAGTGTTACAATGCAGATCGTAAAAGATCCAAGATCACATAAGAAATTGAGGCACATACTCCGAAAGTTCAACTTGATAACACAGTTTGTCAATGATGGTGAAGTGACGATTACTTAATGGATATTAAAGACAACATAGAAAATCTGTTCATGAAGGGACAAGCTTGATCAATTCTTGGTAAACCAACTAAGGGAATGGGGTTGAGAATCCATAATTGGCTCCAAATGCAAGTGGGAGATTAAGAGAGTTAGGGTTATGACTTAAGGGTAATTATGTAATTATTGTAATATATATATATATATATATATATATATATAAGAAAATCCTTAAATAAAAATGTTATGTGATTAAATTTTCAAATAGTTGCAATCAAGAATAAATAATCAAATATAAAATAACATTCTGTTTTAATATTTTTGGTCAAGATGTTTCAATAAAGGATATCGATATGTCGGTTAAGACTAGAGTATATGGCACTCTTCAAAAATTGGATAGTGCATTACTCATGATTTTTAAGGGTACCAAGGAGTTACGTACTTATAGTGACCAGATAACTATATAATGTTTCGCTCAAGAATTTTCTTTTGGTTGATAATAGCACGTCAGATAGGAAATCTCAGTATGGCTATGTTACATGGTTCTCTCAACTTGAGAATACCGCAGACCTCAACATGGATACTCTATTTTGATTATAATTAATTTATGGCATGGAGACCATCAAGCGAATATAGTTAGGTCTAAGATGAACCATTGGAAATTAAGCATTATTCAATAAAGAATTCGTCTGCTTAGATGTATGAGGTTGGTATCACTGTCAGCTGTAGTTAACTCAAAGTCAAAATCTCTAGCCAGAGTAGAACTGTTAATAATAAATGTTATTACTAAACTAAGGACTTTGTTTGTGGATCGATCAAGTTAAATGTGGAAAATATTAGAGTTTTGACTAATACCAAACTCCATGTATCCTAAATTAATACAATGTTGATGAGGAGAACGTGTATAATTTATTGTTACTATTGGTACCGCTTAAAGTAAAATAAAATATGATTTAACCAAAATGATTTGTAAGCGATGAATTTAGCCAAACCGTCACACTACTTTCTAATATTATGTATGACCATTAATATTTGAATTGTTTAGTATTAACCGCTGACTAAATCTATATCTCTAAGTCATACAATTGTATTTTTGAATTCTCTAAAATACCAGCATGATGTAACTGGTTTAAAAAATTTAATTAATTAATTAATACTCAAGAAAGATTAATTATTAATGTATTTGATATTTGTGGTTTTATAAGTAAGTGGGTAGCTCCTAGAAATTTTATGGATACTACTGGTAATTATTTGGATGTATATATAAGCACGTGCGCATCTGTGTATAAATAGGCTTTAAATATACTTAATTATTTAGCACGCTTTTAAATTTTTTGGTCTATGGGACTATAAATAGCTGACCATAAGAGAGGGGAATAGGTCTAGTTTGGATCTAGATTTTAGTTTGAACTAGAAAAAGGGACTGAGCAAAAGGTGGCAGATCTTATCCCCTTTTTATGTTTGTAAATACCAAAATTATTATATTCTTCTTCTTGCAACTTTTTTTAGTGGCACACTCCTAGACTACCCATCAGCTAAGCTCTAATTAACCCATTATAACATCATATAAAATAAAATCAAGTGGTACATTCGATTCTAGCAATATCGGGTGGCAATTCGGGTAATCAAGGAAACAATTCACAAATCAGAGTGTTACGAAGGGCGGGATATGTTCAGGTATAATCCTTATATCATATGTTTACATATGCCACTTAACCCGTAATATATATACGTATATTGCCAGTTTATAATTTATTTTATTCAATAACTAGAATTTAGATAAAAACATTTTGTTAAAACATATAATATAATTATACATGTATAATGTTGACCATATATATATATATATATGATATTATAATCAGCCACAACATTATACATACATACATACATATATATGTATGTATATCTATTAATGTTCATATTTTATAAACATAATTTAATAAATAATAATTTCGACCATATTATTTTATATGTATTAATTATTTTTTCAGCTTATTTAATAATAGTAAAATCGTTACTGCACATGGCTTTGCAATTGTCTTTAAAATGCCTATAAACAATTTTTGGATAATAAATACTATTTTTATTTTATACATAAAGTTATATTTATTTTGTACGTGTGTGTATATATATTACTAAAAATTTAGACTATATAAAAATCCTATATGTTTATATACATATATATATTTCTGAATTTTTCATATTGTAGATATGCATATATTTTAAATATTTCGAAGTTAATTATTTGGAAATAATTTTCTTAATTTGAAATTTAAATTTAAAACGTCTTGACTTAGTTAAACTTAAAATTTAAATGCTTTAATTCAAATTTATATGTCTAGTTAGTCCACCAGATTTAAATTTATTTTATTTGAATAATATATTTATTTTCAAAATTATATATATAAATAAATGATAATATAAATAATATTTATATATATATATATATATATGTCAAGACTATATATATATATATAGACACACACACACATATATATATATATCGTACAATTAATATGTATATACAAACCATATACTTGTATTATAGTATATTTAAACATATGTATGTACTTAGGCCCTTTTAATTCTGATATGTGTATGAATTTATCTTATGTAAATGTAAGTGTGTGTGTATATACTATATATATAAATTCCAATATCTATATGAGTATATATAGTTATACCATGCTTATATATCATTATACTATAATGTTATGTTATGAATATACATGATACAATCAACATAAATATTAGATAAATTTACTAATATGATTAATTAAATAAATAAAAAATATTTTAAAATAAAATATGATTTTATTTTAATAAATAGAATGGATCCAATGTTAGTTATTAGATTTCATAGGCCCATTAAGACCCAAATAGAGAATTTTTTTAATTTACCAATATCACTCAGTGCCAAACAAGCCAATTTCTACAATTATGACCTTAACCAATGTGTTAACCATAAATCACAATTGTATATATGCTCCCATACCCCTAGGTAGATCACCACAGTTAATATAGTTATAACGTTTGCTTTGTTAATAAAACCTATTAAATATCAAAACAGTAAATTAAATTAATAAATTTAACTAATTGGTAATAAACTGATATTATCAAATAATAATAAGATAATTAAATGTTTTAATATTAAAATTTGTTCCCCATTCTCTTTTAATAAACAATACTAATTGTGATGTTATGTAAAATAATTATTCATACAAGCAAAAAATACGATCTTATGCTAATTAATTAAAATATTTTTTGAAATTCACCTTTTTGACCCGACTGCCAATGGACTGGATCCAATTGAGTCGACCTCCGTGGCGATGGATTCTTTGTTTGCGACAACCTTAGCTAATTGATTTTAAAGTTATTTGATTGTAGCCTTAGTTTTTTCATTCTTGAACTAAACTCTAGTAGTTTACTTACCTCCACCGTTCATTTTTCCATATCGGCCTTAAATTGGGCTATTTCCATGTTAGCGGTTGCAAATTGAGCATTGTTACTGGTGACAATGGCTTATAATTATTCGATCTATTAGTTCAGGTCACTACTTCGAATATGGGATTGCTCAACTTGTTTCCGCATGAGTTCAATCTTGGCTTTGTGCACTCGATTATTGTCCTCGAGCTTTTCCTTTTCTAGGATGAAGAACTTTTTTGTTTCATCGCCTTCTCCACAGATTCTATCTCATCCTTTATCATTTGGATAAAACTTTGATTGTCCTTTGCATCGTTTTCTTTTTCCTTTAAATGGAGGTGATTCATATTATTAACCTAGTTGAGGTGCATCGCAACTTTTCTCCACCCCTATCATCAATCAAGTAGATCGACGAATGTTGTTTGAGCATAATGTATTCCTGATAAGGTCAAGGCTGTGTCCTAGAGGCAATTACGAATTTTTTTTATTTAACTTAACCCTTAGATAAGAATCTTGTTTGAAATGAAGTATGCTTTTAGTTCTATTTTATTTTATATATGTTGTTATATAGAGATATAAAAATGATAATAATACATTAAGAAGGTAAAAGCACAAAATCCTTAAGAGAAAATATTTATTGACCGTAGTTACGAACGTGTTCGTAACCATCAGTACTAAATCGATATTTTATTAGTTACTCCTTAAATGTTCCTAGTCAAGATATATCAAGAAAATGATATCGATACATCCATTGAGACTATTGTACATAACATTCTCTATACGATAGGCAGTAAATTACTCATGACTCTTTGAGGCACCAAGGTTTACGTACTTTTGGTTAGTTAGAACAATCATAGAATGACCCGAGGAGAATACTCCATAGGTCAATACAACTAAGTCAAAATAGAAGATCTTATGTTAACAACATACAACACCCTTTAGACTAAAGGGTACTGTTAGTCTTAAGTAGATAGGTGGTCAAGCAAATGACATGGTGACCATGTTACATTTGGGTACATGTTGAACAACTTGAACTGAAACACTACTCAAAAGAGGATTCGTCTCCTTTATTGTATAAGGTTATTATCATTGTAGTTTTACTCAAATTAAAGTCAAAATCTCTAGTCAGGGTAAAATGATTAACTAATAAATATTATCGGATTGAACCAAGGATTTTAATGTAGTCTATATAATTAACTACAGATATTAATAGAGTTTTTTTTACCTTAAATCAAACTCTATATATCTTAGTGATACGAAATTGATGAAAAGAAAACATGTATATAATGTCGTTACTTGGTGTAGCTTAATACATATTAGAAATTGGATTTTGTCTAAATGATCTATAAGCAATCGAACTTGTGCCCAATACTGTACTTCAGCAAAGTTCATGTAGGCCTTAGCATTTAAATTGTTCAAATACTGACTAAGGATTGAGTTCACACCAATGAGTCAACACAACCTTTAGTTAATTTTCTAATTTGATTAACGTAAAGTTAATTTTTGAAAGTTATAACTAATAATAACATTAAATACAGATGTTGCATAAATTTTTAGTGTCACTATAATTATTTATTAAAAGATTAAAATTAATTAAAGTAATATAAAAGTAATAAGTTGATTTAATTAATGAACGAGCATAAATAAATAAAATAAACTAACGACACAATTATAAAAATCAATTTGGCCTAAAGTTTGGATGCCTAAACCACATGTAATGGCCGGCAACAAAAGCATTGGAGGAAAGAGGACTTGATCTTCTACGGTTAGAGAGAAAGGGGATAGATATTGGTGATCTTGGTTACTATAAATAGATACCACTCTCATCTCTCTTTACACTTGATCAAACTTTAACCCTATCTCCCTTGCTTATGTTAGTGAAGCCAAGGAGACCAAGTTGCATTCTGTAAAAAAGGAGATAGAACAAGGAATTCTAAAGAGGAAACAACTGATGACCAAGATGTTCCATGATAGGCGGGATCACAGTAAAGGCGTGAAAATTCTATTTGTTAATTCATATATGTGTACATATTCAAATGCATTCTCCCTTATATATATATACCTCTATCATTATTAAATTTGAAAAAATCAAAACTAAATATTTATATATATATTTAATGATTAATTTGAGGAAAAATATTAAAAAATATTTATAATTTATTCTCGGCTTTAAGAAATAACATTTCCAAATCCATGTGTATATTTATAAAAATATATTTTTTATTTCAAATAATCAACCAATATATTTTGTTTTAAAATATCGATAATAAATTATGTTTCAATTTTAGATTAATTTTTTTGATATATATAGGCACATACCTCATTAATTAATAAAATAATAATAATTTTCTATTATATGCTCATGGGTTTCAAAAACATTTTTATTTAGACCATTCTTAAATGTTTCAAAACTTAAATCTTTTGAAAAAGGAAAAAATCCGCACATATTATATGAAGAAAATAATAATATAAGTTTTAGATCTTGGTTTATAAATTTTAATATTCTTTTGAAATGTCAAACTATTTTAATTCCAAAATTTAAATCATAAATTAATATACAGACTATTATTTATAAATATACATATATGTGTATATTTTATATATATGTACGTACGTATGTATATATGCAAATATATATAACATTAATTTATATCCATATATATATATATATAATTTGAAAATAACATTAACTGTATAATAACATATTTGTATATAAATAATAGTTAATATAATAATTGCCGAATTATAAAAAAATAGTTTACATTAGTGTAGATACAAATTCAAATATTTATGTATATATATGTTTATGAAATCATTATTGACTTACTACCTTAACCTATTTTTTAACTTTAAATCATCATGGTTAATTATGGCATATTTATCTATACTGCCTCTATTTTAGATCATCTTACTTAATATAGTTATAATGTTTTTAGTTTGAACACAAATATATAAAAATATCAATACATAAAGTTAAATTAAAAGTAAATTGATAGATTAAACTAATAATAAAATACTACTTAAATAATAACAAATAAATAAACAAATTGCTTAAATTGAAAAATATACCCTAAACTATTTTATTAATTAACATTAAATAAGAACTAATATGTAACTATTATTGATATAAAGATAACACACGATCTTGTGCAAATTAATAAAAGGAATATTTTTTGAAATTCCTCCATTTAACCACATTGCCAATGCATCTGATCCAACAATGGTATCGGGATCCATATTGTGTTTGTGTGAATAATTAACCAATACATAAGGCGGTCTTTTGAAAAAATCAATTACATGGGTGTCCGAGGAAAATGTGCTTTAACTATGGAGAACGTTACTCTAGTTAAGGAGCATTCTTAAAAAACTCCCAATTTCCTCTTCTTTACCTGGCTTATTGATGTGGTCTAATTCTAGGGTATGCCAGAGTGGTAAACTCAATAGTGTTTTGAGCCATAGGTTGATTCAAATAATTGTATCTAAATGTTATAAAAAAAATTAAATTATTTTGTTAAGGACAACCAGCTTAAGTAAGGAGTGGTATGGTTCTTTAGATTGAGAATCTAGAGGTCATAATATCTATCCTCCGAGGCATCAGAACGAGTGCTTTACTTAAATAAAATATCACTCTTACTCTCAAAGAAAATTAAAATTATTTTAAATGTAGACAAAATATTATAAATTTTTATAAATAATTATAAAGTACAATAACTAAATCAAAATTTATAAATATTATGATATTATTTAACATTATTTTAGACTTGTATCAATAAAGGTAATTAATAAAAAATTTAAAATTATTTTAAATTCATATATAAATATAAAATTTATATTTGTAATTGATTAAAATGTTTAATCAATTAAAGGATACACATAAATATATATGTATAACTTGATAAATTATAAATGTTACAAGAAATTATTTCCTATATGCATACATGTGCATGTATTATATGCATAAAGAAAACATGAGGTTTAAATGGATTAAAACCCATTTAGACTTTAGGGAGTACATATTGGATGTATATTGATGTATGATGTCTTGAGTTATACTCATCCCCCTTAGTACTCTATAGAAATTATTTTGAATTGAACATAAAATAAAATTTCTCCCCACCATTTAAAATATAAATATAGTACTTTACATACTTATGGTTATTGAGTACCCTCAAGCCATTGAATATCTATGATGTTTATATTATCCCTATATATATAAGAATATCATGTATCTTTGTTGAGCACCCTCAAGAGTTACATAATTACCTATAGGTTACCGCAAAATGACTGAGCTAGGGGATTTGATGTAACTTATATTTTGTTGAATTCCCTAAGGCCATAAAGATGATTAGGAGCAAGTAAAAAATATGTTAGGAATTATATACGAGCTATAATTAGTAAAGTATTACTTACTATTTAAGTGGGCTATAATTTTTTGAGCATCCTCCTGGTTGTAATAACATGATAAATGGGTTCTAACACCTACTGAAGAAATTTATGGAATTCCTCTATCTCTTTTAGAGTTTTAAAAGATGCAGAATTCAATAGGAGTCTTATTAGATTAATATAATCGAGAAATCCTATCAATATGAGAATATATGTGACATTATAATAATCTTCTTTAATAAATTTGAACATCTAACAATACCGATAAAATTATTTATCGATTAGAAATATACTAACTAAACCAAATTAAAGATTAATGAATAAATATAAAACATACCCACCAATAAATCTTTTGGCATATTTTGGCTTCAAAAAGCCTACAACGGCCAAATTGTACAACCATTAAAAATAATCATGCCTTGGTAACTTAAGTTTTAATTTTCTTGAAACTATATATTTTCTTCTATAGTGTTTGAACTCTAAAGCAATATAGTAATATGGATATTTGATCCATATTTGATCACATACAAAAGTTGTATGGTAAACGATCACGTTCATATTACAGAAATCTCAATGAAAATGTGTCATTCAAAATGAGCAAGTAAACCACAGTGCAAGATCATATTTCAATACGATTGAATATGACAAGAATCTTGATATGTTAGAAACAACACTAAACCAAGGAATACCAACAGACCTTGGAATTCAATCAATGAGATGACTATTTTGGTACGTTTGCTTAACTGCAACATCTTCAATATCCTATAATATTTAGGAGATTGAATACATTTTTGTAAAGAATTCAGTGAAATCTCATAGTAAAGATTTCTCTTTTAGATGACTCGACCTTTTAAGAGAAAAGGTGAAAATCTAAGAATGGTAAAAATATTGGCACAAGTCGAATGAAAAAAGTGAATGGTCACTTTCGCTACATGAAGAGACATCAGAAATGGAATTGTTTCAAATATTTGTGGATGCTAAATAAGGAATGAGAAATATGATTTTCATTCCAAATGCATTATTCTTATACAAAATTATTATCTGTAAGATTTATTTCTTTGAGTTTGGGATACTTGGTCTGAAACTCTTAATTGTAAATTAGTTACTATAGAGGAAATAAATTTCCTATGGTAAGCAGTTGAATGGAGCTTCGTATTTCAAATGTTGTCAATCTAACAATAGAAATAGTGGGAGTATACCATACGACACTTACTAGTGGATGCATCAAGTTTTCAAAGATTACTTTCATTATATGCTAAATATTATTTAAGAAGTAATAAATATTATATATATTGACAAAAAATAGAAGTAGTTTTTTTAATATGAATATTATGAATATTCATTATAAAATAAATACATGCTTTGGCATTTCGATGATAGTATTTTTTAATAACAATACAGATGTGTTAGGTGTAGAAAACATAGAAGCATCTAAAATATTTAAAAATTATTTTTGGAATAGGATTAAGCCATATCTTTGGGCAATAATTCTTTAAAAATATAGTTATGAATCATGTAGTACTTGTGAAATGTATGTCAAATGATTATAGGCAAAGCACCCATTTAGTGCGAACGACAAAAGAGTTGATGAGCTCTTCAGATTGATACATATAGAAGTATACAGTCCAAAACAAATACACTTACTTCGTTAAATTCGGCGATGACCATGTTTGATACATAAGTTAGACATTTATGATGAATTTATAGAATATAAAATAGAAATAGAAAACAAGAACATGAAAAAGAATAAAGATAATTCGATTTGATCGAATAGGCAAGTATTTGGATAAGAGTTTCAATAGTATCTAAATGCGAGTAACATTCAGTCTCAAAGTCACTCTTTCCTATGGTATATAATGATGCATCGATGAGGATTAATCAGACTTCGTTGGATAAAGTACGATTGTTAATTAGGGAAGTTAAGTTACTCCTTTCTGTAAGAATATATACTTAAGAGTAAGCCATATGTTAGATTTGATTTCATTTAAAATACATATGACAAATTCATATAAGATATGAATTAGAATGGAAACCCTAATCTAAAATAGTTTAAGATGTGTGGTTGTCCAATTTACATTATGCGTAAATTTCATAAACTCAAAAATAGATCAATTTTATGTAAATCTATGGGTAGTTCAAAAAATGTTTTGAATGCTTATTCCACCGCATTAAAAACAAATTGTTGTTTCAAGACATGTCACGTTTATGCCAAAGGAAATTATTTCTAAAGAAATTAGTGGTGGTGTGATCGAATTTGACACGATCCAATATTCTAACATAGTAACTGATTACATAGATGAAGTAAATTTAGCCAAGCCCCAAATGGACATGGCTTATTACAATGTCTAACAAGAATTCTCAAACAATGAAGAGAAACTATGAGCATATCATTAATGTCGAGAAAATGAATTGTTAGTAATAACAAACTCTATAGTTGTCGATAGGCCATGAGGGTATAGACTCTACGACTTGGTGCGATGCATTGAATTTGAAATGGATTCCAAGTACATTAGCAAAATATGTTTTTGTTAAATGTACCCGAAAGGATATAATCCACCATAATGAGTCTACGAGAAGAAGATAAATGCAGCTAAAATTATATAAAGCAGTACTGATTGGAAATGACTTCATCAATTTCAAATCTTGAAATTACAGGAGTAATCTCGCTAGTCACCATTTTTAAGTCCATTCAAATTCTACTCTCAAGTATCACACAATTTAACTTTGAATTTTGCATATTAATTTTGAAATAGAACTTCTAAATGATAATTTAGAAGAGATCGTTCGCACATAATTATCAAAATGTCTCAAATTTAGTGAAAACGATAAAAGAGTTTGTACCTTTTCGGATATGATCCAACACTAATACAAAATGTCTTTCGACACGCATCTAGAGGTTGAGCAAGTATTTTTATACAGAAATCAAATAGTTTTGTTTCGGTCTAAATGTAGAGAAAGCATGTGTCTATAAGAAAGAAAATAAAACGCACGAAATCATTTCTAGATACTATAAATAAATAATAGCTACTAATTGTTAACTATGTACGCATGTTAAAATCATTTAAAGTTCAATTGTTTAATTCTCGGTGAACGATTTGGAAGAAACATCTTTTAAATTCAGTTGAAGAGGAAGATGGAATTGCCCCAATTTACATGCATAAGTATATACTATACTAAAATTTTAATATGGAACATATAATATAGATCCCTTTTACTTCGAGGAATCTTTGTATATGTTATGTTATATGGTAGGTTAGATACTGCTTATGTATTTGGTGTATTAAGAGAATATCAAATCATCGATAAAGTCACATAATAGTAGCATTGAGTACTCTCGAGTATTTATGAAACACTAAAGAATTATTTACGGAGAAAACAACTCCTTATGAAGGTGTGTTCGAACTCGAACTTCATAAGCAACATTAAATATAGCAAGTCAATCTTATATTCATGCTTACCTTTAATTAAGGATCTTTTGATTGGAGATGTTCCAAATGAGTGGCTATGGAAATTTCAACTATAAAGGCTAAGTACATCACTTTAAGTAGCTCTATAATGAAAGTAGTATTCAAATTTATAAGAAAGCTAGGAAAGGTGTCCATCTTTGAGAATCAAATAACATATTGTGATACCAGTAACACAATATAGATTGCAATAATGGGAGTCAATAATTTAATAAGAAACCGAGATACCTTCTCCGTGATTAACACATTATAAAAGAGTTATTCAGTAACAGGGAAGCATAATCGAAAAGTAGATACAAAATAATAATATACAAGATCCATTCACTAAGGCTCTTCCTAGTCTAATTTAGGTAGGTGGATCGAAGTTATAGGCATGAGGCATCATAAATGGCCCCATGAGAAAGTGATAGACTGATAGGGTTAATGGTGTTCCCCAAGGACAATTATGTAATTTATTATGTAAATTAACCCTTATAAAAATATCTTGTTTGAAATGAAGTATGTTTTTGGTTCTATTTTATTTTATATATGTTGTTATATAGTTATTTTTTGATGAAAATGTGGTCCTCTTATAAGGACAACACTCGTATTTTATTAACTACATAACCAAAAACCATATAAGAGTCTGATGGATATATCCAGTACAGAATGCATGATCAACACTATGATGATCACTAAAAGAGAATGTAATGAGCAATCAAAAGGAACATATTTAAAAGCATTTCAATTAAAAAAGGCAAATAGTAAATGCTAAAGCTACAAGAGGTTGCTGTAGGAATTGCTGCTGCTGCATGGGATTGGAGCTATTGCAAGAGAGGTGATGAAAGAGGATAGTGAGATAATGCTACATGTCATAAATCTAGTAAATAAAGATCCACTGCTCTTGGGCCTTCCATTGAATTAGTTAAAAGCTTGGGTGGGTTTTTTTAAAGAGCTGGAAGTTGAACCAGCCATGCATGGAGTGGTGACTGGAAGGAAGTACACTCTGATGCATTGCTATAAAATGGGAAATGCTGAGGTTGATAATGCATTTGACTGAGAGAACTAGTGTTGCAAATAGAAGTTTTCGTATATACATGAGAGTGAAGGAGAACTGATAAAGCATTTGACTGGGTGAAATGTTGCATTGAATTAAAGTGCTCACTTATACTTGAGCTATTGTATTGAATTGAAGTGAACCTAGACTTCAAACTCACATGTACTTGATCATATAGAGATGCAACATAAGGTGAAATCAAACTCAATGACTTCAAGATGAGGACTCATGCTCTTGAACTCATGCTCCTAGAGTGAAGGAGAGCCACTGAAGCATTGTTGTCCCTGAAGGATAAAATCGCAGTTAAGGAGAGAAGAATAGCTAAGGATCTAAGGTCTGTTGTGCATGATCTCGTGCTCTATAAGCTAGGATGTCTAAAACTACAGCTTCCATGAGGAGGTGTACTACTTGAATAGGTGATCTGGAAGCAACCTTGTGCTGCTGGAAGAAGGGAACTAGAAGTATACTGCAGCTCCAAAGCTGTTACCTAAAGAAAGAAAACCCTCCCATATAAATATCTAGTTTTTAGGTATAGAATTCCATAGTCATCTATTATATTCATATAATTATAGATCTATATAGAAGTGAACTGTTATATGTATATTTATATGTCGTTGTTGTAGTTAATAATTAGAACTAAGTATAAATTAGTTAATATATATATAAGAAAATACTAGATTTATAAGGGGGTTGGTAATAAAGTTATTTATTTTATGAAAATGTCTAAAAGTATATATGCATATATAGTGTATATATATATATATTATATATGTCTATATATATTTATGTATATATGTATATGTATATGTATATATTTTTATATATATAGACACACATATATACAAATATATATATATATATTTATATTTATATTTATATACTTAAGTAAACATATAGACACAAATATATGGACACGCATATACCTATATATATGTGTGTGAATATATATATATATATATATATAATTTATAAAGTACTATATATGGTTATATCTAATTATTAGTTAAAGTTATGCATAAAATAATTAAGCTATATGAATAGGTATACGAAATTAATGGCGGCTGTGCGAGCATGTGTATGTTTGTGTTTATTTGTGTCTGTCCGCACGCAGGTATGTTTGTAAGCATATTGACTTTACGCCTAGAGATATCTACCTTCGAAGCTTTATGTTTATGTAAATATATATCTGTGTGTGTGTGTGCGTGTGTGTGTGTGAGTGCATATGCATGTATTTATACATTGAAGTTACATATAGATGGCCCCATTAATCCAAGATGTATTTGTTTTTCACACACACGTAGTTATTATTTAGCATATTATATAAACAGGTAAGATGTAAATATATTTGTACCACAAATGGGTTTAGCAAATTGGTTACTAATCGAACCGTCGAATATATTCTATATTGATAATTAAATTATATTATGATTCTAAAATCATACAGTTAGCTAAATTGTATAAAGACGTAAGTGATCATTACAAAATCACGTAGGAGGTAATTATGGAAAATGGAAGTTTATAGATCGTCCATATCATAAAATTAAGGCAAGATGGATGAAAATAGAGCTTCCAACGATAATATTGTAGGATCATTTTCACCCTAGAGGGGGGCGAATAGGGTGATACTAATAATAATAAAAATTAATGCGGAAATAAAAAAATAACAGTAGATTAAGCAGAAGAGATCACACACAAATTTACCCAACTTCGGCAAAACCCTGCCTACGTGCTGCCCCCGAGGTTTCTTCTAGAAATTAAGTAGTCAGACGCTTACACACGTAAACTTACGACACCTGCTAATGACTGACCTAACTCTATGCTCAAAACCCTGCCACAACTCGGCCACTGAGTTGCGAATTCTTGAACTACACCATTATAGTTCGTAACCTAGTCACACGACTAGAGAGCTATATAATTTTAAATAAAATTACAAAATAAAATAAAAATACTAAACAAAACCCTAATTTAATACTCAAGCCTAATATAAAAAATAATGCCAGCCCAATTGTAATTAAAACAAGACGTCTCCTTTTTTCCTTCTATGTAAAACTTCGGTTGTTTCCTTCTTCATTCTTCTTCGAAATTTAGGGTTTTGTTCGATTGAAGCTCCGATTCAAAATTGATCGATTCAGTGATGATTTGAGTTGCCTTCCTAATTGATTACTTGGCCTTGATAATTCATGGCGGCTTCAAGTTGTATCGAGCTTGAATGTCATGATTTGGTATGTGATTTTCTTATTCGATTTTGATTTTGCTCAACTTCGATTCGAGTTATGAATTTGTTCATGATTTAGCCAGCTCTGGTATTTGCTTGAACTCGAATGCCTTTCTGCCTATGATGATTATTGGGTATTTATAGGGATTGAATCCCTAAAATTACGTTTGCATTTTCGTTTTGAATTCTTCAAATAATTTTGTTCAGCCATTTGATTTTGCTTGAATGTTTTGATACATTCGGACTTGCTGAATTTAGCTCCTTTCTTTTCTATGATGCAATTCTTTCCTGGTAATATTCGAATCTTTTAACAATTCAATGGTGTTTCTTTTTGAAACCATAACCTTGAATTGGTTTGAATACATTCGAATTCGTTCCTCGCCTTTTTTACTACTGCAACTTAATTTACTTTGTGTTCTTGTTCGCACTGCTACTGTTAATAACTCTGCACATATAAACATGTATATACATACATATATGTATGTCTATATGTGTATAATTATTGTGCCTATCCACTTGGTTTCATGTGAACTTGTTGCTATGTTCATGTTGGTCTAGGTTGCATACATATATTGCTCTGTCCACCTTGATTTGATTCATGCGCACTGGCTCATTGTCACTATTTTAGTGCACATGCCTGAATCTATGGTTTGGTCTAGACTTGGAATCTGGTGTAAGTTGGTATACATGTCTTCATGTAAGTGTTATGGTTTTATGATTATGTTTTCTTCCCTCAATACTTGCATGAAAACTTGTACTTGAGTGGTCCAGAGTGTTCATGAGTATTTGTATGCATTTATGTCTGGTCTGGTTCTTCATGTGTACTGAACTGACATTTGAACTTGTTTTTGTTGAATCTATGAAGCTACTTGTTGTGTTCATTTGAGTCTACACTTGCCTTTAAGCTTGTGCCTGGTCTGGTTTCGCGTCGTGTGGTGGTCTTGTTCAGTTTTGTTGTATGTTGAAGTCTGACTGTGTTTGTCTGTTCATGTGCATGCTTGAGTTTGTTGAATTGAGTCTGGTTGCAATGTTTAAGTAAAATGTCCTGTTGCACTTTGAGTATGGTCTGAAGCTTTTTGCATACTGGTGCCATACCTTGTCTTGTGTTGTAGACTAGTTCTATGTTTTGGTTTGTATGCATATACATTTGTTGAGTCTAGTTGCATATGTGCGTGAGTCCATGCCATGCTGTAGCTTCATTCTTGTTTGGTTTCATATGTGAACTAGTCTTGTTTTTAGTTGGAGTCATTATGGCCTTAGTACCATTGTGTCTTTGAGCTTCTGACAATTTCGTTGCACATGTGCATGACTGGTTCTGGTTCCACTTTGCCATGTTGTACTAATTCAATTTCATGGGTCTGCACTGTGATTTCTTTGCATCCATTTGACCTGATTTGCTGTGACCATGATATGTGTGTGTGTGTGTGTGTGTATATATATTTATGGTGCATTTGAACCTTTGTAACTTTGTTTTCGTATTGCTCTCGAGTTGAATCCAGCCAAGGCTCGGGTTTGACCTTGTGCTCACCTGTCCCTACAATTTTAACAAGTGTATATCAATGTGCATGGCCTTATGGCATGTACCGTGATACATTGTGCATGTCACAAGCTATTCATGTAAGATGAATTCAAAATAAATGATGACGAGCATCCCAAACAACTGACGCAAACAATATTTTCAAAAACACTCACTTCATTTTGAACTGCAAAATATTTCTTTTTTAATTTTACTGCATTAGTGTTTATTTTGTAGATAATTCAGGTACGAGATATAAGCTGGATTAGAGTTGAAGATCAAATACTAGTGTTGAGTGAATTATGTAGAGAGGCGTGAAATGTATGTGAAAATTGTATAGTGAAAATTATGTTGTAGTATGAAATTGTAATGTAATTGAAAATGTATAAATGTAGTGAGAGCTCAAATTTGTACTATTGGAATTTGTAATAACTATTTGTTTGAATTTGAGTTCTGTGTAATTTATTTTATCCAATAAATATTTATTTAATTATGTGAAAAATAAAAATAGTACAGTAACAAATACATTTAAACGAATATATATGTTTATTATCATTAAACAAAAATCATATACCAGCATATTCTACAAATATTAATCAGGAATTGAGCCAACTGAAGACTGTGGCGCATTGTTATTAGGGCAATCGAATCCCCCAATTCATATAAGTCGACTATGCCAGCTTGTGTGGTTACAATTCGTGTTTATCTAACGGAAAATGTACCAAGTAGTAGAAAAAATTATAGAAGTGGAACTGTTATAAATATTGTTAAAAATGCATTGGTTGCATTCAGAACGTAAGCTCCCATAAGTGATTGAATAGATTGAATCAAATGTTCTCCTTGACAGATGAGCAATGTTTAATCTAAAGCAACTCCAATAAGCCTTAAAAGTGGATATAGAGGATGTAATATTTATGTTAAAAACCTCTAAAATCTTACTGATAATGATAATGTATTGAGAGAATTGATAGTCAAAGGACAGGTGGGAAGTAGTCTTAGGCATCAAATCACAAAGGTAGCCAGGTGCAGATCGTTAATGGTGGTAATTTTCAAGTTAAGCCTTGTTATGGTATTTAGTTTATCAAGTAAAATAATCCATATAGGAAATTTAAGTTTAGAAGGAGCAATGATTCTACATATAGGCCTGAAGTAATAAAAATATTTTGTTCCTGAGCTAATTAAGAATGTGTACATCGAATTAGAGGTATAGGTAACTTTTTTATCCCAGCACCATACCAAATGGTCAGGATTGTCCCTTATGTTATAGTTTTCGATTATATTAATTAATTTTAGGTATCGTCTAAGAACATTCTCTATTAAATTTTGGTTAAATGAGATATCCTATTTAAAGGATGCTTGGTGTCTAAAAACTTCTTTAGTAAGTTCATTTTTATTATTTGAGGCTAAAAATAGTTCGGGTAGTTCATGTTTCAATGCAATAAGAGTTATCCAAGGCTCATTTCGGAAGAACGTCTTATCTCTAGAATTAACGTTATATTTAATTCCAATTTTAAAATTGTGATATAAATTGGAAATGTTTTTCCAAAAGAAAGTGAATCTTTGATTATTATATGAGTTTAGATTTTTAGATCCACTGTAATAAAAGTTATTAATAATTTCTTTCCAAGTATTGGCTTCATCTTTAAGAAATTTCCAAATCCATTTACAGAGCAGAGAGATGTTTAAAACCTTTAGTTAATGATACCTAGACCTCTTTGGGATTTTGGTTTGCAGAAAAGGTTCTAATTAATGAGAAAGTTTAGCTTGGATCTATCCGCTTCTCCTTTCCATAAAAAATTCCTTCTGATGCTATCTATTTTGTTAATTACCCAGTTCGGGAATTGACAATACGATATCCAATATACAAGAATAGAGGATAATACGGAGTTAATCAAAACTGCTCTGTAAGCTCTGAATAAGTAGTTAGCTTTCCAGGTCGGCAGTCTACTATTAACTTTATCGATGATAATGTTCCAATCTTCCTTCTTTTGTTTTGTGTAATTAACTGTTATACCTAACTAGTTAAAAGGAAAACTCATTATTTTACAATAGGGTATTGGCCACTTCAAACAAGATATTGTAAGCATCATTAATCACTAGGCCTAAACTTTTAAGGAAGTTGATTCTAAGGCCTAATAGGAGTTCAAAATTATAAAAGATAAGTTTAAGCGAAGCAATATGATGAGGAAGAGGGGAGCAGAATAAGAGGGTATCATCTGCAAATTGCAGAGAACAAATCCCGTATAAAGTAATTGTAACAACCCGTAAATAATCACTTTGTATTTCAATATTTAAATAATATTTAAATATATAAATAATGGATTTTAATAACTAAATAAACATATTTTAAACATTAATTAATGGTATTAAAATCATTTTAAAATTTTATTTGCCAAAAAAATTAGTTCAAATAAAAAATAGAAAATGTGACCGACAAACGTTGTCCAAAGTTTTGAATTTTCGGTATTGAAAAGTCGTCGAAATATTGTGCACATATTTGTATCACTTATAGTACACATGCACACACATATACACATGTCGTATGGTGTGTTAAGTAAAGTATTAATGGTAATAAACCATGATTAATTTAAATATAAATATGAAAAGACACATTATGATTGAATAAAAGGAAAAATAAAATCTAAAATAACCTCTCGTGCACCACCATCACCTAAACTACCTAGGATAGGACCTAAGGCATTGTGAAGGGGGGGCCTAGGTAGGTGCTTGTGCACCTATGACGGTGGAGAGGCATGGCTTCCATGTTGCAAGGTAACATTTATATTATATAAGTGTTCAAGTTAATTTAAATTAATACCCCGCTTCTTTGCCTATAAATACCCACCATCTCCACACATTTTCCACTTTACATATTCATTTCAATATTCATTTCTTTTCTCTTTGTATAGTGAACATGTCCATGGTTTTTAAAATTATTTCCAAAGTCAAAAACTAGTGAATACACTATTAAAAATTAAGCTACACTCCTTACTTCACTTCCAAAACCATTCTCTAATAAATAAGACCCTATACCCCCATATATCCACCATGGACGAGGCCTATATGATTTGGGCCAAGCCTAAAAGCCCACAAAAGATTCACTAAATCGAACCATTTGCATAGTAGAGCTTAGATCTTATCGCATTTGTGAAATTATTGAAAGTTCGGTTAAATTAGTAAGCGCTTTGGTGAGTAAAAATATCACCTTTCAAAATCCAAGTTTGTAACTTTAAATATAGTTCATTTATATTTTTGGTGAATGCTGGTTGAATATATGTTGTGTTATGGTGGTTGTTGGCTTGACTTATGCATCAAAAAGTTAACACTTTGGAAGTTAATTACTAACTTGACAAGTTAGTAAGCTAAAGTTGAAATTTTGCAAGTGTTGTTTCCTACTTGCTGTGTATGTACATACCATGTTTATATGCTTACTCAAATGTCGTGTGATGACTCGATGTATGAAAAATGACATGAACTAGTTTACCGAACCGCCGTATAGCGATAGTCGCTATATCGGCACTTTCGAAAATTTCACATTTTATCGAAACCTTTGTGTTTCAAAATCGTGCTATGGTTTGTTTTACAAGTTAAATGAGTTTTTGAAATAATAATGATTTCAAAATTTGATTAATTAATTTATTAATGATTTTTAAATAACTATTAAATTAATAAGGATTAAGGTTAACTAAATAACTTATTAATGATGTGTTTTAAATTTAACTAATCACTTGGTGAATGATATTTTGAAACAATTAATCATTTTATTTAATGATGTTTACGGTTAATTAATATTTTAGTAAAGATGGATTAAAGTTAAATAACTAATTCACTAGTGATGTTTTGAAAGTAGTTAATCCTTTTGATCAATGACTTTTAAAAGTTAATAAACATGTTTAACCTTAATTAATCTTTCCTTAAATATAGTTTTAAGTTAATTAATCACTTTTAAATAATGATAATTAATTATTATTTAATTAATTTAAATAATTATATTATTAATTAATTGAATTAATGATGTTTTAAAGGAGATTTACTCTTTATAATTACAAGTTATGGAAGTAAATTAATTAACTTAGTTAACAAAGTTTTAAAGTTAATTAATCAATACAATAAGGATGTGTTAAATCCTTGCTATAAAGATATTTCAAAGTTAGTAAACTCTTTTAACAAAATGTTTTAAAGCTAATATTTGTAATCTGAAGCCAAGCACGAATTCGGGTTTTTGAAAAAAAAAATTTGAATTGTTCGTGGAAATGAATTAATTTCCATAAAGAGATTCACTTGTTTGGAAACGATTTATTTGTATAACTAGCACTAAACATCGGAGAAGTAGACTTGTCGCTATTTTGAAACTAGTGAATAATCATGAGACATGTCTTTAAGGTAACACTATCTTGACTTGTCCAGTATTATTGTTAACCAAGAAATAGTACAAGTTTGAATTGGATGAGTGGTGATAAGTATACAAGACTTGATTACCATATACGATAGTTTTATATCCTCGATAGCTAGTTTCCCAGCTATCGGTTGCTTATTTATTGTCGTCATTCTAAGACGATGTGTTGCTCCATTGAGCATTGATATCCTTTGTTGGAAATGACTAAATCTAAAGTGCAAGAGGAAGCCAAGCTATGTGGGGTTTCTCACTTTAGGGTACTTCCACATCTCATCTAGATTGGATTTGGTAGCGCTATTAGACGTGAAATATTCGGATACTCGGTAAGATTTGACGGGGTCCAGCTTGGTATTGTCCAAGAAGTTCATGGAATATATGAGCTTTTTAGAAGTATATTACTAGAAGTATACTTCAAGATGGTGCACCTTCCTAGTCATTTGTTGGAGATTTTTCTTTTCTTATTTGATTCCGACCTTCAAATTTATTTTCTTATTTGCATCAGGAAGAGTCAACCAGTCTTCATGGTGTTTAATTATTTATCCATTCTTTATATTTGGATGTTGATTTATGTAGGAGTAAACCCATTCCGTGTTCAGCGGCGTGGTCTCACATGTTTGTGTTTAATTTCACACCTACCAGACATATCGTCTGACCCAAGTTGTTTGTTTTCCCAAAACTCTCGGATACTACTTTGAATAGTCCAAGTGTAGCAGGTTTCTTGTTAGGCTCTTTGAAGACGGTGCCCGAGCAGGAGGCTTTCATCTTCTTAGTTATCTATTCCGCTGTATTATCTTGTTTGTGTAAGTGTATTTTGTTTCAACATATGTAAAGGCAGTATGTTATAACTGCCTAAGCTAATTGGTAGTACTTTTGTGTATCTTTGATAACTCTGTATTAAGGAGTAACCTGATGTACTATTGACTGTTATACTTATTTATCAGTTCCATTATGAGATTTTCTATTCTATTCTTTATTTTACCCCCGACGATTCATCTTTTTGATGCTTGGGCAACGGCACATGAACACTGAGGATGTGTTAAGTGTCATTCCTAGGGGTTAGAAAGGCGGGTCATCGCAGTAATTTTGTTCCGTAGATAAGAAAGGGTGTTATTGCTAATTTCGTTGGATATGACTCTATTGAAAACATCGACTACAAGGTTGAATAAAAGGAGTGAACAAAGGATCTCCTTGTCGAAGGCCTCTCTTCAACTAAATTTTTCTTCCTTTGATGTCGTTCATAAGAACAGTGGATACATTGGACTTTAGAATAAGTCTGGTCTAGGAGATGCATTTGTCTATGAATCCTTTGGCTTTAAGATTATTAATTAGAAAGCACCAATCTTCTTAGTCCATTAACCTATTTAGATTTGTTTTTAAGGTATGTAATCTAAAATTTTCATCTGTATTTAGGTTTCTTTGTTCGCCAATTTAATCTATGTCTAGAATTTCGTTCATGATATTTTTCCTTTTGGTGTTTAAATTTCCAAAAACATTAAGCATACATGAGTAGAAAATTATTGGGTGTTTTTATCGATTGCATTTATGAATGTGTTTGTCACTATGTGTATTGAATAGATATTTTAATACTTACTCCTTAAATATTCCTAATCAAGATGTATCGAGAAAACAATATTAACATTTCAATTGATGCTGGTGTAGATAACACTCTATATATAACGGATGGTGAATTACTCATGACCTTTAGGGCACCAAGATTTACTTACTTGTGGTTGTTTGGAACAATCACAAAACAACTTGACCAAAGTCTTCTATAGGTTAATACAACTAAGTCAAAATAGAAGCTCACAGTAACGATGTATAGTAGTCTTCAGACTTGAGAGTATTGTCGATCTTAAGTAATTAGGTTATACACTAATTATGATTAAGCACATGGAATGACGACCATGATATGGTCATAGTTGGATACACGTTGAACTAATTGAAGTGACACACTAATCAGGAGAGGATTCATCTCCTTCATTATAGAAGGTTAGTATCACCGTAATTCGTAGTCAACTTAAAGTCAAAATCTCTAGCTAGAGTAAATCTTTTAATCGATATAAATGTTATCGGATTAAACCAACTACTTAAATGTAATCTACGCAATTGATACAGATATTAATAGAGTTTTTTACGTTAGGCAAAATTCAGGATATCTTAGTTATACAATGTTGACGAAAGAAAATATATACAAAATACTGTTACTAGGTGTAGCTTAATAAAGATTAGTATTTAGATTTTGCCAAAATAATCTGTAAGCAATTGAACTTGTTCCTGATACTGTACTTCAGTAAAAAAAAATTCAAGCTTCAGTATTTATATTGTGTAAATATTGGTTGAGGACTGAGTTCACACTAGAATAACACAACCATGCTATTAGTTGATTTCCCATTTTGAAATACATAACATCAATTTATAAAGTTATAAATTAGTAAATAAATTAAATGCATAAGTTGTATTGAAATTTAATGATATTTTAATTATTTATTTCAGACCTACTAATTAAATAAAATGATGTACAAAAATGATACACTAATTTAATTAACAAACGAGATTGAATAACTTAATTAAATGATTGATTTAATTGTTAAAATCATTTTTGCCCATATTTTGGAAGCCCAAACCACATGTATCACTAGCTATAGAAAGCATAGGTGTTAAGGAAACTCGGTCTTCTAGGGTTAGAGAAAAAAGGGGTAGATATTTATGATCTAGTTGTTTACAAATAACCACACCCCCCATTCTCTCTTCACACTTGATCAAACCCTAAACCTAACCTTCATTCTGACGTTGGTTAAGCCAAGGAGACAAAGTTGCATCTCGTAACCAATTAGATAAAACAAGGAATTCTAGAGTGGAAAGAACTAACGACCAAGTCATTCGACGATCGACAAAATCACAACAAAGAGGAATAAATTTTATTTTATTAATTCATATATGTATACATATTCAAATGCATGCTCCCTCGTATACATATCTATTTAATCCATAATCAAATTACAAAAATTGAAATTTAGCATGTGTGTATATATATATATAATTAATTTAAGGATGAAAAATTAAACTATATTTATAAATTATTCTTGGCTATAAGTTTTTTTATAACATTCCCTGATCCGCATATATACACAGGCAAATATTTTATATTTTTAATTATCAACTAATTATATTCACTTGTAAATAATAATAAAAAATTTGTTTCGATTTTAGATATTTTTTCAAATTATATATACAAAGATAAATAGATATATACACGTATATACACATACATTTGCACATACCATTTTTAATGAAAATTTTCTCTTATATGCTCATGGGTTTCAAAATACATTTCTTGATTTAATTTATATAATCAAGTGTTTCAAACTTCAACCTTTTCAAAAGTCAGCAATAATCTGCATGGATTTTCTCAATAAAAAATATGTAAATATTTTATCTTAGTTTCAAGGATTTAATTTTTAGTTTTGAAGTTGCAAATAATTTAGACTTAAAATTTTAAATTATAAAATTAACATACATATTGTTAAATTATGCATACACACACACACCCCTCTATATATATATATATATATATATATATATATATATATATATATTAAATACACACATACACATATCCATGTGTGTAAATTTAAATATATATACACCGAATAAAAATCAATAATATATATATGTAATGTAAATACATATACACTGAATAAAAATATCACTTGTATATATATATATATATAAAATTTTAAAATAACGTTATATATAATATATTTATACATATAAAGATTGACTAACATAATAATGGACAAATTAAAGAATACCTTATATTATTTTAGATAAAAATTAAAATATTTATGTGTATATATGTTATGACCTTATTATTGACTTATGACCTTAAGCTATATATTAACCATTTATCATGATACTTAGTTATGACATATGTTCCTATATTACCTCTAGGTTATATCACAGCATTCAATATAATGTCGGTACCAAAATGTGGCACCAATACCCACGAGATTAAGTAGAGAATAAAAGTGGTGAAAAATAAATGAAAATGAGTATAAATAGAACAACACACGTTTATAGTTGTTCGGCTAATCGTTGCCAACGTCCACTTGAGATTTTTGTTGATAATATAGCTGTTTTACAAGTGTTTTTCTTATGGTTCGACACCACTCCATAGGCAATTGCACAAAATCATGTAAAATTTGCAAGAGAGCCAAAAGATCCCTGAAATGATGCCCATCTATATGCTAGCTCTAGGTCGATGGAAAATGCTCCACCACGTTCTCCTCTATGATCTGCATGATCTAAAAGCAGTTTATCTTGAGTAAACATGGCCTTGTTAGCGACATGCATGGACCGATACCGATCCATAAGATCTTCTTATGAATCTTTTTAGCCACTTTAGGATGAAGTGATATATCATTAGCTTTGTGATCCAAATTTGTTTGTGTATCTATGAGCTTGTTTCTAAATTGATCTGATGGATCGATAGGAGGAATAAACTAATGGATTTCTGATAGCAAACAATGGGTGATCGATCTTTGGAGCTTGGAAGATACTTCCGGCAACAAAACTAAATAGTAGGGGAAAATGGAGTGGTTCTGAGAATATCCTATAGATCGGTACCGATCCATAGTCATGGATCAGTACTGGATCGGTACCGATCCATTAGATTGATGGATTGAGTCTTGGAACTTTTAGAATGGTCTTGTTTCTGCCTTGTGGCCTTGGATATGCTTAGTTTCTGGAGTTTATGGCTCTCTCTAGATTTTCTATCTCGATAGCTTTCCAGTTCTATTTATCAAGTCAGACTATTTACTGCTTGGTCAAAAGGCCTCATAATACTTTCCCTCCAAAGTGCATCTTGTTGTAAACACAATGTGCTTTGAATCGGGACAACTTGGGATTGCCATATCGAACTCCAATATGTGCTTCAAATAATAGTTATCCTTTCTTTGGACTGTTTCGATGAAGTGTTGCATCTTTAGTTATTCGTTACGATGCTTTGATAGCAGCTGGGACTATAAAATTGAGCGTGTTCTCATGATATATTATTCCGAGCTTGTTAATGTTGAACTAATTCCCTTTTAAGATCTTTTAGGTTCGAATCTGTCTTCAATCGATTCATGTTGCTAAACGTTGAATATGTGCACACGCAAGTGCTACGATTTTCCATCATGCTTGATACTATGTACCAACCGATTCTTGTGAAAAACTAGGTGTATACATATACGTATATACGTTTTTTTAATACTGATCGATAAGTACCAATCCATGAGCATAGATCTATATCGATCCACCCTCTAAGATTAGGCGAGTTAATTCCATAATTTTCTAGGTCAAGGGCATTATATACCCTATCCTTCTTTTCACTTCACTTTATCTTATTTATTCGAGTTTCCACCTTCGTCTGCCATTGAGAAACTCTTGTCCTTAAGTTAGAATGTCTCCGTCTGAGATCAGAACTGATGCCACTACCCATCAAGCAATCACCTCCACCACTTACCACCGCTCGATCTATCTGGATTGCACTCGACCCATCTTTTGTTAATTCCTAATTTGAAGCCCAAAATTTGAATTGAGACTCCCTCTAAGCTTGAACAAACTTAGGTAGGTTATGTAAACAAATACAAATGCTAATGAACTTCATGTTGGAGATAGTGCTATGGATCGAGGAGCGCAGTGGAAAAGTGATGAAAACCCACTAATGGTATGGATCGGTACTGATCCTATCCTCCGGAATTTTTGGTTTTCAAACTCTTTTTTAAGAGTTGCATTATCAATCAACGCTTATATTTTGCCAAATACTATCTCCTAGATTCTTAAGAATTTTCAAAGCTTAGTTGATGACATGAAGTCCATTGGGACGGTCAGCGATGATGGTCACTTCGGATAATATCCAAATTTTTAAATGAATTGTTGCACAATTTCAAAAATCGGCATTGCATGATACTACAAAACACAGCACTAGGTTTTCACTTTTGCGTAAGGTATGAATTTTAATCAATCTGATATCAATTATATGTCGGGTTTTGATAGTTATGGCTCATAGACATTCCAAGCGTTCTCCGCTTAAGCTGTAGGTCCATCAATGTTTAAGTATACTGAATCAGACACCGAGTCAAGCTCGAATCCAGTTCCATCTAGCCGACAACTCCAACACAACCTGCACCTCAACCTACAAATCCACAAATAGAACAACCTATTTTGGAAGTTCAAGTGGAGATACTAAAAGGCCCAAAAGTTGAACCTACCCCTGATACTCTTGGTGATGCCATTACATTAGATGACCCTGTCGACTCTGTTGCTTAAAAAAATCAAGGAAGGATCGCTTAGGATAATATATGAGAAGCAGGAAATCCCATTTGAGGGCGTTTTATTTTTGGCTTGCCGCCAAAGAGCGCACCATTTTCCATATGGGTATACAACATGTAATAAGTATACATGCTTAGTAGGAGGCATCCCGCCATTTAATCAGTTTATCCGACAAGTTTTGCATTTTATGCGATTGGCTCCAGCTCAGCTTCATCTGAACAGCTATGCATTTCTTCATAGTCTGTTCATTATATTTGCTCACTATTTTGATCGGGTCCCCAATGATCAAGAGATCTGATATTTATTCAGCTTCAAGCATCACAAGGGAGATTCTTCCCTCATCTTTTTAGAGCCATCCAGAGGTTGTCGAATCATGGTTGCACTTGGAACAAACTAAGCTATTTTAAGGAGGAATTATTTATTGTTTGCTCTCCTCCTATGTTTGCACAACGATAGTTGTCTTCCCTTAAGTTATGTTCCTATTTTCTTTGTACAAGCTCATGTTCATGGTTTTGTTATTGTTGAACGTCATTTTCGTTCTTTGCAGATGTTCCGCACAGGTCTAGCTACATGGCTCTGGCAGAAACTCTCCGACAACTTCACTAAATTCTAGAGGGTGAGAGATGGGCTAAGATATTGCTAAGTGATGAAAATCTACAGGCCTATAACCTACTGGACTCAGAATGTAGCATCGGTGTTGTTCCGGAAGCTATTGATAGTGATGAGAATGATTCTTCGTCCAGTGATAATGAAGACCACTCACTGGTGCCCCAAATCTAAAGTTCGGTAGTCGAGATCGACGACGTGCAGGAGCATATCAAAGAAAGTGAAATTAGAGGTGAAGGTGAGCGAGGAAATGAAGAAGTAGGAAAAGGACATGCGAGTGTTGATGCAGGCCATGATCTATCTGATGATGAAGATGACGAAGACTAATAACCACTTCAACGGTGAAACCCTATGATTAAAAGTGGCACAAAGAAGACTCTGATTTTGCCTCCACCAATCATAACTTCATTTGAAACTCCGGTACAGGCTTCGAAGGATCCTTTTACCAGTCTTGGGCCAATCCCAGATTAACCGACTTCTTTGGCGTCGCTAATATGAGTATTGGGGATGTTGGGTCCCTCATTCATTTCCAAGAAGACGTGCCTTCTACAAAAGCACGGGAAATTACCCCTGTTAGCAAAATTGAAACACATGGTCCGTTGAGGGGACACTAAGACACTTACATGCACACACGCATGAACCACACTCTGCATAACTTATGTCATGCTTTTGTCTTGTTAAAGCTGATCTATTGTCATTTTATTTGCAGGTTCCATGGAACGACGTGGGTTTTCTAAGGAACTCCATGATCATATGGGATATCAGTTAAGGCATAAACCAATTGTGCTACCCTACTAGCCAAGTCATGATTCCAGCCATCACTCAAGTCATAATCTTGGGAGCAGAGAGAATGACTATAGGCCACATAACTCTCGATCTAGATCCAGGTCATACTCATCCAGGGGTTTGGAAAAGCACTCTAGTCACCACGATGATGTCCTTCATGATAACCCTCTCGTGCTTCCCTCTTTACCAAGCAGCCAACGTCATCCCACACTTCTCGACGCTATCATCGGCCATTGAAATCCACTACTTTTGATGCTTCTCGATGTATATCTAATAAAGTGCCTATCGAGAAGTCTGTTGAACAACCTGTCATCGAAAAAGAACAATGGATTTCCTCTAGTCCTTAGATAGCTGAATTGTATCATCGCTTCTTGAAGCTCAAGTTTGTTCCAAATCTAAAAGATATTCCTCTGCATATTAGGGAGCAGATGGTATCCTATGTTGATGACATGTATGAACAGTACTTCACATAGAGGAGGTTGGCCAAGAAAATCTCAGAGTTTGCCGAGAGTCTAGATATTGAGATTGTCGGAGTTCAGGTGATAGCAAATTAGAATGATATGATTATCACTCATCTTGATGTAGAAGTTGCCGAGCTAAAGAAAGCATAGGAAGTCATAGATCAAAATGTCAAGGACTTAAACACGACGATAGAGCAAGAAAGGAAGAACCACTGGAGTTAAGTTGAGTCCGCTAACCATAGAAATCATGAATTAGCCAAAGAGGTAAAGAGTCTGAAGGCACAGCCTGAAAATGAAAAGAGGGAGAAAGATGAGGCCCTTAAGACGGCTCAAGAATACCGTGAAGAAACATCGAGGCTCATAAGAGAAGGGACGACATGTGGAAAAAGGCCAAGAAGGTGGATGAGTTGGTAGCAGCTATAGAGAGGTGAATTAAAGATAGTTTTGTTGTACACATTTTCAACTACAATGCTAACATTCTTAAGCATTGAGACTTGGCATGGATTGGCAAAGCTTATCTGTATGCTCTAACAATGGCATGTGAGAAGATTGCATGGGAAGAGCAAAACATTCAGAAGGAGACGAAGTGACTTGGCAGAATGTGAGAAAGAGATCCTTAATGTAGAGTAAATTTAAGCGCTTTGGACAAGTGAGCTTATTTTACATCTAAAGCTAGATGCCATAGTTCAGAAAGATCAAGCTGAAGGCTCCAACACCGCTCCTCAACAAAACACTATAGGCCTTACTTCTTGGCCTCCATCTGCTTCTACCATTCCATTAGATTCTATGTATAATCTTGATGTTTCGTAACTTCATAAGACAAGCTTGTTATCTCCTACTATTGTAAAGGTGGAAGTATTGACGGAGACGTGGGTCAGTAAGCAAGAAGGTTCTGATGTGCTCATGCTCGGGAATGGCCTAAAGAGTGGTGACTAAATTGTCATTATCAACACTTAGAGGAATAACTACAATAGAACAAGCAAAAATAAGTGATTTGTGTGAAGTGAATCCAAATAAGGTGACAACTGAATTTAGTGATATGGAGCTCACATCGGATAGCCACTTTTCAGTAAGGCCGGTGGGACAATGGATAAAAACGTATTCTCCCTTAAAGTAGTTTTGCTTATTATGGAGATTTATTACAAATCATAAATGCCTAAAGATCCAAAGAAGGTTAGCGAAGGATTAGAGGAGTGATGCTTAAAGTTGTAGAGATAACGAACGTCTTCGAGGAATGATACTCTTCCTAGATGGCAAGCAAAGGTCATATAGAGACTCAAAAGAACTGCATAAGAGTTAGGGTGCAATTAATATAGAGAAAGCTTCATGGATCGTAGGACGTGGCAAAAGAATGGCTAAAATGAAGATACGACCACCCAAAAGGAGCATATACAAACTACAAGTAGTGTAGCCAGCAAGAGGGTTGTGAGCTCTTTCGTGTGGCAATGGAAGTATGACTACATAGGGTGGAATGTCATGCTATCCATATAGGTCTATCTAATTATGTAAATAGTTATATAACTTTACTTGGTAAATAATCTTGCTAGAAATAAAGTATTTTTGGGTTTATTTTCTTTTATATTTGTTATATATAAAGATATAAGTAGTGAAATAAGTACATTAAACATGTATAAGTAGAAAATCCTTAGGATATTTATTGATTGCAGTTATGAATGTGTTTGTAACAGCGATAATTTTATCGAAACTTAAATATTTACTTCCTAAATGTTCCTAGTCAAGATGTATCAAGAAAAGGATATTGATACATGTGTTAAGACTAGTGTATGTAGTGCACTTAATACAATGGATGGTGAATTGATCATGATCGTTGGGGGCACCAAGGGATTATGTACTTATGATTGTATAGAACAATTACAGAGTGACTCAACATGAGTCTTTTATAGGTCAATATAGCTACATCAGAATAGAAGATCTCATAACAACATGTAGTAGTCTTCAAACTTGAGGGTGCTGTCAAACTTAAGTAGCTAGGCGGTACTTTGATTATGGTTAAACACATAATAGAGTGACCATGTTATAGAAATAATTGGGTTCAAGTTAAACTATTTAAAGTTAAACAAACTCAAGCGAGGATTCATCTCGTTCAATGTAGAAGGTTTGTACTACCGTAATTGTTGGTAAATATAACGTCAAATCCCTTAGCTAGAGTAAATCGATTAATCGGTAAATGTTAATGAATTAAACCCGAGGACCTTAAAGTAGTCTATGGAAGTAGCAACAAATATTAATAGAGTTTTCTATAGACCATACTCTCGATATCTTAATGATACAGTATTGAAGAAAAAAAACGTGCACAAAAATATCGTTGTAAGGTGTAGTTTAATAAAGAGTAGAAGTTGGATTTCATCTAAATAGTCTATAAGTGACTAAACTTATGCTCAATACAATACTTTAGCAAAGTCTATACAGGATTCGGTATTAAAATCATTTAAATATTGAATGGGGTTTGAGTTCACACCAGAGAATCAAAATAACTATATTGTTAGTTAATTTCCAAGTTTGACCAATCTAAAGTTAATTTATAAATGTTATTAATTTAGTTATAAAATTAATATAAATGTTGTATTAAATTTTAATGGCATTTATTTGTTTGTTTTAATGCCCTGAAATTAGTTAAAACGATGTATAATTTTTATATATTGTTTTAATTAAGATACGAGCTTAATAAATTAAGTTAATGGTTAAGTTAATGGTTAAATTAATTAAGCTAGAAATCTAAAAGCCCAGATAAGTGTGTCTAGCCAAAATAGAATAGAGGGGCTGAAGACATGGTCTTTAGATTCGGAGAGAAGGGTGCTAGATATTTATGATATAGTTGCTTATAAATAACTACACCATTCATTCTCCCTATACATAAAAAGCTCTAACCCTAGCTTCCATTGTTGGAACATTGGGGACACCTTGTAGATGGAGTTGCATCTCGTAGTAAACGAGAAAGGACTAGATTCTTGGAGAATGAAATCATTGGCTTTTGAAAATAAAAAAACATTTTTTTAGATTTTGAAAAGGTCAAAAATTTAAAAATTGAATTTCAAAATATATTATTATCAAATATTAAATGTAAATAATATATATGTATGTGTTATTATAAATTTAATAAAAATGACATACACACATATAAAATATTTGTGTTAATATGTCAGAAGTAAAAATTATAATACACACACATACACACACGTGTACACATTACATTTAAATAATACTATGTTATAAATACATATAAATCACTATTGAATTAATGGTCAAATAAAAAACCTATTTTTTATTTAAAGGGCCAAGTGTGGTTAGTTGGTCCCTTATCATTTTATTAAAAAACAAAGACAACAAGAGGCATAAGGTAAAAAACTTTAAAAACAAATATAGAGAAAAAACCTAGAGGTAAAGGAGAACATAAACAAAGAAAAAAATGCACCGAATGCCACCATCAATTGATAATATTCATAGTATTATCCTCTGTAAATAGTAACTTTGCTATGTGGATCTTGGTAGTTAGCTTGTTGGATAAATCAATCTCTGTAGATGCTTCATGTTGAAAAATTATCCAGTTATTCTCTGCCCATATTACAACAAGAAAAAATTATCATATTGATTCTACCGGCATCAACTTTCTTTTACTATTTCTGAAAATAGAGACCCATGTTAAGATTTTCCTTAGGATCCCTACAAAATTAGATTTTAGAAGAGATAAAAGTGAAGAAAAATAATGACAAATAGATTCCTCAAAATAAAATCTTTATTAATTCACCAAAGATTACAAGAGAAAGCCTAAAAATTAAGAAGTTATCTCAATCCTCAAAACCTTAGAAAAATAAAAAAAAATTCCACACACATCTAATGAACCCTTTACATGCCTATTTAGAATAGTCTTGAAAAAATGTCTTCTTTGAGAAGCTATTGAATACTCCATAAATATTTCCCACGTAGATAATTCATTGCCTTCTTTAATGTAATTAAAGAGGCAATTAGTCACTCTACAAAATCTAAAAGAGGCAATGTATTTGAGTCATAATTCCACATAGACTCAAATATCTCCAAAATCTACTTTGATTTTGAAATATTATATCATAAAATCCAACATCCCATTCATCACAGAGTTTCTAAGTGGAGACGCATGCTCAAAACTCGTAGGAGTACATTTTTGTTGTTCATATGAGTAGCATCATTCAAAGAAAATTTGATTCCTTGTTTTAGTGTAATCACCACACAAACAACGACATGTAATATTAGTAAAACTCCTAGCAACTAGCTTATCTTTGGTGAGGCATGCATTATGTAGGGTTTTTAACAGCATAAAGTTGTTTTTAGTGGTTCTTGTTCCGTATTCTTTCGTACCAAGGTTCATCGGGTAGGTGTTCAATGTCGATGAGGGACTTGTAGACTATTGCAATGTTGTATGGTGATTCTCTAGCCGTCTAAACCAGATTAGTATTATAATTATGAATCGTAGCATTATGAAATATGTCTCTTAGGTTCCTATCACTAGTGCAACTCAAATAAGCCATCTTATTATGGATGTATTTTTTTCCCAACACATTTTTTGGAATACCAAAAGCAAGTTTTTAGTTATGAATTAGGAGATTATTCATATGGATACCCTTCTTTACCCAAGGGTTATGCCAAAAGATATGTTTGCTAGAACCATCAATTTTGTATCTGGCATGAGGAAGGAGATCAGATCTATTTTATGACGCTTCTCCATGACCAAGATGCATTAGCACAAATGTCCATAGTCCAAACTTTTTATTTTTCAAGTGGGTTTTCTCTATACAGAGGGACCAAAGAGCAGAATCATCAGATAGAAGGGAGATAACATGCTTAGAAGTAGTAATTTCATCTGTACCAACATCGAGATGCTCAAAGGTATAGCTCAAGAAGCTAGTTGAATTATTAAACCTGACAAAGAGATTACTATGATGTGATGAAATCAAGCAAGCTTAGCTTATAAGATGCTGAATTATAGGGTCGCAATAGTTAATACAGAGAAGGAAAGTTTAGAAAGTAAATAACTCCGAGATTTTTATAGTGGTTTGGGCTGAAAGTCCCAACATCCACTATCCTTTCCTTATTTAGTCACTCTTATCTTGCCGAGATACTTACTACATTGAGTCTATACATTCGTAAGTTTTTAAAGAGAGCTCTATTATAGGAAAGTACAATATTATTTTATATATTTTTTAATTTTTTTAGTGCCAGCCCTATTACTGTAGCAGTTGGCCCTCTATTTATAGCATGATTAAGTTTCTTCCGTTGGTGCAAGCGCTTTCTCTTGGATTGATGACCTAGCTCACTATGTGCGGCTTAGATTTGAACATTGTCATCGTCTGGTTAAGTGCATTTTGACATGTATTTTTGACGTAATGCTTATATATATATATATAACTTCTTGGATATCTTCCATTTATCCTGACCGTTGGTCTCGACCTACGCTATCCGAGCCATTGATTGTTGGTACTTGTTGAAATGCTTTTGGTTTAGGCAGTTGTTGTCCTCGGCTAAGTATCTTTTTCCTAACTGGATAATGATCTTGATCTCAGTTGATGCTTTGACTTATGCTCTTGAACTACATGCCCTCGGATACTGAGTCCTGTGCTTAAGCTTTCTTTGGAAACCAAATAATGATCTTGGAGTTACAAGCTAAGGAAATTTCCTTTCGAATATTCATAGTTTGTACTTCGTAGAAATTATGGTGTAAAACATGCCCCCGAAAGTTCACTTCATGTATTGGGTATAGAGTGGACTTTGGTATAGGTGAGTGTAATTTATTTTCCTCAATTATCTTCCAAGTTTGATCTATATTATGTGTATAAAAGGGGAGGTACAATATTGATTCCTAGTAGAGTGACTTGAATATTAAAAGGAGAAAGCTCAACTTGGGTTAGAAAACTTGACTATCTTGCTTGAAATTAAATCTTAAATTTAGACCGAAGGGCATGGTCTTAACCGGACTGTGAGGCCTTAATTCTTGAAATTGTGCTTGTTACTTGAAGCCATCTAGGCTAATGATGAGCGAAATTGATTTAACACCAAGAGGCAAAAAATATTTTAGGACCGTGAGATCAAAGTTTTTGAAATCGTGTTTGTCACTTGAAGCCATCTAGGCCAAATACAAGTGAAATTGTTTGAACACCGAGAGACGAAATATATTGGGACGGTGAGGTCAAAGTTTTTGAAATCGTGCATGTCACTTGAAGCCATCTAGGCTAAGTGATGAGCGAAATTGTTTGAATGCCGAGAGGGGAAATATATTTTAGGACCGTGAGGTCAAAGTTTCTGAAATTGTGCTTGTCACTTGAATCCATCTAGGCTGAGTGGTGAGCGAAATTGTTTGAACGCCGGGAGGTGAAATATATTTTGGGACCACATGGTCAAAGTTTTTGAAATCATGCTTGTCACTTGAAGCTGTCTAGGCTAATTGATAAGCGAAATTGTTTGAACACCATGAAGTGAAATATATTTTATGACACAATCCCTACGGTCGATCCCCTTTCGTTTCCTACAACCGACCCCATGCCTTCATAGCCGGCCCGAAGCTAGTACGAAGGCCGACCCGGAGTCAAGCTCTAAGATGCGGACCCACTTTGATACCGATCCCACTTTGATGATCCCACTTTGATGCCGATCCCTTTACTTATGCCAATCCGAACCCTTCCTAGTGCCGACCCGGAGTTCAGGGATTGTCGACCCGAGTTGCTCAAATCCTGCTGACCCCTTAAGCCGCCGACCCGAAGTTAGTTTAGTGTTGACTCGAAGTGATGGCCATACCGACTTTAAGTACAATGGTCCATGACTCAAAGCATAGTTCTTAAGGCCGACCTCTTGAAGTATCAAACATTCTGACCCCATTTTCCATACGCCGAACTGAGCATGTGGATGTGTCGATCCCTTGGAAACCCAAAGTAAAGCCTTGTTTGACTCGAAGCAGATAGCTTAGAAAGTCGATGAAACCTACTTGAGAACCTGAAGCATACCAACAAGCGTCTCGGAGCAAATTCCCATCATTACGAATCACCTTGACTTTTGACGAAACTCATATTTCAAGCATCTCGTGACTTTTGTCTATCGACTACGCCATATCCTGGCTTCATAATCATATCTAACTTTCGTGATCGATCATTTATCCATCTAGTTGACTCAAACCTATCGTATTCCAACCTCAATTACCGAGCAATTGATTTAGTTAAATCTGCCTATCTACGGCCTTGCCAAAAGGTGGGTTAACAGCAGCCCTTCTGATTTCCGTTGCTTGCTTGTTTTTCTCAATAAGAAGATTTGAATCCTTTTTTATTGAACTTTTAGTTTTAAAGCATCCAGAGACCTTTAGACTCTTCGTGCCGAGAGTACCTTTTTTAGGAAGCAATAACTTGGACCTTTTCTTAGCCCCCTTCCCTTATTTAAGAGCCGAGTTTCTTAGAAGAGGAGGTCACTGTGACATGGAGAAAGGGATAAGGTTGAAATCAATAATAAGACTAAGTTGTACTAAGAGCATAAAATAAGCTAGCCTAATGGTTGAAGGGTGAAACCCTCAGTCTCGTTTTCCCTAGAATTTGATTCGTTTCTTCTCCCCTATCACTGACTATTGCAGAAGCTTTCACATATTTTTTAAAGGGCTTAAGTTTGGTGAATTTAGTAGAAAGACGTAGCAAACCTTTAGCATTCAATTCTATTTAAGTAAGAATCAAGTGTCGATATCGCTGTAAAGATGGAATCTTCTAACTTCCTTATACCTATCCTTAAATTTATTGGTGACAGCTCATCACTCTTCTCGGATCTCACTGTTTGAGATTTAATAAAATAAGGAAACACGACCTAGAATATAGGTAAGATTAAAAGAAGGAAAAACATCGAAGGACATGCCAACAACATTGAAAGAGGTGGCTATTCAGTCGAAAGGGGCCTTAATAAAAAACCATTGACGTGGAAATACTTTGCTGAATGGATACTTTAAAAGGGACGGCCTTAAAATTTTGAGGAAATACAAGAGAAATTCCTCAATGGACTTAGGCTCTAGCAGGTTGTACATACAATTTACCTTAGTATCGGATATACCCCGATAGCCTTTTTTGAATTATGGAATTATCATATCAAATAAAGTTAAATAGGAAGTACCAAAGAGTTGAAAGGAGTTAATGAGGTAAAATTCCAAGACCTGAACAAATAAAGGGGCTAGAGGCAAGAAGATTCCATGTTCTAAATATTTTATGGACCATATGCAATACCCCGCTGAGGGTTACAAAATTGCATCCTGAAGCTAGGAGCGATCGCCTCGACTTCTGTGATCCCATAGGAAGACAAAACTTCCTTGAGATCTTGCTGAATTTAGATAGGAGCATCCACTTCAAACCTAAGAAAATAGGGAAAAATATCAAATTATTAAATTAAAAGTCAACATTATCCCCAGAATAAGGATTAAGGAGGTTAAAGCCAACAAGAACCTAAATCTAATTATTGGTTAAGTAAGAAAGTGAAGAGTATTGATGATAATATTGGCAATCTTAATAAGAATAATAAAATTGAAAAGAACTTACTAGTTCAACAATGAATATCAATGGAAGGATCGAAGAGAGCTTGAAGATATCAATGACAATTTTATAATTTTAATAGGCAAAAAGATGATAGAAAGAGGAAAGATTGTTTATATTGAAAAGGAATGACACGGATTGAAGTGAGAAATGTTTTTCACCGTACATCTTGTTTAACAGCTGTCCATAGGAGGAATCTCAAGAGATTTCCACATCGGATGCCAAATCATCCTTGCACAGGAGGAGAGGTATGCTTTATGAAAATAACCAATCAACTACCAACGTCTGGACTCGCATTTAATGCAAGTTCAGAATTCGTCCCTTCAAAGATCCAGCCCTGAATGATCACTTAAAATTCCACGTTGCATGCACCATCTTGACCTTACAGTCTTAAATTAATCTTTCCCTCTTAGCGTTTAGACATTTTGCTTATCGCTTAGCCTAGATGGCTTCAAGTGACAAGAAGGATTTCAAAAACTTTGATCACACAGTCCCAAAATATATTTTGCCTCTCGGCATTCACACAATTTTACTTATCGCTTAGCCTACATGGCTCCATGTGACAAGCACGATTTAAAAACTTGGACCTCACGATCCCAAAATATATTTTGCCTCTCAACGTTCAAACAATTTCGCTTATCACTTATTCTAGATGGCTTCAAGTGACAAGCATGATTTCAAAAAATATGACCTTATGGTCCCAAATTAAATTTCGCCTCTCGACATTCAAATAATTTCCCTTTCACTTAGCATAGATGGCTCCAAGTGACAATCACGATTTCATAAACTTTGACCTCACGGTCCCAAAATAAATTTTGCCTCTCCGCATTCAAACAAATTTTCTTATCACTTAGCCTAGATGGCTTCAAGTGACAAGCATGATTTCAAAAACTTCAACCTTACCGTCCTAAAATATATTCCACGTCTCGGCGTTCAAACAATTTCGCATATTATTAGCCTAGATGGCTTCAAGTGACAAGCACAGTTTCAAAAACTTAAACCTCATGGCTTGGGGTCATACAACATGCTGATTCAAGCCAGTGAGCCTATCACTTCGGGCCAATGAAGGGTTTACTCCGGGTCAGCAGAAACAACAAGGGGTCGGCATACTAAAGGAAGGGATCGACACTGTTTTGCTTCGAGTCAGGGACAAATCTACTTCGGGTCAAAACTCAAGTTGCTTCGGGTTATTGCACAAGTTTCTTGCGGTCGGCATTTTGCGTACTCCAGAAAAGTAGTGTTCGACTGTATAGAATCGACTATGGTTCTGGTGGGCCCATATCACGGAGGAAGCCCAGTAACCGGGTTTTTGCCTATAAATACAACAGGCGGGGATTCAAAAAGGGGGATCTTTATTCTGTTTCCTTTCTTCTTCTCCATTAAGGATACTTTTTCATTATTGTTTTAAAAACTTTGAATTGTATCTGTAATTGATCCTGATATCAATAAAAAAGAAATTTCTAGAGTGGACCTTGGCCAAAGTTAGCCGAACCACTATAAATCCTCTGTTATTACTGGTTTCTTTTTAATTTTTACCGCTCTTCATATTTATACTCTCTACATACACTCTGTCTATGATCTGTCACTGTTACTTGGCGCTTTCATCGACGATTGGGTGTTAGTGACCATTTTTGACGCTAACATTTTGGTGCTTTCACTGAGAATTGAACTCATGGATTCTGGAACTTAGATTTTGATTTTGAAAACTTAGGAACTCGAATTTTGGAAAGAATGGTTAGGCCATCGACAAGGAGACAAGTGACATAAAGGAGCAATCAAGATGGCAGTCAAGAGGCCTCTTTTGGAGCTGGATTAGATTAGGCATCCATCTACATCACTAGGGATGAGATGCAGATTATGATGGATTCTATGTAAGAGTAGTTAATGAAAAGTCAAGGGGAAATGATGAAGGCCCTTCTTAAGCAATTTGGACAGGCGGGAACAGCAGGAGCTATAAGAACTTAGATCCATGGAGCTAGATCGAAAGGACTCAACAAGCAAGCAGATGTAGTGTTTCAGCAGTGGGCAGCCCCCAATCAGCAAATAACTATCAATCCGGATGGACCTGGACTAGGGGGCACACTACCAGGTAATGTTGGACTAATCCATGGAGGGATACCGGATGACGTCATGCAGCCCGGTGCCAACAGGAATACAGGAGTGCATGACAAGGAGTATGTACTAGAGTTTCCTCGGAGACTTGGAGAGTAATTAGGAAATGTGGATGGGGGCAACCCTTGGTAGGTAACACTGGATTAGCCAACATTATCAGGCGAACTATTAATGGAGGTCTGACAAATAGGGATTGGAGGGAGTAAACAAAAGTCCGTTTACCCGTAATATCATGATGGCTAGGAATCCACCTGATTTCAAGCTGCCCACTTTGGAAGTATACAACGGTAAGATGGAATCCATTGGCCACTTGATGATGCACAAGGCATATAGAAGTACTGGAGGCATTATAGGAGGTTATGTCCCGATGTTTCCCCTTGAACATGACTGATATAGCTGCTATGTGGTTCATATAGATGGAATATGGATCTATTGAAACATGATAGAATTGGTGGATAGGTTCTAGAAACAGTTTCGAGTTCACATCAAAAGGCCGAAAAATGTGATGACACTGACATCGGTGAAGTTGAAGACAAGAGAATCGCTTAGGACTTTTTTAACTTGGTTGAATGCAGTAGTTGATTCGATGGATTGGCCGAACCCATCAATGGTTCTAATGGCGATGGTGTCAGGAGTCAGGGATATTCAGATTTCAAAGTATCGTTGATACAGGACCCACCAATGGATATCGAGGAATTTTTTCATGAAGCTGAGAGATTTCTTCAACAAGAGGATGCATGTTTGGATATGAGGTTAAAGGAAGTAAACATGATTAACGATAAAGAATCGTCCGATGAAAGCTCGAGTAAAGACAAGGATAAAGGGAAGAGGAAGCGCTGGGAAAAATCAAAATTATCCACTTACACAGGATTGAATGAGACATTGGAATAGATATACTTGGATACCCAGGATCGCCTTCCTTATCGAAGGCCGGTAAGGAGGGAACCCTCAAAGAACGAAAGGGCATCGGGAAGGCACTGTCTCTTTCATGACCTGGACGGGCATTATACTAACAGCTGCAGGCATCTAAAGGATAAAATCGAGGAGCACGTAAGGAGTGTCAATTGCGGCAATATGTCGGAACTCAAAATGCGGCGGTGGAACAGGAGCATCCACTGTCTACCTCAAAGGACGACAGTGCGAGGCCTAGGAATGATGGTCGGTTGGTCATCAACCGATCAAGGTGGTATGGAATGAGTAGCAAAAACTTCGAGCAGACGGCTAAGTCACTTACTCATGTACGGGGACGAAGACAACCACTAGGCATGCTATGAGATGATGATAAACCATGATGCTCTGTTTGTGAAATCTATTTTTTATTTTTGGCTTGGACACTTGCTTTTTCTGGTTTGGTTTGAACTCCTGGTTTGTTTATTTACTGATTTGGATTCTAGTTTGGACATTTGTCTTTTGGTTCGGACTTTCGATATGGATTTCTAGTTTCCTGGTTTGAATCTGGATTTCGAATTGGATTTCGATTGACTTTTTATTTTATATTTGGCTAAAAGGTCGTTGCATATGGATTATGCTCGGCAAGGTTCCAAAGAGACCAGGATTCGGCCTAGGACTTAGGCTTCATATTGTCTGTCACTTGTTATTTCAGGTCCTCGAGCATGGACTATGCTCGATAAGGGTCCAGAGTGATCGGGATTCAGCTTAGGACTTAAGCCACGACATTACTCAACGTTCAGCGAAATTGAACCAGGAACACCAAGGCATTACTTAACATTGATCATCGAGTGCGGATTACACTTGGCAAGAATCCAAAGAGGTTATGGATTTGGATATTGGCTTTAAATAGCTATGGATTTGGCTAAGGGCCCGGAGCGGTCCTAGATTTGGATATCGATCCGAAGAGGTTATGAATTTGGTGATTGATTATTGGATATTGATGAACTAGAACTCGATTGTCGGGTTTGCATGGATATGGAATTGGCTGAGGATTTGGTTACTGGATTCGGAATCGGATATCGACTCGGAGCAGTCGTGGATTTGGATAAGGATATGGCAATGACACTTGGATAAAATGGACTGGGTTATAGATCAGATGGTATGGCTATGGAAAACATATGGACTTTGGATGATGGATTAAAAGCTATTCAGAACATGCCTTCCTACCGTAAGGCATGGTTTGGGGGGCAAATGTTAATACGCTTTTTGGCAAGGCCGTAGACAGCCGGAATTAGCTAAATCAATTGTTTGGTTATTGAGGCTGAAATACGATAGCTTTGAGCCGATTGGATGGATAAACGATCGATCACGAATGATAATTATGATTATGAAGCTAGGATACGGCGTAGTCAATAGACAAAAGTCGCGGGATGCTTGAAATACGAGTTTCGTCAAAAGTCGAGGTGATTCGTAATGATGGGAATTTGCTTTGAGTTGCTTGTGGGTCAGCTTCAGGTTCTCAAGTAGGTTGCTTTGGGTTTCTAAGCTGCCTGCTTCGAGTCAAACAAGGCTTTACTTTGGTTTCCAAGGATTGGCACATCCATAGGCTCGGTATGGCATGTGGAAAATGGGGTCGGCATGTTTGATACATCAAGAGGTCGGCCATAGGAACTATGCTTTGAGTCATGGACCATTGTACTTTGGGTTGGTGTGGCCATCACTCCGAGTCAACACTACACTAACTTCGGGTCAGCGGCTTAAGGGGTTGGCAGGATTTTTGCAACTCAGGTTGGCAATCCCTGAACTCCAAGTCGGCACTAGGAAGGGTTTGGATCGGCATAAGTTAAGGGATCGACATCAAAGTGGGTCGACATCTTGGATCTTGACTCTAGGTCGGCCTTCGTACTAGCTTCGGGTCAGCTATGAAGGCATGGGGTCGGTTGTAGGAAACAAAAGGGGATCGGCCGTAGGGATTGTGCTTGGAGTCATATAGCATGCTGCTTTGAGTTAGTGAGGCTATCACTTCGGGTCACTGAAGGGTTTACTTAGAGTCGGCAGAAACAACATAGGGTTGGCATATTAAAGGAAGGGATCGGCATTGTTTTGCTTCGAGTTGAGGACAAATCTACTTCGGGTCAAAACTCAAGTTGCTTTGGGCCATTTCACGAGTTTCTTAGGGTTGGCATTTTGCGTGCTCCAGAAAAAGAAGTGGTCGACTGTACGGACTCGACTATTGTTCTAGTGGGCCATATCACAAAGGAAGCCCAGTAACTAGGTTTTTACCTATAATACAGTAGGCAGGGCTTCAGAAAGGGGGATCTTCATTTTTTTCCTTCTTCTTCTCCATTAAGGCTACTTGTCATTATTGTTTTAAAAACTCCAGATTGTAATTGTAATTGATTTTGATATCAATAAAAAGAAAATTTCTGAAGTGGACGTAGGCTAGAGTCAGCCGAACCACTATAAATCCTCTGTTATTACTGCTTTCATTTTAATTTTTACTGCTTTTCATATTTATACCCTCTACATACACTCTGTATGTGATCTGTGACTATTAGTTGGTGCTTTCACTGAGGCCATTTTTGGCGCTAACAGCTGCCTTTGAAGGTGACCTTCTCTATGCCATCACCGAAGCACACATTAGACTTCTAACCTCTGCCCCGGGAATTCGAGGGGCAATCGGATATAGCCTTCGGAAGAGCATCAAAGTAGGAGTGAATTTTTTCATGTATAGGTTCATGATTCCAACATTTGTTCTTAACCGGTCGCCTTTTTCTAGACGGTGGTGGAAATCTCCGTCCTTCAATATGGATGGTTGAAAATGGAGGAGATGATGGCCACCACTGAAGCAATGAAAAAGGAGTTTGTGGAATTCAAAACTAATGTTCATGAGATGAATACTCAAGTAGAGGAATTAGGTAGGGGTACTGAAGAGAGGGGTCGTACAATCAAGACTCTTGAGAAAGCCTTAAAGGAAAGAGACGAGAGGTTGGAGAAAGCGAGCCTAGGGTGGTTAATAAAGATATTATATTGCTAGATAAGAGCATAAGATGGAAGCTATCAGACGAGCCTTCCAAGTCCTATTTGATGATTATGCTTAGCACCGAGACCTAAACATAGCTTTTTCTCTAACCTATCTTGGGGAAAAATTTGCCACGGTAGAAGCTAATTTTGCTAAAATTTACGAGGAACGTAAGAAGGAAAAGGAAACCAAGGTCATTGTGGAGGATGAAGCCAAGCTCCCGATAGAGGAGGAGGAAGAAACTGCTTCTACTAACGAGGAGGTACAAGAAGATACTCCTGATAATATGCTAGATAAAGAAAATACACTATAACTTGTCCTTGTTACAATATAACCTCTATAACTTTTGGCTTGTATAATTTTCTAAACGAAACTTTCTTGATGACTTTATAATTTATGAATTACCATTCATCCTTATATGATGCGATTGTCACATATTATCTCAAACTAGAGTAACTGACGTGGAGTTCTTCTTTATTTCTTGTCTTTTATCTTTACTAATCTTAAGTTGACGTTCCTATGGGGGTATCCTGCCTAAACTGCTCAAAATCTCAGTGAGACTGCGCTTCTCTTTACTAATTTTATGAGGACAGGGTATCTGAACTTCAAAAGCTAAATGTAACCCTTAAGGCCTTTAAGATTAAAAGCAATTTCCTTGAGTCAAAGCTAGGTCTAAAACTTAATAGCTATTTTACCTCGAAGAATAGTAAGCCCTAAATCAATATCTGACCTCGAGGAATGATGTAACACCCCACGTTTTTGTGTTAATCAAATTAAAAGGAATTAATTAATAAATAAATAATAGTGAAAAATGGAAAATTTTCAATTGTTAAAATTTTCTATGAAACTTGCACCGTTGTGTTCATAGTGATTTTCTGACCAATTTTCATATATAATGTTTTCTGATAGGAGTTCAAACGGAAAAGTTATTAACGTTTGAAGTTTTAGCATCTGAAATAATTGTATATATAAATATGGTATTTAAACCAATTAAGACTAATTAGATGTTAATATTTGTTAACACTCAAATTAAAACCTTAGAGATTTCTAAAGGAGTAAGAATTGAATGGGATCAATTAAAAGAAGAACCAATCAAGCTAAATCGTGCAAATACTTAACAAAATCAAACGATGTTAATAAACTAACGTTCTACATAGACGCAAGGCACGAAGGTCGATTGTTAGTTGTCAACCCATGGTCTTGAGTGTTCGACGTGTATCTATGAAGGAATGTGGTTTAATTTTTCCGATGGACGATCGTGATTTACTGCTTGCATGCAAAGTAATTTAAAGGCGTTCAGGATTAAACTAAAAAATTTCTAGGGTTTATCTAATGCTTCGAATCAATTCCTACCTCCTACAAATAAATAGCTAGCCTAACCCTAATTCATTTGGAAAATCTACTACATACTGAAACTCTGCCTTTCTCTCTTCTACTCCAAATTCGAAAACAATAGTAAAGCTATTATAATAGATATATACATATATAAGTAGAAGAAAGAAGAGAAGAGGATAATATGGATTGATTCAGAGCATTGAGATAAAGGTAAAATTGAATGTAAAATTCTAATGTAAAATCTAAATTCAATCCTTTTCCTCGATCTGTAATTTTAATAGAATTATACCCATTCAATTATTGATTTTAAGTAAGAGGGAGTCAAATAAAAGCAAATGGATCTAGATCTGGAGAATGGGAAAGCTAAAAGCAAGGTGATTGGGAATATTATATATTTTTATATAATACTAGATTATATTGTTGCAAAACTATTCCAACATGCCTGATAAGTCAAATTAAATTGCAAGTTAATCCCCATTATATGAAATGATCTAATTTAATATTTCTTATGAATTTTATTGTTAAAACTGAATACTTCCCTATTATGAATAAGTTTGCAATTTTACATGTAAATGATTAAAGTTGCATAATGATTAGAATAGTTAGTTTCTACGTCAAATATTAATTTGATAAAGTGTAGTGATTAGAATTTTATTTTGTGTGATGGACATGAATTTTATAGTATCTTCATAAACAGTGTATTGATGAAACTTTCCTATCTATTCGACGTTAATGGATAAAAGTTAGAAAATGAAGTTATTTGATTTTGGGATATTAGAGATATTTTTGTTTATTTGTATTTATATTGTTGCAAGTAGATCTTCATACATTATCAAGTCTAAATTTAGCAAAAGTGTGATGTTCGAAGTGATAAGGAATAAATACATACTTATAAGAGAAAGAGATGTAAAAAATAGGGACGATTACCGTATTGTGTATTTCAATAAATAAAAAGAGAATACCTTGTAATTACAAACACTGCACAAACTACCTCTTTTGGATAAGATATGAAAGTTTACTATGTAATTATTAATTAATAAAGTCTAATTCTAATATATTAAAATGTAGTAAATCCCAAGAGTGGAATATTAAGACAAGAATGAAATAAAAAGATGAATAAAATGGGAAGTAATGAAATAGGAAGTGTGGATTTACATGCAAGAATAAATCTAGTAGATGAGAAGAAATCAAATTTGAAACTAATGAATACAGTAGCAATGATATAATAACTAATAGATAAGGAGCGGTAAATGAATTTGTTAAATTGAAAGATAAATGCATAACAAAATGAAGATGTAAGGTCAAACATAAAAGAGGTAGAGGCAGTAAGAAGATATAAGAAGAATGAATATACTTGAATATGAAATATGTATATATGTAGCTTCGGATATGCGTTTATGACAGGTGTGGATAGTTATAATTTAATAGAGATAAATTATAAAAAGTAAATGACATAAGGTCATTAGAGTCGGTTGAAATGTGAAAACATTTCCAACCATAGGACTCGTGGAGAGTATACATTTGCATATAAAGAAGGGATACCCTCGGGTTTGGACTTTGCTTGAAATAGAAGCTCTATAAACATAGGAAATTGGGCAGTCCGTTAGACAGATATCGAAGTTGGACTCGCATAGTCAAAGCAGCTCTGCTTCAAATTTGTTAGAGCGGGGTGTTGCCTTGATTACACTAGGCAATGTAATTGGATGGTGAGTGAGGCCGAACCTATGCAACACGGCATGCGGGTATGAACCACTAACGGTAAGGTTGCATAGGTTACGACGAATAGTCATCGATCCTTTGCGATCAACGATAAGGATAGGGTTACACCTTGAATAAATGATTCACCTACCGGGACATTCAGTTAGGTCATGCAGTCCCATGATTGTTTACTAGATTTTTTGAAAGGGCAGGGCTAGTTAACCTATAACGAGATTCCTTCAAAAAGTGAACATGGTAGTTTGTAGAGCCGAGTCCACGTAATAGAAAGTAGACAAATTATAAAATCCCCAAAGAGAACAAGACCTTATGGAGGAAAGGTCGTTGTTGTGCATTAGAGGATTTCCTCAAGATATATAACGACGAGATTGTGATATGATGAGGAGTTGAATCCTAAGGAGGTTCTAAATGAGAGGTACCACGGGATAGTTTCTAGGTCCATTAGGGGACTATGGGATATATCTTTACATATACAGATATAAATCTACGGGAGGTAGATGGGAATGGTTTGTACATAGAGATGGAATCGTAACACTAATGATAATTAAACATAACATGTAATAGTAAACAATCGGTATAAGTTAGTTTTATGTATAAGATGTATAATTTACTAGTCACCAAAATGTTGTTATGTCCTCTCCTCATTACAACCCGTAGGATAGATTGAAGGATGGGTACTGGTGTTTGGGAACGTTCAGTGCTGACAAGGACACATGATTTTGGAAGTGTCAAAACTTGGTCGGTACTTATATGATCTATTATATTTTAAATTATTCTACTACAAGTTATTTTGTTAGAGTTGTGATATGCATACAATTATTTTATTTGTAGGATACCAAACCAATGATTCATACTTTGGTGGACTTGGGTTTTGGATTTAGTGAAAATTCAGCCCAATAGGATGCGTTTTGTCATAAATTACGTTGCAATAGCTTTTAGACGAAGAGAGGAAAGGAGGTTAAGGAAGATGTAGCTAATAAATCCCTTTCAAGATTATGAAACTATGATTGTATGGAGAGCTTTGACTTGCCACCCTGGCTTGCTCTATTGGAAGGATCTCCTCCCTTCATTCTTATACTTTATCCTTTGATGCTCTTGATTTTGTAGTCTAGGTTTTATAATATTATTTCTTCACTGAATTAGGCATTCTTCTTAGCCTATTCCTTGTAACACTTTCTTGGACAAACTATCATAACTGTAAATTGCAAAAAAAATTATATCTATATATATGTAAAGGAACTTCATTCATTTCCATTTTATTTCTTATGCCATCACTTTGCTTGAATGTGCTTTAGAATCTTCTATTTGTAGGGTATCTCTTGCCTTTGTAAACTCTTGTTGAAACAATATCTCGGAACCTATCGAGTTCTATTATTGGATCCTTGTTCGGAGCTAGCCTAGTGGTACAATTAGGAATTTTGTCTTATTCTGATTCTATTCTCACTTTTACCTCTTCCCTGTTTATTAAGAATCTATTCGATACCCTAACTTATGAACTTTTCCCTAGCATTCTTTCCTTATTGGGGAATCTATCCAATTCTCGTCTTATCACGGTACTACTTGACCAATGCTCACTTTATTGGGAACCTACCCAACATTCTAATCTAATGCATGGTACTACTTGACCATGGCTCACCATTATTAGGAATCTACTCAATATTCTAATCTAACTGGAAATCTACCCGACGCATGGTACTACTTGACGTTGGCTCACTATTATCGGGAATCTACCCAATATTCTAAGCTAGATGGAATCTACCCAATGCACGGTACTACTTAACATTGGCTAGCTATTATTGGGGATCCACCTAATATTCTAATCTAATAATGCATAGTACTACTTGATCATGGCTCACTATTATTAGGAATCTACTTAATATTCTAATCTAATTAGGAATCTATCCAATGCATGGTACTTTTTGACCATGGATCACTATTATTGGGAATCTACCGAATGTTCTAATCTAATTAGGAACCTACTCAATGCATGGTATTACTTGACCATGTCTCACTATGAACATGCATTCTACTTTTCAACATCTTTTTATACCTAGATGATATAGCCTTACACTTTGTAATGCATCACGTGAGGGTGCTCTTATTGTGAGGTGCACCAACTACCATTGGATCCCAATCCGCAACCACTTTTGGTAGGCGTCGTCCATCTATAACCACTTTGATGGGTGTCGGCCATCTATAACTAATTTTGGCTGGTGTCGTCCATCAAAAACTATTTTAAGTTAATGGTCATATGGAATGCTAGTGTAACTTGGGAAAGGGAAATATGAATCTTTTGAAAAGAGTGCTTTTGGAAAATTTTGTAAAAGACTTTTGAAATCAACAATTCGTAAGTCACAGTGTTCGATAGAAAGTTTGATTCGAGTTTGAGAAGGAAAACTATTGATAAAATCGGTATTTTTAGAAAAAGTGAAACTCTCCATTGATCTCATAAGAGCAATGGAAGAGTTTCGATCCTTAAATTATAAATGCGAGTATGATATGCAAAAGTTCTTAAGGAGAGAGGACATACCGAAAGTGATACCATAAATGCCGAGTCTTGAATGCACCCTCCTAGTAAAGACTTGGTAGACAGGATTCTGCCAAAGAAGAATGCACCGGAAAAAAGCCGAGACTTTTTTGATTAAATTTCAAGAAATCCGAGAACATGAGGTGCTTCTTAATGTTGAAACTTTTGCTGAAGAGATTATAATCGAGAAGAGCATACTAATAAAACCGATATCTTCCATTTGACCATAGAATTTGATTTATAAAAAGGAATCTTCTTGCAACCTAATCTTTATAGAAAAGCACCATATGCGGTCATTTGGCAAGAGTTACATGGAGTACTCCTGGCGTCATAGAAATAGAACGAATTAAATAATTCCAAAACATGATATTCAAACTAACATATAATAAATTTGGTTAACTACCCTTTCCGTATGAGTATCTCGACCGTATAAGAAAACTTTCGAAATCCATCTGTCTTATGCCCATTTGTCAAATGATAGATATTATACTTCTTACTATTCGTGTCTTCTTTCTTTGACGAAGGGTAATCCGGGTTAGAGAAATTTTCACTAGTTTCCAGGAATATATGGGATAAGCTTTGGTTAAGTAGAGTAGGAACCCGATCCTGCTTCAATTTATTTTGAGACTCGCTATCTTGAATGATTGGAAGGGCTCTCTTATCGAAAGAAATCAGATCCTCATATTTCAACAATTTGGTGGAAAGATTCCTAACTTCTCTATTAAGGATCTTAACTATCTTTCAAAGTTGGGCTGATTCCTAGAAGGATCCTTGAAGATATTCCAAAAGCTACCTGATTTGAGAAGTTTGAAGCTCATAGACAGGATCATTTTCTTTGCAATTCTTTTTCTCCGAAATGAGGGTGACCACTTTTGTTATTATCTTCATCAATGAGCTGAATGCGAAGGTTAAGGGGTAGCTTCAAGATGACTTCTTCGTTTTCAAAACTAGACATAATTGACTGGAATGATCTATTGGATTTCCAAGAGGAAACAAGATGCGGAGGTTAGGCCATCCTTCTAGAGCCAAAAATGTTAGTGCAAAATTTCGTCCACACCAACACCCCGAGGTCCGAAGGTATAACTCCAAATTCTAGTTAGATTATTGGACATGAAAAATATATTACTAAGACGTGATATAATCAAGTTTATGTTATGATATGCTAAACCATAAAATCGCAATAGCTAATGCAGAGAAGGTAAAATACAGAAAGTAAATAGCACCGAGACTTTTATAGTGACTTTTATGTGATTTATTGGAATTAATGTAAGACTTGTAATGTAAAGAATTGATTTGACGAATCTAACTTAAATTCAGTTTGTAAGTTTCGATATAATGGAGTTGAACTAAAGTAATTGATTCAATGAATTACTTTAAAAAATGATAGAAATTGTTTTGAATGACTAGTTTACTTAACGAATATTGAATGAAATCAAACAATGAATTTAAATTGATTTGAATGTTAAATTAAAATTAATTCAAATGATTTCGGAATGAAATTTATATACGAACTGAATCAATATTTGAATTGTTTTAGATCAAATTTCGAAGTTGAATTATAACGTTTTAAAATTATGAATTTGGAAGTTTGAACGTAAATTATGGAAATTGACTTAGTAAGACAAATAAAATGTAGTTTTACAAATTCTAAATGAAATTGAAATTGATTTAGTTTTGAAATATATTAAACGACCAATCGGTGTAATAATCACGAAAGTTATTAAAGAAACCGGGATTGGTTATGCACATACTCTCTGTCTAAATCAAAAACCACTTTAATAACTATACGTGGAGTGTGATCCAGAATGAAGTGGGTGGAATGATGTACGTGATGACTAAAGAAAGAGAAAGATAATGGATAGCCTGGACACTTGTGTCAAATTGGAAATGACTAAAACAGGAGCCGTGCCGGGCCAAATGGGGTTAGCTACCTCGAACGAACACACTTCTTCATAAACTACTGATTACTTGATTGATTGGTGCACCCTCGTACTTTTTGGAGTGTTGTTTCGCGGTGTTGCGATCGTTGCGGCGATGCGTTTTCACCAGTGCGGATCAGGCAAACGGTAGTTCACTACCTTGGGTATAGCCTCATGTGCCTTGTCATACTTGTACCCCTACATACGCGACCATTACGAATTTGTTTTGTGTTATACCTATGGAGTACTCCCTGATATCCCACTAGTTTACGGTGGAGTTTACAGTGCTTTATAGACTATAACGCTTATATCAAATGTGTTAAGGGGGATAATGGTAACGCCTTAACACTATTTTGATATTTTATATTACTGGTAGGCATTATCTATTTCGTATATTATTACATAGTAGATAGTTTAACGGATCCTTTGAGGATGGTTATTCCAACATCCTTTGAGTTACTTGTATTTCAATTGTTATTTCACTTGAGTTGGATTTATTGATATAAGAATGTTAATCCTGACTCGAGTGTTTTGTGTTTTGCTTTACGCTCGAGTCAGACTGAGTGGTTCAGCTTTTGGGACTCTCCTTTGGAGTTGGAGCTTCGCCTGAAGATCCAGCTATCTATCCAGGTGTCAGATATTCAGTTGATTCCAGTGATGTATTCTGATTCTCGTTTTTAACTATTGTATTCGAGACTTCTGTTGTAACTTATTTAACTCTATTATATATATAGTAGCTTCATGAACTACTATCTTTTGCTTCCGCTGCATATTATTACTCTGTGCCTGTGATTCTGTGACTATTTATTTACTGTATATATTCAGTTTTGCCAAATTTAAATTAACAATTCGGTATTTTGAATTATTCAAGTCCAACATGTGCGGATGCGAATAGTCCAAAATAGCGGGTCGTTACAGTTGGTATCAGAGCTTTGGTAGCTCTAGGCAAAACTTAGCATATAGGGTAAATGTATTTACAGAATCACTCACATTCGAGTTTCAATCTCTTCCATTTGACTTAATTCCTTTGAATTTTGGAACGTTCCCTGCGGTTCCAAAATTCATTCATGTCCCTCGCTATTCGTCTTCTTTCAATTCCGGAGCATTCCATAACTCCACTCCGAATAACCTTTATAATGAACCGGCGGTCTCGTCAATCTTCCAATTATTTGTAAATGGATAAACTCATTTAGTATAGACATCGATTAACCAGAGATTTCTGTATCCTCAGTTTACGATGCAATCTGTTCCCTCCTATACCTGAATTCCATCTCTTGAGATCGAATGTTGATTTGCCTCAGAATCCAGCATCGATCTTATTCTTGAAGTCACGGTTGACCCGGAAGGTTGCCCGTGAATTAAATAAGCTTATCCATATCCCGATTCTGTTAATTGGGTCATCTCATATTTTCTTACTTGTATTCGAATATGAACTATCTTTAAATTCGAGTCCATCAAATTTGAATCTCTATACTTATTTGAAATCCATCCTTGTATCGTCGAGCGAGGGAGTGTATTTGTATTTATACTAAAATATTATATATATATATATATTGTGTTGTTTGAATTGTTGATGATGATTTGGGTTTTCGATCGATTCGTCCGATCAACGTTGTCGATAGGATTTTCAAAACACTTGGGCAGAACAAACTGACACAATATTGTTTTCAAATTTGGTAAAAAAAATAGCTTTGTATGATTATATTACATATAAATATAAGTTTTATGAAATTAATTCGTTAATGAATTTGTTGTCAGAAATGATAATACTTGATTTTCATTTATTGTTTTGTAAACATAGACTATTGCATAATATAAATAAATGAATTTATAAACTTATTTATAATTTGATTTGGAATTTGAAATGAATTTAAAATTTAGAAACTAAGAGTTTAAATTTCCGGTGGTTTTCAAATTTTGGTTTTCAAAGTTTTAAAAGTTATATTATCTAAAATCTTTTTGAATAGAAATGGTTTCCAAAGAATTTTAAAAGGTTTAAATTAGAGCTCTTCTCTTTTGTCGTTGGAAAATAATTTCGGTAATGACGGCCGCATCATTGACATTCATTTTCGAGTTTCAAAGTGGAGAGACGAATTCGTATCTTTGCTACAGTTTTGTTTTGGAAATTAAATTGATTTAAATTTCTTAAGGATGATTTGATTTATATATATATATATATATATATATATATATATATATATATTGGTATATTATTTTAAATCTAATTCGATTTGATATATATAGTATATACATAATTATCTCTAAATGGTTTGAAGTGAATCGGAAATCTAATTCTTGAAGTTATGATTAAATGATGATTTTAATTATAAATTAAGCTAAAAATTTTAATAGGTATTTAAAGTTAAATAATTGAATTGGGAGATTTCAGAAATTGTTTATAAAGGATAATTGGATAATAAAACAATGAATAAATGAGATAAATTAATAAAATTTTGTTCTGAAGGAATCTTTTGTTATCAAATATTAATAAATTGAAATGAAATCAAGTTAATAAATTATCTTGGATTTAAAGTAAGTTGTTGAATATGAATTAATTTAAATTGAAAGTTATATGGTTTAAACTAATTGTTTTATCTTGTTTTCAATCTATTTTCTTTCTGGTGGTATCTATTCTCCTACTTCCTTCCTTTTCGGGGACGAAAAGTTTTGAGTGGGGGAGAGTGTAACAACCCGTAAATTTAACCGGTTTTAATAACGTTATTAACTGAAATTTTGTGAAATTTTGAACAATAAAATTTGAAATATAAATTTGATAATTGGGATACGTATATTTAAATACAGAAGATGGTAAATTTTCGTCCGAAAATATGATGTTTATTTTCATGCGTAAATTTACTTCAATTTAATTAGTTAAAAAGTGATGAAAATAAAATGTTTTCGAAACCTAAATATTTTCACATAGAAAAAGTCTAAAACATCTTCTGAGCAAGACGCTTTTTTCCGTTTTTTCAAATTGGGACATCTTTAGCTCCGTCGATCTTATTTTTCTGTGTTTTTCATGCATTTTCCGCTAGTATAAAAATTTGAATTTTTATAATTCAATCATACCACTGATACCCATATGCCGTTTTGATCGTATCGTCGTATTGATCTCCGTAATATGTCCATCTCTGCATTTCAACGTCCGTTACGCGACGAAGATCGCAAAACGGATAGACATATCGATTACGGAATTTCAACTTTGATTCCCGAGTTCATTCAAATTTCCAACGATAGAAGTTAAGTGGTTATTGCCTTTATTATTCCTTGAAATTTTGTGCTTAACCTTACCATGCCCGCTGCTTTATTTTTGGTTGGTACGTTTCATAATAGCATGCCTTTACGTGGGAAAGGTAAACTGTCCATTTGATTCCCAATTCATTTTCCCCTCTCTGCTTACAATCCCACCTATTGGATACGTCTCTTCATTTTTTTTCTCCCCTTTGTTACTTTTTCTTTCCTCTCAAAAAGCGTTAGATATGTAGCCTATTTACATTTGCTCCCCTCTATTTGCTCTCCCACTGTCTCTTTCCATGCCGAGCCTCATCTCCCCACCTCCATTCAAATGAACCGCGCCTCAATCAAAAGCCCGCATCAAACAACCACCAACAGCCACACAAGTGAGCCCGCCTCCACCACCGCGCAACTCCAGCAGCCACTGCCTGCACCTCACCGCCGCCTCGGTTTCAACCCGCGCATCACCTCTATGTGCTCGCGCAACCTCCACCTTCGCCAGCCGTAGTTCCCCTTCCACACAAGCCGACCACCAGTCCCTTCGTGCCTCCACACTCTACACATACGCCCGCATTCAAACCCGAGTATCAGCCAACCTAGGCCTTGCCGTCTATCCCTGAGCTCCGCACTCCACCATGCTGTGTAGGCAAACCCAAAGGCCATGCTCTCCCCTTACCTTCCACCTCTCCGCGCGCCCAACCAGCCATACCCTCCGCACGCCAGCAACCGACCTCCGGCCTTCCTCCGCCCATGGCAGCGGCAGCCGACCGAACTACACCATCGCCCAAGCCTCCATTCAGCCTCCACTTGTACTTTAAGGTGGCATCGTTACATACGCAAAACCCATATCTACATATATTTTGATGGTATATACCAAGTTATTCTCAATATAATGTTTGTTGTTTATATAAATTAGTATATATGTAGTACAACACCCTTTTGATTTATATATGACTTGCCTTCACATAGATAGGTAATAGGGGTACGTTACCTGGGTTTCTTTGATTTTATCTATATTTATAGTATAATATTATATTATATGGTTAGTACACTTATATATTACATAAGTTAAATATATGTGTTTATATCCTGTGTATAAAAAGTATATACATCTTGTTTACGCATTTATTTAAATGTATAGATAGTTTATAAGTTGCATTGGTACTTTGTTTTGATATAACCTGCATATAGTCTGCATAATTCTATGTACTTCCATCAATTTTCTTTTGAGTTGTCTAAATATATATGGGAGAGTTTATACATTGTATGAACATGAGTATATAACATTTCAGATGAATTAACACCGTGTTTTACATATAGCATATCTATATATTGTATAAAAAGTGGATACATATATATAATTAATTTTTGCGTCAGTTCTGTTTGGTGCTTAACTTTTGTTTTGCTTACAGGCTATATACTTATTCGAGTGGGATTTTCTTTATTATTTGATTTCAAAAAAAATTAAAAAAATGTGTTGAGTTGTATATAATAAAATACATTATGCGGTGGGTAAATTTGCAATCTACAGAAAGTTTATTTTATCAGTCGTTAGTTATATATAGTTTTGTTTTCAAATTTTATGTACGTACGTTTGTTCGTATATGAATAGTCTGACTTTATATATATATATATATATATATATATATATATATATATATATATATAATTATATGAAAGTTTTGAAAGATAGTATAATTGTTGTCAAATATTGAGTTTAAATGTAAAATGATGATACTTGTTATAATGTGGGTTTATAATTTGATTTTTATATAATAATAATATATATACGTGCGTTTTAATTTGAATAATAAAAATTTGAAATACATGTATATATTAAATTTGAATATGATGAATTTCAAAATATGATTATATATGTATATATATATAGTTATATCTATAATGATAAGTAAGCTCACTTATACCATTTACCCTCATCGATCTAGTTCTGATTGGTTTCGTCGATTCTTTATTATCAACTTCGTTCGACGATTCGAGTTCTATCTTGCCCCGTTTGAGTTTCATGCCTGGATTTCATAACTCAATTTCATTGTCTATCGCTCTAGCCTCGAAAGGTGAGCAATCACTCATGAGTAATGTTATTTTATTTATTAAATTCGATTTCAATTGAAACGACAATTGAAATATGCCACTGTTAGTTATTTACACCGTTATATATGTTATTACTTGTATCAGTTCACCTGTGACATCTGACACCATTATCTGTTAATTATACGATGATAATCCCGTTTGGTTGATAATTGGTTGATTGTTTGTTGTTTATATTGGATGTTAAATTGTAATGTATAAAGTGATAAACATTATGCAATCTAATTTGACGTAGGATAGTTAAAAATTTGAATTGACATATGTGTTGAATTTGATTAGTTAAATTTATATAATATGACCCCTTAAATGTTTAATTTTTGACGCATAGAAATGGTTAATTACCCTTGAACCATTGAATGTTGTTGTTTAAGTTGATGTTGTATGAAATTGAATAATAAATGTCAAGTGTAGAGTTGTATAGAATAATTAGTGTAATAATCTTTAATCTACATGAAATAATAGTGTAGATTCTAGAAATAATTATGTTAATTTACACAAACAACAATGTGAATTAATACGATTATTTTGGGATTATTTGAATTAATTATTGGATTGTTGTTGCTTGTTTATTTACTTTGACACCATCCCTGTTATCACCCTGCAAGTTCCCTTTGCTATGCTTTGATTTTTGAATTGAAATGGAATCGGGTTGAAATGATAAATACCCAAATAACTTTGACTTAGGATAGAGAATTAAATTAAACCCGATTGTTCAATAATTTGATTTAAAATAAAATAAAGATTTTATTTGAATAAAAATAAGGTTTGAATTAAAATTGGAATTTAAAATTTTAATCAAAGGAAAATGTGAATATTTGAAATCTGAAACCAAATATTAACGTAGTAATTGATGTAAGAAAATTGTTTAAATTTTAATTATATAATAATAAAATTTGGAATTATTAATAATTAAGTTTAGAAATTAAGTTTTGAATTAGTTAATAATCAAGATTTGAAATTATTTGATAATTAAATAAGATTGAATTATTCAATAATTAAATAAAATTGAATTCTTTAATAAGTGAAATTGAATTTCTTGAATATGTGAAATTTGGCTTCTTTATTTATTGGGTTTTGAAATTTGTAACTAAGTAATGAATAAGTGCAATTGAGTTTTCTTTAACAATAAATAAAATGTGATTTATTGGAATTAATGTAAGACTTGTAATGTAAAGAATTGATCTGACGAATCTAACTTAAATTCAATTTGTATGTTTCGATACAATGGAGTTGAACTAAAGTAATTGATTCAATGAATTGGGAAAAATGATAGAAATTGTTTTGAATGACTAGTTTACTTAACGAATATTGAATGAAACCGATCAATGAATTTAAATTGATTTGAATGTAAAATTAAAATTAATTTAAATGATTTCGGAATGAAACTTATATACTAACTGAATCAATATTTGAATTGTTTTAGATCCAATTTTGAAGTTGAATTATAACGTTTTGAAATTGTGAATTTGGAAGTTTGAATGTAAATTATGGAAATTGATTTAGTAAGACAAATGAAATGTAGTTTTACAAATTCTAATTGAAATTGAAATTGATTTAGTTTTAAAATATATTAAACGACCAATCGGTGTAATAATCACGAAAGTTATTAAAGAAACCGGGATCGGTTATGGACATACTCTCTGTCTAAATCGAAAACCACTTTAATAAGTATACGTGGAGTGTGATCTAGAATGAAGTGGGTGGAATGATGTACGTGATGACTGAAGAAAGAGAACGATAATGGATAGCCTTGACACTTGTGTCAAATTGGAAATGATTAAAACAGGAGCCGTGCCGGGCCAAATGGGGTTAACTACCTCGAGCAAACACACTTCTTCGTAAACTACTCATTACTTGTTATTGATTGGTGCACCCTCGTACTTTTGGGAGTGTTGTTTCGCGGTGTTGCGATCGTTGCGGCGATGCGTTTTGACCAGTCCGGATCAGGCAAACGGTAGTACACTACCTTGGGTGTAGCCTCATCTGCCTTGTCATACTTGTATCCCTATATACGCGACCATTACGAATTTGTTTTATGTTATACCTATGGAGTACTTCCTGATATCCCACTAGTTTACGGTGGAGTTTACAGTGCTGTATAGACTATAGCGCTTATATCAAATGTGTTAAGGGGGATAATGGTAACGCCTTAACACTATTTTGATATTTTATATTACTGATAGGCATCATCTATTTAGCGTATGTTACTACATAGTAGATAGTTTAACGGATCCTTAGAGGATGGTAATTCCAACATCCTTTGAGTTGCTTGTATTTCAATTGTTATTTCACTTGAGTTGGATTTATTGATATAAGAATATTAATCCTGACTCGAGTGTTTTGTGTTTTGCTTTACGCTCGAGTCAGACTGAGTGGTTCAGCTTTTGGGACTCACCTTTGGAATTGATTCCAGTGATGTATTCTGATTCTTGTTTTTGACTATTGTATTCGAGAATTCTGTTGTAACTTATTTAACTCTGTTATATATATAGTAGCTTCATGAACTACTATCTTTTGCTTCCGCTGCATATTTTTACTCTGTGCCTATGATTCCGTGACTATTTATTTACTGTATATATTCAGTTTTGCCAAATTTAAATTAACAATTCGGTATTTTGAATTATTCAAGTCCGACATGTGCGGATGCGAATAGTCCAAAATAGCGGGTCGTTACAGTTGGTATCGGAGCTTTGGTAGCTCTAGGCAAAACTTAGCATATAGGGTAAATGTATTTACAGAATCACTCTCATTCGAGTTTCAATCTCTTCCTTTTGACTTAATTCCTTTGAATTTTGGAACGTTCCCTGCGGTTCCAAAATTCATTCATGTCCCTCGCTATTCGTCTTCTTTCAATTCCGGAGCATTCCATAACTCCACTCCGAATAACCTTTATAATGAACCGGCGGTCTCGTCAATCTTCCAATTATTTGTAAATGGATAAACTCATTTACAATAGACATCGATTAACCAGAGATTTCTGTATCCTCGGTTTACGATGCAATCTGTTCCCTCCTATACCTGAATTCCATCTCTTGAGATCGAATGTTGATTTGCCTCAGAATCCAGCATCGATCTTATTCTTGAAGTCACGGTTGACTCGGAAGGTTGCCCGTGAATTAAATAAGCTTATCCATATCCCGATTCTGTTAATTGGGTCATCTCATATTTTCTTACTTGTATTCGAATATGAACTCTCTTTAAATTCGAGTCCATCAAATTTGAATCTATATACTTTTTTGAAATCCATCCTTGTATCGTCGAGCGAGGGAGTGTATTTGTATTTATACTAAAATGTTATATATATATATATATATATATATATATATTGTGTTGTTTGAGTTGTTACTGTTGATTTGGGTTTTCGATCGATTCGTCTGATCAACGCTATCGATAGGATTTCCAAAACACTTGGGCAGAACAAACTGACACAATATTGTTTTCAAATTGTGTAAACAAAATAGCTTTGTATGATTATATTACATATAAATATAAGTTTTCTGAAATTAAATTGTTAATGAATTTGTTGTCAGAAATGATAATATTTGATTTTCATTTATTGTTTTGTAAACCATTAACTATTGCATAATATAAATAAATGAATTTATAAACTTATTTATAATTTGATTTGGAATTTGAAATGAATTTAAAATTTAGAAACTAAGAGTTTAAATTTTTGGTGGTTTCAAATTTTGGTTTAAAAAGTTTAAAAGTTATATTATTTAAAATACTTTTGAATAGAAATGGTTTCCAAAGAATTTAAAAAGGTTTAAACTAGAGCTCTTCTCTTTTGTCGTTGGAAAATAATTTCGGTAATGACGGCCGCATCATTGACATTCATTTTCGAGTTTCAAAGTGGAGAGACGAATTCATAGCTTTGCTACAGTTTTGTTTTGGAAATTAAATCGATTTAAATTTCTTAAGGATGATTTGATTTATATATGTTGGTATATTATTTTAAATCTAATTCGATTTGATATATATAGTATATACATAATTATCTCTAAATGGTTTGAAGTGAATCGGAAATCTAATTCTTGAATTTATGATTAAATGATGATTTTTATTATAAATTAAGCTAGAGTTTTTTAATAGATATTTAAAGTTAAATAATTGAATTGGGAGATTTCAGAAATTGTTTATAAAGGATAATTGGATAATAAAACAATGAATAAATGAGATACATAAATAAAATTTTGTTCTGAAGGAATCTTTTGTTATCAAATATTAATAAATTGAAATGAAATTAACTTAATAAATTATCTTGGATTTAAAGTAAATTGTTGAATGTGAATTAATTTAAATTGAAAGTTACATGGTTTAAACTTATTGTTTTATCTTGTTTTCAATCTATTTTCTTTCTGGTGGTTTCTATTCTCCTACTTCCTTCCTTTTTTGGGACGAAAAGTTTTGAGTGGTAGAGAGTGTAACAACCCGTAAATTTAACCGGTTTTAATTACGTTATTAACTGAGATTTTGTGAAATTTTGAACAATAAAATTTGAAATATAAATTTGATATTTGGGATACGTATATTTAAATATAGAAGATGGTAAATTTTCGTCCGAAAATATGAAGTTTATTTTCGTGCGTAAATTTACTTCAATTTAATCAGTTAAAAAGTGATGAAAGTAAAATGTTTTTGAAACCTAAATATTTTTACATAGAAAAATTCTAAACCATCTTCTGAGCAAGATGCTATTTTTTGTTTTTCCAAATTCGGACATCTTTAGCTCCGTCGATCTTATTTTTCTGTGTTTTTCATGCATTTTCCGCTAGTATAAAAATTTGAATTTTTATAATTCAATCATACCACTGATACCCGTATGCCATTTTGATCGTCTCGTTTTGTTGATCTCCGTAATATATCCATCTCTGCATTTCAACATCCGTTAGGCGACAAAGATCGCAAAACGGATAGACGTGTCGATTATGGAATTTCAACTTTGATTCCCGGGTTCATTCAAATTTCCAATGGTAGAAGTCAAGTGGTTATTGCCTTTATTATTCCTTGAAATTTTTTGCTTGACCTTACCATTCCCACTACTTTATTTTTGGTTGGTACGTTTCAGTATAGCATGCCATTACGTTGGAAAGGTAAACTGTCCATTTGATTCCCAATTCATTTTCCCCTCTCTGCTTACCTTCCCACCTATTGGATACGTTTCTTCATTTTTTTCCTCCCCTTTGTTACCTTTTCTTTTCTCCCAAAAATCTTTAGATATGTAGCCTATTTACATTTGCTCCCATCTGTTTGCTCTCCCACCGTCTCTTCCCATGCCGAGCCTCATCTCCCCACCTCCATTCAAATGCACCGCGCCTCAACCAACAGCCCGCATCAAACAACCACCAACAGCCACACGAGCGAGCCTGCCTCCACCTCCGTGCAACACCAACAGCCACTGCCTGCCCCTCACTGCCGCCTCGGTTTCAACCCGCGCATCATCTCTACACGTGCTCGCGCAACCTCCACCTTCGCCAGCCATAGTTCCCCTTCCACACGAGCCGACCACCAGTCCCTTCGTGCCTCCACACTCCGCACATACGCCCGCATTCAAACCCGAGTACCAGCCAACCTAGGCCTTGCCGTCCATCCCCGAGCTTCGCATTCCACCATGTTGTGTAGGAAAACCCGAAGGCCATGCTCTCCCCTTGCGTTCCACCTCTCCACGCGCCCGACCAACCATAGCCTCCGCACGCCAGCAATCGACCTCCGGCCTTCCTCCGCCCATGGCAGTGGCAGCCGACCGAACTACACCATCGCCCAAGCCTCCATTCAGCCTCCACTTGTATTTTAAGATGGCGTCGTTGCATACGCAAAACCCAGATCTGCATATATTTTGATGGTATATACCAAGTTATTCTCAATATAATGTTTGTTATTTATATAAATTAGTTTATATGTAGTACAGCACCCTTTTGATTTATATATGACTTGCCTTCACATAGATAGGTAATAGGGGTACGTTACTTTGGTTTCTTTGATTTTATCTATATTTATAGTATAATATTATATTATATGGTTAGTACACTTATATATTATATAAGTTAAATATATGTGTTTATATCCTGTGTATAAAAAGTATATACATCTTATTTACGCATTTATTTAAACGTATAGATAGTTTATAAGTTGCATTGGTACTTTGTTTTGATATAACCTGCATATAGTCTGCATAATTCTATGTACTTCCATCTATTTTCTTTTGAGTTGTCTAAATATATATGGGAGAGTTTATACATTGTATGAGCGTGAGTATATAACATTTCAGATGAATTAACACCATGTTTTACATATCGCATATCTATATATTGTATAAAAGTGGATACATATATATATAATTAATTTTTGCGTCAGTTCTATTTGGTGCTTAACTTTTGTTTTGCTTACAGGCTATATACTTATTCGAGTGGGGTTTTCTTTATTATTTGATTCCAAAAAAAATGTGTTGACTTGTATATAATAAAATACATTATGCGGTGGGTAAATTTGCAATCTACAAAAAGTTTATTTTATCAGTCGTTAGTTATATATAGTTTTGTTTTCAAATTTTATGTTCGTACGTTTGTTTGTATATGAATAGTCTGACTTTATTTACATATATATATAATTATATGAAAGTTTTGAAAGATAGTATAATTGTTGTCAAATATTGAGTTTAAATGTAAAATGATGATACTTGTTGTCATGTGGGTTTATAATTTGATTTTTATATAATAATAATAATATATATGTGTGTTTTAATTTGAATAATAAAAATTTGAAATACATGTATATATTAAATATGAATATGTTGAATTTAAAAATATGATTATATATATAGATATATATATAGTTATATCTATAATCATATGTAAGTTCGTTTATACCATTCACCCTCATCGATCTAGTTCTGATTGGTTTCGTCAATTCTTTATAATCAGCTTCGTTCGACGATTCGAGTTCTATCTTGCCCCGTTTGAGTTTCATGCCTGGATTTCATAACTCAATTTCATCGTCTACCGTTCTAGCCTCGAAAGGTGAGCAATCACTCCCGACTAATGTTCTTTTATTTATTAAATTCGATTTCAATTGAAACGACAATTGAAATATGCTACTGTTGGTTATTTACACTGTTATATATGTTATTACTTGTATCAGTTCACCTGTGACATCTGACATCATTATCTGTTAATTATACGATGATAATCCCGTTTGGTTGATAATTGGTTGATTGTTTGTTGTTTATATTGGATGTTAAATTGTAATGTATAAAGTGATAAACATTACGCAATTGAATTTGACGTAGGATAGTTTAAAATTTGAATCGACATATGTGTTGAATTTGATTAGTTAAATTTGTATAATATGACCCCTTAAATGATTAATTTTGACACGTAGAAATGGTTAATTACCCTTGAACCACTGAATGTTGTTGTTTAAGTTGATGTTGTATGAAATTGAATAATAAATGTCAAGTGTAGAGTTGCATAGAATAATTAGTGTAATAATCTTTAATCTACATGAAATGATAGTGTAGATTCTAGAAATAATTATGTTAATTTGCACAAACAACAATGTGAATTAATACGATTATTTCGGGATTATTTGAATTAATTATTGGATTGTTATTGATTGTTTTTATTGCTTGTCTATTTACTTTGACACCATCCCTGTTATCACCCTGCAAGTTCTCTTTGCTATGCTTTGATTTTTGAATTGAAATGGAATCGGGTTGAAATGATAAATACCCAAATAACTTTGACTTAGGATAGAGAATTAAATTAAACCCGATTGGTCAAAAATTTTATTTAAAATAAAATAAAGATTTTATTTTAATAAAAATAAGGTTTGAATTAAAATTGGAATTTAAAATTTTAATCAAAGGAAAATGTGAATATTTGAAATCTGAAACCAAATATTAACGTAGTAATTGATGTAAGAACATTGTTTAAATTTTAATTATATAAGAATAAAATTTGGAATTATTAACAATTAAGTTTTGAATTAGTTAATAATTAAGATTTGAAATTATCTGATAATTAAATAAGATTGAATTATTCAATAATTAAATAAAATTGAATTCTTTAATAAGTGAAATTGAATTTCTTGAATATGTGAAATTTAGTTTCTTTATTTATTGAGCTTTGAAATTTGTAACTAAGTAAAGAATAATTGCCATTGAATTTTCTTTAACAAGAAATAAAATGTTATTTAGTGGAATTAATGTAAGACTTGTAATGTAAAGAATTGATTTGACGAATCTAACTTAAATTCAATTTGTAAGTTTCGATATAATGGAGTTGAACTAAAGTAATTGATTCAATGAATTGGGAAAAAATGATAGAAATTGTTTTGAATGTCTAGTTTACTTAAAGAATATTGAATGAAATCGATCAATGAATTTAAATTGATTTGAATGTTAAATTAAAATTAATTTAAAAGACTTCGGAATGAAACTTATATACGAACTGAATCAATATTTGAATTGTTTTAGATCAAATTTTGATGTTGAATTATAACGTTTTGAAATTATGAATTTGGAAGTTTGAACGTAAATTGTGGAAATTGATTTATTAAGACAAATGAAATGTAGTTTTACAAATTCTAATTAAAATTGAAACTGATTTAGTTTTGAAATATATTAAACGACCAATCGGGGTAATAATCACGAAAGTTAATAAAGAAACCGGGATCGGTTATGGACATACTCTCTGTCTAAATCGAAAACCACTTTAATAACTATACGTGGAGTGTGATCCAAAATGAAGTGGATGGAATGATGTACGTGATACCTGAAGAAAGAGAACGATAATGGATAGCCTTGACACTTGTGTCAAATTGGAAATGACTAAAACAGGAGCCGTGCCGGGCCAAATGGGGTTAGCTACCTCGAGCGAACACACTTCTTCGTAAACTACTCATTACTTGTTATTGATTGGTGCACCCTCGTAATTTTGGGAGTGTTGTTTCGCGGTGTTGCGATCGTTGCGGCGATGCGTTTTCACCAGTCCGGATCAGGTTAACGGTAGTTCACTACCTTGGGTATAGCCTCATGTGCCTTGTCATACTTGTATCCCTATATACGCGACCATTACGAATTTGTTTTGTGTTATACCTATGGAGTACTCCCTGATATCCCACTAGTTTACGGTGGAGTTTACAGTGCTGTATAGACTATGACGCTTATATAAAATGTGCTAAGGGGGATAATGGTAACGCCTTAACCCTATTTTGATATTTCATATTACTGATAGGCATTATCTATTTAGCGTAGATTACTACATAGTAGATAGTTTAACGGATCCTTAGAGGATGGTTATTCCAACTGAAACAACCCGATATTCGCGTCAATTCATAATCGACGTTAAAACGATTTATATTTTTCGTCAATTACCATTTTGAAGTTTTTTTTAAAATTCAAATTACAAATTGTTATAAAAGTTTGACGGGCTTTGAAAATAATAGTGGTCCATTTCTTTATTGGGCTTTAAAAATCGTTCGGCCCATTTCTTTGTTGCCGTGATTTTATTAAGGGTTAATAACCCGTTTCCCCCTTCCCCCATTTCTCTTTTCATTTTCGAAACCGAACCCTTAAACCCTCAAAAGAATAAAAATGGCGGCCACGTACATCCCCTTTCATTCGCCTCAAAAACTAGGGCTATTGAAATCAGGAATGCCGACTTTATGATGATGGTCGCAGCTTGCCTTGGCGATCAACGCTCCTAGGTGCTGGCGGCTACTTCAATTCGATCGAATTCGTGCTCCCCAAAAACCACGGTGAGTAATTTATACTCACATCTAATTCGTTCTCTGTCCTGTGCTTCAGTTATTCATGTATATGTTGATGATTTTTATCTTCCTGGGTTCGATTTCTGTATATTTGACGCAAGTATGATTTTGGGAAAACATGATTTTGATGAGAATTTGGATTTGACTTTTTGTTTGATGATTTCATTGTGATTCCGGTTGTACATAGCTATTTTGTTTCTTTTCGATTTAACTCGAGATTTGCATTGAGATGTTGGTCAGTAACTCCACACTGCACCCCTTGTTCCTTCTGTAGCTCCATGCTGCCACTGATCATACGATGAAGTCGTTTACGTGCTCGACTTTGACCATTTACCGTTGCATAGAAACTTTGAATCATTGCACTTGTTTACCAGCAGTTGTCACTGCCTATTTCTATTTGCACATGGACTTTGAGTTGTAGCCCTTTCCCCTGTTGCATTATGTTGCGCACTGTGTTGATTTTTTTCCCCTCACCTCTCTGTTGGTATTATAGTACTTTTGTGGTTGATGGACTCGTTGATGAATGGGCTGGTTCGCTGTTGAGTTCATTTGCTCATTTCATTCATGTGTTGCACTGTCCAGTATGTTTACAAGTATACTTCATTTACTTGTTGCCAGTCATTTAAAATCAGTTGCATGTCCACTTTGTTGCAATACTTATTCGTGTATGCTATGCCTTGTGTACTTGTCATGTTCTTGCAGTACATAGGCTATTGAATTCACGTTGAGGCTGGTGCTGTTATGGTCGAGACTGCGTTCATATATGGTTATTTAAAACCATTTCTTTATTGAGGTTGTGTCACTGATGTTAGCTTGCCTTATTCATTTCTCAGTCGCACTCTGGTTCATTTTTACATTGTCACTCCCCCATGTTATTTGCAGTTGCATTTTTGATTGTACTGCCTTGGGCTCGAGGGTTTGTACTGTGCAGTCATGTACATTTTTTTGTTACTTGTGGTTGCACTTGCATCCCAGTTTGTTGTCATCTTTTCTTGACCACTTTGGCATTTCTCTGCCTTGTTCGAACTTGCTTGGTTGCTGTTGCTTGAGACAGTCAACCACTTCAATTCTCTTGGTCGAAGCTTTTCACTACTGTCACTTGTTTATTAAATTTGTTGGCACTGTGAATTCTTGAGCATTGGTCTTTGTGCCTTGTTGCTATTTCTGTATATGCTGTTGTGGCAAGGCAGTGTACGCGGGCGTGCACTGCAGCCACACAGTATCGACATTTAGAATTGATATTCAAACCTTCATTGATTTTGGTTCGTTAATATTTTGGGTACGACATCACTGTAGTGGCAAGGCAGTGCACGCAAGCGTGAACTGCAGCCACACGGTATTCATTGGGTACATTATCACTGTAGTGGCAAGGCAGTGCATGCAAGCGTGAACTGCAGCCACACGGTATGGCGTGTATGATATTCTTTTTGTTTTGACTTATGGATCTTTTTGCGTATTCCATATTCCGTAGTGGCGAGGCAGTGCACGCGTGCGTGTACTGCAGCCCTACTTGAATTAATATTTAATTGATATTTCAATGGTTTGAACTGTTTGTTCATTTCAATTCAATATTCTAAATTGCATTCTGATTTGGTTTAATTACTGTCGTCTATTCAGTATTTAATTATTATTGCTTCTGTGCACTAATAACTGAGTTTGAATTAGACTGACTCGAGTATTATTTTCTTTGAATCTAATACTCGGGTCAGACCGAGTATTTCAGGTTGTAGATATTCTGCTTTGGGTTGCTGCTTGAGCTATGAAGTTCTTTCATATCTTTTGGAGTAGTCGTCGTCATTTGTAGTAGTCTGTAAAATTGTATAGGAAGATATGTATTCATGTATATTATACACGTTAATGTACTTGTATATGTAACTTCTTGGGTCGACTGTGGTAGTTGTATCATATGTACCGTGTCATATGTATCGTATCAAATGTATTGTAACTGACATCAGTTATTGTATATATGAGACTTTCTATTTTATTTGTGTTCCGCATTATATTATCTGTGTAATATTTTATATTTACTGTTCTAAACTATTATGAACCATCGTAGTTCGTTTTATACTGGTATTGGGGTATGTCGATGGGAGAAAATAAATCAGAGATGAAAAATATATATCACTCCTATCGAGATAACCAGTACTAGTGTAAGGCCTAACTATTGATAGCTGCTCCTCAACAGCCTTATTCTCCGGGCTAGTTGACAGCACTACACCGTAGTGTTCTTGCCTAGCGCGGGTATAGAGGTGGGGCGTCACAGCTTGGTATCAGAGCCTGGGGTTTAGAACAAATATAAAACATAACTTAGATAGTACATGTGTTACAACTATTTGTCGACGTTTTATCTCTCATATTTGCATATGATTGTCTTTGAATTGTTAGGTATGAATTCCTAACGCTTATTCATATGCATTTGATTTTGAATTCTTGTGTTTTCGGCTTTGATTTGATTTAGCCGATGATTGATTTTGTTCGAATCTCAACGATTCTGAACTTGATGTTTTATGTTTTCCTCGGCTTGATTTCCATTCGACTTCGGTCACTTTGTTTTTGAGAAATTTCTAATTTCTTGATTTCCAAGACTCTGACTTTTGTTTGCCGTTGAATTCTTTGTTGATGATGTTGAATCGTTTTGTACTCTATTATGGCCATTACTTGTTGACTTCGGCATTGACTTGATTTTCATTTTCGTTGAAGTCATTTATGCATTTATGCTCGTTCTGCTTTGTTTTTCCAAATTTATCGATTCTTGTTAATTCCCTGATTTGTTGCTATCAATTATTAGCAACTTTGATAACATTTTCTTCGGGATTTTTGTGAACATTCCTTTTGATGGATACAGTATCGATTTCTTTGGATTCTATTCACATCTTTGTATGTGAATTCTTGTGCTTGATTGTTCCTACAATCATTTTTGTGATTTGTCACTTCAAAAATATAAAGGTTTTCTATACTAGTAGTAAATATCCAAACCCTTTTCTCCAAACGATTTCAAAACTATTTTACTACAAAACTCTTTTTCTAAACCGTTTTCCAATCTATTAGTATATACTAACCTTTACCTCACTCGTATGAGAAATCTAATTAAACGACTTAGTAAAACGAGTGGTATATAACGCTTGCGTTTACTTCGCCGGTTAATTCTTGGACTTATTCGATTGAATCTCTTGTGACAATTTTATTAGTGAAGATTTACAGTTTGTTCGTAAATATTTAAGTTAAGCAAGTGGTTATGGGACATGAAGCTAAACTTTTATATTTACTAGCTTAGTGTAATTGACACTTCTCGTTGATCTTGACGATCGCTTTATGAACTAGACTAGAAATTGTGCTATGTCTTTTTATTTGCGAGGTTAGACTAGACATCACTTGTGTGATTCCATTCACACATACCTTTCTGCTTTTGGTTAGTCTTGACCTCAATCTGTGTGATTCCATTCACACATGCTTAGTGTAATTGACACTCCTCGTTGATCATGATGATCGTTCTGATGGTCAGACTAGACACCACTTGTGTGATTCCATTCACACATACCTTTCTGCTTTTTGGTTAGTCTTGACCTCAATCTGTGTGATTCCATTCACACATGTGGGGTAGCTCCCCTTAGTCTTCGGACCGTCATGTGATAGGCCTCTTTCCCTTTTTCCGTGATTTCTAGATTCCTTATGTTGATTTTTGGAAATTTTATGCTTCACCTATTTTTGTGTATTGGTGAATTCATATGTTATTGATTTGTCATGAGTACAAATTTGGGGTATGATACCTCTTTGGATCTTTGAGAAGATTCTTGTGATATTGATTATCTCTTATCGGTTGATCTCCTGTTGATCATTATTTACATACTTATAGTAGTATGTTATTATGGATATTTTATGTTTTGCGTTGCACGTGTTGGTGATTTTCATGCTCACGTGTAGGTGAGATTCCGTGCTCCCGTTCTCGCTTTGCGTTGCACGTGTTGGTGATTTTCATGCTCACGTGTAGGTGAGATTCCTTGCTCCCGTTCTCGCTTTGTGTTGCACGTGTTGGTGATTTTTCATGCTCACGTGTAGGTGAGTTTCCATACTCCCATTCGAGTTTTCATACTCCGGTTCGAGTTTTCATACTCCGGTTCGAGTTTTCATACTCCGGTTCGAGTTTTCATACTCCGTTCGAGTTTTCATACTCCGGTTCGAGTTTTCATACTCCGGTTCGAGTTTTCATACTCCGTTCGAGTTTTCATACTCCGGTTCGATTTTTCATACTCCGTTCGAGTTTTCATACTCCGTTCGAGTTTTCATACTCCGGTTCGAGTTTTCATACTCCGGTTCGAGTTTTCATACTCCGTTCGAGTTTTCATACTCCGGTTCGAGTTTTCATACTCGGGTTCGAGTTTTCATACTCCGTTCGAGTTTTCATACTCCGGTTCGAGTTTTCATACTCCGTTCGAGTTTTCATACTCCGGTTCGAGTTTTCATACTCCGTTCGAGTTTTCATACTCCGGTTCGAGTTTTCATACGCCGGTTCGAGTTTTCATACTCTCATCTTGTGATTTCTGGATTTCTTGTGTAGATTCCTAGAATTTGTGCTTCACCAATTTTCGTGATCTCTATTGATAAGTTTTATCAATTTTTGTGCATTGGTGAATTCGTGTGATATTGACTTGTTATGAATACGAGTTTAGGGTATGATACCCCTTCCTATCTTTGAGAAGATTCTTGTGACATTTTTGATGAATGAAAATCCACTTATCGAAGTTGCTACTGATGTCGCTGTTTTAATCACGTGTTTTAAAAATTGTTTTCAAAATTTTTACGATTTGCGCTTTCAAAAGAATGAGGAAGCGAATTAAACGTTTCAGTAAAATCGAGGACTATGACCCCTTTCTTTTGCTGATTCGCTTAATTCCGGACTTGTTCGTTTGAGAATGTAAATTGTAATTTTATAAATAAAATGGTTTTCAAATTTTTTTTACAGTTTACGCTTTCAAAAGAATGAGGAAGCGATTTAAACGTTTCAGAAAGACCGAGGACTATGACCCCTTTCTTTTACTGATTCGCTTAATTCCGGACTTGTCCGTTTGAGAACGTAAAATGTTATTTATTTAAAATACACAATTTTGCACTTTCAAGGAAACGATGAAGTGAATTAAACGATTTAGTAAAACTCGTGGTTATGGGTCATGTGTGTTTGCTATTTCGGTTAATTTCGGACTCGTTAATTGAAAAATTTGTAATTTGAAATTTGATTACCGTTGTGGTAATTTCTGATTATCGTTTTGATAATCGGATGTTTGTGATTTCTGATTTATCGTTTTTGATAATCAGATATTTATTGTTTCTAATTATCGTTTGTGATAATTAGATATTTGTGGTTTAATTATCGTTTGTGATAATTAAACATTTGAGATTTGAGATTTGATTATCAATTGTGATAATTAAACATTTGAGATTTGAGATTTGATTATCAATTGTGATAATTAAATATTTGTGATTTCTGATTATAGTTTTTGATAATCAGATATTTGTTGTTTTTGATTATCGTTTGTGATAATTAAACATTTGAGATTTGAGATTTGATTATCAATTGTGATAATTAAACATTTGGGATTTGAGATTGATTTTCGATGTTGAAAATCGAATAGATGTTGATTTGATTATCGTTTTTGATAATCGAATATTAGTGATTTGAGATTTCTGAATTATCTATTGATAATTAGAATTTTGTTGAGAATTTGGGAATTTCTTTTATGAAATTAAAAGCTTACCTTTTCATGCTCTTTATGGTGAACTTCCTATTTGAAATTTCTTCATCTTGTGTCGTTGGTTTTGGGGGTTGTTACCTTTTGCCCATTTATTCCTTAAGATTGCGAGGACGCAATTTCTTTAAGGAGGGGAGTCTGTAACAACCCGATATTCGCGTCAATTCATAATCGACGTTAAAACGATTTATATTTTTCGTCAATTGCCATTTTGAAGTTTTTTTTTAAAATTTAAATTACAAATTGTTATAAAAGTTTGACGGGCTTTGAAAATAATAGTGGTCCATTTCTTTATTGGGCTTTAAAAATCGTTCGGCCCATTTCTTTGTTGCCGTGATTTTATTAAGGGTTAATAACCCGTTTCCCCCCCCCCCATTTCTCTTTTCATTTTCGAAACCGAACCCTTAAACCCTCAAAAGAATAAAAATGGCGGCCACGTACATCCCCTTTCATTCGCCTCAAAAACTAGGGCTATTGAAATCAGGAATGCCAACTTTATGATGATGGTCGCAGCTTGCCTTGGCGATCAACGCTCCTAGGTGCTGGCGGCTACTTCAATTCGATCGAATTCGTGCTCCTCAAAAACCACGGTGAGTAATTTATACTCACATCTAATTCGTTCTCTGTCCTGTGCTTCAGTTATTCATGTATATGTTGATGATTTTTATCTTCCTGGGTTCGATTTCTGTATATTTGACGCAAGTATGATTTTTGGAAAACATGATTTTGATGAGAATTTGGATTTGACTTTTTGTTTGATGATTTCATTGTGATTCCGGTTGTACATAGCTATTTTGTTTCTTTTCGATTTAACTCGAGATTTGCATTGAGATGTTGGTCAGTAACTCCACACTGCACCCCTTGTTCCTTCTGTAGCTCCATGCTGCCACTGATCATATGATGAAGTCGTTTACGTGCTCGACTTTGACCATTTACCGTTGCATAGAAACTTTGAATCATTGCACTTGTTTACCAGCAGTTGTCACTGCCTATTTCTATTTGCACATGGACTTTGAGTTGTAGCCCTTTCCCCTGTTGCATTATGTTGCGCACTGTGTTGATTTTTTTCCCCTCACCTCTCTGTTGGTATTATAGTACTTTTGTGGTTGATGGACTCGTTGATGAATGGGCTGGTTCGCTGTTGAGTTCATTTGCTCATTTCATTCATGTGTTGCACTGTCCAGTATGTTTACAAGTATACTTCATTTACTTGTTGCCAGTCATTTAAAATCAGTTGCATGTCCACTTTGTTGCAATACTTATTCGTGTATGCTATGCCTTGTGTACTTGTCATGTTCTTGCAGTACATAGGCTATTGAATTCACGTTGAGGCTGGTGCTGTTATGGTCGAGACTGCGTTCATATATGGTTATTTAAAACCATTTCTTTATTGAGGTTGTGTCACTGATGTTAGCTTGCCTTATTCATTTCTCAGTCGCACTCTGGTTCATTTTTACATTGTCACTCCCCCATGTTATTTGCAGTTGCATTTTTGATTGTACTGCCTTGGGCTCGAGGGTTTGTACTGTGCAGTCATGTACATTTTTTTGTTACTTGTGGTTGCACTTGCATCTCAGTTTGTTGTCATCTTTTCTTGACCACTTTGGCATTTCTCTGCCTTGTTCGAACTTGCTTGGTTGCTGTTGCTTGAGACAGTCAACCACTTCAATTCTCTTGGTTGAAGCTTTTCACTACTGTCACTTGTTTATTAAATTTGTTGGCACTGTGAATTCTTGAGCATTGGTCTTTGTGCCTTGTTGCTATTTCTGTATATGCTGTTGTGGCGAGGTAGTGTACGCGGGCGTGCACTGCAGCCACACAGTATCGACATTTAGAATTGATATTCAAACCTTCATTGATTTTGGTTCGTTAATATTTTGGGTACGACATCACTGCAGTGGCAAGGCAGTGCACGCAAGCGTGAACTGCAGCCACACGGTATTCATTGGGTACATTATCACTGTAGTGGCAAGGCAGTGCACGCAAGCGTGAACTGCAGCCACACGGTATGGCGTGTATGATATTCCTTTTGTTTTGACTTACGGATCTTTTTGCGTATTCCATATTCCGTAGTGGCGAGGCAGTGCACGCGTGCGTGTACTGCAGCCCTACTTGAATTAATATTTAATTGATATTTCAATGGTTTGAACTGTTTGTTCATTTCAATTCAATATTCTGAATTGCATTCTGATTTGGTTTAATTACTGTCGTCTATTCAGTATTTAATTATTATTGCTTCTGTGCACTAATAACTGAGTTTGAATTAGACTGACTCGAGTATTATTTTCTTTGAATCTAATACTCGGGTCAGACCGAGTATTTCAGGTTGTAGATATTCTGCTTTGGGTTGCTGCTTGAGCTATGAAGTTCTTTCATATCTTTTGGAGTAGTCGTCGTCATTTGTAGTAGTCTGTAAAATTGTATAGGAAGATATGTATTCATGTATATTATACACGTTAATGTACTTGTATATGTAACTTCTTGGGTCGACTGTGGTAGTTGTATCATATGTACCGTGTCATATGTATCGTATCAAATGTATTGTAACTGACATCAGTTATTGTATATATGAGACTTTCTATTTTATTTGTGTTCCGCATTATATTATCTGTGTAATATTTTATATTTACTGTTCTAAACTATTATGAACCATCGTAGTTCGTTTTATACTGGTATTGGGGTATGTCGATGGGAGAAAATAAATCAGAGATGAAAAATATATATCACTCCTATCGAGATAACCAGTACTAGTGTAAGGCCTAACTATTGATGGCCTCTCCTCAACAGCCTTATTCTCCGGGCTAGTTGACAGCACTACACCGTAGTGTTCTTGGCTAGCGCGGGTATAGAGGTGGGGCGTCACACCAACATCCTTTGAGTTACTTGTATTTCAATTGTTATTTCACTTGAGTTGGATTTATTGATATAAGAATGTTAATCCTGACTCGAGTGTTTTGTGTTTTGCTTTACGCTCGGGTCAGACCGAGTGGTTCAGCTTTTGGGACTCACCTTTGGAGTTGGAGCTTCTCCTGAAGATCCAGCTATCTATCCAGCTGTCGGACATTCAGTTGATTCCAGTGATGTATTCTGATTCTTGTTTTTGACTCATTAGTACAAAAAGTGCATATTTCTTCGCCTCATTTGCATCGGTTGAATTAAAAACTGACGCAAATAAAACTATTTGCATCAGTTCTATCTTAATAACCGATGCAATTGGTACGTGGAAAGTAATAGGTGATAAAAAATCAAATTAGCATCGGTTGTCATCAACAACCGAAGAAATTACATCGATGCAAATAGTTTAATCGCGTCGGTTTTAAGGTCAACCGATGCAAATACACACTCTCGTTTTAAAATTTTGTTAGAAATTTACCGCGAACTCGCGTTTTGGAGGCGGCCTTTTTTTCACCAATTTGATGCGGTAAACATTTCACACACTCTCCCCCCTTTCATCACTCTCTCCTATCCCCGAATAAAAATCAAAACCCTAAAAATAATTTAATCCGGTACCGGCACCCACCGATTTGACCGTCGGCAGCGTTGATGGTGGCGGTGAGTGGGGTCCACGTGGTCACGTGAGTGCCAGCTCGTGTGAAAAGGGAGTAAACGCGGTCGAGCACGTGATGGAGCGTGGAGGATCTGTTCCTTTTTTCTGTAAGTGACATCAGAGCTCCAATGCTTTATGTCCACGTGTGATTGGATCTTAAGAAAAAACTATGGGGTTTGACTTCCTTGACCCAAGCTTAAAATTAAATCGTTCTCGCAGGTAGCAAAATTATCATGGGACGATTTGTTAATGCTCTGGTTTAATTATGGTTTTAACATCTCAGCCTTGTTTATGCATATTTTATTTGGACGTGTTGCTTTAATCTCGCCACGAACGGTGGAAGTAGGCTGATTGAATTTTGCGAGGGAGATGAACCAGATTCATCAGTACCTAAAGATGAGAAATCCCGTTTTCATCTTAAAACTGCGGCCGAACTGTTCATGTAAGTAGTGAAAATTTCTCAATGCACAAGTGTTTCTTTTCCAGATTACATGATGGTACATTGATAAAATTATGGATAACCTTGCTATCTAGGTGTGATAAAAAAGCCCTTGAGGATTCTTTGTGCAAGCGCATCATAGTAACTCGTGATGAGAACATAGTTAAATCTCTTGATCCAGAAGCTGCCGCCCTTAACAGAGATGCATTAGCAAAAATTGTTTACACACGTTTATTTGATTGGTAAAAAACGTATATTTGATTTACTTATTATCTTGATAGCCATATTGTTCGATTTTGATTTCTTATATTTTTAAATCAATTGCAGGCTTGTGAACAAGATAAATAATTCGATTGGACAGGATCCAAACTCAAAATTTTTGATTGGGGTCCTGGATATTTATGGCTTTGAAAGTTTCAAGACTAACAGGTACTTAATAGGTATGCTTTTAGGTTTAATCTGCATGAAGACCATTGCACTTGGATAACTTCAGAAAAAACAGCATTTCTGTGAACTGTATTACAGCAATTATTGTCGTCATATGTCTTAGAATTTTAGATTTGAGAGCGGAATCATGGGATTCTCTGTTATGACATGTTTGATACTGATGTTTTCATGTATAACTATTTATGAATTATTAAAAGCATATACCCTTTAATGTTTGTGAAACCAACAGGCACCAAAATTTTAAAGTAGATTACAAGGTACATGGCCTACTATATTATGATCACACAGTTATGCCTTTATGACTCTTATCTTTTTGTAAACTAATTTAACTGAAAGTACATTTGCTATTTTATAGACTGGAATCCTTTACTGGGATGGGACTCTTGATTAATATGATGAATACGATAATTTTATTAAAAGGGTTGTAGGAAGTGTGGTATATTTTTAATGGTGGATAATTTTTATCCGATTATAGGAAGTGTGGTATAGTTTCTTACTGATGTGATAATTAGGCTCTGGTAGTAAACTCAATTATGCTTGTCTAGAAACTTTCTATAAGCAGCGGTTCTGTTCATGATGATTTTGTAGTGATGACCATTGATTATTACCATTCACTAACTCATTTTAGAGAAAATCACCTTGTGTAACTTGGCAGCTAACTTACCCTAAGCTAATTAACTCTTGCATATCAGACCTGCTTTAAATAAATTTTGAATAAAAATGCTCTAGTCACTTGTTTTTCCATCCACAACAAACACTCGGTTACACATGACATTTTGCCTGTAAAATGAATTTAGCAGAAGTGAAATTTCATGACAAATTATATGAGTACCAAAGTGAAGGTAAAGGTATAAGAATGATGGCAACAAGGTTTGCAGAGCAATTCTCCTCCCATTTTTAATCTCTGTCGATAGCTTATGATACTCTTGCATTAATTAAAATTGCATCTTCTGACTACAACTCTGTTATTGTAGCAATTGCGGCAATCATCTTTATCAATGAATGTCGAACTTTTTCTCAGGTAAATAGAATTATACTTAGTGAATGTTAACTATACTCTTAGAACGAAAATAAATAAATTCATGCCTGATTCTCTACCCATCCTTGCAGAGTAAACAATTTTCAACCTCACTTATGGTACTTGTAAGGTATGCACTTCAGTCAATTTTGTTTACATTTCGCATGGTTTTAATGGAAGATGCAATTTAAAATGTATAGCAAGTCTTTCGGTCATTTCTTTGTAAAATTCTCTTTTCAATGAAACCATTTACGTGCAGTAGAGGAATGCTAGCTTTTTATACATATAGAATCCTAATAGATGGAAGCGCCAAGGAAGCAAATTCTGAAAACAGTTCAGATGCATCAAAAAGTAATTGATAAATCTATATAATTAGGTGTTGTAATATTTTACTGTCTGGTGTGAGACTAAACATGGGTTCATGTGTATTAATGAATTTACATGTTATATTCTTATGCATAACTGATAATTGTAACTCTCGTCAGTCAGTACAAAATTTATACAAACATAACTCTTGTTAGCCTGTTTAACACTACATCAATTGAATAATAAAAAACCTTACTTATGGATATTGAAAATGAATCAGTAGAATTGAAATAGAATCAAAAGAATTAAAATTGAAGTTGTGAGATGTCTGTGAAAGGATTTCTAACTGCAAAAATATGCATCTCTTTTGCTTCATAATCTGCATAAAAGTAAAGTAAAAAAAGGAGCATTTTAAACGTTGTTGTCTCATCATTATTGATTATTCACTATGATTTTCCCATTCAACTATAGCCCAAAAAAAATTATTGGCAAAGAAATTAATGGTTGGAGTTTTGTCATAGTTTGGTAATGGTGATCAGCTTCTTGACATATTTGTCTTTTACATCTAAGGCTGAAGTCCTTGAATGATGAATGTGCTGTTAGTATAAAATTTGTTCATTGGGAGGTTAATCTGATTTAAAAAAAATAAAAATAAAAGTAAACCATAGGGAATTAAGTTTAATATATCTATTAGCATAAAGACGGTCAAAATAATCCTTTATATTTTGTCCACTATATTTTGTCCCTGCAATGACCGACCATTTTGGCTTCACCATGGCTTCTCTAAATGAAGATGGAAGCATATTTGCAAATCCATGCAAGGTTCCAATGATCTTGCAGATTGGGGAGGAGATGCTCAACGATTGGGTTGTTTCGAGTAACTGATGGCGACTGCTGTGATAGTTTGTGGCAAGGAAGTTCTATTTTTGGTTCAGTTCGAGGTAGGAGATGGGTCGAAGTGATGTCTGCTTTTGGCGAAGCAGATTGACTGGGTTGCGGGTTTGAAAGAGGAGTAAAGCAGTTGTTATGGAAGATGTTTGGTGGTTCTGTGATATGGTTGAGGCAGTTTCAGGTGATGTTGTGGAGTGGAGTGTAGTAGTTGGAGGTGCACAGCTTGTTGTATGAGAGTTTATGTTTTGAAGTGAAGTTGTTTTGGAGAAGGGGCAGAAGTGTCAGCATGGGTGGCAACACTGTATGCAGGCAGTGAGATGGTGAGATGGTGGTTCACCATCCCACTCGATTACTCCGATGAAGATTCCTTGGCCACTATCATGGTATTTGCCGGCGAAGTCGTTCAAGGTATTCTTTTATATTAAGCATGAATGTTGGAAATCCTTAATTTTTAAGTATGAGTATTGAAAATAGTTGGGAAGGAGAGCATACGTTGCCTTATTTGCTGTTCTTTCAAGGCGGGCCTGGATTTGAGAGTCCATGCCCGGTGGAAGCCAGTGGATGGATTAAAAAGGCTTCTGAAGATTACCGTCTTATTCTATTGGATCAGGTATGTACATTATGTTTGACTGTATGCATGTAGTTTTGTATTTATAGAAGAGAAAGGGCATGAATTTCAAATGTTAAGAGTAAGTTGAATTAAATTGTGATATAATCGTCATATTTGACTGTAAGTTGCCGCCTGGAAATTTCTGTGGGGAGCTGTATTAAAAAAGGGGAAGATTCACTTATAATTATTCAGTACACCATACTCAATATAGTCATAGTTCAAAGTTTGAACATGATCCATCAAATCAGGGTCTTTTAATTTTTGATTGCTGGATTCGGGTAAGTTTCCATAGGATCTATATGCAACTAGCTAGTCAAGTCAAGAATACTATGATACATGAGAAGTCCTAAAAATAATATAAAACATCGGGCAAAAATATTACCAACTCAAGAATTTGTACTCTTCTGAAAGAAACAAAGTATATCTTGGTGGGTTTGCATTTCAATTATAACCAAAAGTGTTTTAATCTGCCAAAATCACTAATTCAGTCTGATCTGATCAAACGTACTAAAATGTCCATGAAAGATGCTATTATGCTTGAGTTCAATCCAACAATAATGATTTTTATTTTCCAGGTCCATGATGCGAGAACTTCGTACAACAATAAATTAATGTTATATTTGTAGGTAAAAATAGTAATGAATGTTATATTTAATTAATCTTGATAAAAAGTAGCTAGATCTACACAGGTTAAGAGTGTTTTTGATCCATGCAAGAATGAAAATTATGAATCTGAAGATAAGGTGAGTATAGGAGTTAGTTCAGGATAGGAGGATGAGTCTTCTTCCATCAGCGAGGTAAAAGCTACTCTTTGTTATATTTTATGCCAATTGAATAAGAAATTGAGTTCATTTTTCATTTATAATGCTATGAATTAGAATTTATAGATTTGAGATATAATCTATCCAATACAAATCAAATATATTAAGCTAGTTAAATAAGAACGTACCACAATATACTTCTAATCCTAATATGCTGGTTGTTATTATTTGATAAATAATATCTGCCAAATCTACTCCTCCAAAAAAAATATTATATTTCAGCATAAAAGTACAAGTAAATGCTTATGAAATATAAGGGATTTATTTAGTTGTAGATGAGGTTTATAGCCTTTTGTCAAGACAAATCACCGAGTTTTATACTAATGATACTTACATTGTAATTTTGTACTCATGCTATTGCTATTACTGGCCTGGTTAAAGAATATTAAAATAGCAGCTATGAAAATATATTTTACCATGTTCAGGTCAACTCTTCACTTGCCGATCAGTTTGTTCTTGTTCCTGTTGGTGATAAATGTTATTGATTATTTAATTGCATTTAATATATTAGGAAAGATCCCTGGCATTCCTACTTCACAATGCCATTTTGATGCACATTTAATATCTTGAGTTATACAACTTCAGATGTTACAAAAGTTTAAAAGTCGATGTTTCCAAATAATTTGATAACAGGCGGCATTCCATCAGAGTTTGGCACATGCTTAAATTTAAAATCAGTGGACTTTAGCTTCAACAACTTGAACGGCCCGATTCCTTCTGAAATACGATCACTGCCGAAACTAACGGATCTGATAATGTGGGCGAATAACCTTGAAGGCGAAATTCTTGAAAATATATGCAAGGATACAATAGCCATTTCGAATATTGAGATGTTGATCCTTGGCTACAATAACTTATCGGGTACGATCCCTGAGTTGCTTGCATACTGCACAAATTTAATATGGGTGTCTTTATCAGGTAATAAGGTTAGTGGAAAAATCCCTGATGGAATCAGAAACTTAAAGAAACTTGCAATACTTCAGTTGGGAAACAATGTATTGTCTGGTAATATTCCTCCTGATATCGGGAACTGTAAGAGTTTGATATGGTTGGATTTGACTAACAACTCGCTATCGGGTCCAATACCGGGTTCCATTGCTGCATAAACGGGTTTAATTGCACCGGGTATGGTATCTGGAAAGCATTTTGCTTTCTTGAGAAATGAAGCTGGAAACATCTGTCCTGGAGCAGGAGTTCTGTTTGAATTCGAAGGTATCAGACCCGAAAGACTTGCAAATTTTCCAGTAGTGAAATCGTGTCCATCAACTAGAATATATATGGGTACGACTGTTTATACATTCGGTAGCAATGGGAGCATAATATACATGGATTTGTAGGTAAAAAGAAATATAGATTTGGTCTATGGAGGAGGAAGCATTGGACTTATGGGACTTATTTCCCAATATGTTTATGATGGTGGTAGTCATGTTATTGGGTACTATATTTCAGTCTTATCCCTCTTATCTGTTGATGTTTTTTCCTGCTTTTTTTTTATTTTTTATTTTTTATTTTCTTTATTTCTTGTTTCTGGTGTTGTAATTTCTTGATTTTGCAGAATGATACCCAGAACTCTGATGCCAAGAGAGGTGCATTTTTTTAAATCCCATTCAAGTCTTTTTCTTGGGACGCTCTCCAATCATTACATTATTCTTATGTTAATAATTTTTTTATATACGTACAAAATTTATTACAATTTACCTCTACTTCATTTTACTCATGTTTGTTTGTCTACAAACTATTGTTCAACATAGTGTAAATTTATTAGAGTAAATTTTGTGGTGTATATAACAATGCTTTATTTAGAAACAAAGTAAGAAAATTAAAAAGAAAATTTATGTTCAGATTACTTGGGAGACAGTAGGGGAGGTTAAAGCAGTTTCAGGAATGCACCAAAGAAAGGCTGAGATGGCTCGACAGGCTGATGCTTTCATTGCTCTACCCGGTATCTATTTTCCACTTTGAATAAAAAAGGACATTATTCTAGAAATATTCTAAATTCTAAATGTGCATAGCGTGAAACATAATTGTTATTTACTGAATGGGTACACATCATTAATTATTTTGTAGAAGATGGGTTGTTCTTTATTACAATTACGTCGACCACTATATACTCGTATATTGGACGGTGATCTAAGTATAGAAAGGGCCCTTGCACTATATCATTGATAAGTACAGTTTCATTTATTATGGAAATTATTCTCATTTTCTGTACTGTAGTAGCTCAAACTTTTTAATTCCACATCAATTTCAATTGATATTTCGAGAAATAATTATTTCTCAACTTCAGGTTTCTTCAATGAACTCATCAACCACTGCCACTGAAGCAGAAAGGGCTTTCGATTTTCAGGTTTCTTCAGGTTTGCTTCTGCCATTTTCAAGGACAAAAAAAATTTCAGTTATAAACACAAGTTGTTGCTTACTATATTTTATTAATGATGTCTCTTTTAACTTGATGTATTGTTTGAACATTGGTTATGCTTAACAATTTTCTCTAACTTTTGTTATTAAATTTTGTTAACATAGTTTGAATGTGAAACAAGTTAAATCTTTATAACGAGACGGTAAATTAGCTAAATTGTAGAGTAGGTATTTTTTTAGTCCTTCATGCACATTGTATCATGTTGCTTGGGGCTTTATACTCGGTAACTGAAGCTTCTCCTTGCCGCAACTGTTCCTTACCTGTACAGAAAGAAAGTTCAGTTTCCCTCAAAGTTAGTGTACCGAATTTTTGTTGGATAACCTGATTAATGAAATTAGTGTTCTCTTTTAATGCAGATCTGCAAAAATTTGAGCCGAAGCCTAAAAATTTGGATTTTCAAGATTCCATGAAGTTTTTAAGGTTTTTACTATACTATTTCTTAATGGTTGTACTAATTAAAGATCTGAATTAAGACTATATCACTTAATGATTGTACTAAAGATCTGAATTATGCTGCAAAAATGAATGTATGAACCATTATTTTGTATAGATTATTAACATTTTAATTGATATGTTTATTTTGGTATTATGTTATTCAGTTTGTATTTTCCATCAAATTTAATTTTGAATGATTATAATACTGCATCCAATAATTGTTTGTTACAATCAATAACAAATAATTAATGGTTTCTGAGAATGGCTTTTTTTGCATCAGGTATAAATAGCTGATGCAATAGAGGGATTAGTTTGCATCGGTTGTTATAAAAAACCGATGCAATAAAGGGATTAGTTTGCATCGGTTTTCAACAACAACCTATGCAACAAGTTCCTTTGTTGCATCGGTTTTCATTACAACCGATGCAACATGGGGGCTGTGTTCAAACAACCAACCATGATATTTTGCATCGGTTGTTAGTAACAACCGATGCAAAAAGGACCCTTTTGCATCGATTTTAGAACTGATGCAAAAGTGTTAAGCCTGTTGCATCAGTTGCATATGCATCGGTTGTTGAACTGACGCAAAAGGGGGGTAAACAACCGATGCAAATGGCATGTTCTGTAGTAGTGACTATTGTATTCGAGACTTCTGTTGTAACTTATTTAACTCTGTTATATATATATATATATATATATATATATATAGTAGCTTCATGAACTACTATCTTTTGCTTCCGCTGCATATTGTTACTCTGTTCCTGTGATTCTTGACAATTTATTTATTGTATATATTCAGTTTTGCCAAATTTAAATTAACAATTCGGTATTTTGAATTATTCAAGTCCGTCATGTGCGGATGCGAATAGTCCTAAATAACGGGTCGTTACATGTAGTTTGTACTTCGTAGAAATTATGGTGTAACATTTGCCTTGTTCCACTTTTGGATATTCACAATACCCAAACCACCCTTAAATTTGGGAAGGTTGATTTTATTAAAAGAAATAGGAATAGGTTTCCTAGAGAAACACTGGCCATTATAGAGAAAATGATTCATTTATTTGTTAAGCATTGCAATTAACATATAGGAAGGATGTAAGTCCTAGAGTAGTAACTAGTCATAGCAACATCCATAAAATTTATTATAATCAATCTTCCAACTTGAGATAAAAGGTGAGTAGGCTATCTATTTAATTTCAAGTGATAGCTTGATAAAAAGGAATGCATTGATTAGTTGAAATTCTTGATGTAATTAGAGGAATACTAAGATAAACAGCATCACTAGGCATTGGTTGAAGTTTGTATATGGCAATGATATTATCTATATCTATAACACTGAGACCAAGATAATAATATTTGACTTTTCTTAATTCATTTCTAATATAGTGAATTTGTGCAGAGTAATTTGATGTTCATAAATAGCTTTATTAATGGACTAGGAGTTAGGTTTTGTGAATATAACTATGTCATCAATAAACATATGGCATATGACTTGAAGGTTTCTACATTTAATATGATTTTTTATTCTCTTTTTTCCTGCCAGACAGCTGAGCGTATCGGTAAAGTATTCCATGGAAATAATAAACAACATGTTGACGGATCTCCTTACCTTATCCCATAGGCAATTTTGAAATATCTAGAACACTTGCCATTGTAAATGATAGAGAAATATGAAATGGAGATGCATGTTTATATCTAAGCTATTAAAGTTTTGGGAAATTTCATTTTGAGGAGGATAACAACTATATGTACTTGGCTTAAGGAGTCAAAAGCTTTTTGTATGTAAAGCTTGAGCATACATCAAGGGGATGCGTTAGAAGAGTGATATTCGTTAAGCAATTAATGGGTTAACAATATGTTGTCAGTTATGATACTGCCATATAGAAAGGCAACCTGGGTATTGGTAATGATTCTAGATAAAATATGCCTTATTCTAGGAGCGATAATTTTTGTAATGCATTTGTATAGAACATTACAACATGAAATAAGTTTGTAATGCATGATATTTGATGAATTATCTATTTTAGGGATCATGGCTTAGTTCTTAGAGTTGATGACCGTTAAGATAGCATTGACTTTAAAGAAGTGTACAATGGCTTTTATAAAGGAGGGGCTATAGTATTCCAACAAATTTTACGAAATGAGAATCTAAATGATCAGGCCCACTGGAGCTTGTTGAATTAAGGACATAAAATTTTTAATCTTTACAGGACTGATCCTAGAAATGAGAGAGGAGGAGTCTGTAGGTGTATTGAATGGAAGTTTAGTGTCTTTAATAGTAGGAAGGGAGATATCGAAGTGATTATTGTCATTGAAGAAAGGGGTGATGTGTAAAAGAAGAGCATTATGAATGTCTTTCTAGTTATTATGTACAACACCATCTTGATCAGTGATATAGCTTAAATTAGATTTTGAGTGTTTAATTTTTAGAGAGTTATGAAAGAAGGAGGTATTTCTATCACTATATAAATAAAACTCGTTACTAAGCTTCTGCCTTATCATTTGATTTTTAGTATGTAAGGAGTCTTGATGTTGTTTGTTAGTAGAATGTTCTTAATATGAAGGGTCCTTTATTAGGATTATCTCGCATGACTTTTTGACTTTGGTCTAGTTGTACTCTAAAAGCAGAGTAGAGCATGTTTCCATGTCCATAGGTCATAGAAGGCTAAGTCTTCAATTCCATTTTTACATTTTTTTAGTTTTCCCTGCATTAGATACATAGGGTTGCCATAGGCAGATTTGTTTCTCCTCTGCTAGAACATATTATGAAAATCATGGTGGTTAGTCCAAAGGTTAATTTTTTTTTAATAAGGATTGACTTTTCAATATGTTCCTTTCCCAAGAGATAATGATAGGGTTATGGTTACAGATACTAGGACAAGGAATGTTGGAGGTGATGGATGGCTAGGCAAAAAGAGCTTTAGAATTATACAAGCAATGGTCTAATTTGCAAAAAGTTTTAGGACCGCATTTATTTTTGTTATTCTAGGTATAAGAAACCCCATTTGATAGGTTTCAAAATGGGGAGATAGGGAAAGAGTTTGATCAAGAGGAGCAAGGTCTTTCATGGATAGAGGGAAGCCATAAAACTTATGGTTAGGGTTGTACATACAATTAAAATCTCTTAGCCAAATCTTGGAACAGTTATTAAAGTGTAAAGTAGGAGAAGGTCATACAAAGCATTTCTTTATAACATTCCAGAATTTTATGGTTTTGATTTAGAATATTTACTTAACTTTAAATAATTAAATAATTATTTTTCAAAGTTTAGTAACTTATATTCAAATATAGGGATTATTTAAATATTTGAATTGTGAATTAAATATTAATTACATGGATTAAATAGCCTTATTTAATCCTTTTTAGTTAAATAATAATTACGGTGAACTCATTTACAATGATAAATAGTTGGAATAAATAATAAGAAAATCAATTGTTAATAAGACGACTTGATTTTTATTGACTTACTTTTAAATGAATTTATAGGATTTTTTGTCCATAATTTTTAATTTGGAAAATATTTAAATTATCGTTTGATGGTTTTTGGCAAACGATGGTATTTTGATTTTACGCAAAATAAAATAATCAATGTAGATTATTATTGTTTAAGAATCGTGTCACGTTTCAATGCGCGGTCATATTTTTATTTCTGTCATTCGTGGTAGTACACAAACGGAATATTATGTAGTAGAGTACCACAAAATTCTTTTCAAATTTTTTTAATCAAATCAAAATTTAAAATTTTCAACCTAATTGAACGGTGATGTGATAGGTGGCTTGAGAATTTGGGTTTGCTTGAAAATTTTGTATAACTTGTTTTGAAGTAAGAAATTGATTTTTTGTTTTTAAATTAGAAAAATTCACATTTTATTCTTCCTCTTGCTTTTTCATTCTATATATTTCATGTAAACCAAATTATGACCTCCTCTTTATAAAATCACAATGAAATATTATGTCATTTGTTCTGTTGTACTTGTATGAAATTATGCTTCATATCCATGTGTTGTTTGATGAGTGTGACGTTATTTGGAAGAGCTTGAAAATTTGGTTGTGTGTAGTAGGGAAGCTAAGATTTGATTTATGTGAGTTATATGCGTAGTTAGGCATGGCCGAGTGTGGATTGGTGCTTATTGTGGGAAGGCAAGTCGAAGGCAATGTTTTGGTGGAATGCAACTCCACCAGGCGAATAGCATCGTGTGTACGACAGGTGGAAGAGACCCAGGTTGCGTTTTGACCGATGGCATCGAAGCGTGGGTGGTTATGTCGGTCGTGATGAACTTGCGAACGGTGTTGCGATGGAGTTGACGGTTATTTGATTCGTCGAGAGGTGATGGGGAAATTGGCGGTGGAAGTGATCGACACTGGGTGCATGTACATGTGCCTATATATATTTTCTAATTTGGGGAAGAAGATTTTTTAACTAATGATGGTAATTAGTGTTAATTAATGTAAATTAATTAATTTAATTTATTCAATTTTTTATAAAATGAGTATTTCACTCATACGAGGCGAGATTTAGATACGGTCTTTTGCACTCGACACCAAATATTGGCGAGCCACTATAATTTTATCATTATTTTTCATTCTATATATTTCATCTACACATTGGGGTTGGATCCGTTGAATTTGAAGCTAGTGAAATTTTTAGCTAAAATCAAATATTGTTAGATTTTAGATCAAACCTGAACGCGAAAGAGTCAATTGAAATTTTGGTGAGTTTACTCAACTTTGAATAAACTGTATGATATCTGTGTTGCTATAGATTATTGTCGAATGCCTGGATGAAGTTGATAGTTTTAATGAAGTATAAATTAATGATAAAATTATAGTGATTTAATTTAATTACGTTTACATAGTTAAATTAGTTATACTTTGTTTATGATATCTCTTAAGAAAAATAAAACATCGTTCTGCAATAATTATTGTAAATAGATAATTTTGGACATCTATCGAGTAGAATAAATCACTATTATGTACTTACAAAGTAAAAATTATTCCAAAAGATATCAAATGTATGACTTCTTTCATAAATTGTAAACAACACTTATTCTTTATTAAAAATCTTCATAAATACTTGAAAATATTCTTTAAACAACTTTCAAAGTGCAAAAAAGCGACCAAACGTTTATTTTGTAAAAATACAAGCATAAGTTCAACAACACAAAGGTTTAAAGAAATGATATTTCATAAGTGACGGTATAACGATAACCGCTATAACGATACTTACACAAATCAAATAGTAGGTCATAAATACTTCAACCAAACATCAATATAAGCAACATAACAACATAAGTAAGTCACATATAATGGTAGATTAATAATATAGGAAACCCCTTAGAGTCTCTCTACAAAAGTCCCCTACAAAATAATGGTTATTTATACAATCCGCTTTTCAAGCGGGAATTAAATTCCAAACAATCAAACAATAATAATGAACATATTATTATCAATAATTAGCAATCATTACCTACATATAATTTATTAGTTAATCCACATATTAATTAACTTAAAAAAATCATATTGTTTTATATTTATAAAAATATTATGAATGTGATTAATTATCTTGCGGGATAGTTACCGATTGTTTCAAATTTATAAAAAGATTATGAATTTTATTAATTTTCATTCGAGATAATAAATGAATGTTTCAAATTTATACAAAAGATTATGAATTTTATTAATTTTCTTCTAGGATAATTGATGTTGTTTAAAAATATATTAAAAAACTATAAATTTGATTAACCTTCTTGCAGGATAATTAATGTGGTTTCAAATTTATGAAAGAGTTATATCAATAATCTTTCGGGATGATTAACATTATTTTAAATTTATAAAAATATTTTAAATTGATTTATTATCTTCTGGGACAATAAATGTTGTTTTAAAAGTTATAAATAATAGTTTATAAATAAGAAAATCTTTAAAAGGGAATTTTTAAAATAAAGCTACTGTAAATTGTTTTGGTTTTCATAGCAAACGATGTTTTAATTACATTCATTTTTTTACCTTCTTTTTAATACACTTAGAAATATAAATTTGATCCTAAAAAAGAATATTTTTGAAGAGTGTTTTTAAAGTGTTTTACAAATATTTATTATGTGAAAATCAAGCACAAGTGTAAGTCAAATGTTTTAAGAGATTTAATTTTCGTATACGGTCATTTTGTTATTTCCGGTAGTTGATTTATTGACTACCGATCCTGCTATCTTTTTTACATTCGTCGATTCAAAATGAGTTTTTTGCTTACTTTGAGTGTTGATATTCTTTACTGGAAATGGCTAATACTAAAGCATGAGTAGACATCGGGCTATAAGCAGTTGTGCCCATTAAAGTATCTTCACATCTACTCTAGATTGTATTCAGTGGTATGCGTGTGGAGATGTGAAATACTCGAATACTCGGTAAGGTTGGCGGGGTCCGGCTTGTACATTTCCAAAAGAGTCACAATGTAAATAACCCTCTCAAGTATATTTTCTATAGGTATACTTTCAATAAGGAAGGTGCACTCTCATAGTCATTGTTGGAAAATTTTCCTTTCCTTATTTGGTTCAATCTTTGGATCATTTTCTTAATTACATCGAGATGTGCTTAGAGCTCTTCTCGATGTTTAATTATTTGTTTCCATTCTTTCAAGTCTGACTTGTTTCTGACTTGTTTCCATTCTTTAATCTACTAATGTTGTTCTTGTAAGTCAAATCTGTTTCATGTTTAGTGGTGTGGTCTCATAGAATTATTATATGTTCACTATATTTTTTGAGTTTTCTCAAGCTGGTTTTTCAAACTGATCTGGACGTTATTTTATTATAATGGTCGAGTCAGATTGAGTATTTTTCAAGCTTGTCGTTGGTGGGTCAAAAAGCTTATGGAGAGAGCTAGAAGTTCACATGTCGTAATCTTTTTATTTTCCATTGTATTATTATGTATACCCATCAGCAATTGTAAGATCAGGAAGTTATAACTGTCTAGGCATGAGGTTTGTTTTTAACACTGGTATACCATGTATTTTAGAGTGACAGCTTTTGTTGTCTTTGTTATATTATATGTTGTCCTTCCGTTGTGAGATTATATTTTCCCTGTTCTTTTTCTTTTTAACCTAACAATCTGCTTTTCTGACACTTGGATGCTCGGCATTTGAATACCGTTAAGTATTGAGTGCCAACTTTCGAGGGTCTAAAAGGTAGGTCCTTATAGTCTTGCTAGGGGATGTAGCATAAACCAAAGTAATTTAAAAGTTAGAGTAGGTTAGGATGTGTGTAACATGATAGTGGATGAATTGAGAATGGAGAGTGATATGGGTAATGATGAAACTGTTGGGGTTCCATAGAACCAGAATTCTCCCATATGAATTAATGTCAAGATTGTTAGAGAACTTCCAGTTTGGATTGATAAAAGTAGCAGTTTTGGTGGAAAGCTCTTTGTTAAGTTTAATTTCAAGAAATCCAATCATTTACGGATTATGATTATGTCTTAGATTTATTTCTTGCTTCCAAATAAGGAGATGTGCTCCCCTCACATTACAAGAAGCAATAGTGTCTAACTTTTACTTTTTAGTTTTTTTGGATTTCTAGTGTACTAAGCTTGGTGTCGATTTGATGGTAGTTTTGGGGTTTCAAGTGTTGAGAATGATGTGTCTTTGAAAATATCAGTAGTTTCATACTCAAAGCCATTAATATAATAAGATTCTGATGGGTAGGCCTTTTGCTTTTTCTTTGGTTTATTTTGCTTGTTTCTCTCATGTTAAGTAGGAGATGGTACATGAACAATGGAGATATAAGGAGATAGATCATTGGTGGAAATAGAATAGGTTGAAGAGATGAATGGAAGGTTGAGGATCCTGTAAGGTTAGAGGTGGAAGTTGATAGATTTAATACAATATTTCCATACTTAAGAAGATTTAAAAGATATTTTAGATAATTGCTCAAGTATATTGCCGCTTTTATATGCATTAAAGAGGGCAATGGATTAGCTACATAGGAGGAAGAAATATTTGAAAAAGAGTGAAGTAATGTATTAATTCCCTAATTAGATGATTAAAGAAGGAATCTTATCAGACGCATACAAATTGTGGAAACTGGAAAAATAAAATGGTAAATGTTTCCCATATGATTTGTAAAATTAATTAGATATTGATTTATGACCATAAACCAATTACTTCAACCTTAAGTAATAATCCCTATATAAAGGTAGGGATTAAGATGGATAAAAGTATCAGAAACGAATTATCTTCTCTTTTAAACTTATTCATATTCATCTTAGTTTCCATTATCAATATTGTAATTCTTCTCTTTGAAAGTAATAAAATCTCCTCTTCCTAAGTGGATGTGTACTATCTTACGATAGTGGAACCACTATAAATCTATGTGTAAACTCTCTATTTACTTTCTTTTGTGATTTGTTGTTTTGCTGTTTTATTCTCAAGTTCAGTTTGTTATTCACACTACAACATGATCTTATTATATCTGCATGTATTAATGTTGATTTGTAATCATTTATGTAAATTCAGCCCTATGTTTGGTACCGGAGCTTTGAAGGTTGTTGTTGAAGCCTAGGGCTAGAAGATGTTCGATAAAATGGCAGGACCTGAAAATGAGGTGGTTAGACCTACCTAGGAATATGAACCCTACATTACGGGTTCATATGCAGCATCAGGTTTGCAGTTGGATATAGAGAAGTGGAAGGGTGATGATGATTTTGAGAAGTGGCAGTGGAAGATGAAAGCGGTGTTGAGAAGAAATCGTGTTCATCAGGTTGTATTTGACATAGAATCGTTGCCAGCAGATATCTCAGAATTGGAAAGAAAGGAGATGGAAGAATGAGCCTTTACTACTCTCCAATTGGCCATGGGTGAGAATGTCATTGCAGAGATTATTGGTGAAACTACTGCTATAGGCATATGGAAGAAATTGGAGGATCTCCACATGAAGAAGTCACTCATGAATATGTCAATTCTATTAAAGACTTTTTTCACCTATAAGATGCAGGAAGGTACGTCATTAAAAGCACATCTAAACTTCTTCGATGTTTTCATGATGAAGATGAAAGCTATTGATTTGAATATGGAGGAGGAGCAAAAGGCTATGGTGGTATTGTGTTCTCTTCCTAAGCGATACACGGTTTTCACTAACAGCTTGATTTTTCGTAAAAGCATGTTGTCATTAGAAGATGTGAAGATGGGACTTCTAAATGAAGAAATGAGGGATCAGATGAAGAATATGAGCGAAAGTGGAGATGCTAGTAGTAGTTAGGGGCTTTTTGTGGAGAGAGGAAGAAAGGCGAAGAAGAAGAATAATTTTAGAGGGCGTTCCAAGTCAAGGAAGCCTGGAAGTAGTTGGAGAGGTAAGACTAGAGACAACAAGTGTCATCGTTGTAAGAAACATGGCCATTGGAAAAAAGATTGTCCAGATTTGAGGAAGAGAAATGAAGCGGATGGTTCTGAATCTATTGCGGTGAAGAAGGTTGTTTTTAATGATGTGTTGACTACATCTATTTCCGATGTATCAAACCATTGGGTGCTAGATTCAGGGACATCTTTTCATATGATGCCTAGGAAGGAGGATTTCCGTTCTTATGAAGACAAGGAGAGAAGTGCCATATTAATGGGGAATGATGCTACTTGCAAGTAATTGGGAGAAGGATTAGCGCATATTCGCAAGCATGATGGTGTGGTGCGCACTATCACTGAAATCCGCTATATTCCAAGTTTAAGAAAATCTCTTCTATCCTTAGGCCAGTTAGCATCTTTAGGGCGTAAATTATAATAAAGTCAGATGGCTTGAAGGTGACATGTGGTGCTCTTGTGTTGATGAAAGGAATGATGGTCTGGAATCTTTATCTGCTGAAAGGATCTACAGTTCTTGGAGAAACGTGTGTTGGAATTGATAGCTTATGAGCTTTGGATGCCACCATAAGATTAGGTCATGTTTCAGAGAAGTGTCTGGAGCTGCTTCGAAGAAGGAAGATGATCAAGGGTGAAAGCTTCAACCATTGGGAATTTTGCCAAGAGTGTGTGTTAGGGAAGCAAACAAAAGTTTTTTGGGTGTTGGTAGACATGAGTCCAAAGGAGTACTAGAGTTTGTCCATACGGATGTTTGGAAACCAGTAGCTACAGCATCTATTAGAGGAGCAAAGTATTTTATCTCTTTTATTGATGACTACACTCGGAAGGTTTGGGTGTATATGATGAAAGACAAGTCAGAGTCATTTTGAAAAGTTTAAAATTTGAAAAGCACTGGTAGAGAATGAAGTAGGAAGTAAGTTGAAGGTGCTAAGATCCGACAATGACGGTGAGTTTGTTTCTAAGGAGTTTATAAATTTTTGTTGACAACATGGAATTAGGAGACAATTTACTGCACCCGTTGATCCACAATCAAATGAAGTTGCTGAAAAGATGAAAAGAACTCTACTGGAGAATCCCCGTTGCTTGAGATTGATGGCAGGCTTTTCTAGAGGCTTTTAGGCTGAAGCTTTATCAACTGCAGCATATATTAGCAATCGAATTCCACGCTCAGCTATTGATGGGAGGAATCCTGAGAAAAGGTGGAAAGGTACATCTATACATGTCAGTTATTTTCGTTTATTTGGCAGCCCCGTGTATGTTCACCATACAGGAAATGACAAGTTGGAAGCTAGAGCCTATCAAGACATATTTTTGGACTATACAGAAGGTATCAAAGGGTGACGCATTTGGAACCCTATAGATAGGAAGATAGTGCACTAGACACATGTCACATTTGATGAGTCTGCTAGGTTCAAGCCCAGAGAGAATCCACCTTGTTCAGTAGATTCAGAAGCTGAAAAGCCTAAGGAGATGGAAACTATTCCCACATATCAGCCTAGTAATAGAGTCAGAGATGTCAAAGAAGATAGAGTAATTGCAGTTGTTGATACATCACATAAAGGTCCACAGAATTTCTCTATCAATGATAGTGATGGTTGTGAAGGTAGAGATGATTCAGCTTAAGGTGGAGTTGACAGGAGTTTAGGCGAAGTTACACCTATTCGGGCTAGCTCTAGAATTAGAAGGCCACCAAATAAGCATGGAGACTGGAGTTATGCAAAACCTTAGCCTTAATGATCAATATGGTTATGCACTACATATAGTGCAAGATGAGACTTTCGACCTTGAAGAAGCTATGAATTCGAGTGCTAACTCGAAATGGATGCATGCTATGGAAGAGAAGATGGATTTGCTGAAGAAGAATCTGACTTGGAAATTGGTATCACCTACTGAAGAAAGCTGAGCCATAGGATGCAAGTGGTTACATAAGGTGAAGCACGATGAAATATACAAGGCTAGACTTGTTGCAAAGGGAATGTCACAAAGGAAGGGGATGGAGTATGATGAGGTGTTTGCTCTGGTTGTAAGACATACTTCTATCCGAGTATTGCTATAGTTGCAACTCATGACATGGAGTTAGAACAATTACACATAAAGACCACCTTTTTGCATGGAGACTTAGAGGAGACCATCTATATGAAGCAGCCAGAAGGATTTATAGTGGATGGGAAGAAGAAATGGGTTTGCAAGCTGAAGAAGTCTTCATATGGTTTAAACCAGTCGCCTAGGCAATGGTATAAGAGGTTTGATTCTTTTATGCTTACTGTTGGTTTCGATAGAAGCGTTAAAGACATTCGCGTTTATTTTAAACATATGGATAATGGTAATTAGATATATTTACTCTTATATACGGACGATATGCTAATCGCCTCCAAGGACAAAGCTGAAATTTATAGGTCAAAATTAAAGCTAAAAGCAAAATTCTAGATGAAAGACCTTGGAGAAGCAAAGAAGATTTTAGGAATGGAAATCCTGAGAGAAAGAAAGCTGAAGATGTTAAGATTGACATAGAAAGAATATATCCAGATAGTGCTTACTTGGTTCAGCATGGAGAATGCAAAGGAAATTAATACTCCTACGCCTTTCAGCTTTCAGAAAAGAACTTTCTGATTCCTAACAAAGACAAAGCATATATAGAGAAGCTACCTTATGCTAGTGCAGTTGGAAGCTTGATGTATGCTATGGTCTGCACGAGACCGGATATTGCACAAGCAATTGGTTTGGTTAGTCGCTACATGGCTAATTTAAGAAGAATGCAATGGGAAGCAGTAAACTACATTTTGAGGTATCTTAGAGGAACAACAAATTATGGGCTTGTTTCTGATGGCAGGGAGAAAGATTTTAGCTTGGTCGGATATTATGATTCTGATTATGTCGGAGACACAGATCGAAGAAAGTCAAACTCAGGTTACGTCTTTACACTTGGAAAGACAGCTATCAGTTGGAGAGTGAGGTTGCAGATATAATTGAGTTGATAGCCGCTGTTTGAGCAGCTAAAGAGGCATTTTACTTGAAGCAGCTGATGTGTGATTTAGGCTTTGTCCAAGAGAGTATAGTAGTAAATTGCGATAGTCAAAGCATAATACATCTGGCCGAAAATCTGGCGTTTAGTTCGGGAACAAAGCATACCGAGGTAAGAGACTCTTTCCTTGTCTCTATGAATGAAGAAAAGCACGTGCATCTTCATAAAATTCACACTGAGGAGAATGCAGCAGACATGTTCACTAAGTCCTTACCTGTTGTAAAGTTTGAGCATTGCTCGAACTTAAATCGCTTACTAAAGTGCTAGGTGCCACTTGGCGGCATAAGAGGAAGAGTGAGTTAGTATACAAAGATGTTTGTTTTAGAGATTGATGGGTCCTACATGAAGGTAGTACCACCAAAAGAACAACAGTGATTTCTGACGGCTGGAAGCCGTCTGCGGCCGTCTGAAATCGTACGTAAGGCCGTCGGAATACGAATCTCATTTAGTAACGCTTTTCGACGTCATCGACGGCCTTTTTCCCACGACGACCAATGGTAATTTGGAATGGTTTTCGACGGCCATGTTGGACACATGGAGAATCAGAATAACCAAACTGCCACCTAAACCTGTCGGAAGTGGTCAAAATCTGCTGTAGAGAGCCATCGGTAACCGTTGGAATATGATAACCAATATGGCATCGGAAATTTGTAGCTGATGGCTCCAGCTCGAAGCCACTATATCAAAAAGAAACAAACATTTAATAAACCAAGACTAATATATAATAGATCATGTAGAAAAATATTGTTAATACTGAAATAAATTTAATACTTACGATCCATCAGCTTTGCCTGCAATCAGACCACATGAAGAGCTGCCTCATATGATGGGCCACTGCCATCACCAGCTGGAGGCGCACCAGTCCCTCTCTAAGTAGAGAGGAAGATCCTGTATGGACAGAGCTACGTCAATGAAAAAAGACGTATGTATATAGTACCTATTACAGACATCTCATATATGTGAAATATATCATTTAATTATGTGAAACATACATTATGGCAGAACATAAAAGGATTATGTGAAACAGATTATGACTAAATATATCATTCGTAGATTACCTCATTTTTAAGGAGAAAATGTAACATAAATAAACACAAAAATTACCTTCTCTCGAACTATAGATTATTGATTAGTCCTCGTCGTTTTTTGATTCAATCCTTCATCGACCACACAATTTGTCATGTCGTAAACATAATTTGAAAACCAAGTAGCGAAATCTTTACCGGTATCGTCATTTGGATGTTGTGATTCGTAAACACCACAATTATAGAAGAAATATTGCATTATAATTAACACACACGTGTGCATATGTGTATACGCATATGTAGATGATATAATGCATTAAGAAGAATATATGTATATTACCTAACAAATGGTGCAACTTCGGCCCAATTGAGAAGAATATATGTATGTACTAAATGGTTATCTCTATTGTCCAACCATAATTCCACACATTTACTAGAAGGTCGTCAATGTTTTTTAAAAATAGATAAAGTCGCTTGACAATCATCTTGATCAATGCCTTCATCATTACGTGTAGCACTTTCAAACGATAAGTTCACATGATCGCTAAAATAATGAGAGAGAGAAATGAAGCATATTCTTCGATATATGATTTGCAAATCGAACTTTCAACTCGTGCTTTCTATCTCACTTTTTTCTTTAGATGATTCAAGTACCTATTAAGAATTATTCCAAATTAAAATTTATTTATACATGTAATTAAACTAATATTCAACGTACCAAAACATTAATACGTCTCAAATGGATACATCCATCCATATTGCACAGGCCCTCAAAGATGTGCTTCAGATGGAAGATGAATAGATAAATGCTCCATTACATTAAATAAACCTGGAGGAAATATTTTCTCTAATTTGCAGAGCAGTATAGGGATTTCTTCCTTAAGTTTACGTCGACGATCAACTTTTAACATAGTGGAATAAAGCTCCTTATAAAACAAACTAAGTTTTGTTACAACCGTTCAAACTTTTATGGGCAGCAGATCTTTAAAAGCAACGGGTAACAAATCTTCCATCATAATACGAAATTATAGCTTTTCATCCCACTAAGTCTGTTGTTCTTATAGTCGACGCATCTACGAATATTGGAAGAAATACCGCCAGGAAATCTTAACCCTTCCGCCCATTTTAAAAGTATTTTAACTTGGTTATTGTATGGCTCATAGCATGCTTTTGGTTTTTTTGTGTCATTTGGCTTGATAGGAAGCTCAGGGCGATTTCATATTGCTTCTATATCGCGTGTTAATTTCAAATCGTCCTTCATCTTCCCCTTAACATTCAAAATTGTATTACAAACGTTGTCACTTTTTCTCGTTATGCATCATATCATATTGTGATGAAGTACTATATTTTTCCAATAAGGTGTCTCCCAAAATATATTTTATTTGCACCAATTATGAATCGTTGATTTACCTTGAATTTCAATTTGTTCTCCGATTTCATGCATCTTTGGAAAATCCTTTACAATTTCATACATATCTTCGATTGACCAAACCTTTGGTGGTTGCAAGGGCTCGTGTTTATTAGCTATAAAGTTTTTTGTCTCTTTTAAAAGGATGGTTAATATGGAGAAAACAACGATGACAATCAAATCACGAAAATTTTCTTCCATGCGGTAAAGAAAATGCTCGTGTTTCCTCCATGTAATAAGGACAAGCTAAACGATCTATCGTTCTTCAACATGTAAACATTGCATATGCAGAAAAATCACTAATAGTTCACAACAAAGAACCAAACATATGAAAATTATTTTTCTTTTTGAGATGTCATATGTTTCAACTCCTTTCTACCATAGTGTTTTCAACTCTTCAATCAACGGCTGTAAATAAACATCGATTCCTTGTGTCGGATCATCAGGGTCGGGGACGACAATTGTGAGAAACATATATAGAGTTTTCATATACATACATGAAGGTAAGTTATAAGGTGTAACGATTATATGCCAAGATGAATATTTAGAACCAAATTGAGAAAATGGTGAAAATCCATCCATACATAATCCAAGTCTAACATTACATCTCTACGCTACAAAATAGGATATCTCCGATCAAAATGCTTTCTTGCGTCCTCATCAGCTGGGTGTGTTAACATGCCTTCTTCCTGTGTTCTAACACTGTGTCATCTCACATGGTGCGCGGTTACAGAAGATGCATATAACCTTTAAGCCTAGGACTAATAGGTAAATAACGCATACATTTGAAGCCTAGTACTTCCCATCAGAATCACAGTAACGTAATTAAATCTCGTAAACCATTTCATTTTAAATGATTCAACAAAATTTCGGCAGCACTTCCCTTTTGTTTCCCGAGTCGTACGCAATTGCGTTTAGTGTTCAGAAGCCAGTGAATCGTTTGCTTTGAATTAATCATTACTTCAAGAAGCTAAGGTAGTGTTTGGTTTAAAAAAGAATTTTATGTTTTCGGTTTTTAATAAGTATGTTAAATATGAGAAGAATGGAGGGACGATGAAGGGAATGAAAGAAAGACGAATGGGAGGACGAAGGGGATAAAGGGACGATGGAAGAATGGATTGTTTCACATGCTTGTGTTATTTTCCAAAACACAGAAAACAAAAAGTGTTTTTTATATTTTGTATGTTAATTTCATGTTTTAAATTTGTCATTTTCGGCAATATACATGCATTACGTGCAATTTTATATGAACAAAAACCCAAAACTAAAAACAACAAACCAAACACTACCGTATAATTCAGCAAATTCATGAATATTTGTGACTTACTTCCTCATATTCAGTAATAGATTTTTTATCATTTGATCCCTTTTTTCCTCCTTTGAATATACGAAGCTTTAACGTGCATTTCTTTAGTACAGTTCAATTTTCTGGCTAAAGTGGCTTCTGATATTTTTTTTCCTCCTTCCATTGTGGCTGCAGGTACTTTTCTATGTTGATCATGCTCAAATTTAAAGAATATTATGTTCTATGGTTGCAAAGATAGATTTAAAATTTGAAAATATATTGTGATCTATGCTCAATTTTTAGAATTATAAATTTCTGATATATATGTTACAGAGCTTGAATAGAAACTAGAGTTGGGAAGTACTGAGGTTGGAGATGAATTATTTTGAAAGGTTAATTTAAATTTTCTCATTGGACATTTAGTAATTATAAGTATGTTAGAACATGTATAATCTAAATACGATGGTCTTTATATTAATCTTCTTATTGGACATATAGCTAGTCTTCTCATAGGACATTTAGTTAGTGTCTTTTATCCAAATTTGTGACCAATCCATATTGGAATGAGTTAGAACAATCGAATAGAAAAAATATGAAGCAAGAATCTAAAGCGATAATTGCCAAACTTGAATATCGAGTAAGAATGATAGATGGAGCCATGAGCATATCAAAGGCTCCTAAAATAGCTAATATACGAAGTAACTAAAATGCCAAAATCCAAGGTCCAAGATCCATGCTAAGTTATGGTCCGTACCGATCCATGATCAGGGATCTGTACTGATCCCTTCTTCTCGCCCAATGCAACTGTGGACTTCATGATGCATGATGTTAAGGCCTTTATCGACTCGGAGCTGAAACGTCGTCCCAACTTCATAACCTCCTTCCACTTTGCAATGACCCAAGATGTTCACTCAAGTCCAAGCTTCTAGCACTGCAATTGAAGTGACAAACACGAGTCGACTCCAAGAATCAAAGAAGGCCTTATGACCTATTGTAGGGATCGGTACCGATCCTCGACCATGGAACGGTACCAATAAGTGAAATATATCATAGTTTAAGAATATATGGTATAACTTATACCAATAGTTACAAAATGCGGGTTGTATTTTTTTGGGCCAACCCGCAGCCCGTTACAACTATTTTCTTTGTTCTGCCTGCATATAAAGGTTTGTACAATATCATCATCTCGTGTAATCAAAAACTAAGGAAAAAGCAAATATAATAAATACAATATTTTCTTCAATTCTTTCATGGTATCAGAGCTTCAGAAAATTGCTTGACAGCAAATTAGTCAAGACAATTGCTCTCATCAAAAAAATATCATCATTTGAGAGTGTTGTACACAGTTAAACAATTATGTATAGTTTTCATCATTTGAATCAAGTGTCATGCTAAGAAGAAGGTGTTTCAGAGAATCCTTATCATTAAGCACCCCCTCGGCTGCATTTGACCCATAAGAATTATCAAGATTCTTATAATCTTACCTCATGTTCCATGCCAAGAAGCAGGTGTCAGAGAATGTTCATCACGCACCTGATTCTGGCTGCACTTCTTGATTCTTTCAGACTCTTTTCTATCTGCTTATCAATCCTTTTCAAATCCTTGTCTCTAAATTGACTGAAGAAAACAGTAATATTGCTACATCATCCAGTTCTATTTCAAGAACTACTCAAGATCAATCAAACATCACTCAAGACCTGATCAAATCCATCATCAAGCCTCAGAGCCAGGTCATCACCATTCAGTTAGATGAATCTAACTATTTGCTATGGAAATTTCAAATTGAAACAGCCATAAGAGGATATGGCTTGCAAGAATATGCTCATGGTACATTAATTAACCTACCAAGATTCACTGTAGGCAATGAAGAAACATTAGTCAGCAATAAAGATTACATTACTCATGAAAGACAGGATAGCATGATCAGTTCTTGGCTACTATCATCTATAGGTGCAAATTTACAGCCACAATTAGTTGGATGCAAGACTGCCCATGAAATTTGGCTTACAATTGAACAGATATTCAGTTCTCAATCTGCAGCAAGAATAATGCAATACAAAAGACAGCTACAAAACTTAAGAAAGGATAATGCAAGTATGAGAGATTATATGTCCAAGGCTAAAACTATATGTGATCAATTGGCTTGTGCTGGGCATAAGGTGACAGACACTGAACAGATACTGTGTATATTAAGTGGCCTGGATGAGGAGTATAAAGCTGTAGCAGGCATAATATCATCTAGTGAAACACTGCCATCACTTCTGATGCAGCGCACCATGATAAGTCGGCACCACCTTAAGTCGTAAGTTGTATGTCGCATATGTCGCTTAAACACCATGATAAGTCGCAACCATCTTAAGTCGTAAGTCATATGCCGCATTTCTATAAGCGTTCACTTATGCCGCTTTTCTCTTAAGTCGTTCCCTTAAGTCGCATGTGTTGAGATGCTGATTCCTTATGTCACTTAAGTCGTTCCTGAAGCTGTGCTATCTTCTTGAGTCGCATATGTTAAGTCGCTGATTCGTATGTCGCTTAAGACGTTCCTGAAGCTGTGTTGTATTGTTAAGTCGTGTGATATCGTAACTCTTATGTCGTTAGGTCGTGTGTTGTATTGTTAAGTCGTGTGATGTTGTAACTCGTATGTCGTTAGGTCGTGTGTTGTATTGTTAAGTCGTGTGATGTTGTAACTCATATTTCGTTAGGTCATGTGTTGTGTTGTTAAGTCGCATGTGTGTGTTGTATGTTGAGTCGCATGTATGTGTTGTAATTTCCTATAAATAGGGGTGTGTTTTCATTTGTAAAGGGAGTTGATTTTGAAATAAAATTGTGTGTGAGCTTTGGCCACCATTGTTGGAAGTTGAGTGTGATCTCCTTCTTCTTTCCATCTTCGGGTTATTCGTGAGCGAATCAACAAATTTGAAGCCAATTCTCGGTATCACTTGCGAGTGATCAACGATCGAATTGTAAATCTTTCAACATGGCATCTTACGAGATCAACGGGTTGGAGATAGCTAGACCCCGGCATCATCACGATCAACGGAATTAAGCATTAATCATTCTATCGGTTTATTTGACACGTAATCATCATTTCGTGAGGAAGATCCTGGATAGGTTGTGAAAGTTTGGTATCTAAACTGTTCGAGCCTAGTCAAAGCTGCATCAATTGGTATCAAAGCCAAATCAGAGACGGAAACGAGATTGTTTAATGATCATGCCTCCGAGACGTGCTAATCGCTATCATAATGTTGAAAATTTGTATAGAAGACAAGTAGCTGAGCAGTTGGAGCAGCGTATCAATGAAAAGTTCAATGAGGGTATTGAAAAGTTGGAGAAATTGATGAACGACATGAATCAAAATCAAAGGAGAACGTCACCAGTTTCGAACCAGGGTGGAAACAGGGTTTCACCATCGGTTTCAGAAGAAAGGAGGATGTCACCCCAGTCTTATCGAGATAGGAGAGAATCATCAGTTTCAATGATGCGAGACCACCATGGGTACTGAAATGTAAAGGGAAGAACTCAACGTGGGTTCGAAAATGAACCATATCGTGATGCTGAAAGACAGAGTAGAAGGGATATGTGTGGTCGTAGGGACGTAGATGGTCAGGATCGATATCGAAATACATATGATGTTGAGGAAGATGGTGATGGAGGTAGTATTCATTATCGAAATCGAGGCCAAGTACGAAATCAATATCTAGATTCATAAAATGATCGTAAATGGGAGTCAGGTATGAGAATGGAAATTCCAGAATTCAAAGGTGGTATGCAAGTAGAAGAATTTCTTGATTGGTTGTCGAATATTGAAGAAATTTTTAAATTTAAGGAGGTGCCTGAGAATCACAGAGTTCAATTAATTGCTACAAAACTAAGGGGAAGAGCTATGGCTTGGTGGCAACAAACTAAACTAACTCGGGAGAGAATGGGAAAATCAAAAGTTGTCACTTGGGAGAAGATGAGAAAGATGATGAAAGCGACTTTCTTGCCATATAATTATCAATCTCTTATGTATCAACGTTTGTAGAATTTGAGACAAGGGACGAAGACAGTGAATGACTATGCAGATGAATTCTATCAATTGATTGCAAGAAATGATATTATGGAAACTAAGGAATAGCTAACGGCTAGATATGTTGGAGGGTTACGAATGCAAATTCAAGACATGGTTAATATATTTAATCCAATGTCTGTTGCTGAAGCACATCAGAAAGCTCTAGCTTGGGAGAAACAAGGAAGACGAGAAAGTGGTGTGTTTACAGGTTCTAACAACCAGAATAAGGGTGCTAGTAGCAGTGCTAATGTTTCCAAGGCAGTCAATAAACCAATTGTCAATGAAGCCGCTAAAGCAAAGGTCAACAACAGTATCAAGTGCTATAATTGTCAGGAGTTTGGCCATAAAAGCAATGAATGTACAAAGCCAAAGAAGAGAGCATTAGTTGCAGAGGAATGTGAGTATGAGGATGTGGAAGCTGACATTGACTATTCTCAACCATCGAAGTTTGATGAAGATGAAGAAGTTGTGTCAGGAGACGAAGGGTGTAACTTGATGATAAGGAGTCTTGTTTAGTGCCAAAGCATGAGAATGATTCTAGTTGGCTGAGAAGCAATATCTTTCAGTCTACATGTACTATCTTGGGAAAGGTTTGCCGATTTGTTATTGATGCGGGAAGCTGCGGTAACATTATTTCTGAAGAAGCCGTCAAAAAGTTAGGGTTGAAGACTAAAAACACCCTAGACCTTATAAATTGGAATGGCTAAAGAAAGGTGGAGAAGTGACAGTGGGAAGACGAGCATTTGTTACATTTTCTATTGGGAATAAGTACAAAGATGATATATGGTGTGATGTTGTCAATATGGATGTGTGTCATCTACTATTGGGAAGACCATGGCAATATGATAGAGTTGTACAACATAATGGTCGCACCAACAGCTACAGTTTCATGTTCGAAGGTACCCAAGTTACCTTAGTTCCTAAGAAGCGTGAACAAAGTGAAAGCAAGTCAGAGAAGAAAGTGGAATCAACTAGTCTATTATCTACGAGAGAATTTATTAAAGAAGTGGAAGATAGTGCTGAATTGTTTATGTTGATTGGGTATGAAACAAGTGAAGATCTTGAAATTTCTACGGAGGTTAGACCGGTGTTAAATGAATTTGAAGATGTCTTTCCTGCGGAATTACCCAAGGAATTACCGCCACTGAGAGATATACAACATCAAATTGATCTAGTGCCAGGTGCTGTTTTACCGCATAGGCCGCATTATCATATGAGTCCAAAAGAGCATGAAGAGTTGAGAAGACAGGTTGAGGAGTTGCTTTAGCAAGGGCGTGTTCGAGAGAGTCTCAGTCCTTGTGCTGTACCAACTCTGTTGGTACCGAAGAAAGATGGTTCATGGAGAATGTGCACAGACAGCAGGGCACTCAACAAAATAACTGTCAGATACAGATTTCCTATGCCAAGACTTGATGATCTATTGGATCAACTCAGTGGGTCTGTAATCTTTTCTAAGATCGACCTTAAGAGTGGTTATCATCAGATTCGCATAAGACCAGGTGATGAATGGAAGACAACATTCAAGACTCGGGAAGGATTATATGAATGGCTGGTCATGCCATTTGGTCTATCTAATGCACCAAGCACATTTATGAGGGTGATGAATCAAATTTTCAGACCTTACATCGGGAAGTTTGTTGTAGTCTACTTTGATGATATCTTGATATATAGTGCTAGCACAAAGGAGCACATTCAACACTTGCAAAAGGTGTTAACTATTCTTCGTCAAGAACAGTTCTATGCAGCGATGAAGAAATGTGTGTTCATCACGCCAAGTGTTTTATTTCTGGGTTATGTCGTGTCCAAGGAAGGGATAAAGGTGGACCAGAGTAAAGTAGCCGCAATCAGAAATTGGCCACAGCCCAAAACTATAACAGAAATCAGAAGTTTCCATGGGTTAACTTCATTTTATCGAATATTTATATCGCACTTTAGTAGTGTAATGGCTCCTATTACTGATTGTATGAAAGGAAAGCAGTTTTCATGGACGAAAGAGGCAGGATCTGCTTTTGAACAAATCAAGGAACTTTTAACCACAGCACCGATTCTAGTGTTGCTAGATTTTTAGTTACTATTTGAGCTACATACAGATGCGTCCAAAGTTGGAATCGGAGGAGTGTTGTGTCAGAAGGGACGTCCAATTGCCTATTTCAGTGAAAAACTTGCTGGAGCAAAAATGAGTTACAGTACTATGATGTGGAGTTTTATGCTATTGTGCAGGCCATGAAGCATTGGAGACATTACTTGTTCCACAAAGAATTTGTTTTGTATACAGATCATGAATCATTAAAACATATACAAGGGCATAATAAAATTGTAGCTAGGCACGCATCGTGGATAGCTTATTTGCAGCAATTTACATTCGTCATAAAACACAAGTCTGGAGTAACTAATCGCGTCACCGATGCATTGATTCGGAGGAATAATTTACTAACAACCATGCGAAACAGAGGTGACGGGTTTTGACTTACTTCCAAATCTTCTTACTTCATATTCATATTTTTTTGAAATCCTAGACAATGTCAAGCAGGGAAACATGGATGGATATATGCTGGTTGAAAGTTTTCTATTCAAAGGAAATCAGTTGTGTATTCCAGATTGCAGTCTACGAATGAAAATCATCAAAGAATTACATGAAGAAGGACACGTGGGCCGCGACCGTACTATGCAGTTGATCTCAAAGTCTTATTTTTGGCCGTCAATGAGGAAGGAAGTTGAAAAGTTCATTCAAAGGTGCCATGTTTGTCAAGTTTCAAAGGGAACCGCAACAAATGCAGGTTTATATATGTCGTTGCCTATACCTACTAAACCATGGGTGGATGTTAGCATGGACTTTGTATTGGTCTTGCCGAGGACGCAACGTGGCAATGATTCTATCTACGTGGTGGTTGATCGGTTTTCAAAAATGGTACATTTTATCGAATGCAAGAAGACTGCAGATGCAGTTAATGTCGCACAGTTATACTTCAAAGAGGTCTATCGTCTTTACGGGTCGCCTAAATCTATTGTATCGGATAGAGACACTCGTTTTCTGAGTCATTTTTGGGTGAGTCTATGGAGAATGGTCGGGATAAAGCTGAAATTTAGTAGTGTTTATCATCCACAGACGGATGGACAGACAGAAGTTGTGAATAGATCCCTAGGTAATCTGTTGAGATGCCTCGTGAATGACAATTTGAAGAGTTGGGATTCCAAGCCGTGTCAAGCTGAGTTTTCACACAACCATGCAGTTAATCGTAGCACTGGGTGCAGTCCATTCCAGATCGTTTACTCAACAATCCCTAAGGGGCCATTAGATTTATCTATAGTACCAAAGCAGAAAGGAGTGATCAAACGAGCTAGTGATTTTGTGAATGAATTGCAAGAGTGCCACAAAGTTGTGCAGGAACGATTGCTTAAGGCGAATGAGAAATATAAGCAATCCGCAGATATTAAACGACGAAATATTGAGTTCAAAGAAGGAGATTTTGTATATGCAGTACTGACTAAGGATCGATTTCCTATTGGTACTTACAACAAACTAGCCGCTAGAAAGATTGGCCCTTTGGAAATCATAAAGAAGATTAATGAGAATGCTTATCAGTTAAGATTGCCGGATCATATCCATACTGCTGACGTTTTCAACGTCAAACACTTGATTCCATATCATGAGAATAAGTATGTCGAAGAAGAGGAAAGTGTAAATTCGGGGTCGAAATCTTTTCAACCAGGGGAGGATGATGCAGCGCACCATGATAAGTCGGCACCACCTTAAGTCGTAAGTCGTATGCCGCATATTTCGCTTAAGCACCATGATAAGTCGCAACCATCTTAAGTCGTAAGTCGTATGCCGCATTTCTATAAGCGTTCACTTATGCCGCTTTTCTCTTAAGTCGTTCTCTTAAGTCGCATGTGTTGAGTCACTGATTCCTTATGTCGCTTAAGTCGTTCCTGAAGCTGTGCTATCTTCTTGAGTCGCATATGTTAAGTCACTGATTCGTATGTCGCTTAAGACGTTCCTGAAGATGTGTTGTATTGTTAAGTCGTGTGATGTTGTAACTCTTATGTCGTTAGGTCGTGTGTTGTGTTGTTAAGTCGTATGATGTTGTAACTCGTATGTCGTTAGGTCGTGTGTTGTGTTGTTAAGTCGCATGTGTGTGTTGTATGTTGAGTCGCATGTATGTGTTGTAATTTCCTATAAATAGGGGTGTGTTGTCATTTGTAAAGGGAGTTGATTTTGAAATAAAAAATTTTGTGAGCTTTGGCCACCATTGTTTGAAGTTGAGTGTGATCTCCTTCTTCTTTCCATCTTCGGGTTATTCGTGAGCGAATCAACGAATTTGAAGCCAATTCTCGGTATCACTTGCGAGTGATCAACGATCGAATTGTAGATCTTTCAACACAGCATCGTACGAGATCAACGGGTTGGAGATAGCTAGATTCCGACATCATCACGATCAACGGAATTAAGCATTTATCATTCTATCGGTTTATTTGACACGAAATCATCATTTCGTGAGGAAGATGCTGGATAGGTTGTGATAGTTTGGTATCTAAACTGTTCGAGCCTAGTCAAAGCTGCGTCAACTTCAGTATGTTCAGTCAATACTAATTGCGCATGAAGGCATATTAGAGCAAAAGAAACCAACAAACTTGGAGTATAATGTCAATTATGTCTCTAGTAATAGAAATAGGAATCAAGAAAAGAATCAAAACATCAGAAAGTAGTCAAGTAATTACAAAGGTGGTCAATTCAACAGAGACAGAGGAAGGGGTGGTAGATGGAATCACAATAATAATAGCAAATCAAGATGTCAAATATGTGAGAAGTATGGCCATACTGCAAACAAGTGTTATTTTAGGTTTGATGCAAATTTCACTCCAGCAAAACTGAGCAGCAACAATGTAAGGTCACAAAATCCTAGTGTTAATATGGTGAACATGTAGCAAGAATCAAAATCAGAGAATACAGACAGTAGCACAACAAAGATTGAAGACATTCATGATGACAGTTGGTATCCAAATTCTTGTGTAACCTACCATGTGACAAACAACTTGAGTCAGCAAAATCTTGGCAACAGGAAATACAAAGGTAACAATTACTATATATGGGTAATAGCAAGTTTGTACATATATCTCATACTGGAAATGCAGGTATTAATGGTACTAGGAAACTATATCTTAAAAATTTACTAAGGGAACCATTAATTAGAAAAAACTTGATGAGTGTATCACGATTTGCCAAAGATAATAATGTCTATTTTGAATTTCACTCAAAATACTGTGTAGTGAAAGATAATCTAACTGATGAAGTTCTTTTGCAGGGTAGATAACATAATAGGTTATACAAATTTGATGTCACAAGCCCAAGAAAATCTAAATGCAAAAGTAAATGGTGTCACGTATCTAAAACAAAAAATGCTGAAAAATACATTTAAAAATTTGATGTATGGCACTGTAAACTGGGACATCCTAGTATAAATGTTGTTAAACATGTGTTGAGTAAATGTGATTATATTCTTATTGATAAAATTCCCACTTCTTACACATGCACGTATTGTCAGTTAGACAAAAGTCATAAGCTTGCATTTCCAGATTTTGAGACTGTGTATAGTAATACTCTTGAACTCATTGCAACAGATCTGAGGACCTGCTCCAATTAGTACTGATTATGGTTATAAATGTTATTTTTCTTTATTGATGCCTACTCTAGATTTGTATGGATTTATTTCTTAAAATCAAAATATAAGACTAACAATGCAGCGATAATATTCATCACAAATGTTGAAAGATAAACAATTAATCAGGTAAATTGTGCGGACAGATGGAGGAAAGGAATTTCTACCACTAAGAAGGTATTTTCAAAGCAAAAAAATCACACATATGAGCACATGTCCTTACACTTCTGAACAAAATGGTCTTATTGAGAGAAAACACAGACACACTATTGAAACCGGTCTAACTTTACTAGCACAAGCTTCAATGCCACTTAAATTCTGGCAAGATGCCTTTTCTACAGCAGTCTATTTGATTAATAGACTGCCTACAAAAACACTAGAACATAAGAGTCCTATGGAAGTGCTAACCAAAGTCAAACCATATTATCAAAGTTTAAAAATGTTTGGATGTTAGTGACCATACAACTCACACAAACTTGATTACAGGCCTACACGATGCACATTCTTAGGTTATCCTACAAATCAGAAAGGTTACAAGTGTCTTGCTAGCAATGGCAGAGTGTACATATCTAGACATGTGATATTTAATGAAAATGAATTTCCTTTTAGCAATGCAGATATCAAAACATCTCAGAAGATATACAATACAAAATACTATATACCTCCAATATTATCTTCACCAGAGACAGTCATACCAGTTCAAAGTCAAGACAATCATGACATAAGAGATATCATCGCACAACACACCATATCCACAAGTGAACCAGGTCATGAGCAAACTGGAGCATCACCAAAAGCTGATAATGTTGAATCAGACAGTTACAATTCATATGATCCATTTCAAGTATTGGATGGCCAGTAGTCAACCAATACTCAACAAGAGATCATTAATGATGAAGAAAAGCAACCCATTGTTCCTGCAAGCACCGGTCATCATATGATAACTAGGGCAAAAAGTGGTATATTTAAACCAAAAATATACAATGTTGAATCAGATATAAGCGAGCCAAGCACTTATCTACAGGCAGTTGTAGATGACAACTGGAAAATTACCATGAAGGAGGAATATGATGCATTAATCAAAAATAACACTTAGTGTCTTGTGCCATGACCTATGCATAAAATTTCATAGGATGCAAATGGACATACAAGTTGAAGAAAAAACCTAATGGTTCAATTCTTAAGTATAAAGAAAGATTGGTTGCAAAAGGGTATTCACAACAAAAGGGGTTTGATTTTAATGAAACTTTTTTTCTGTTGTGAAATCCACATTAATCAGAATAATTTTAATAATTTATATGCATAAGAATTGGGTCATTCAACAGTTAGATGTGAATAATGCTTTTTCTCAAAGGTGAACTGCAGGAAGAAGTGTACATGGAGAACCATATGGATTCACAAAGAAGGCAGTGAACAACTTGTGTGCAAACTTAATAAAGCACTTTATGGTCTCAAGCAAGTACATAGAGTCTGGTTTGAGAAACTGAAGACTACAATATTCAGACATGGCTACAATGAAACAAAATCTGACAATTCCCTATTTACTAAATTTCTTAATTATATAGTAACCTATGTACTAATTTATGTGGATGATTTTATCATTACAGAAAATAGCAAGTCTGAGATCTGTAATATTACACAATGTCTAAAAGAGGAATTCTCTATTAAAGACCTGGGAGAGCTAAATTATTTTCTGGGAATTGAGGTTAAAAGAGTATCAAATTCATATATTCATTTAAGTCAGAAAAAATGTATCAGTGAAATTCTAATAAAGGCCAAGATGGACAACGCAAATTCACTTCCCACTCCAATGACAAGCAATTTGCATCTCTCAAAAAACAAAGGTAAACCAATATTAAATGACAAACAGTATAGGAGTGTAGTGGGGGCACTACAGTATGTCACTATGACCAGGCCACATATCTCATATAGTGTTGATAAAGCTAGCCAATTCATGCAAAGACCACTATATGAACATGGGAATGCAGTAAAAAGAACTTTGAGGTATCTTAAAGGGTCTATCAATCAAGGACTAAATTTGCAATCATGTTCATCCCTACATATCAATGGTTATTCAAATTCAGATTGGGCAACAGATCAGGGCGATAGAAGATCAACTACTGGCTACTGTGTGTTTTTAGGCAATAATCCTATATCATGGTATGCAAAAAAATAGCCAACGGTGTCTAGATCTAGTATTGAAGCTAAATACCGAAGCATAGCTAGCACTACCGCTGAGATTATGTGGATAAAGTGTCTCTTCTAAGTGAATTACATGTTAAATTCAACAACTAGGCTACTATATGGTGCGATAGTCAAAGCGCTATCTCTCTCACCGCTAATCCAGTTCTACACTCTAGTACGAAACACATGGAACTGGTTCTGTATTTCGTACGAGATCAAGTTTTCAAAGGAGTGCTTAGAGTTAACTAAGTACCTTCTACTTACCAGAAAGCCGATATTCTAACCAAACCTCTCTCGAGGCCGAGTTTCATACACTTCAGCCACGAGCTCAATATTGACGAAGCTGACAATAATCTGAGATCCAAGAATCAGATCTATATTCCTGAAGCCCTGCTAGTGACAATTGAAGCATTCGAAAAACAGCAACACAATTCAATCTAAAGACATGAGCGCTCTAGAATTATGCTGCTGCCTTGGTCTGTGATGTTGATTGGAGCCAACCGGAGTCGATTTTCTGACACTATTCTCTCAAACTCTCAAAGTCGGCAACAAGATCTAAGAATTACTCACAAACCCTAAACCTAATTTGGGTTTGAGGGGGCGAATAAGTGAAATATATGATAGTTTCAGAGTATACGGTATAACTTATACCGATAGTTACAAAATGCGGGTTATATTGTTTTGGGCCAACCCGCTGCCCATCACAACTTTTTTCTTTGTTTTGCCTGCATATAAAGGCTTGTACAATATCATCATCTCGTGTAGTCAAAAACTGAGGAAAATACAAATATAATAAATACAATATTTTCTTCAATTCTTTCAGTACCGATACCCGAATAGTACTTAGGTGGCCATGATCTCTTCAGCATAACTCCTCCTGCATGTAGGGAACGTGTCCTGGAACGTGGAGAATATATTTTCAGCAACCTACAGCTATAAATAGAGGAGAGGTTGTTTCGGGTATCTTTTTGGCTCCTCTTTAACAAATTTCTGTATTTCTTCCATAATCTCAGATATCATCACTGATTCATAAGAACAACTTTATAAAACTTGACAGAAATTGAATAACAAAGTTCAAGTAGACGTAGGTCGGAGTATTTGCCGAACTACTATAAAAATTGTGTGTTTTTCTTTTCCATTTTTTGTTTTTTCTCGATAATTTTCATATTTGTTATTTCATTGGTTTTTTGGACCAACTTGTGACGTAAACAGTACCCACGTTGATTTCGAGTTTTACATTATTTTTTAGATCTCTTTGACCCCTTATTCTTTTTTACTTCCAAGTTCCATCTTTATCATTATTTATCTACTTATTACTTTGTTTACTTTCTACTACTTATATTTATTAATTATGAAAGTTTAAACTTTAAACTGATTATGATGAAATAATCCATGCAAGCATTGCACATAGTTTAAATTATAAACTAATCCGTATGTGATAAAATTCTTTCAACCTATGTTTCTTGCTATTAGCAATGATCAACTTTTATACAGTTTTAGCTTACTTTCATGGATATTAGGCATTGATTACACACAGATGTGGAGTCTTAATTCTCTTATTGATAAGCTTGCCATTAAGGTGAATGCGTATTGCATGATAGAATACAATGAACAAACCATGTTGCTAGCAAAAACAATGGCAAAATAACCAAAAGTGAAGCATAAGAATGGATCATTAGATAAATGATCGTTTCAACAAATGTAATTGAAGCAAGCAAAATAAACTATTAATAAAACAAATGCATGCTAGCATGAAATGAAAATATAGGCTATTAAGTACATAAATGAGGTGCTGGAATGATTGAGCCGTGCGCTACGATAGATTAGATAATGATTTGAAGTGGGATAAAGCACTGAAGAGGCATGATAGAATTAATGCGCATGTAGAAGGTGCTGGCTGAAACATTTATGTCTAAACCAATAGTGCAGGCTGAAGCAACGAGCTGGCAAAGAAAAATAATTGCGTTGAGGCTTGAAAGCTGTTGCTTGAGTGTTTGCAGATGCAGTGTAAAAGGGAGAAATTGGAACATATGCAAGGTACGGTATGCTAGGTGCAGTGTGTTGGTTGAACAAGTTGTAATAAGCAGCGTGAAGTGGGGTATGCAGGTTGTAATTAGAAGAACAGCTGCAACATGAAGGCGGCTGTAACTTGAAAAATAGTTGCAGAAAGTGGTGTAGGTTGCAGAGCATGCGGGAAAGGTGCTGGCAAGGTGCAGAAGGACAAATGAGGCCCGGGTGCAACTATTGGAAATATGTGCGATGCACATCAAAGTGAACAAAAAGTAAACATAATTAGTGTTAAGGAGGAAATGCACAAAAAGAAACAATACTTTTGTAGAAGACTGCAATCAAAGTAATATTTCACTCACATCAAATGTGCAAAAAAGAGCACATAAAATCATGTATAAGCTTTTATTTTTTCCAATGGCATTAGATATATATTTGTGAAAAAAATGGTATTTACACATGCATACATAATACTACAAAATGTAGGCTAGGTGATCTCTCCATCTCTTTGAATTTGTATGTCGTAGGTAAGAACTGAAAAAACTAATTATATCTTTGAATCCATGAATGAATACGTCCACCTCTTTCTTCATATTGTAAAATTAAAGGCTTTTTCAAGAATTTGCACTGATATCAAAAGTTTTATGCAAGAGTTGAGCACAATGTCCTGATCAAATTGCCAATCCATGCTGGAATAAAAATTACAAATAGATTTGGTCTTAAACATAATAGCCAAGCACAAAACTTTTTTGTGACAAGACAATTAAACTGCCCTACAAATGCTAGATGGCTTGATGCTGTGACTAGGGTATGGTTACATGCTGAAAGGCCATGATAAATAGATCAGACGACATGTGGACATGAGCAAGAACACGAATTACGTGCACGTGCAACTCAGGTCTAGCCTGAGTAGAGGCATGTGAAAAAGCAAACAGGAATGTTGTTTTTGTTTGGGCAACTGTGTGAGCGATTGTGAGAAAAGCAAGGCCCAATGCTTGAGAACTGAAATCTAATAGATGGAAGGTAGGAACTACCATGCTAAAAACACCAGAGCATGCAACTGGACGCTGAAAGATGGGTGATCCAAATTAGATTATTAATGGTTTTCCTTTCGGACCAAATGCCACCATAGTTTGGGTAGACAGTATGTAACGTCACACTATCAGATATTTCAATAATTAATTTAAATATTTAATCGTTAACTAAATGAAGGCCCAAAAATATAAACTTTTTGCATACGATCGAATCAAGACTCGAGATCACTTCCATCGAGTTTGGATTGACGTTGCGAATTAATATGAGTACAAGGATCGTTATGTTTAAAGATCGGACGATCAAATGGTCGAAACAATCTCAAAATGCACAAAATTAGCATATCGGGACGCAATTACAAATGGCAATGAAATTTATACCCTTGGATGCATAAAAATGCGGTGATGTACATAGACGAGTTCTGTAGCGATTGGACGCGTCGTGTGATCGTACGGATTCAGAACGTACGACCATTCATTTGAGATTTTAAATAAATATACTATTATAATATAATATAAATCCTCATGATCAAATATCTCCCTCCATTTTTCCTAATGCCATTTAATGTACGTTCCTGAGAATAGAAATCCATGGTCGCTCTTCACATATCCATTCAAAAAATTAAAATTGGCCAATCCGCTCAATGATAAATTACGAAACTAGATCCATTGAGATCGTATAGACGAGAACTTTGCAATGACTGTGGTAGAATTTGGATTGATCATGATCGGCAATGTCAACCTAAACCATGATCGATCTAGTGTTTGAGATTGCCGGAGCTACGGCCAACGATAGGCGAAATGGAGATTGTCATTGGACTTCCCTTGGCGAATTGCATCTCCTCACAAAAAACCATTAGATCCGAAACCTTATTGCAAAATGCGTTCAAAGACCTAGGCAATAGCATGCGTCAGGTCATGATTCACTACATAGGGCTGAGCCTTGTCTCTTTGTGTCTGTGGTGAAGAGATCACGTAGTGCAGCTGTTTGGCGAAGACGGATTTAGATTTCATCAAGGAATGAGAGAAAACAGAAGAAAGAAAGAGGATGCGTATGTATGTGGCGTGTGAACGGCCATGTACAAGGAGGGCATTTCGATTGGGGAAGAAGGATTAGAGATGTAATTAAGGTAGTTAAGGGTTTGACTATTATTATTTATTAATCGATAATCTCAATTCTTATTTTGGCCATATCTTTTGCATACGAGGTCCGTTTTGAATGCGGTTTCTTGCGTTGCGCTCATAATGGAGAGATCTATATCCTAACATTTTATTTGGATAAATTTTCTTAAGTTGAGTGATATTGTCTTTTACCATACTATGATTGGTTGTATAACATTAGATTGACGTTCGGGAATTACTTTTGGTTTTAAAATGTGATTATCCTATACTTATAGATCTGCCAGATTTTTATAAAAGAAAATAAATTAATTTAAAATGGTCTATAAAGAATATCACATATTTTCCATCGATGTGTCATAGTTAGGGAATAATTAGATGAGCAAGTATTGATATGATTTCCTACATTGGTTGATATGAATGGATTATACATGTTGAATTTATGTTGTTTTTGATGTATGTATGGTTATTGGATGTAAGTTTGGCTGTTTTGGTTGAAAACGCCAATTAGAAGTGATTGGGTTCTAAGGGAATATCTTGTACGTTGGGGTTTTACACATGCGAAAACAAAATGAACGAGATAAATTGTAGAGGAGAGTTAGGATATGTGTCAAAGGATCTAAGGTGGAAGACGAGGCTTCAGACTTCGGGACGGATGTCGGACGTTTCCATTTGGTTTGTACTTATCCGTTCGGTTAAGTACAAGACCAAGGTGGTTAGTATTGACCAGTGTAGAATAGTCAATGTCCATTATTCATTGGAAATTTGGCTATGTTTGGATTGGACATTGGAGATTTTGTAGGCATGATTTGATGGTTTGTTCGTGCGATCGACTTAGATTCTTGATGTTGTTGCTTTAGGATGAGCAATTTAGATAATGAGGCGATGATGTGACGATTCAACATGAGAGTTAGTACTTCGGATGTTTACCCATGTTGGGAGTAGGTTCCGAGGTAGATAATTCAAGACACTATAGATCATGTTGGAGATGTTGGCTCATTTGCGTCATGGGAGATGGCGATGTACAACATGTTGGACTTAGTATCTTCGGCTTATGGGGGTAGCAGGTACCGAAGATTAGACACTATGTATGTTCGATTTGTGACTTAAGTAGGGAGTAGGTACCGAAGAGGCTCATAGTAGGAGTCATGGAGTGGAGGAACGTGGGGGTTGTTCCTCAAGATAGTGGAAATTGGACTGAGCAAATAGGGCTCCAATCCATATTGAGCGAGTAGGGCTCGGAGGATATGTACGTGCTAAGGGATTGTTGATGGCTCGGAGAGTTTTCTGTTGTACTCGAAATAGGGGTATTGTATAATGGGGATGCCCGTGGATTGGATGTCTTGCTTTGGGCTACGAGACACATATCCAGCTTTGGGCTACGAGACACATATCCATCTTTGGACTACGAGGTATAAGAGTACGACGGAGAACCAGGATTTACACTAGTCTCTAGCTTGGCAATCATACGAGTTATCATATATCTAAAGCACACTGGGTGAAAGTTAGTATTGTTTGATGGATGTTATGTTTGTTATATTTGCTTCACTTTCCAACTGTTACCCTAGGGATGTCACACGAGGTAGGTATTGTAGTAGGGATACCTAAACACCCCGATTTGACTTAGTGTGGAATAGATATTATGGATGGAGATACTAGACACTTGGATGGTTTACTTAGTATAGAGTAGGTATTGTAGATGGGGAGACCTAGGCACCCCGACAGATACTGAGAATGGTGTACCTTTTTATGATGTTGTAGAGTAACATATTATCTATGTTATGTGCTGACTCTTTGGTTGTAAGGATAAGTTAAGTATGATTTGACTACCTCTGTTTCGTATACTATATCTAATTTTATAATATTTCAAGATTGTTTATTCCCTACCCCAGACTATTGTCTGACCCATAATTTTATGCTCTAATTCTTGTTTTCTCTAGTACTCTTAATGAGTAGGTTTGAGAGCAGGTGTGGACGACATATGGAGTTCTGCAGATGGAGTAGCAGGAGGTAACATCTATTCATACTTATATTTGAATTTTTTATTGTATATTAAGCGGTGGGACACTATAGAGCCTTGATAGTGTTTAACTTACCATTGTATGAGACAATGTATCAGTTGAGCTTATTTTCCAATAGTATAAAATCTATTACCGTGTTGTATAACTTTGTTGATTTATACTATGATGATTAATTCACATTGTTATTACCATCTCTGCGGTTTTATACCTTTGGTTGCTATTAAATTTTATCAGATGTAATGCAAGATATTCGATAAGTTATGTGATTATTTGATGTTACCTTTTTTCTTTTCCATTCTCTTATATTTCCTCTTCTTTATTTCCTTCTTTCCTTTACAACTGTTCTATACCTAAAGTGTAGGATGGTCGTTACATTTGGTATCGAAGCATACGTTATATGATTAACCTTAGTTGATACCATGTCCAATAGATATAAGGTAGGAGTTACCGCCTTAGACTGGATTTAGAGAGTGCGTGTATATGAGACAGTTCATATTTGTTGTATATTTTAGTTTTCAAAATTATATAGTGTCATATATAGTATATAAGTTGTACTACATATACAAGCACTATTGATGAACTTTTCTTTGTGAGAGATTGCTCATCCTCGGTATAAAGTAGGAACGATCTTTCATGCAAGAAATGTTAGTCCTTGAAATGATGGTTTTGATGACAACAACCTTAGGACCTGTTATAAAATATAAATACTAACATTATAGTTTAGATATATATGTATGCAGGATTTAACATGCAGGTACCAAGAATGAAGACTGTACAGTATAGAGATTCAAGATTGAAGATATCAAGATTAAAGACTCATAAGTATCAAGATATCAAGAGTTTAAAATTTCAAAGTATAAGATAATTATGGAGTCTAGAATTATGTTAAACTTCTTTAAAGCACTTACATCTTTCTTCGAATGTATTCATTGAATGGAATCCACTTCAAGTCTGTTAAAGGGATGGAACCCTCGTGGAATGGAACATACGATAATATCTAGTGGAACATATAATGGTCCTATTTTGATATCCACTAATTTTATGAAGATGCTTTTCAAAAATATATCTTTTGTTTTAAATGTTTTCCAAACCTTCTTTTCAAAAAGACATCTCACTTGTTTGAAATATTTTAGCCTCAAAATTATATTTATCATTTTTAATATTTTGATTTCAAAATTATGCTTGATTTTAAATTATCTCTTGTTTTTAAATATTTAGCTTTTAAATATACTCAGATTTTAAATCACTTTATAAATTAAGATTATATATATTAAAAATTACTTTTATATGTTTGAACTATATTCAAATACATTTATAAAAGTTTAGAAATTGTTTTTAAAAATTATAGAAACCAATTTTAATAAAAAAAAAATGAAAATCACCATTTTTTCCTAGAGCATATCGACATACTCCTAACCCCCATGTCAACACGGTGCCCGCTAAAATTCAAATTTTCAAAAGAAGTGTCTATTTGTCGTATCCTTTTACGAATAGATATGACTGTTGATCTTTTATATATATACTAGTAGTTCCAAACGAATTTTTAACCATATTTCACTTGTTTTCTCTCCTCTTCATCTTCCACATTTATTCTAAAGAATACCAAACTATACTCTGCCGAAATACCAAGTGAATCGAACTTGATTATTTCTTGTTTGATTCTCTGCCACTCCCTCCATAAGATTTCGGTGAATTTCAGAGTTATATGATTATTTGTAAATCAAACTGTTAAGTAAAAGGTGTGGTTGAGCCTTGAAATCAATTGGGTGTGATTGTTGCCTTGGAAATCGATTAGGTGATCTTGTAGCCTAGTAATTTGCCCCAGACTCGAATACAGGAGGGTGTGCCTCGTGGCCTTGAAATCGAGGGTGTAATCTGGGAGATTATTTTGAAAAGAAATATATACAATTATGTGGGACTGGATGTAGGGTATCTCCGAACCAATATAAAATCCTGATGTGTTCTTTCCTTACTGCTTTTATTTATTATTTGCATTTGTGTCTGATTCTATGATTATATATGTGTCTATGTATTGCATTTATTGGTGATTAAATTACATAAGTTTCAAAAAGATTTATAAAATCCACAAAACACTATTCACCCCTTCCCTCCCCCCCTCTAGTGTTATTCTAGCCCTATGATCCGTAATCCGCATTTCTAACATTTGGTATCAAAGCAAGGTTTCCAAAGTTTTCATAACTTGAATTTTGAAAAATTAAAAAAAGTGGCTATTTTTAAGGATTTTGTTAACCCTAGTTTAAATCTGTTCAAATCATCATTGTCTCATAAGTCTGCATATAGTTATTATAGAAAATCAAATTATCTACCAAGTTTGTATTCTATGCAGGAAGAAAAATATTATATGGTCTTTGAAGAATCAACTCTCTATGGACAAATTTTACAAATCAAGAAGAATAAGTGGATACTTAATAGTGGATGTTCAAGACACATGACTGGTAACCCAGATATGCTGAATGATATTATCTACAAAGATGGAGGATTGGTTAATTTTGGAGGAAACTCAAAAGGATATGTGATTGGCATCAACGATGTCGGTAACTCTGAAACTCCTACTATTTCTAATGTTTTATTAATTAAAAATCTGAAACACAATCTACTTAGTATTAGACAACTTTGCGATAAAGGACACAAAATTAAATTTGAAAAAGATAAGTGTACATCGAAGATAATAATTCAAATATTATATTTAAAGGAATTAGGAAAAAAAATTATTTATATTCCTAGTAGGAAAATCTCAACTGATAATCTATGTCTTTTGGCTAATACAAGTGACCTTTGGATTGGCATAAAAGATTTGAACATTTGAATTTTAAATTCTTATCTAAACCTTGTAAACTTGATCTAGTAAGAGGTCTCCCTAGAATGGATTTTAAAATAGATAATATATGTGATGCTTGTCAATTAGGAAAATTTAGGAAGAGTTCTTTCAAACTAAAAGATATGATTTCGACTGCAAAACCTCTCGAGTTACTTCATTTAGATTTATTCGATCCATCTCAAATTCAATCAATAAATCACAATAAATATGTCTTTGCAATTGTAGATGATTATTCTAGGTTTACATTGACAATTTTTATGAAACATAAAAGTGATACTTTTGATTCATTTAATTTTTTACAAAAAGACTTCAAAACCAACTTTCTTTAAAAAATTATAACTATTCATAGTAATCACGGTGGGGAATTTGAAAATGAAAGTTTTGAGAGATTCTACAATAAAAAGGGAATAACCCATAATTTCTCTTTTCCAAGAACTCCTCAACAAAATGGAGTGGTAGAACGTAAAAATAGGACGATTCAAGAGTGTGCTAGAATAATGCTTTCAGATAGTAATTTACCAAAACATTTTTAGGCTGAAGTAGTCGCTACAACTTGCTAACTTTTGAGTAGATTATTAATTAGACTGTTAACTGATAAAACACACTATGAACTTCTTTACATGAAGAAACCAAAGGTATCTTGTTTTGGAATTTTTCAAAGTAAATGTTTTATTCTAAATACAAAAGATAATTTAGATAAATTTGATCCTAAATCCGATAAAGGAATCTTTATCGAATATTCTAATAGAAGTAAAGCATATAGGGTTTTCAATTTAAAAACTAATACCTTTGAAGAAACAATGCATGTTTCGTTTGATGAAAATTTTAAAGATGTTGAATAAATTAATGATGAAGAATATTTTGCTACCCTAAATAATGAATCAATTGAAACAAATAATGAACTCGTCCATCCAAATAAAAAGGTTAAGCTTTTAAAAGATCATCATATAGAAAATATACTAGGAAATATTAAACCCATTGTTAAAACTAGAAATCAACTAAATAACATGAGTAATGTAGCTTTCATATCATCTATCGAAACTAAAAATCCAAAGGAAGCATCGTCTGATGATTCATGGATTATGGCTATGCAAGAAGAAATGAATCAATTCACCAGATATGATGTTTGGGAACTTGTTCCTAGACAAAAGAATAAAACTATAATAGGAACTAAATGAGTTTATAAAAATAAAATGAATGAACTATGTGAGGTCGTTAGAAATAAAGCTCGATTAGTCACACAAGGTTATTGTCAAAAAAAAGGAATAGATTTTGATGAAACCTTTGCACCCGTAGTAAGATTAGAAGCAATTAGAATTCTACTTGCTTTCGCAAACTATAATAATTTCAAATTAATTCAAATGGATGTTAAAAGTGCTTTTCTAAATGGATTTGTTAAAGAGGAAGTTTATGTTGATTAACCCCCACTCTTTGAAAATGAAAAATTTCCAAATCATGTTTTCAAACTTAAGAAAGCTTTATATGGTCCGAAACAAGCTCCTAGAGCATGGTATGACAGACTAAGATCTTTTTTTATTACAATCAAATTTTAAAATGGGTAAAGTAGATGATGCTCTTTTCATTAAAAGAAATAAAAATGATATCCAACTAGTACAAATTTATGTAGATGATATTATTTTTGGATCAACTAATCATGAAATGAATAAAGGATTTTCTGAAATAATGACAAAAGAGTTTGAGATGAGTCATATGGGTGAACTTACTTTCTTCGTAGGTTTACAAAAAAACAATTAGACAACGGTATTTTTATTAGTCAAGAAAAATATGTTGGGGATCTAGTTAGTAAATTTAGTATGACTACTGCGAGTGGAAAACCCACTCCATGGCAACCAATGAAGATTTAAATAAAGAAGATCTTTCAAAAGATGTAAATCAAAACTATATAGGGGAATGATTGGATCACTACTCTACATCATTGCAAATAGACTGATATCATGCATAGTATTTGTCTCTGTGCAATGTATCAATCTCAACCCAAAGAGACTCACTTAAAAGTTGTGAAACATATCATAAGATATGTTAAGCATACTTTTGACTATTGTTTATTTTACCCTAAAAATGATTCATTAGATTTAATCTCTTATTGTGATGCTGACTATGCTAGTTGCAAATGTAACGATCCCCATTTTTAAATAAAAATTAAATTTAGTAATTGATATAAATTTGTGGATTTAAATTGTAAATTAATTTAATTTTTCCAAATTAAACAAGATATTTGTTTGTTTATATATGTATATGGATTGATTTGAAATTCAAAGGTAGATATTTTGAAAGTATATTAGATTTGAAAAAAACTCTATATTTTAAAGTTAATAAAGATTAGTTTTGAAATTTTAATATGTATATGAATGTGATTTGAAAGTTATGATTTAAATGTGATATAATAAATTTTTAAAAGGTTAAATTCTAGTTTATTTAATGTGTAAATAGATTTTAAAAATCAATTTCTTAAAGTTATGAATATATATATATATATATATATATATATAAGAAAATGGATTTATAATTAGAAAAATATAATATAAAGTTATATTTAAATACTAAACATGAAAATTTAAAGAGTTTAAAAAATAATAAATATGTAAATATAAAGTTAAATAAAACAAAGTAGGGGTTTAAAACATAAATTATAAATAAATTAAAGTAGAGGGCTTAAACATAAATTTAAATATTTTTACAAGTGTAGAAGAATAAATATAAGTAAATAACATGTGTTGCCTTAAAAAAATTGTGATTACAAGTGTAAGCATATTAACATGTGGCTTACATTTCTCTTAAAATTTAAATTACATAAAAATATACGTATAATAGAGAAACCAGGTTTCAATATTCTTTTATCTTCTTATTTCGCCAACCTAAAACGAAAAAAAAAGAATCAAAAGACTAAACAAAAGCTTTCATCTGGAAATCAAACTTCAATCAAATACAAGTTCAAAGCAACTCAAACAAATCCAGTATAGATCAAGATCAAAGATTAGCATGACAAATGCAGATCAGATCATCTAAACCAATCAAAATTTCAGTTTCAATGCATTAAATTCCAGGAAAACAAAAATGCCTGGCCTCTGTTTTTTTCAAATTCCATGTGAGCAAACTCTTCAACCTTTTTATGTAAATTGGTTTGCATCTGAATTACTGGAATAAAGTATGTTTTGTGTGCATATATAAGTGAATTTTCTATATATACTTGAATGTATAAAAGTGTGCATGCTTGATATACCTATGACATCTCTGTTCTTAGTTCAAGCTTAAGATTTTGATCAAAATTCATTAGCTACTTAACTAATCTCTGTTAGGACTTAGGTTTTAAACAAAATCTATTTGTTTAATCATAGATTTAGGTTTAAAATTTTATTTAAGTAAATTAATTTTGTAGTTCTCTGGAAAACCAAAAAGAACAGTGAAAACTTGAGATATATTAAAATTAAAACATCTTAATTCATCAATTCAGGCATGCAATCTGCATCATTATCTAAAATCATAATTTTTAAAAGAAAATTCACATTTTTAGTACAGTAAATCATGGGAATTTCGTAGTTGATCGAAAAATGGGTTTTGATGAAGTTCTGTGATCAGCGAACTATTGGGTGTCGGGGTTGCTTCCAGAGGTGCTTGGGTGGTCGTTGAACTCGAGAAAAACGTGAGATGAATTTATAATCCATCGTGGATGGTGATCAGAGTTGATCTAGGGTTCAAACCCTTAATTTGGTCAAGGTGAAGTTTTTGGTCGTTGTAGTTTCAACGTCGCGTTGTAGCCGATCGCACCAGTGGGGAATGATGCATTGAAGTCCGGCAAAATTTCAGCCAGAATCGCATGGCCTCTGGTGGCCTAAGACGGCGTGGCGATCGAGTTTTGGCGATCGAGTTTCTTCCAGTTTTGGGTCGAGAAGCTAACTTTCAAATTCGTCATCGTTGGGAATTCTTGGGTGGTCTGGTAGCTATGAGAGATCGTCGTCGACTCGTCGATCATCGCGGCATCGATTGGAGTTTGCCAGAGCCTCTGTACACGTGCTCGAGTATCTTCTTGTATCTGTTGTTGCTTTGAAGGTTTAAATCTTTTGGGAAGAAGAATGCACTCGGGGTCGTTCTCGGGTAGCTTTCGTATGTGACTCGGGGAAGTGATGAGCGTGAATACTCGTGAGCTGATCGAGGTTTTTGCTTGGTTTGCTCGTGATTGTCTCGGGCATGCTATTATATGTTGGCTGAGTTGGAATTTTAAGTGGAAATGTTTCAAGTTTATAAGCAAGTTATAACCAGATATGTTTAAAAAAAAGCATTATCTAGTAAAAATGTACAAGTTTTCCCAAGTAAAATTTATTTAGAAAATTTTTTTTATCAAGTTTAAAGATTTAATTTTAAAGTTAAAGGTTTTTAAAATTTGTTTTGATTTCAACAACAATATTAGGAACGTTGATTAATTAAGGAGATTTCAAAAGATTTTGTAAGTTAATTATAAGCAATTTCAAGCATAGGATTAAGATTTAAATGATGTGATTAAATGATAAATTAAGGCAAGTGTAATTGAACTTAAATAAATAAAAGTTCTTAAGTGATTTTGTATAACAAAATTTATTTCGAAATTATTAAGTAAAAAGTGTTTTAATCCGTGTAGCTTTTGATTTTAAAGTTTATAAACTTAATTTTTGTAATTAAGTGGATAATTGAGAAAATGAAATGGTTTTATAATCCTTAATTTATAACTTAAAGATTTTAAGTTAATTAATGTACTCATGATGGTCTATTTCCAAAGGATTATTAAATAAGGATTAAATGATTATTAAAAACAATAAAGGTAAATGGCTTATCTTTTAATTGATTAAATCTTAAGTAATTAAAAAGTTATTAATTAAAGAAAATGATTAAGGAAGGATTGATTTATGAAAGTAATTAAAGGTTAATTACTTAAAGCATAATTACTTAATTAGAGATTTAATTAAAGGTTAATTAATTACATAATTAGGGTTAATTAATCAAAAGGATAATTACTTAGTGTAATTAAATTAAAGGTTGATTAATGTAATTAATTAAGAGGTAATTAATTACTTAAAGATAATTAATTAATTAAAAGTAATTAATTAATGATTAAAGGTGGATTAATCAAGTGATAAAAATTAATTTGAGATTATTAAGTGATTAAGGATAATCACTTACTGTAATTAATTAAATGACAATTAATTAAGAGTTAATTAATGGATGTAATTAATATGATTAATTAATTAAAGAATAACTAAATAATTAGAGGTTAATTATTTAATGATTGAAGTTGATTAATTAACAATTAAATGTTAATTAATTTATTACTAAAGGTTAATTAATAAATGATTGAAGGATAATTAATTAAAATGGTTTGTAATTAATTAATATTAATTAACCAGAATTAGTAATTTATTCATAAGTAATTAATCTGATTTAAATTTATCAAATGATTAATTGATCTTACTTATGGATATTTGGATTGCATTGAATGCTTTGAATTGTTTGATATCCCTGGTGGGTGATGCATTGTGATATAAATTGTTTTGATTTGAGCTGTGATGAATTTAATTAATTTATCTATGATAAATTTATATTATTTATCTATAAATCTGTGAATGAAATAAGTGTTATAGGTTTATATCGTTTATCGATATTGCTGTGTTTGGATTATGATGATTGATGATGTTGCATTATTGTGTAAAACCCCTAGACTACACTATACACACACACACAAATAAGGATTTCACGAGGAAATCAGTTAAGTCACAGATATTTTGAAATCTAAATATTTTGTTTAAAGGTTGTAATTTGAATCCAAATGGTTTTGGAAATGGAATTGAATTGAATATGAAAAGCCTTTGAAAGGGAAGTTTTGAAATTGAAATTTAATTTTGAATAAACTATATCCTGTTAAATATTATTTAAAATTATGGTTTGAAAGGTTTATATTATATATATATATATATATATTTAAAACTATTTTAAATAATTTGTTTTCGGGAATTTGAATTTAATTTAAATTTGAACTTGCCAATAATACGGCAGTTCGCTGATTTTCTGATTTATAATTTTAAAGGCTATAACTTGTGTATATTTGATCAAATTTTTCCGAAACGAAAGGTATTTGTTTTCAAATGATAATAGTTTTCAGATAAATAAAGAATTCCCAGTTTTGTAGAAAGAATTTTCCAAGTTATGAATAAATCAAATTTGAAAAGGAAATAGTTTTGTAAGCTATCTTTGTTAAAGATTTGGTAAATCTTGTTGTTGAACTGAAATGGATCTTTTAAAGGCTATAGATGAATCTTAGTTAAAGATTTTGGTGGGCTTTGTTTCAAACTAAAGAGAATCTCAAAGATAGATCTTTTGTTTATATATTTTGAATGAATCTTTGTTAAAGATTGGTGAATTTGTTTTCAAATCGAAGAGGATCTTAAAAGGTATCTTTTGTATAAAAGATTTGGAATTGAAATGAAATTGTTTTTTTTTAAAGCTATGAATTAATCTTTGTGAAAGATTGGCGAACTTTGTGAAGCGAATCTTTTTGTTTAAAGATTTAAAAACGATAATTTGTTTAAACCATTTTGAAGAAAGGTTTTGGGTTTTTAAGTTGTGACTTAACTAAGATCCCATTATCCATATGGTTTTAAAACATTACACTCATTATCGGTTTAGCCGAGAGAGGACTCTGTGTCATATAACCAATTCTGAATAATGATACGATGTAAATGGATAGCATTTGAAGACCGGTGATGAAGACTGGGTATTTTCGAGAATGAAAGGACTACCCGTCGAATGTCTCTGCATTGAGTCGCGTCGGTATAGAGATCTCATATGTGATGGGGAGGCTGATCGGGATTTTGAATATCCGGAATGCAAGGGCTTCTTTGTGAAGTGCCTTCGGTTCTGTTCAAACCTGGAACAGACTTGTATGGATACGTGTCTAATATTACAGTTTGAGATGTAAAGCTGGTTTCTATCAAATAAAATTTTGTTTGGTGGTGAAGAATTTATTCTCTTAGCTTAACACCCTTCTCTGAGACGTACGAGCTCAGAGGTTATGTAGTTGATGGTTACTAGTGATACATTCCCAATTTGGTAATGTGGTATACGAAGTGCTGTTGATTATTTGTTGATCAAAGCATAGCTTTTGTGTAAAGCGTAGCTTTATGGACGAGACCTCGTCGGACCTCACAACCCAGAACGGTCGAAACAGGAAAGATGCGACAAGGTTATTTGGGGGTAGCGCCCATTTCCTTCTGGATAGAGGTGGTATCATGGTATGGAGCCCAGATATTTAACCTATGTGGTTACTGCAAAACTATTGCTTTGTGGTTGTTGCTTTATGGTTAAGGGCCTTCAGATAAAGGTTGGTTACGACCTAGGGATGGCATACTCGTGTAGTATTTACCTAGTTATAGAGGTAACCTGGCCTTGTGTTAGCAGAGATCCGGTTAGGTTCTCGAGGCGTCCTTCTAGAGGCGTACCCATGTAGCCCAGGAAGTTCCTTTGCCTGATCATTTTTGGAAATCCAATCTTAAATACACGCCTTGTATGGTTTTAGTTGTAGAACCTGCCATCAAACATGGTAGCTATAGTAGGCATGATATAATGGTACGTATGCTGGCTAAGATTAATATTATACTTGCAAATGTTTTCTGCACTATGCTAATAATATCAAAAGGATTTCGCATATCAAGCATATTTGACTATCATAAGGGGAAATCTCCTCCAATTGTGCGCTTGCATTGTATGTGTGCGGGGAGGCCATATGGTAGTTTCATTTTCCAAAAAGCATCGCAGATTTCTTTTAAAATTCTTTTATTCTTGTTTAAAGATAAACTGTTTTCGTTTGCTCACACCAGTACCATAACTGACCTGGAGTTTATTGTTCCCTTTCTAAACTCTAGATGTCCAAAATTTTCCACATGGGCTGCCTAGAGTTGGGATTTTCAGATAATCAAATAGTAGGTGTAGATTCGATAGCGTCTAGTCTTTGGGTTTTGACAATCGAATTTGGATCAAGGTTGCTTAGTTCATTGTGATGGTGGTTCAAGCTTTTAGATTGAAGTCCTTGGAGCTTTGACAATGGTGATGCATTCTATTGGATCCTCGCTCTCTCATTTGGAAATTCTATTGGAGTTATCTTTCCACTGTCGATGGTTGCAAAGTCTAGACCAACCAGTTGTGTTATTTCTTCCGCTATTATCTTGTATCTCTGATAATAATATCAATTGTATCAATGTGTTGTATCAAATTTTGTGTATCAATGATTTCTATTCATTTTTATTCCGCTGTGTTGTTGTAATTAATGTGTTATAAGCTCCGGCGTGAATCGGATTTCAAAGGTTGAATCTACGGCATTCTAATACGAGTGAAGTATGGATGTCGACTCGGGTCGTGACAACTTGGTATCAGAGCTGAAGGTTGAGTAAGAAATTTAGCTCAGGAGTATAAAACATTATGTAACTCATTAGAGATAGGGTTATAAATACCCTAGAATGAGTATATCCCTAAGATATCCGTCCGTATGCCTCGGTAAATTCTCTTACTATCCACTGATAGTGAGTATAAGCGCAAGAAGAGGATGAGATAGGGGACGGGGAAATACCACTATGGTCAATACCCTGCAACAACAGAAGCAATATTTTTCTATTAATCACTTTAATCTCAATACTACCAATTCTTTGATGGCTTCGTGCCAGCCCGAAGGAGAAGCTTTGGTGTGATGGTGGCCCTGCAAATCGTTCCTATTTCGTATTCTCTTCATCGGTTTCCCTCAGCTTTTCATTTTAACTTTAATAAATTTGAAATTTTAATTGAAATGAATTGATTAATGAAACGTGTAGTTAAATTTAATTGTATCGATGAAACGATTTCGGTCAAAAACAAATTTGGGAATTTTGTGTGAATCCAAGTCCGAAGAGGGACAAGCTAGTGTATATTTCGGGATATTTTGACCTGAGTTGAGTATCCATTTATCTGTTCTTTTGGGTCTAGATATATTCTACGAACGGTTAGTTATCCTTTCGAACTAACCAATGCCCTGTATATTTTCGTAGATCTGGTAAACCGAGTATCTTATGAGATATGGAATGAGTTCACTCTCATATTTATTGATAATATTCTAATTTGGTAAGCCAAATGCAGAATAGATATTCATCTTGATCTGATGAGTAAATTCTCTATCTTTTTGTATCCATATTTGGTTGGTCTCCCTGTCTAGCAAATTTCGGGGACGAAATTTTCTTAAGGGGGGAATCTGTATGGATCCCCATTTTTGAATAAATATTAAATTTAGTAATTGATAAAAATTTGTGGATCTAAATTGTAAATTAATTTAATTTTTCCAAATTAAATAAGATATTTGTTTGTTTATATATGTATATGGATTGATTTGAAATTCAAAGGTAGATATTTTGAAAATATATTAGATTTAAAAAGAACTCTATATTTTAAAATTAATAAAGATTTGTTTTGAAATTTTAATATGTATATGAAAATATATACAATGTGATTTGAAAGTTATGATTTAAATGTAATATAATAAATTTTTAAAAGGTTAATTTTTAATTTATTTAATGTGTAAATAGATTTTAAAAATCAATTTCTTAAAGTTATAAATATATATATATATATATAAGAAAATGGATTTATAAATATAAAGATATAATATAAAGTTATATTTAAATAATAAACATGAAAATTTTAAGTGTTTAAAATATGATACATATGTAAATATAAAGTTAAATAAAATAAAGTAGGGGTTTAAAACATAAATTATAAATAAACTAGAGAAGAGGGCTTAAACATAAATTTAAATATTTTTACAAGTGTAGGAGAATAAATACAAGTAAATAACATGTGTTTCCTTAAAAATATTTTGTGATTACAAGTTTAAGCATATAAAAAAGTGGCTTACATTTCTCTTAAAATTTAAATTATATAAAAATATATGTATAGAAGAGAAACCAGGTTTCAATATTCTTTCATCTTCATATTTCACAAACCTATGAAAAACAAAAGAGAATCAAAAGATCAAACAAAAGCTTTAATCTGGAAATCAAACTTCAATCAAATACAAGTTCAAAGCAACTCAAAAAAATCCAGTATAGATCAAGATCAAAGATTAGCAAGAAAAATGCAGATCGGATGATCTAAACCAATCAAAATTTCAGTTTCAATGCATTAAATTCCAGGAAAACAAAAATGTCTGTCCTCTATTTTTTTCAAATTCCAGGTGAGCAAACTCTTCAACCTTTTTATGTAAATTGGTTTGCATGTGAATTACTAGAATAAAGTATGTTTTATGTGTATACATATAAGTGGATTTTCTATATATACTTGAATGTATAGAAGTGTGCATGCCTGATATACCTATGACATCTCTATTCTTAGTTCAAGCTTAAGTTTTTGATCAAAATTCATTATCTCCTTAACTAATCTCTGTTAGGACTTGGATTCCAAACAAAATCTATTTGTTTAATCATAGATTTAGGTTTAAAATTTTATTTAAGTAAAATAATTTTGTAATTCTCTGGAAAACCAAAAAGAACGGTGAAAACTTGAGATATGTTAAAATTAAAACATCTTAATTCATCAATTCAGGCATGTAATTTGAATCATTATCTAAAATCATGAGTTTTAAAAGAAAAATCACATTTTTGAGTTCAATAAATCACGGGAATTTCGTAGTTGATCGCAAAATGGGTTTTGATGAAGTTCTGGTGATCAACGAACTATTAGGTGTCGGGGTTGCTTCTAGAGGTGCTTGGGTGGTCGTCTAACTAGAGAAAAATGTGAGATGAATTTATAATCCATCGTGGATGGCGTCGGAGTCGATCTAGGGTTTAAACCCTTAATTTGGTCAAGGTGAAGTTTTTGGTCGCTATAGTTTCATCGTCGCGTTGTAGCCGATCGCACTAGTGGGGAATGATGCACTAAAGTCTGGCGAAGTTTCAGTTAGAATCGCATGGCCTCGGGTGGCCTGAGATGGCATGACGATCGAGTTTTGGCGATCGAGTTTCTTCTAGTTTTGGGTCTAACTTTCAAATTCGTCGTCGTTGTGGGTTCCTGGGTGGTCTGGTAGCTAGGGGAGATCGTCGCCGACTCGTCGATCATCGTGGCATCGATCGGAGTTTGCCAGAGCCTCTGTACACATGCACCAGTATTTTCTCATATCTGTTGTTGCTTTGAAGGTTTGAAGCTTTTGGGAAGAAGAATGTACTCGGGGTCATTCTCGGGTAGTTGTGACTCGAGGAAGTGATGAACGCGAATACTCGTGAGCTAATCGGGGTTTTTGCTTGGTTTGCCCGTGTTTGTCTCGGGCATGCTTTTGTATGTTGGCCGAGTTGGAATTTTAAGTGGAAATGTTTCAGGTTTATAAGCAAGTTATAACCAGATTTTTTTTTAAAAAGCATGATCTAGTAAAAATGTACAAGTTTTCCCAAGTAAAATTTATTTAGACAATTTTTTTTAACAAGTTTAAAGATTTAATTTTAAAGTTAAAGGTTTTTAAAATTTGTTTTGATTTCAACAATAATATTAGGAACGTTGTATTAATTAAGGAGATTTCAAAAGATTTTGTAAGTTAATTATAAGCAATTTCAAGGATTCGATTAAGATTTAAATGATGTGATTAAGTGATAAATTAAGACAAGTATAATTGAACTTAATAAATAAAAGTTATTAAGTGATTTTGTATAACAAAATTTATTACGACATTATTAAGTTAAAAGTGTTTTAATCTACATAACTTTTGGTCTTAAAGTTTATAAACTTAATTTTTGTATTAAGTGGATAATTGACAAAATGAAATGGTTTTATAATCCTTAATCTAACTTAAAGATTATAAGTTAATTAATGTACTGATGATGGTCTATTTCCAAAGGATTATTTAGTAAGAATTAAATGATTATTAAAAATAATAAAGGAAAATGGCTTATCTTTTAATTGATTAAATCTTAAGTAATTAAAGAGTTATTAATTAAAGAAAATGATTAAGGAAGAATTGATTTATGAAGGTAATTAAAGGTTAATTACTTAAAGCATAATTAATTAATTAGAGATTTAATTAAAGGTTAATTAATTACATAATTAGGGTTAATTAATCAAAAGGATAATTACTTAGTGTAATTAAATTAAAGGTTGATTTATGTAATTAATTAAGAGCTAATTAATTACTTAAAGATAATTACTTAATTAAAAGTAATTTATTAATGATTAAAGGTGGATTAATCAAGTGATAAAAATTAATTTGAGATTATTAAGTGATTAAGGATAATCACTTATTGTAATTAATAAAATGACAATTAATTAAGAGTAAATTAATGGATGTAATTAATATGATTAATTAATTAAAGAATTATTAAATAATTAGAGGTTAATTATTTAATGATTAAAGTTGATTAATTAACAAATAAATGTTAATTAATTTATTACCAAAGGTTAATTAATAAATGATTGAAGGATAATTAATTAAAATGGTTTGTAATTAATATTAATTAACCAAAATTAGTAATTTACTCATAAGTAATTAATCTGATTTAAATTTATCAAATGATTGATTGATAATACTTATGGATGTTTGGATTGCATTGAATGCTTTGATTTTGATATCCCTGGTGGGTGATGCTTTGTGATATGAATTGTTTTGATTTGAGCTGTGATGAATGTAATTAATTTATCTGTGATAAATTTATATTATTTATCTGTAAATCTGTGAATGAAGATAAGCGCTATAGGATTATACCACTTATCGATGTTGCTATGTTTGGATTGTGATGATTGATGACGTTGCACTACTGTATAAAACCCCTAGACTGCACTATACAAACACAAATGTTGATTTCACGAGGAAATCAGTTAAGTTACAGATATTTTGAAATCTAAATATTTTGTTTAAAGGTTGTAATTTGAATCCAAATGGTTTTGGAAATGGAATTGAATTGAATATGAAAAGCCTTTGAAAGGGAAGTTTTGAAACTGAAATTTAATTGTGAATAAACTATATCCTGTTAAATATTATTTGAAATTATGGTTTGAAAGGTTTATATTATATATATATATATATATATATATATATAAAACTATTTTAAATAATTTTTTTGGGAATTTGAATTTAATTTGAATTTGAACTTGCCAATAATACGGCAGTTCCCTGATTTTCTGGTTTATACTTTTAAAGGCTATAACTTGTGTATATTTAATCGAATTTTTTCGAAACGAAAGGTATTTGTTTTCAAATGATAATAGCTTTCAGATAAAGAAAGAATTCCTAGTTTTTTCCAAAGAATTTTCGGAGTTATGAATAAATCAAATTTGAAAAGAGTTAATCCATTTTGAAAGGTACAAGGAGGTAGAGTAAACCTGTTTTTATTTTCCTCGAAATGAATGTTCCTTTCCTCCACATGCAGAAAAGGAATAAATAAATTAATCAAATTACGAGAAGCTTCATAAAGTGCTTTCTTAGGAGTTAAACTTCCATTCGTCCATATTTCTAGAAAAAGTATATCTTGTTTTTCATAAAATAGTTTTGTAAGCTATCTTTGTTAAAAATTTGGTAAATCTTGTTGTTGAACTGAAATGGATTTTTTTGAAGGCTATAAATGAATCTTAGTTAAAGATTTTTGTGGGCTTTGTTTCAAATTAAAGAGAATCTCAAAGATAGATATTTTGTTTATATATTGCGAATGAATCTTTGATAAAGATTGGTGAATTTGTTTTCAAATCGAAGAGGATCTTAAAAGGTATCTTTTGTACAAAAGATTTAGAATTGAAATGAAATTGTTTTTTTTTGAAAGCTATGAATTAATCTTTGTGAAAGATTGGTGAACTTTGTGAACTGAATCTTTTTGTTTAAAGATTTAAAAATGGTAATTTGTTTAAACCATTCTGAAGAAAGGTTTTGGGTTTTTAAGTTGTGACTTAACTAAGATCCCATTATCCATATGGTTTTAAAATATTGCGCTCATTATTCGGTTTAGCCGGGTGAGTACTTTGTGTCATATAACCCATTCCGAATAATGATACGATGTAAATGGATAGCATTTGAAGACCGGTGATGAAGACCGGGTATTTTCGAGAATGAAAGGATTGCCCGTCGATTGTCTCTGCATTGAGTCGTGTCGGTATAGAGATCTCCATATGTGATGGGGAGTCCGATCGGGAATGTGAATACCCGGATTGCAAGGGCTTCTTTGTGAAGTGCCTTCGCTTCTGTTCGAACCCGGAACAGACTTGTATGGATGTGTGTCTGACATTACACTTTGGGATGTAAAGATGGTTTCTATTAAATACATTTCTGTTTGGTGGCGAAGAATTTATTCTCTTAGCTTAACACCCTTCTCTGAGACGTACGAGCTCAGAGGTTATGTAGTTAATGGATACTAGTGATACATTCCCAATTTGGTAATGTGACATACGAAGTGCTACTGATCATTTGTTAATCAAAGCATGGCTTTTGTGTAAATTGTAGTTTTGTGGACCAGACCTCGTCGGACCTCACAACCTAGAATGGTCGAAATAGGAAAGATGCAGCAAGGTTATTTAGGGGTAGCGCCCCCTGAGAGTATGCCCATTTCCTTCTGGATAGAGGTGGTATCATGGTACGGAGCCCAGATATTTAACCTATGTGGTTACTGCAAATTTATTATTTTGTGGTTATTGCTTTATGGCTGAGGGCCCTCAGGTAAAGGTTGGTTACGACCGAGCGATGACATACTCGTGTAGTAGTTACCTAGTTACCGAGGAAACCCGGTCTTGTGTTGGCAGAGATCCGGTTAGGTTCTCAGGGCATCCTCCAGAGGCGTACCCATGTAGCCCAGGAAGTTCCTTAGCCTGAGCATTGTTGGAAATCCAATCTTCAATACGCGTCTTGTACGGTTAGTTGTAGAACCTACCACCTAATATGGTAGCTATAGTAGGCATACTATAATGGTACGTATGCTGGCTAATATTAATATTATACTTGTAAATGATTTCTGCACTATGCACTAATAATAATATCAAAAGGATTTAGCCTATCAAGCATGTTTGACTATTGTAAGGAGAAATCTCCTCCAATCGTGCGCTTGCATTGTGTGTGCGGGGAGGCCTTATGGTAGTTTTATTTTCAAAAAAGCATTGAGGATTTCTTTTAAAATTCTTTTATTCTTGTTTAAAGATAAACTGTTTTCGTTTGCTCACACCAGTCTCATGACTGACCTGAAGTTTATTGTTCCCTTTCTAAACTCTGGGTGCCTAAAATTTTCCATACGGGCAGCCTAGAATTAGGATTTTCAGATAATCAAATAGTAGTGTAGGATCTAGATTAACCCTAGAGGGGGGGTGAATAGGGTTATAGCAAATTTTCTCGAATTAAACACAGAAATATAATTGCAGAAATAAATATGCTGAAAAGTAAATCACACACAAAATTTACCCAGCTTCGGTAACCCCTGCCTACTACTGCATTCCCAGATTTCTATTAGAATTAAACAGTATCACGCTTACAAACACTCTACCAGACTCGCAGACCCTTTTGCTCCCGCTCACAAACACTCTACTAGACTCGCACACCCTGCTCCCGCCTATAGAGTTTCGCTCACTCGCAAACACTGCTCCCACCTATAGAGCTTTGCAAACTCGCACACCCTGCTCACTGAACTAATTCTAAATAGACAATCTGACACTACCTAATCCCTAGGTGGTGATTTACAAATTCTTCGACTCAAAAAAAAAACTTCAAAAATAAAACAGGAGCAAAAATTAAAATACGGACTTGAATGCGTAATTTTTGCTCAATTAAAAAATAAGAAAAAACCCTCTAAAAATTAAACCCTAAATGAGAGATTAATTCCCCTTTAAAAATAATAAAGGCCGGCCCCTTTATCTTTCAACCCGTTCTCTTTTCCTCTTTCTACTGTAAACAATGATGGCCGATTTCTTTGTCGAATTAGGCTTCGGCTTCTTTCGAATTAGGGCTTCGGCTTCTTTCGAATTAGGGCTTCGGCTCTATATAATTGATACTCTTTGCTCGTGCTCGTTCTCTGATGTTTCGCGACTTGTTCTCTGATGATTCGCAACTTTGAGATTGTGAATTGTTCGCAGCTGCTTCTTTTGATGACCGAGTTCGTTAAATTGGTATGTATTACTTTCGTTTGCTGGTTTGATTGTTTGCCTTTTTCTCTTGATAACTTGATGCTGATGATGTACTCTTGGGTTTGATATTTATATGAATTCGAATCAATTGATTCGTTCATATTCACTTGCGACTTCATCACTTTCCTAATTTGTTGCAACTTGATACGCACGGCTTCTATTCTATAGCGTTCGATTGCCTTGAGTCACACGGCTTTAAATCTTTCCTCTTTTTGATATCTCTGACCATTTCAAAAAATAATGATACGAATTTTATATTCATTTGAATTCTGACTTCGGCCCCATCTCTGCACTGTTGAATCTCGTGGTCATCATGTCTTTGTCTCTGACCATCTTTTTCTGGTTGGTTTGGTCACTGATGCATTACTGTAGTGGTCTTTGTTGTTTGCATTGTCTTCTGTCCATGCTTGCCCAGTTTACACAGATGCTCCACTTGTTTATTTTGTTCAAGTGTACTACTGCAGTTTGCATTTGGTCTTGATCGTGTATATTCTCGACTTGGTTGTGCACTGTTGATTAGTTGATCTGAATTATTTGACTTGTACATGCTGTAGTGTCTGGTCTTTTCATTGTGTTGGTTACTGGACACATGTTTTATCACTTGAGCTTGCAGTAATGTATACTTGATGGCTTTTGTAGTCGAGTTGCATTGCTGTATCTTGTGGTACTTTGTGCATGCTATATTACTCTGGTCTTGCATAGTTCCATGTATTTTACTGTAGTCTTCATTGTTGTGTTTTGTACTTGATTTGCACTGCTACATTGTTGCATTATGGTCTTGTGGCAGTTGCAGTATTCATTATGTTGATCGAGCTTGCATTCTTTGTTGGCACTTTTGAATGTTTGCAGCTTGGTCTTGAGTTGTTTAATGAAGAGGTTGAACTTTCATACTTCATGTAGCCTTCATGTTTGTTCTGACTGATCTCTGTTGCTTACTGTTACTTTTTTGCTGTTGCTATCCACACTGAACTGCCTTTGATGCACTTTTGATTTTTCAAAGCTCTGCATTTTTCATGTTGCCTTGTGTTGAACCCAGTTTTTAAAAAACGGGTTTGACCTTGAGCTCGTGTCGTGATTTTCAATATATTGCATATGAGTTGATTTTTGAGATTTCTTTGTGGTCTTTGGGATTTGCACTTGCACACTTGCTCTTGTTGGCTGCGCACACGAGTTGGCGAGGCAGTGCACACGTGTATGAATGTGCACGTGTGTATTGCAGCCACTTATGGTTACATGTCCCTGTAATATCTATATGCACGACTTTGTGATGAAAACAAGTGTGAATGATGACGAACAACCCAAATAACTGAGGCAAACCATATTTTCAAAAATCGTATTTTATTTTATATTGCAAAAATATTTCTTTTTCAATTTTACTGCGTTAGTGAATATTTTTGCAGATTGCTCAGATGCTGGATTCAAACTGGAATGCAGTTGAAGACAAAATACGAGTGTGAGTGATATGTAGTGAGGTTATCAATGTAAAAATATTTTTGACGTAATCGTGATGTAATCAAAAATGTATATGTATAGTGAGAGCATGAATTTGTACTATTCAAGATTGTAATAAATATTTGTTTGAATAAAATTTCTGTTTGAATTCAAAATCTGTGTAACTTGTTCTGTTTGAATTCAAATTCAAATTCTGTGTAATTTATTTTATTCAACAAATATTTATTTAATCTATGAAAAAACAAAATAGTACATTACCAAATACATTTAAATGAATATATATGTTTATTATCATCAAACAAAAACATATAAGCGCATATTCAACAATCTCCCCCTTTTGATGATAACAAACATATATTTAAGATTTTGACCGTGTTAAATGTATTTGACCAATTATATACTCTAATTGCTCCCCCTATTTAAATGCATCCTCTCTACATGATGCTCCCCTTACATATATGCATACGAATAGAAATATTCAAATAAGCCTAGATGCAAATGGAAAATTATTTGACCTTTGCTTGATTCTATTTGACAAAATCTTAACTTTTCTCTCCCCCTTTTGTTATCAGCAAAAGAATAATAGTGTTATAGAAAAATAGAGATTAAGTGATCAATATTAATCCAACATTAAACTCAAATTGAATATAAATATTAAACTCCAATAAGAATCAAACAAAAACCATAACTACCCTTGTTAGGCGCATATTCCACTTTTAGAAATGATAGATATGATGTTCTCATATAAAATCATACAGTTGAATCTTCTTGTGGTACATTTATATCAGGAATTTGAATATCTACTAATCATGCATAACCGTTAGGACTTTTAAATGAGATTAGTAGTATTCCAATTTAATTTTAAAAATGAAATCAAGTATCTTCTAACCACGCATGACCGTGAGGACTTTTAAATGGGATTAGAATCAACTTGTCTATTTAAGTCAATTAATTTTGATATGCGTTCCATACATGCATAACCGTGAGGACTTTTAAATGAGCATGGAAGCACATAATCAAAAAATCCAAGTAATTCACCCATGCATAACCGTGAGGACTTTTAAATGAGAGTGAATACTTTGGATATTTGTTTATTTATTTATTTTTTTTAAAAAAATGTGACATGAAAAACAAATGATTCCTGATTATAGTACCACATATCGACAAACTATATTGAATATTTGATAAACCATGGTCGATAGAAATAATGATAGATATAGAAATGGTCATGGAATCTTTACCCAACAAAAGTTTTATAATTCTTGTTTTAATTCCTAAAGAATTTTTTTCAAATATACTCTCTTGAGTAATGTATGTTAAATATCAACACTCATCACCTTTTCAATCACTATTTATCTTTTTGATAATTAGTAGGGAGTCGGATTAGTCAAAATTTGTCATTTAAAATCAAATAAAAATGACTAATCTGAAAATATGGTCAACATTGATTTTCTAGAAGGGGTTATATGAGAAAAAAAATTCCGCTAAATGAAAAATTATTTCAAGCGAAAAATATGCAGATATTTTCTTTGAAAAAAAACGATGCAGCAAATGAATGTTTCAAAAATTAATCACGTTACACTAGTAATTTCTCTATCAACTATATTACCAGTGTAATCTGCATCTGAATTTAAATTTCACTCAATATTCACTCGTTGGATGTCAAAGACCAGATTGTGAAATTTCAACAAACTATCTCAGAATGAAGCCATGTTAACACTCAAACAAGTATCATAGTGTTAATTTCAAAAAACCGTAGGATGAACAGTTATATTCATGAGTAATCAACAGTCAATCAACATCATAATTATTTCAAAAACAATTTCTTGAAGTTCAACAATTTCTTAAAAAACTTTTTAGCAACTTTCACATGAAATCGTGCAAATTTACAAGTAGTGACCAAAATGTCAAAACAACTATATCTATGTGTAGCATGAGTAACCATCATTTGACCAAACAAATTTATATGGATTAGTTCACATTTGAAAATCTGATTGGTCATCATTTAAGCACAAATCAAGGTCATAAATAAGAACAAGTCCAAAGAAAAATCATATCAATAAGTCAGAAAAGACATCACATCATTATCACAATTTTGGCTGATTTAATTCAGAATATGGTGCAGATTATCACATTTAATATACCTTCACCTGTTTTACCTTTACGATAATTTCTCGTGATTGCCCATTGTGATTCTGTCACCTTTATACTAGGCTAAGGAACTTTGCTATGTTGCCCATTGTGTTTCTGGAACAGCCAAAATCCAGAGAACACCATTGTTGTTCCTTAGCCTGCCACCACTCCTACACGATGAAAGATTTTTGTGACCTATTTCTAGGTCCATAATGGTTAGTGGCAGAAGCATTATGAATAAACAAACCCTTTGGAACCCAAACTTGTTTAGTCCTTTTATTCTTGTTCCAATAGACATGAAATTTGTTTGTGCAATTCTTAGGAACCCAAACTTGTATAAATTTTGTGTTCTTGTTCCTATGACTACAATTTTCAACACGATGTCCAATTATTTCACATCTATCAAAGACACTCTTCCCTTTTGCATTATCCTCAACTTGTGTTTTCCCAAAACCTAGTCCTTTTCTGTTGTTAGCAAAAATCTGTTTTCCCAATAGCATGTTGAAAGATTTTTCGCCACTTGAAAAGTTATTCAAAGATTTCTCAAGATTTTGGACTTTGGTTTTTAGTGTTGTGTTTTCAGTGACAAGTGAGGTGCATCGATTTATAAAATCCTTTTTCCTAGTGTCAATGATTTCCTTAAGACTCAAGTTTTCTTTTTCAAAATTCTCAGAGTTATTCTTAAGTCTTGTCAATTCTGAATCTAAAACTTTACATCTTTTACATTCTAGGTTTTGAATATTTTCAAGTTCAGTTTTTAACCTAAAATTTTCACGAGCAAGTTCTCTCCTATCAGATTTCAGTTTTTCAAGTTTAGATTCAAGAGCATCAACTACTTTAGTAAGATCAAGGCACATAAAAACGAGATCTCTATAGGAATACTCACCTGCCTCACTAGATTCCTCTGAGCTTGCTTCTGATTCTGATTTTGCCATAAGACACAAGTTAACCTCCTCTGAGCTGCTATCCGAAACTTCCTCTCCTTCTTCATCATCCCAAGTCGCTGCAAATACCTTCTTCGTCTTTTTCTTTCCTTTGTTGTCTTTTAGAAGTGGGCATTTTTGTATGAAGTGTCCGGGCTTCTTGCAGTTAAAGCACGTCGGTTCATTATCGGAATTGTCAGAATCTTTTGGCCTATTACGATTTGTTTTCTTCTTGCGTGGCTTGAATCTCGACCATTTTCTAAGATTATTGACAGCCATTGCAAGCTCTTCAATTGGATCTTCTCCTTCTTCATCGCTTTCTTCTTTGCTCTTTAAGGCAATCGTCTTTTTCTTTGGTTCGGAGTTGTTGCGCTCTTCCTTTGCTTTTAGCTCAAGTTCGTATGTCATCAAGTTACCAATCAACTCCTCCATACTTAATTTACTCAAATCTTTCGATTCTTGGATTGCCGTGACTTTTGCCTCAAAGTTCATCGGTAAGACTCGTAGTATCTTCCGCACAAGCTCTACCTCAGTGAATACCTTCCCAAGCGCTCTAGCGTTGTACACCAAAGTTGAAAAGCGTCCAAACATGTCCTTTATGCTCTCGCCTTTGTCCATCACAAAGTTTTCGTATTCATTGCTGAATAGGGCTAGACGAGACTCCTTGACTTGAGAAGTTCCTTCGTGTGTCACCTCCAAAGTGTGCCAAATTTCCTGTGCTGTTGTACAATGAGAAATTCTATTAAATTCATTTTTATCAAGAGCACATATCAAAGCATTCATGGCTTTAGCATTTGTCGGTTTCAATCTCTTATCGTTAGCATCCCACCTATCCTTAGGTTTAGGAATCTCAGTATCACCAACGATTATAGTGGGAGGTTTATAGCCAGTTTCAATAATATCCCAAACATCATAATCAACAGAACTAAGATAGATACCCATCCTAACTTTCCAATAAGCATAATCGTTTCCGTTAAACATGGGTGGCCTAACAATAGATTGCCCCTCAGAAAAAGCATTATTTTGTAGACTCATGACTCTAGAGTTAAATAAAAAAAATATACCGGGCTCTGATTCCACTTGTAGGATCTAGATTAACCCTAGAGGGGGGGTGAATAGGGTTATAGCAAATTTTCTCGAATTAAACACAGAAATATAATTGCAGAAATAAATATGCTGAAAAGTAAATCACACACAAAATTTACCCAGCTTCGGCAACCCCTTCCTACTACTGCATTCCCAGATTTCTATTAGAATTAAACAGCATCACGCTTACAAACACTCTACCAGACTCGCAGACCCTTTTGCTCCCGCTCACAAACACTCTACTAGACTCGCACACCCTGCTCCCGCCTATAGAGTTTCGCTCACTCGCAAACACTGCTCCCGCCTATAGAGCTTTGAAAACTCGCACACCCTGCTCACTGAACTAATTCTAAATAGACAATCTGACACTACCTAATCCCTAGGTGGTGATTTACAAATTCTTCAACTAAAAAAAAAAACAACTTCAAAAATAAAATAGGAGCAAAAATTAAAATACGGACTTGAATGCGTAATTTTTGCTCAATTAAAAAATAAGAAAAAACCCTCTAAAAATTAAACCCTAAATAAGAGATTAATTCCCCTTTAAAAATAATAAAGGCCGGCCCCTTTATCTTTCAACCCGTTCTCTTTTCCTCTTTCTACTGTAAACAATGATGGCCGATTTCTTTGTCGAATTAGGGCTTCGGCTTCTTACAAATTAGGGCTTCGGCTCTATATAATTGATACTCTTTGCTCGTGCTCGTTCTCTGATGTTTCGCGACTTGTTCTCTGATGATTCGCAACTTTGAGATTGTGAATTGTTCGCAGCTGCTTCTTTTGATGACCGAGTTCGTTAAATTGGTATGTATTACTTTCGTTTGCTGGTTTGATTGTTTGCCTTTTTCTCTTGATAACTCGATGCCGATGATGTACTCTTGGGTTTGATATTTATATGAATTCGAATCAATTGATTCGTTCATATTCACTTGCGACTTCATCACTTTCCTAATTTGTTGCAACTTGATACGCACGGCTTCTATTCTGTAGCGTTCGATTGCCTTGAGTCACACGGCTTTAAATCTTTCCTCTTTTTGATATCTCTGACCATTTCAAAAAATAATGATACGAATTTCATATTCATTTGAATTCTGACTTCGGCCCCATCTCTGCACTGTTGAATCTCGTGGTCATCATGTCTTTGTCTCTGACCATCTTTTTCTGGTTGGTTTAACATGATCTTCGAATTAGCATTTTTGGCTACCTGAATTTTACTTTAGCATTGCATGATGTTGTCTGATTATTTGTTCATATGATTCCATGTATTACTGCACTGACTCATGTGTTTCACATTTTAACTCTTGATATCACTGCTGTATACATGCATTCCGGTAGCATGGTCGTTGTTCATCTTGTAGTCTTCTTGACGTTGCCACTGTATTGCATTTGTATCACTGCAAAACTCCATTGCTGTGTTGCTCACTGATGCATTGTTGTAACTGGTTTATTGATGCATTCGTTGTAGCTTGTTTTGTTTAGTTCCTGTGTTTGGTCACTGATGCATTACTGTAGTGGTCTTTGTTGTTTGCATTGTCTTCTGTCCATGCTTGCCCAGTTTACACAGATGCTCCACTTGTTTATTTTGTTCAAGTGTACTACTGCAGTTTGCATTTGGTCTTGATCGTGTATATTCTCGACTTGGTTGTGCACTGTTGATTAGTTGATCTGAATTATTTGACTTGTACATGCTGTAGTGTCTGGTCTTTTCATTGTGTTGGTTACTGGACACATGTTTTATCACTTGAGCTTGCAGTAATGTATACTTGATGGCTTTTGTAGTCGAGTTGCATTGCTGTATCTTGTGGTACTTTGTGCATGCTATATTACTCTGGTCTTGCATAGTTCCATGTATTTTACTGTAGTCTTCATTGTTGTGTTTTGTACTTGATTTGCACTGCTACATTGTTGCATTATGGTCTTGTGGCAGTTGCAGTATTCATTATGTTGATCGAGCTTGCATTCTTTGTTGGCACTTTTGAATGTTTGAAGCTTGGTCTTGAGTTGTTTAATGAAGAGGTTGAACTTTCATACTTCATGTAGCCTTCATGTTTGTTCTGACTGATCTCTGTTGCTTACTGTTACTTTTTTGCTGTTGCTATCCACACTGAACTGCCTTTGATGCACTTTTGATTTTTCAAAGCTCTGCATTTTTCATGTTGCCTTGTGTTGAACCCAGTTTTAAAAAAACGGGTTTGACCTTGAGCTCGTGTCGTGATTTTCAATATATTGCATATGAGTTGATTTTTGAGATTTCTTTGTGGTCTTTGGGATTTGCACTTGCACACTTGCTCTTGTTGGCTGCGCACACGAGTTGGCGAGGCAGTGCACACGTGTATGAATGTGCACGTGTGTATTGCAGCCACTTATGGTTACATGTCCCTGTAATATCTATATGCATGACTTTGTGATGAAAACAAGTGTGAATGATGACGAACAACCCAAATAACTGAGGCAAACCATATTTTCAAAAATCGTATTTTATTTTATATTGCAAAAATATTTCTTTTTCAATTTTACTGCGTTAGTGAATATTTTTGCAGATTGCTCAGATGCTGGATTCAAACTGGAATGCAGTTGAAGACAAAATACGAGTGTGAGTGATATGTAGTGAGGTTATCAATGTAAAAATATTTTTGACGTAATCGTGATGTAATCAAAAATGTATATGTATAGTGAGAGCATGAATTTGTACTATTCAAGATTGTAATAAATATTTGTTTGAATAAAATTTCTGTTTGAATTCAAAATCTGTGTAACTTGTTCTGTTTGAATTCAAATTCAAATTCTGTGTAATTTATTTTATTCAACAAATATTTATTTAATCTATGAAAAAACAAAATAGTACATTACCAAATACATTTAAATGAATATATATGTTTATTATCATCAAACAAAAACATATAAGCGCATATTCAACAAGTAGGTGTAGATTCGATAGCATCCAGTCTTTGGATTTTGGCAATCGTATTTGGATCAAGGTTGGTTAGTTCATCGTGATGGTGGTTCGAGCTTTTGGATTGAAGTCGTTGGAGCTTTGGCAATGGTGATGCATTCTATTGGATCCTCGCTCCCTCATTTGGAAATTCTATTGGAGTTATCTTTCCGTTGTCGATGGTTGAAAAGTCTAGACCAACCAGTTGTGTTATTTTTTCCGCCGTTATCTTATATCTCTGATAATGATATCAATTGTATCAATGTGTTGTATCAATTTTTTTATCAATGATATATATTCATTTTTCTTTCGTTGTGTTGTTGTACTTAATGTGTTATAAACTCTGGCGTGAATCGGATTTCTACGGCTGAATCTATGGCATTCGAATATGTGTGAAGTATGGATGTCGATTTTCGAACGCTGAAATTCGGGTCGTGACAGTAAATCTGACCAAAAAAGTACAAGTGGTACGTGTCACTTTTTGGGGCATTCTCTGGTTTCATGGTTTGGTAAAACGCAAAATACTATTTCTTTATCAACAACTGAAGCAGAATATATCTCTGCTTCTTTGGCTTGCTCTTAAGTCATTTATATGCAACAAACCTTAAAAAAATTAGATTAACAAGTTCAAAATCACCAATTTATTGCGAGAATACTGGTGCAATAAATTTATTTAAAAATCCTACTCATCATGCTAGGACTAAACATATTGATATCATACATAATTTTCTCAGTGATAATATAAGTAAAGAGATTATTTCTCTTGAATTTATCAACTCCGAGAATCAAATTGTTGATATTTTAACCAAATCCTTAAATCAATCTATATTTACTAAATTAAAAAGAGAATTAGGAATTTGTTCAATAACTGAGTTATAGAATATAGACATACTAACATTTAAACAAAGGTATAAAAGATAACCAAATTTTTTCATATGTAGTCGACATTCCTTTACCACCCATGTCGACATACAATGGCAAATTTTGAAATTTTGATTTTCCCTCTACAAATAATTCGATAGTTATATAAACCTATATATATCAAATTTTTCTATCGTCTCACTTCTCTTTCTCTGTATTAAACTTCTGAAAATTTAAAATAATGGCCTCCTCCACTAAATCAAACGAAAATGACACAATTTCTTTTCCTTGTCCTCATTCTGGTCCATTTTAACGCACTACACTAGCACGTGTAATAAAGATTGAAGTATCTTTGAAGGATGCCTTACAACTGTTGACTGAACTTTAAGTTATGCAAATAAAGATGGCAAAAGAACATGAAAATCAAGGAAAAATTCTTCCAAATTTGCAATAATTCCTAATGGATAATCATGATAATCCAATTGTGATTGAAGAAGATTCTCCCAACATTCAAGTGCATAACCCTTTGGAGCATAGCGAGGAAGAAAAAGAAGAGGAAGAAGCACCTATGGAATAAGATGACAAGGTGGTCTGCGTAAGTGAAGTGTGTTTGACAAAGATGGGAATTTGGTTGAACAACGTGGAAACTTTTGTTTTCAAAATCCAAATTGTTCAATTCACAAATCTCCAATTATCAAAAACTCTGGTTAGAAGTGTAATTCTATAATTTATGTACTTAAATATATTTGTGTGTCTATAATCCATATATATATATATATATATATATGTAAATATATATAAATATAACATCGTATATAATAAATATTTGTTTCTCTTATTATACTTCTTTATTAGTATTTAGTTTAGATAATATTAGATTAAGGGGAAGTTATATATATAAGCATAGGATTAGTTTTTGTTGATGACAAAGGGGGAGAAATATAAAATAGAGTAGTTAGAGTAGTTAGGCTTAGATTAAGAGGGAGTTATTAGTTTTAGAGGGAGTTATTGTGAGGGTGAAGTATATTTCATAAACATAGGTTGTCATCATCAAAAAGGGGGAGATTGTTACTCCTTGAGATGTTGTTTTTGATGACAACAACCTTAGGACCTGTTATAAAATATAAATACTAATATTACAGTTTAGATATATATGTATGCAGGATTTAACCATGCATGTACCAAGAATGAAGATTGTACAATATAGAGATTCAAGATTGAAGATATCAAGAGTTCAAGATTTCAAAGTACAAGATAAGTATTGAGTTTAGAATTATTTAAAACTTCTTGGAAGCACTTGCATCTTTATTTTAAATTTATTCGTAGAATGGAATCCACTTCGAGCCTGTTAAAGGATGGAACCCTAGTGTGATGGAACACACGACAATATCTAGTGGAACATATAGTGGTTCTATTTTGATAGCCAATAATTTCATGAAGACGCTTTTCCAAAATATATCTCTTGTTTTAAATGTTTTCAAAACCTTCTTTTCAAAAAGACATCTCTCTTGTTTGAAATATTTTAGCCTCAAAATTATCTTTATCATTTTTAATATTCCTTTAATTTCAAAATTTTCCTTGATTTTAAACTATCTCTAGTTTTTTTATTTTAGCTTTTAAATATACTCAGATTTTAAATCACTTTATAAATTAAGATTATATATATTAAAAATTACTTTTATATGCTTGAACTATATTCAAAAATATTTATAAAGGTTTAGAAATTGTTTTGAACAATTATAGAACCCAATTTTAATAAAAAAAATCAAAATCACCATTTTTCCAAGAGCATGTCGACATACTCCTAACCCCCCCCCCCCCCATGTCGACATGGTGCCCACTAAAATTCAAAATTCCAATTTTCAAAAGAAGTGTCTATTCATCATATCCTTTCACGAATAGATATGGCTGTTGATCTTCCATAAATACCAGTAGTTCTAAACAAATTTTTAACCAGATTTCACTTGTTTTCTCTCCTCTTCATCTTCCACATTTATTCTAAAGAATCCCAAACTATACTCTGCCGAAATACCAAGTGAATCAAACTTGATTATCTCTTGTTTGATTCTCTACCACTCTCTCTATAAGATCTCAGTGCTATTCAGAGTTATAGGATTATTTGTAAATCAAACTATTGAGTAAAAGGTGCGGTTGAGCCTTGAAATCAATTGGGTGTGATTGTTGCCCTGGATATCGATTAGGCGATCTTGTGGCCAGGTAAATCAAGAGAGTTTGGCCCAGACTCGAATATAGGAGGGTGTACCTCGTGGCCTTGAAATCGAGAGTGTAATCTGGGAGATTATTTTGAAAAGATATTCGTACAATTGTGCGGGACTGGATGTAGGGTAACCATGAACCAGTATAAAATCCTGGTGCGTTCTTTCCTTTACTGCTTTTATTAATTATTTGCATCTGTGTTAGATTCTACGATTATATCTATGTCGGTGTATTGCATTTGTTGGTGATTAAATTACATAAGTTTCAAAAAGATTTATAAAATCCACAAAACACTATTCACCCCCCCTCCCCTCTAGTGTTATTCTAGCCTTAAGATCTGTAATTCGTATTTCTAACAAGAAATACTACTATTGACTCTATCTACCAAGTTGAGGATTGGGCAGGACCAGGGTTACCAACCACGGTTTGATGGGATATGTTCGTAGAGATGGTGTAAATCATTTCCTAAAATGCCTAAATTGTTCTTGATGGTTATGGTGCTCGAGTGAAAATGGTTAGAGTATACTTTGTCGGGCTGTATAGAGACAATGGGAGACTATGAGGCAGAATGTTCCTTTGAACGGAGTTGGCAATGAAAGGAAATAATGGATGGTTACTTACGAGGGAGTTTTCGATCACTTAGAGTTAGATGATGCCATGAAGTAGAACTTAACCTCTAGATGACTCAAGGGATGAACAACAAACTAGTGGAATGTCTCTATAGCTGAATTGGAATTAGTTCATAGTTCACTTCAAAGAAAATTTCTCCCAACTATTCCAAAATTGGTGTTCATTATAGAGTTTTCTGATTTGACGTAGGCGACATGTCTGTGTTGGAGTATGTGGCAGAGTTTGATGTGCTGTCAATGTATAGTCTCTTTTCTGTTGATACCCCATACAGAAAGAATGAAAGTTTAATATTTGGTTGAGAGATTGAGAAGTAATTGATTGGTAATATTGACGAGGGCTTCGAGAAGATGATCAAGACGAATTTATGATGACAGAACCTATAACTAGTGCAGAAGTGTTGTCCGACCTAGCTAGGTAGGGATAAGCTTTGAAAGTATATGCCTTGGTTGCCATTTTGATTTCATAGAGTGCTCCATCGACAAAGAGAAGGGAAATGGCATAACCATTTGAGATATCCTTTTCACTTATGGCATTTCTATATGTGTTTTATTTTTCATTGAGGTTTTATATACCTTTATATCTAAATTTGATGGAGATATTGGGATTGAGACTCGAGATGGTTAACCGAACTTTGATTGTGACGGACCTAGTTAGGGGCTCAAGTGGCCTATGCATGGTTTGCTAAGACTTTGTGTAACGCCTCATTCCGAGACCCACATTAGCAAAGAGTATTACGATGTAATACCGTCTGCTAATACGGAGAATAGAGTTGGATATGAGCGACCATCTATAGCCCTATCTTAACTATCTACTGAATGCGTCGATAAATGTAGCATTTTTTTATGAGGATCAACATATCCAATAGATAATACAAAACTATAATGGCTATAAGATCTAACAGAACAAAATATAGTAACTCAAATGTAAATCACATCACAGAACAGTAGATCATCACATACATATACACATATACATATACATCACATAGTATACAAAATGATACATGTCAAGTGGTATAGCAACCACATTATATAGGCGAGTCAAAAGAATATGCATATCAGAGTTATAACAAAAAAAGGACTACACAAAAAGCTATAACAAAAGGAGATAGCAGAATAGTCCATGCTGAAGCAGAATATGCGAAGTCCAAATGTACTTAACCTGAAACACCTCGGTCTGACCCGAGTATAAAATACACGGGTCAGTCTAGCTAAACAAATTGGTTAGATAAGCTCAATGAAAATGAACATGCAAGGCCATAAAGTACCACAAATATCTCTAAAAGAGATTACTCGATCATCTAGAAAAAGATGAATCATAACAAGCCTCATATCATCGGCAACTCAAATAAACAAAGGATATGAATAACCCTAATCAAGCCAAAAGGCAAATCACAAATACCAATAAAGGTAACACAAGTTTCCACAAGGTAATCGCTATGTATCGAGTGGTTCAAAAGACCTACTCCGAAAGGCGATACTTTAGGGAAATATAAATATCAATGAAACAAAAGATGCACGTGCTCAGTACTGTATAAACAAGGATCCACAAGCCCGAAGGCGACAGAACCAAGTATCTCTCGAGCGGTGACGAAGGACCAACTCCAAAAGCGATACTATAGGGCAACAAACCCGAAGGCGACAAACCCAAGTATCTCTCGAGCGGTGACGAAGGACCGACTCCAAAAGCGATACTATAGGGCAACAAACCCAAAGGCGACAAACCCAATCATCTCTCGAGCGGTGACGAAGGACCGACTCCAAAAGCGATACTATAGGGCAACAAACCCAAAGGCGATAAACCCAAGTATCTCTCGAGCGGTGACGAAGGACCGACTCCAAAAGCGATACTATAGGGCAACAAACCCAAAGGCAACAAACCCAATTATCAAACGAGCAGTGACGAAGGACCAACTCCAAAAGCGATACTATAGGGCAACAAACCCAAAGGCGACAAACCCAAGTATCTCTCGAGCAGTGACGAAGGACCAACTCCAAAAGCGATACTACAGGGCGACAAACCCAAGTATCTCTCGAGCGGTGACGAAGGACCAACTCCAAAAGCGATACTGCAGGGAAACAAACACGAAGGCGACAAACCCAAGTATCTCTCGAGCGGCGACAAAGGACCAACTCCAAAAGCGATACTATAGGGCAACAAACCCAAAGGCGACAAACCCAAGTATCTCTCGAGCAGTGGTGGAGGACCAACTCCAAAAGCGATACTATAGGGCAACAAACCCAAAGGCGACAAACCCAAGTATCTCTCAAGCGGTGACGAAGGACCAACTCCAAAAGCGATACTATAGGGCGACAAACCCAAAGGCGATAAACCCAAGTATCTCTCGAGCGGTGATGAAGGACCAACTCCAAAAGCGATACTATAGGGCGACAAACCCAAAGGCGACAAACCCAAGTATCCCTCGAGCGGCGATGAAGGACCAACTCCAAAAGCGATACTATAGGGCAACAGACCTAAAGGCACAAACCCAAAGGCACAAACCCGAAGGCAACAAACCGTAGTGGCGAAGGTCCGTAGGCCCAGTACTGGATACCACTAACTGGCAATATGTGTCACAAACTCTCGGAAAGGAACCCGAAAAGTGTTAATGTGTGTTCCATACCACCCGTTCGCACTAAACGGTTTACTAACCACTAGTAAATTTCACACTCAAAGCAGTAAAAGGTTCACCTCATATCATAGGTAAACTAGACCCGTAGGCCAAAACGATCAAACGGACAAATTAGGAATTAACCGAAAGGATAAACGCACGTATCCCATACTACGCGTTTTACCCAACCGTTTAACTCTCCTTCTCATTCGCTCGACAGTGCAAAAACGTGTAATTTTTTTATAGAAATAATAAGTTGGAGAAAACGAGCTTTTAAAACAATTTAAAACCACTTTATAAACCGCTTTTGCAATCTATCTTATTATAGAGATACTAAAATTTTATACTTGAAAATAATATATAATAATTATTCCAAAAACCAATTTACTTGAAAAACATTTCAAAACTCATTTATAAAACTCGTGTACGAAATCCAGAAAGAATCATCAAGAAATACAGAAAAATATCAGAAGTTTAAACTTATAAAATTCCGATAAAAACAAGCTGTGAGTGCAAGTTCAACAACAGATATATACAAGTTAACATGGTCGAAATAACCTAAAAAAATGTAGAAATAAATTTCAACACTTGTACTTTAAACTGCAAAATGAATCACTGAGTTCCGATAAGCGACGAAGAAATTGCGACGTCTCAAAGTCGGACCAATGCCAGGAAGTGAATACACGGGAAAAACAAAGGCCAGCGGCTTGTTTAGCCAGTTTTCCCTTATTCAACCCAAAATTTGACAAATCACGAAACATGAAAGTTATAGAGGACATTCTAATATTTCCAAAACTTTAATAATTATCTAATTCGGATAAGAAATGTAAAGGTTATGATGAAAACAATTTTCAGATCTGAAGTTCACTACGGCTGTCGTTTTAGTCTCGGGACGGCGAGACTAGAATGAACTTTAGACTATGTAAACTTCAAAATTTCACAAAACTCAAAGCAGAAAAGTTATAGTATATAATCTATGCTTTCCATAACATCAAGAATTGTCAAATTTGGACATCAAATGTGAAAGATATACTTAAATTACCAATGACATTTAGCACAGAAAATTACGGTTTTACAGTGACAGGGCAGCAAGTTTGCATCACACTTTTCGACCATCTATATTCATTATTTTCGAAAATTTTCAATATGATAGTTGTCACACTCTTTTTAGGATTTGTAGAACATCAAAAAAAAATCTTAATTTCGATTTAAAACACAAAAGATATGTGCAATTTACTAACAGCAAATCGCAAATGAACATGCAACAAATACAATTGAAATTTCTTACCTTGAAATCTCAATCTGAGCTAGAAATGTGAGTTTTCAACTCACCTTAGGATTTATTGGCAGAAAATTAGTAGGTTTAGTAAGTAAATTAAGGAGCTTTGGCCTTGATTTGGTGGTAGAAACCTTATAGCCTTGCTATTGCTCTTCTCCTTCCTCAATTTTTACCCTAAAACTTAATTTACCCAAAAACACAAAAATAAAATTTCCCTCAACAATCAAATCTACAAATTCAGAATAAGATGAGGATATAATTGAAAAGTTTACCTGGATTTTACTGGATTTTATTTCAGTTTATTTGATTTTAAAACCCTAATCTTTGCTCTCAACTAGGGTTGCATTGGGAAGTTTGTCTCTGTTTGATAATTTCTGAACGTACAGGAGAAGGTGTTGTTTCTCCTACTTAGCAAATTCACTAAGTGTCTAAATGGACTGCTATAAACTTAAAGCCTAAAACCCTCAATTTAAATAAACCAACTTGTAAATTAACCATTCTCTAAGCACATTTTATACCATTTTAAAACACCGTTAACTCATAGGTTAAAACACCTAAAAATTAATGTGAGTACACTAAAAATAAGTTCGTTAACTAATCTTTTCAACAAAAAGGTAAAACAGATTTCACAATCATTTGACCCTTCATTTTTATTATTGAAAATGACCCTTTTTAACTTGTAAAAAGAAATGTGACGACATGATAATTAAATCAATTAAACCCCGAAAATCATATTTTCTTATTTAATTAAACATCACAAACCATATAAAAATATTTTTACATCCAAATATTTTTTTTAATCAATATTACACATTTTTATTCACATTCTTAACCATATTTAATTTTTAACACATCATTAAAATTAACAAAAATTACCATTTGACCATTATTTCCGCAATAATTGCATTTTATCAAATTAAAGCCATTCAATGCTTATTATTATCATCCCAACATAACATACTAAATTTTTCAAAACTTTATTTTCTTCATTTTATATTTATTTACAACAAATAAATGTTGAATTAGTTTTATTTATCCCTATTTAAATGAAATTACCATCAAATAAACATAATTTTATTATTCTCACTTTATTTACAGCCAAACTTCTTAATCCCCATTTTATTACACCAAAACCCATTGTTTATTTTAAAAAGAACAAATTTAACAAATTTTACATCTAAAAATTTATTTTATTCCTCCATTTTAAGTTAAAACCATCATTATAATTTATCTTTGCAGGTAATCACAAAACCAGGGTTGTTACAGACTCCCCTCCTTATAAAAATTGCGTCCTCGCAATTTCCTAGAGAAGAGCTGTATTCAACACAATTTATTCCATCTTAGCAAAGGAAAAATAGACAAGCTTGATTTAGAATTCTCACCCTCAACACTGGAAGATGAATGCCAGGATAAGACTACTCAATAAATTTTTTGGTTTCCTAAGTACAATCATAGGGATTTATAGACTATTAAATTTTCAAAAGGCGGAACATTCTTAATTCGAAGGTGTTTAATCTTCGAAACAACTACACGAGTAGAATTCGACACAATACACAAGTCGGTGAGACTCGTGATCATGCAACAGAAGAAAATTAACAATCGAGATTAAATTTCTAAGATACAACGAAATTGGGTTACCACGAACATATCATTAATACCTAAAACTGAACAAAAAATGATGCATGAAAGCAATCAAACCAAGGCGTTCATTAATAGTAGATGGTCCTATATAACTAGGAGCCAATTTTTCGAATATATTAGAATGCACTTTGCTCCTTTAAAGGAGTAACACAAATAAGCACAATCATCAAAAGAGGATTCAACAAAAGATTGGTGGTATTTCAAGCTACCATCATAACACATGACTGCATGAATGCAAGTCATCACAAGAATTGCACTAAGGAAAGACACACAAGAATGGATTACAAGAAATTTTCTCAATTTTTTTTATAAGAGTTTTCACTCAAATCCATTTTATTTTATACACAAAATTCAAACTTCAATATTTGAAAATTTTTCAAAGTCTCTTACTTAAATTTTCAATTAAATCATCTTTACTTTAAATTAAAGTAAATTAAATTACAGTTGTTCCATACTCTAATTCCAAAAATAAATATACTACAATAAGCAATATTTTTTTTCCACTAAATTTATCAAATTTTAAACCATTTTACTTTATGATTTAAAAGGACACTTATTAGACCTTCATTGATAGCTCTAAATATTCACTAATTAAACTTTCTCAAAACTTTTCTAAATGTTTAATTTTTCGAAAAAATTCGACAGAGTCTCCTTTGCATGGAGAGCCTTTTACAATTTCATAAACATGAATTATAGACATACATCAACCAAAAGGTTGGAATACAATATATATTTTTAACACATAAACACTGAGCAATTCATACCTTTAATTTTTAGCATTTAAAATGCGAGCATGCTTACTTTTATACTTACTATTTTGCTAATTAATCATTCAAATATCCTCTTGCACCTGCGCTTAACTTATTAAAACATATTAGCATGCACTTATAAACATATAAAGCATTAAAATCATAGTTTAAATAAAACAACTCAAAACTTCAAATTGTAAAATTCAAGTCTGCTACAAAGACTCGGGCTTTTGACATAGTAAAACTCATAATCTGAAAATACTTATAAAATAAAAGTTATTCTACTCAGTCCACAGCTTTCCAGCGATATAAAGATCGTTAAAATTGGATTTAGGGTTTGAAAGTTATGCCCAATTTACTTTTAGCTTTAAACTCAGAAATTATAAAAGAGGACAGAGATGTCCCTCGGTTTTCAAACTCATTTTTGAATAACTAAACTGCAAAATTTTAAAAATGATACAAAGATGATTTCTAGCTTACTGAAAGCACACTCTTTTGCAAAAATAATGGACTCATTTGGATTCGTAAATCATATGTTATCGTTGTTTTAAAACAGCACTTTTTAATCAAAATTTTCCGACACAAGACCTTTTATTGTCAAAATTTTCAAACCATTATTAAATTCAAACTACATAATTTTAGATCAAAAATCTTTTCTCTAAAACATTTATTACGTGATCTTTTCTCCGGAAAGCCAAGACATCTAGAATTACACTACAATACATACAACAAACTTTTAAAATGGTTTACAAAGAAAACTTTTTCCCAATTAACAAATAAGTCTTTTAAAAGAAGACTCATATTTTAATTAAGATAATTACTTTCTTATATTAATATGAAACAATTATCTACCCAAAATAAAACTTTGGAACTACATATTGATTTTGATTTTTTTTTTAAAAATTGCTTTCACAACAAAAAATCTTATCTTGTTGCTCTATTTATTATTATTTCTAGATTTTCACAAAATTTTGCATTTTACAATAAAGGAATCTTTTATATTCAGTTTTCTCTTAATCCACAAGGCTAAACAGTTATTTAAATGAATCCATATTCAAATTTTCCAATTGCTAATTTATAAAATGATAACATCTAACTAATACATTTAAAGTGAATGACATTATCAAGGACTGCAAAGTTGATCAAGATCAACATTGCCTCTCCATTGCCCTCTATGTCACACTATTTTCATAAGTCCTTAAGTATATATAAAATACTTATCTCAAATGGCAATTTAAATTTTCAAAATATTTGCAATATCTATATGTTTTTGCATTCAACATACATACTATTAAATATTATTTATTGCCATTTCAAAAGCATGTATCACATCGCCTCGTAAGCATTTAGAAATCCCTATCGATAACGCTGATCAGACGCATCGACCAGAATTCTTAAAATACTTATTAGCCAATTGACACAAGAAACTATAAAACCTGTTTTGGTTTCTTAAGGAATCTTAAACTTGGTTGTAACAATGTTTATTTTCAAAACATAAAACATTTTCTAATTATACAACCATACAATCAATTCATAAAACAATCAAGTTATATACATAAGTATATCTCTTGTTAGAAAGATTTTCCATTCACATTGATGCTTTCTTTCCCAAAAATTCTTTTAGTAATTTTACTTCTTTAAAATGCATCCATGAAATTCCTAAACATTAAATTTTTATTTCATTTTAACCTTTGGATAAATACCACTTATGGATTAAATATCAATTTCAAAATTTAATCTTTCTAATAATTCTTGCGGTAGCTACAACTTGATGACACTGCAAGTTCTTATCATTTGCATTGAGTAGGTTTCTAATTCTCAATTATATCACCTACTCAATATTATTTCAACAATTACTATGCTAACACACATTCATGCAATTATCAACCAAATAAGCATTTACTAAAAGCAAAGCATTAAATGTGCCGAGCGAAAACGGTCACACCATTTCCGCTGCGTAACTCTAATCACTAAGGTTCAAAACACATAATTTAAATCTAAGCCATCTAATGTCTAATTTCTACTATTTTAAAAAAATAGTGATATTCAAAACCCATATAATGTTTTCAAACTTATTATCCAATCTAAGAAAATGAAAAAAAAAACTAAAGGCACGATTGAGGAATACGATAGTGGAAAACTATGTTATTACTCATATTATACTTGGATGTACAGTAATATGTGCTTCTGTTCTGTGTTTATCATATTTTGTTCTGAGCTCAGCTCTGATACCAAGCAGTAACGCCCCACTCCGAGACCCACATTAGCAAAGAGTATTACGATGTAATACCGTCTGCTAATACGGAGAATAGAGTTGGATAGGAGCGACCATCTATAGCCCTTTCTTCACTATCTACTGAATGCATCAATAAATGTAGCATTTTTTCATGTGGATCGACATATCCAATAGATACTTAATGCAAAATAATAATGACCATAAGATCTAACAGAACAAAATATAATAACTCAAATGTAAATCACATCACAGAACAGTAGATCATCACATACATATACACATATACAGATACATCATAGAGTATACAAAATGATACATGTCAAGTGGTATAGCAACCACATTATACAGGCGAGTCAAAAGAATATGCATATCAGAGTTACAACAAAAAAAAAGACTACACAAAAAGGTATAACAAAAGGAGATAGCAGAAAGTCCATGCGGAAGCAGAATATGTGAAGTCCAAATGTACCTAACCTGAAACACCTCAGTCTGACCCGAGTATAAAATACACGGGTCAGTCTAGCTAAACAAATTAGTTAGATAAGCTCAATGAAAATGAACATGCAAGGCCATAAAGTACCACAAATATCTCTAAAAGAGATTACTCGATCATCTAGAAAAAGATGAATCATAACAAGCCTCATATCATCGGCAACTCAAATAAACAAAGGATATGAATATCCCAAATCAAGCCAAAAGGCAAATCACAAATACCAATAAAGGTAACACAAGTTTCCACAAGGTAATCGCTATGTATCGAGTGGTTCAAAAGACCTACTCCGAAAGGCGATACTTTAGGGAAATATAAATATCAATGAAACAAAAGATGCACATGCTCAGTACTGTATAAACAAGGATCCACAAGCCCGAAGGCGACAGAACCAAGTATCTCTCGAGCGGTGACGAAGGACCAACTCCAAAAGCGATACTACAGGGAAACAAACCCGAAGGCGACAAACCCAAGTATCTCTCGAGTGGTGACGAAGGACCAACTTCAAAAGCGATACTATAGGGCAACAAACCCAAAGGCGACAAACCCAAGTATCTCTCGAGCGGTGACGAAGGACCAACTCCAAAAGCGATACTATAGGGAAACAAACCCAAGTATCTCTCGAGCGGTGACGAAGGACCAACTCCAAAAGCGATACTATAGGGAAACAAACCCAAGTATCTCTCGAGCGGTGATGAAGGACCAACTCCAAAAGCGATACTATAAGGCAACAAACCCAAGTATCTCTCAAGCAGTTACGAAGGACCAACTCCAAAAGCGATACTATAGGGCAACAAACCCAAAGACGACAAACCCAAGTATCTCTCGAGCGGTGACGAAGGACCAACTCCAAAAGCGATACTATAGGGCAACAAACCCGAAGGCGACAAATTCAAGTATCTCTCGAGCGGTGACGAAGGTCCAACTCCAAAAGCGAAACTATAGGGAAACAAACCCGAAGGCGACAAACCCAAGTATCTCTCGAGCGGTGATGAAGGACCAACTCCAAAAGCGATACTATAGGGAAATAAACCCAAAGGCGACAAACCGAAGTATCTCTCGAGCGGTGACGAAGGACCAACTCCAAAAGCGATACTATAGGGCAACAAACCCAAAGGCGACAAACCCAAGTATCTCTCGAGCGGTGACGAAGGACCAACTCCAAAAGCGATACTATAGGGCAACAAACCCAAGTATCTCTCAAGCGGTTACGAAGGACCAACTCCAAAAGCGATACTATAGGGCAACAAACCCAAAGACGACAAACTCAAGTATCTCTCGAGCGGTGACGAAGGACCAACTCCAAAAGCGATACTGTAGGGCAACAAACCCGAAGGCGACAAACCCAAGTATCTCTCGAGCGGTGACGAAGAACCAACTCCAAAAGCGATACTATAGGGAAACAAACCCAAAGGCGACAAACCCAAGTATCTCTCGAGCGTTGACGAAGGACCAACTCCAAAAGCGATACTATAGGGCAACAAACCCAAAGGCGACAAACCCACGTATCTCTCGAGCGGTGACGAAGGACCAACTCCAAAAGCGATACTATAGGGCAACAAATCTAAAGGCGACAAACCCAAGTATCTCTCGAGCGGTGACGAAGGACCAACTCCAAAAGCGATACTATAGGGCAACAAACTGTAGTGGCGAAGGTCCGTAGGCCCAGTACTGGACACCACTAACTGGCAATATGTGTCACAAACTCTCGGAAAGGAACCCGAAAAGTGTTAACGTGTGTTCCATACCACCCGTTCGCACTAAACGGTTTATTAACCGCTAGTAAATTTCACACTCAAAGCAGTAAAAGGTTCACCTCATATTATAAGTAAACTAGACCCGTAGGCCAAAACGATCAAGCGGACAAGTTAGGAATTAACCGAAAGGATAAACGCACGTATCCCATACTACGCGTTTTACCCAATCATTTAACTCTCCTTCTCATTCGCTCGACAGTGCAAAAACGTGTCATTTTTTTATAGAAATAATAAATTGGAGAATACGAGCTTTTAAAACAATTTAAAACCACTTTATAAACCGCTTTTGCAATCTATCATATTATAGAGATACTAAAATTTTATACTTGAAAAAAAAATATAATAATTATTCCAAAAACCAATTTACTTGAAAAAAATTTCAAAATTCATTAATAAACCCCATGTACGAAATCCAGAAAGAATCGTCAAGAAATACATAAAAATATCAGAAGTTTAAACTTATAAAATTCCGATAAAATTAAGCTGTGAGTGCAAGTTCAACAATAGATATATACAAGTTAACTTGGTCGAAATGACCTAAAAATATATAGAAATAAAGTTCAACATTTTTAATTTAGACTGCAAAAAGGATCACTGAGTTCCGATAAGAGACGAAGAAACTGCGACGTCTCAAAGTCGGACCAATGTCAGGAAGTGAATACACGGGAAAAACAAAGGCCAGCGGCTTGTTTATCCAGTTCGCCCTTACTCAACCCAAAATTTGACAAATCACGAAACATGAAAGTTATACAGGACATTCTAAGATTTCCAACACTTTAAAAATTATCGAATTCGGATAAGAAATGAAAAGGTTATGATGAAAACAATTTTCAGATCTGAAGTTCACTACGGCTGTCATTTTAGTCTCGTGACAGCGAGACTAGAATGAACATTAGACCATGTAAACTTCAAACTTTCACAAAACTCAAAACACAAAAGTTATAGTAGACAATCTATGCTTTCCAGAACATCAAGAACCGTCAAATTTGGACATCAAATGTGAAAGATATGCTTAAATTACCAATGACATTTAGCATAGAAAATTACGGTTTTACAGTGACAGGGCAGCAAGTTTACATCATACTTTTCGACCATCTATGATCATTATTTTCAAAAGTGTTCAACATGAAAGTTGTCACACTCTTTTTAGGCTTTCCATAACATCAAAAAAAATCCTAATGTCGATTTAAAACGCAAAAGATATGTATAATTTACTAACAGCAAATCGCAAATGAACATGCAACAAATACAATTGAAATTTCTTACCTTGAAATCTCAGTCTAAGCTAGAAATGTGAGTTTTCAACTCACCTTAGATTTATTGGCAGCAAATTAGTAGATTTAACAAGTAAATTAAGGAGCTTTGGCCTTAATTTGGTGCTAGAAACCTTATAGCCTTGCTATTGCTCTTCTCCTTCCTCAATTTTTACCCTAAAACTTAATTTACCCAAAAACACAAAAATGAAATTTCCCTCAACAATCAAATCTACAAATTCAGAATAAGATGAGGATATGATTGAGTTATCTGTATTTTACTGTATTTTATTTCAATTTATTTGATTTTAAAACCATAATCTTTGCTCTCAACTAGGGTTGCATTGGGAAGTTTGTCTCTGTTTAATAATTTCTGAACGTTCAGGAGAAGGAGTTGTTTCTCCTACTTAGCAAATTCGTTAAGTGTCTAAATGGACTGCTATAAACTTAAAGCCCAAAACCCTCAATTTAAATAAACCAACTTGTAAATTAACCATTCTCTAATCACATTTTATACCATTTTAAAACACCGTTATCTCATAGGTTAAGACACCTAAAAATTAATGTGAGTACACTAAAAATAAGTTCGTTAACTGATCTTTTCAACAAAACCGTAAGACATAGATTTCACAATCATTTCACCCTTCATTTTTGTTATTGAAAATGACACTTTTTAACTTGTAAAAAGAAATGTGACGACATGATAATTAAATCAATTAAACCCCAAAAATCATATTTTCTTATTTAATTAAACATCACAAACCATATAAAAATATTTTTACATCCAAATATATTTTTTTAATCAATATTACACATTTTTATTCACATTCTTAACCATATTTAATTTTTAACACATCATTAAAATTAACAAAAATTACCATTTGACCATTATTTCTGCAATAATTGCATTTTATCAAATTAAAACCATTCAATGCTCATTATTATCCCAAAATAACATACTAAAGTTTTCAAAACTTTATTTTCTTCATTTTATATTTATTTACAACAAATAAATATTGAATTAATTTTGTTTATCCCTATTTAAATGAAATTACCATCAAATAAACATAATTTTATTATTCTCACTTTATTTACAGCCAAACTTCTTAATCTCCATTTTATTACACCAAAACCCATTGTTTATTTTGAAAAGAACAATTTTAACAAATTTTACATCTAAAAAATTATTTTATTCCTCCATTTTAAATTAAAACCATCATTATAATTTATCTTTACAGGTAATCACAAAACTAGGGTTGTTACACTTTGTCTTATTGAATCATGGATGTTTGTTTGTTTGCTATTAATTTTTTTGAGTTTTTTGGTTAGTATTATGATTTGGAAATGGACTGGATGAAGTGGATACAGTATAGTGGTGGATTGCGAGAGGACATTGATGACGATTGGGGTTGGATGAGCGAATAGTAGTGATTGAATACCTATAAACAATAAGGTTGGTTAGCTTTATATATTCACTATATATTCCACATGATGAGTTGTCATCAGTGCCTGTAGCTGGAGAGTGTCCAGATATATTCTATGAGGTGATCGGATTACCGCCATATGGGGAAAGAGTTTCGTATCGATCTGGTCAGATGAGGTAGACTAGTAGTTATGTTTGTGATGAATATGATGCCCAAAGAGATTAGGAAACTAAAGGTGAAGCGGATGACTTATTTAGGTGATGGTTCATTTTTGGGAGTATATTTGGGTAGGATCCACCTATAGTGTTTGTCGGTAGGATGGATGGCTCTTCAGAGTTGTTTGTTGGTTGTCGTGAGCTGGATGAAATAATGAACAAGTTTCTACTCTCGTTTATTGATGGCATGTTCGATCAGCTCTATAGCACGAGGATGTTCTCTTAGTTGGACCTTGCAGTGAGGTTTCACTAACTAAGAGTATTTAGAGGAAGAGTGTCGATTATGGAATTTCCTACGCTAATTTATTTTTTGATTGGTAGGTTATGCTCTTCGAGCTAACCATTATGTCGGCATGCCTGATTGATCTCATGGACCATGTTTCGAGAGGTCACTTGAGTGATTATGCTTGTTTTCATGGACGATATTTTCGTCTATTCATGGATGAAAGAAGAGCACAAGGCATGATTGATGGTTGTATGATAGGTGTTGAGAAGACATCAATTGATGATGAGAATTTGGTAGTATCACTTATGGAGGAGAGAAGTGAGATGCTTAGGTCACATAATCCAGAATTTGAATAGACCCAAGGTAGCAGCATAGTCAACCTATTTGATGAGAGAGGATCAAACTTTTATTTGAGATGTGAGGTGTGGATACACATTAGTGAGTTTTATCAAAAGGTTAATGAGTGCTTAGATGTTATTCATTCTGAGCAGGAATGAGGAGGCGATAGTAAGCACTTGCATATTGTACTTAATTAGGTGTGGTATTGATACCAAAAGGTGAAGTTATCGCATGTTAGTTGGCAACATAAACCACATAGAGGAAGTATCCGATTCTTGATTTGAATTTGGTGGCAATAGAGTTCTCCTTAGGGATATCGAGGCACTTTCTATTAGGAGAGAGATTCAATTGTTCAATGATACCACATCACTGGAATATCTCTTCTCCGAAAAGGATTTTTGACCTTCGCCAATAGCAATTGTTAGAGTTCCTACCCTCCTATGTATTTTATACGTTCGTAAGGGAAATGTAGTTGTTGATACTTCGAGTGGAAGACATAGCAGTTTGAGCATGATATTCCTAGAGTGGGCATTGTTCGAGCTTATCACTGGTTATGACTTCAGAATTCGATAGCTATGGCCAAAGATGATGGCAAGTTTGACTGTCGGACATACTTTGATTTAGGGATTGGTACAAGTCAGAGGCATTGGGCTAGACTAGTGAAGATCATGGCTAAATAAGAAAAGTGAGTAGTGTCTATAGATGTGATGTAGTGCGGACCCGTCAGAGACCGTTGGTTCCGTAGGGATGAGAAATTGCTTGCTTTTAAGTAATGAGAACATATATTAATAGACTGCATCGATGGATTGCAAATGATTAGGGATAGTGTGATAGCATTTGAGTCACGATTGATTGGTTGACGAATAATGCTATATTTATAATTCTTAAGTCCATTAGAACGAAATCAATATTTGTTGAGATATATGTAGGATGGATAGGGTGATTCCATTGTGTACTGAGTGCATTGTAAGTAGCCAAAACCCATTGTTCCATGGTGTGTTTTAGGAGAACTTACCAGAGGCGCTTGGAAATTTGGCGCTGAATCGATTTTATGATATCGAGACTGAATCAGACACTTCAAGACCTCATAGTCCTATTCGTACTGATAGATGTGATACCAAACAGGTCAGGAGGAGGAGGATAGTGGAACAGTAGAGGTTTAGTGGAATGAAAGTGAAGGCAATAGGATATGGGAGACCGAGGAGCATGAGGACCACTTATCCGGAGCTCTTCACTTGGAGATATTTTATTTTTATCATCAGCTTTCATACTGGATATCATATCTGATGTTTTACACTAGATAATTTAGTATTCTGTATGCTAAGGTAGGCATGGATGTTACTTTTTAATGATAGATCTCGTGCACGCATGTTTGATTGGATTGTTAGCATTTGAGATGATAGCCTATGTTTATATGGTTGTTAGGCATGCGGGATAGTTATGGTGGATATAGCATATTTATTTTAGAAGATTGTTATATATGATCTAGTACGTTAAATATATGATGTGTGTGTATGTATACATACATACATACATACATACATACATACATACATACATACATACATATATACATACATACATACATACATACATACATCTTTGTTGTATTGGGATTTTTTCTGGACCTAGCCACGCACAGGAGGTTCTACCGAAAAAAACTTACCAGAATCTGAGAGGCTTTTGAAGGCCTAGGTGTTAGGAGACATTCTCTTTGCTTTGTGATTTCGAGAATGAAATCTTTTTAAGGAGGGAAGGATGTAACGATCTGTATTTTAATGATCGAATATTTAAATAGTTAATTTAAATATTTAATCGTTAACTAAATGAAGACCCAAAAATATGATTTTTCGCATACGGCCGAATCAAGACTCGAGACCACTTACATTGAGTTTGAATTGACATTGCGAATTAAAATGAGTATAAGGATCGCTATATTTGGAGGTCAGGCTATTCGATGGTCGAAACGATCTCGAAATGCATGAAATTAGCATCTCGGGACGTAGTTTTAGATAGTGATGAAATTTATACCATTGCATCTAGAAAAATGAAATGATGTATGTAGACGAGGTTCATAGCGATCAGATTTATCATGTGATCGTACAGACTCGAAACGTATGACCATTTATTTAAGAATTTAAATAAATGAAATATTATATTATTAGATAAATCCCCAAAATCAAATCTCTCCGTCCATTTTTCAAAATGCCATTTACTGTTCACTCCTGAGAACAAAATCCATGGCCGCTCTTCATAAATCCATTTAAAAAATTAAAATCGGCCAATCCGCTCAATGAAAAACCGAATCCATTGAGACCGTATGGATGAGAGCTTCGCGATAACCATGGCAGACTTTGGATCGATCGTGATTAGCGACGTCGAACTAAACCATAGTTGATCTTGGGTTTGAGATCGCTAGAGCTACGATCGACAATAGGCGAAATGGAGATCACGATTGGTCTTCTCTTGGCAAATTGCATCTCCTCACCAAAAACCCTTAGATCTGAAACCCTATTGCAAAATGCATTCAAAGACCTAGGCAATGGCACACATCAGGTTGCAATTCACTACATGGGACCAAGCCTTATCTCCTTCTGTCTAGGGCGAAGATATCGCGTGGTGCAGCATTTTGGCGAAGACGTATTTGATTTCATCAAGAAACGAGTGAGAACAAAAGAGAAAGAGGACATGTATGTATGTGGTGTGTGCACGATCATGTATAGGGAGTGAATTTTGATTGGGGATAAAGGATTAGAGAGGTAATTAAAGGAATTAAGTGTTTACCTATTATTTAATTAATCGATAATCTTGATTCTTATTTTCTCCATATCTTTTGCATATGAGGTCCATTTTGGATGCAGTTTCTTATGTTGTGCTCATAATGGCGAGATTTATATCTTGGTGCTAGTTTAGATAGAATTTTTTAAGATGAGTGATATTGTCTCTCACCATATTATGATTGGTTGTATAGTATTAGATTGACGCTCGGGAATGATTTTGGTTTTAAAATGTGATTATCGTCTACTTATAGATCTGCTAAATTTTTATAAAAGAAAATAAAATTATTTTAAAATGATTTATAAAGAATATCACATATTTCCATCGACATGCCATAGTTAGGGAATTATCAGATTTGAGCTATTATTGATTTGATTTCTTATATTGGTTGATATGGATGGATTATACATTTTTTATGTATGTTGTTTTGGATGTATGTTTGATTATTGAATGTAGGTTTGGCTATTTTGGTTGAAAATGCCGATTAGCGATGATTAGGATTTAGGGGAATATCTTGTAAGTTAGGGTTTTTCATACGCGGGAACTTAATAAACGAGATAATTTGTAGAAAAGAGTTTGGATACATGCCGACAGGTCTTAGGTGGAAGATGGGGCTTTGGACTTCAGGATGGATGTCGAACGTTTCCATTTGATTTTTACTTATCCGTTTGGTTAAGTACAAGACCATGGTAGTTAGTATTGACCATTGTAGAGTGTCAATGTTCATCACTGTTGTTAATTGGCGATTTGACTGATTATTGGCTTTGACGTTAATGAGAGTTTATGGTGCGTGATTTGATAGTTTGTTCGTGCGATCAACTTAAAGTCTTAAAGTTGTTGCCCTAGGGCGAGCGATTTAGGTGGCAAGGTGATGATGTGATGCTTTGACATGAGAGTTGGTACTTTGGATGTTAGCTCATGTTGGGAGTAGGTTCTGAGGTAAATAGTCCAGGACTCTGTAGATCATGCTAGAGATATTAGCTCATTCACATCACAGGGGATGGCGATATACAACATGATGGACTTAGTATCATCAGTTTATGGCTCATAGGGGTAGCAGGTACCGAAGATTAGACACTCCATATTTTTTATTTGTCAATAGAGTAGGGAGCAGGTACCGAAAAGGCTCATGGTGGGGGTCATGGAGTGGAGGAATGTGGGGGTTGTTCCTCATAGATTGTGAAAATTGTATTGAGCGAGTAGGGCTCGGATCTAGATTGAGCGAGTAGGGCTCAAATGGATATATTTGTGCTAAGGGATCGTTGATGACTCGAAAGTTTTCTGTTGCACTCAAAACCAGGGTATGGTATAGTATGGACTCCCATGGATTGATAGCGAGGATCTGTATACCTTAGATCCATGGTGTTAGGTCTAGTGTCCAACTTAATGCTGCCAGACATGTATCCATCTTTGGACGGTGAGATACGAGAGTACGATGGAGAACGGTTATTTCCATAGTCCCTGGCTTGGTAGTCATACGAGTTGTCATGTATATCCAGAGCACAATGGATGACAGTTAGTATTGTTTGATGGATGTTATGTTTGTTATTGTTGCTTCACTAGCCACCTATCATTCCAGGGATGTCACACGAGGTAGGTATTATGGTAGGGATACCAAGATACTCCGGCTTGACTTAGTGTGGAGTAGGCATTGTGGAAGGAGAACCATGACACCTCGACAGGTTACTTGGTATGGAGTAAGTATTGTAGATGGAGAGACCTAGGCACCTCGACAGATACTAAGTATGGTGTACCATTTTTATGATGTTGTAGAGTAGCGTATTATCTATGTTCTGTGCTGACTCTTTGGTTGCAGAGGCAGGTTGGTTATGATTTGTTTATCCTCTGTTCCGTATATTATATCGACTTTTATAGTATTTTGAGATTGTTTATCGCTTATACCAGACTATTGTTTGATATGAGGTTTTATGCTCTACTTCTTATTATTTCGGGTATTCTTAAATGAGTAGATTTGAGAGTAGGTGTAGATGATATATTGAGTTTCGTAGATGGACTAGAAGGAGGCGACATTAACTTATACTTATATTTGAGTTGGTTATTGTATTTTTCATTGTGTGACATTATGAAGCCTTGACGGAGTTTAACTTAATATTGTATGGGACAATGTATTAGTTGAGTTTATTTTCAAGTTGTAAACACTCTGTTAATGTGTTGTATAACTCTGTGGACCTTATACTATGACGATTAATTTAGATTATTATTGGTGTCTCTAATGTTTATACCCGTATTGGCTTTTATATTTTATCGGATGCGATGTGAGATATTCGATAGGTTATGTGATTATTTGATGTTTTCTTTTTCTTCTTTTCCATTCTCTTCACTTTTATTTCCTCCTCTTTATTTGTTTTCTTTCCTCGATAATCATTCTATACCTAAGGTGTAGGGAGGTTGTTACATTTGGTATCGGAGCATAGGTTATATGGTCAACCTTGGTTGATACCATGATCTAGTAGAGATAGGTTAGGAATTATCTCCTTAGACTAGATCTAAAGTGTGTGTGTATACGAGAGAGTTCGTATTTGTTACATATTTTTGTTTTCAAAACATATAGCATATATAGTATATAAGTTGTATTGCACATACAAGCACTATTGATGCAGTTTTCTTTATGAGAGACTGATAATTCTCATTATATAGTAGGAAACATTTGGCATGCGAGAAATACACTATTGACTCTATCTTCACACTTAAGGACTGGGCAAGAGCAGGGTCACTGATCCTTATTGATAGGATATACTCGTAAAGATGGTGCGAATCATTTTCTGGAATGCCCAAACTGTTCTGGATGGTTATGGTGCTCAAGTGCAAAAGGTTAGAGTTGATTTTTCTGAGCTGTATATAGACTATGGGAGTCTAGGAGGTAGGTTGTTCCTTGAAACAGAGTCAGCTATGAAAAGAAAAATTAGATGGTTACTTGCGAGAGGATCTTCGATAACTTGGAGTTAGATGATGTCCTGAGAAAGAAGTCAACCTCTTGACGACTCTAGGGACGAAGGGTGAACTAATGGAGTGTCTCTACAGCTTGGTTTCCCGAGGGTCAATTTACTTGGGATCAGTTTATAGTTCACTTCGAAGAAAATTTTGCTCGACTTTCCTAAGGTGGTGTTGGTTAGAGAGCTCACCGATTTGAAGTAAGGAGAAATATCCATGTTGGAGTATCTGGCCAAGTTCGATGTACTTTCGAAGTACGATTTATTTTCAATGCCTACATAGAATGAATGAAAGTTTAACATTGGGGTGAGAGATCGTCTTGAGAAGTGATTAATTGGTCATATTGATGAGGACTTCAAGAAGATGATCGAGAAGGCTTTATGATGAGTGAGCATGTACCTAGTGTAGATGGGTTGTCTTGAACCAGCTATGTAGGGATAGACTGTGGAAGTATATGTATTGATTGCCGTTCTGATTTCGTTGAGGCTCCATTAATGAAGAGAAGGGAAATGGCATTACCGTTTGAGATAGCTTTTCTTTTGTGGCGTTTTCATATGTGTTTTATTTGACATCGAGGTTTTGTATCCCTTCGTATTTAGACTTGATGGAGATACTGGGATTGAGACTCGAGATAGTTAACCGACCTTTAATTGTGACAGACCTAGTTAGGGGCTCCGCCAGCCTATACATGGTTTGTAGAGACTTTGTCATATTGAGTCATGGATTTTTGTTTGTTTTCTATAGATTCATTTTGAGTTTTTGGTTGGTATTATGGTTTGGAAATAGACTGGCTGAAGGGGAAACGAAATAATGGTGGATTGTGAGAGGTCGTTAATGACGAATGGGGTTGTGGAGGAGCAAATAGTAGTGATTGAATACCTATAGAGGATGGGGATGGTTTTCTTTCTATATTCGCTCGATATTCCTCATAATGAGTTTTCTTGTGTGCTTGTAGCTAGAAAGTGTTCGGATATATTCTATGAGGTGATCGGATCGCCACTATATAGGGATAAAGTTCTGTATCGATTTAGTCAAAGGAGGTAGACCAATAGTTATGCCTTTAAGGAATATGATGCCCAAAAAGCTTAGGAAACTAAAGGTGCGAGCTAATGACCTGTGTAAATGATGGTTCATTCGCAGGAGCATATTTGGGTAGGATGCACCTATAGTGTTTGTCGGCAAGCCAGATGGGTCTTTGGAGTTGTGTGTTATTATCGTGAGCTGGACGAGATGATGAACAAGTTTCTACTCCCGTTTATTGGTGGCTTGTTTGATTTTCTCTATAGCATGAGAATATTCTCTTAGTTGGACCTTGAGGTAAGGCTTTACCAACTAAGAGTCATTAGAGAGAGGGTGCCGATTATAGGGTTTCATATGCTACTTTGATTTTTGATTGGTTGGTTATGTCATTCGGGCTAACCAATATGTCGGCATGATCTGTTGATCTCATGGACCATGTTTTGAGAGGTCACTTGAGTGAGTGGCGCTTGTGCTTCTATATGATAGTTTTGTCTACACATGGACAAAAGAAGAGCACAAGGCACGATTGATGGATGTATGATACGTGAGAAGACACCAATTGATTTTGGTAGTATCACTTCTGGAGAAGGGAAGTAAGATATTTGGTTTACATTGTTTCGGGGTAGACATTGATGTAGATCATGTTGTTATGGCAGTCTAGAATTTGAATATACCCAAGGTAGCAAAATAGTGACCTGTTTAATGAGAGAGGATTGGATTTTTATTTGAGACGTGAAGAGAGGACATGCATTAGTGAGTTTGAATGAGAGGTTAATGAGTGCACCGATGCTACTCATTTTGAGTGGGAATGAGGTGGTGATAGTACGCACTTGCACGTGATACTTACTTTGGTGCGGTATTGATACCGAAAGCTGAAGTTGTCGCATATTGGTTGACAGCTGAAACCATATAAGAGAAAGTATCCGACTCTTGATTTGGAGTCGACGATGATAGAGTTCGCTTTATAGATGTGAGGCACTGTCTATTACGAGAGAGATTCAGTTGTTCAGTGATACCACATCATTGGAGTGTCTTTTCTCCGAGAAGGATTTTTGACCTTGGCCTGTAGCAATTATTAGAGTTCCTGGCCTCCTATGTATTTTGCATTTCTTATACGTTTGTAATGGAAATGTAGTTATTGATACTTCGAGTGGAAGACATACCAGTTTGGGAGTGATATTCCTAGAATGGGCATTGCTCAAGCTTATCACTGGTTATGACTTAAGAAATCGATTAGCTATGGCCAAAGATGATGGTTAGTTTGACCATCAGACCTACTTCGGTTTAGCGGATTGGTAGTAAAAAGAGGCGTTAGGCTAGAAAAGTGGAGATCGTGACTAAATTAGAAGAGTGGGTAGTGTCTGTAGTGGTGATGCAGTATCGAACTGACAAAGATTGTTGGTTCCGTAAGGATGTGAGAATGCTTGTTCTCGAGTAGTGAGAACACATATTTATAAACTGCATCGGTGGATTGTTTATGACTAAGGATAGTGTGATAGAATTTGATTCACAGTCGATTGGTTGATGAATAATGCTGGATTTGTATTCCTTAAGTCCAATTGAATGGCATTCAAATTTGTTGAGATATATATGGGACAGATAGGGTGATTTCATTATGTGTCAAGTGCATTGTAAGTGGCCAAAACCCATTGTCCGATAGTGGGTTTTGGGAGGACTTGCAAGAGGCATTTGAAAATTTGGCACTGAATTGACTTTATGATATCAAGTCTGACCCAAACACTTCGAGAGCTCGTAGGCATATTCATACCAATTGATGTGATACGAAACAGGTAAGGAGGAAGATAGTGGATTAGTAGAGGTTCTGTGGAATGGAAGTGAAGGTGATTGGATATGGGAGGATGAAAACAGCATGAGGATCGCTAATCCGGAGCTCTTTACTTGGACAGATTTTATTTTTATCATCGACATTCATGTTGGATATCATATTTCATGTTGTATACTAGATAGTTTAGTATTATGCATGCTAAGTTACGCATGGATATTACTTTTTGATGATAGTCTCATGTATTTGAAAAAATTTCTATATATGATCGAGTATGTTTACATATATGACATGTGTGTGTGTGTATCTTTGTTGTATTGGAATTTTCCCCAAAACTAGCCATGCAAAGGAGGTTCTATCGAATTTGTTTTTGAGAATCTGAGTGGCTTTTGAGGGCCTAAGGGTAATGAGACATTCTCTTTGCTTTGTGATTTCATGAAAGAAATCTTTTTAAGGAGGGGATAATGAAACGATGCGTATTTTAACGATTAGATATTTAAATAGTTAATTTAAATATTTAATCGTTAACTAAATAAATGCCCAAAAATGTGATTTTTCGCATACGGCCGAATCAGGACTCGAGACCACTTTCGTTGAGTTTGGATTGACGTTGTGAATTGAAATAACTATAAAGATCGCTATATTTGGAGATTGGACAGTCTGATGGCCAAAACGATCTCGAAATGCACGAAATTAGCAACCGGAGGTGCAATTTCAGATAGCGATGGAATTTGTACCATTGGATCCGAAAAAATGAGGTGATGTATGCAAACAAGTTTTGTAGCGATCGGATGTGTCATGTGATCGTACGGATTCGAAACGTATGACCATCTATTTGAGAATTTAAATAAATGGAATATTATAATATTATATAAATCCCCAAAATCTAGTCTCCCCCCCCATTTTTCCATATGCCATTTACTATTCATTCCTGAGAACAAAAATCCGTAGCCGCTCTTTACAAATCCATTCGAAAAAATAAAATTGACCAAACTGCTCGACGATAAATTGTGAAACCGAATCCGCTGAGATCGTATGGACGAAGCTTTGCGATGACCGTGGTGGAATTTGGATTGATCATGATTGGTGATGTCGACCTAAACCATGGCCGATCTAGGGTTTAAGGTCACCAGAGCTACGATCGACGCTATGCAAAGTAGAGATCGCCGTTGACTTCTCTTGGGGAATGTCATTTCCTCAACAAAACCATTAGGTACGAAACCCTATTACAAAATGTGTTCAAAGACTTAGGCAATGGCAGGTGCTAAGTCATAATTAACTACATAGGACCGAGCCTTGTATCTTTATGTCCAGGGCGAAGAGATATTGTTGTGTTGCATTTTGGCGAAGACGGATTGCGATTTCATCGAGAAACAAGAAAGAACGAAGGAGAGAGAAGACGTGTAAATATATGGTGTGTGCACATCCATGTACAATCTCGATTCTTATTTTGGCCATATCTTCATCATACGAGGTCTGTTTTGGATGCAGTTTCTTGCATTGTGCTCGAGGTGGAGAGATCTACATATTGGCCTTAGTTTAGATAGATTTTATTAAGGTGAGTCATATTCGCTCTCATCATACTATGTTTGGTTGTATAATATTAGACTGACGCTCGGGAATGAGTTTTGTTTTTAAAATGTGATTATCCTATACTCATAAACCTACTAGAATTTATAAAAGAAAAGAAAATTATTTTAAAATGATTTATAAAGAATATCAAGTATTTTCCATCGATGTGTCATAGTTAGGGAAATATTAGATTTAATCTATTATTGATATGGTTTCCCACATTAGTTGATATAGATGGATTATACATGTTGTATGTATGTTGTTTTGGATGTATATATGGTTGTTGGATGCATGTTTGATCGTTTGGCTTATTTAGCTATTTTGGTTGAAAATGCCAATTAGCGGTGATTGGGTTTTAGGGGAATATCCTGTACGTTCGGGTTTTACACATGCGAAAACCTAACAAATGAGATAAGTTTTTAGAGGAGAGTTAGAATATGTGCTGACAGATCTGAGGTGGGAGACGAGGCTTTGGACTTCAAATGGATGCCGCACATTTTCGCTTGGTTTGTACTTACCTATTAAGTTAACTACAAGACCAAGGTGGTTGGTATTGATCGTTGTAGAGTGGTCAAAGTCCATCACTGTTGTTTATTTATGATTTGGCTGATCTTTGGCTTGGACATTAATGAGATTTCATGGTGCATGATTTGATGGTTTATTCATGCGTTCGACTTAGAGTCTTGATGTCGCTGCTCTAGGGCTTAGGTTTCAAGGTAGATAGTTCAAGACTCTATAGATCATGCTGGAGATGTTTGCTCGTTCGCATCATGGGAATAGCTATGTAAAGCATGATGGACTCGGTCGGTATGTGGCTTATGGAGGAGCAAGAATCGAAGATTAGACAATTCGTATCTTTGGTTTGTGACTCGAGTAGGGAGTAAGTATCGAAGAGACTCATGGTAGGAGTCGTGGAGTGGAGGAACATGGGGTTTGTTCTTCGTACATAGTGGAAATTGGATTGAGCGAGTAAGTCCAGAATCCGAACTGAGCGAGAAGGGCTTGGTTGGATGTGTATGTGCTAAGGGATTGCTGATGACTCGAAGAGTTATCTATTATACTCGAAGCATGAGTACTGTATAGTGGGGATGCCCATTGATTAGTAGCGAGGATCGGTAAACTCTAGACGCGTGGTTTTAGATCTAATGTCCAGCTTTAGGCTACGAGACACGTATCAAGCTTTGGACTACGAGATATGAGTATGACAAAGAATCAGGATTTCCACTAGCCATTGGCTTAGTGGCTACATGAATTAACATATATCTAGAGCACACTGGGTAACAATTAGTATTTTTTGATGGATGCTATGTTTTCTTACTGTCGCTTCACTAGCTAACTGTCACCCTAGGGATGTCACACATTGTAGGATTGTGGTAGAGCTAGCTAGATACCATGAGTTGACCTAGCATGGAGTAGGTATTATGGATGGAGATACATAGACTTCTAGACATTTTACTTAATATGGAGTAGGTATTGTAGATGGAGAGACCTAGGCATCCCAACAGATACTGAGTATGGTGTACCCTTTTTATGATGTTGTAAAGTAGCATGTTATTTATGTTACGTGCTAGCTCTTTAGTTGTAGGGACAGGTCAGGTATGATTTGTGTAGCCTCTATTCCGTATACTATATCGACATTTATAGTAATTTGGATTTGTTATTGCCCACATTAGATTATTGTTTGGTCCGAGGTTTTATGCTTTTCTTCTTGTTATCTCGGGTACTCTTAACTGAGAAGATTTGATAGCAGGTGTGGATGATATATTTAGTCTCGTGGATGCACTAGCATTATGTGACATCTAATCATACTTATATTTGTGTTGGTTATTGTATATTTTGTTGTGTGATACTGTGGAGCCTTGATAGTGTTTGACTTACTATTATATGTGATAGTGTATCGGTTGCATTTATTTTCCAAGTGTATAAACTCTATCACTTTGTTGTATAACTCTGTAGATCTTATCCTATAATGATTAATTCACATTATTACTACCATCTCTATTGTTTTATACCTTTGTTGGCTATTATATTTTATTGGATGTGATGTGAGATATTCGACAGCTTATGTGATTATTTGATGTTTCTTTGTTCTTCTTTTCCATTCTCTTCTCTTTTATTTCCTCTTCTTTATTTTTTTCTTTCCTTTGACAATCATTCTATACCTGAGGTGTAGAGCACTCATTACACAATCCAAAAAACAACATCTTCTACTCCCATGATTAATGATGCTACATTTTCTATAGTAATATCTTTATAATGCAAATTTATTTTTCGTTGAGAATTGTTCATGGTGCATTCAAACTTTCCTTTTCTATTAAATAGAGAGTGCAAATTCTATGGCAAATACTAAATGCAAGTTGATTGATGTGCATGGCACTGGAAAAGTAGCAGCAGAAGAAAATATTGTTCATTTGATCCAAATGGTTTGATCCATAATGTTTCACTATGAAAAAATGCATTAAGAGTTTTGGTAGATATTGTAAAAGTCAAAAATGCACCTTTATGGAGACCTTCACCATTTATGGAGTCCATATCAAATGACATTGGTTCGATAGTAGCATAACCTACTGCGTATGTCAAAATGGACTTGATTCTGGTGAGTATTTTTCTTGTTGTTGAAAACAATTTAATTTTTTCATAAATTAGTTAATTGGTTGCGGTTAACATAAATTAGTTTTTCTTATTTTGTTCGGGTGCAAAGTTTGGGGTGTCTATTTGAAGTAGTTAATTACATCAATAATTTTAGTCAAAAACTTCTGCTCCTTTGTTTCATTAATTTATCAGCTACATATTTAAATTATACTCATCTGCCTAAAGTCACAATTTATTCTAAACTGTATTTTGCAAAAATCTACTTTGATTCATTTCCCACGTATATTTGCTTCTTGATGACTGAACTTCCTCCGATTGAATATATGTATTGTTTTGAGTGATAAATGTGTGCATACGATCGTTGGTTGATGTTGATTTGGATATCTCTTATACAGTGGATACTGAATTTTATGGATATGTTTAATATATGATCTAAATGTGTGTATTAAAGTACTAATTTTCTGTGATATTATATCGATAAATATAAAAAACATTATTTATAACAGCAGTTTAACTAATTTTGTAGTAAAGGAAAAACTTATACCTGAAAAGATTGCTTAACAGCTTTAGTAAATGTTGTTACAATGTATTACAAGGTTCACAGACTGCTGTAAAAGAAATATTTTACTGCATGAAAAGAATGCTTAAACAATTTGTTTTTTACAGTGTTTATGAAAATGTTGTTATATATATATATATATATATATATATATATATGATCTATTAATACATGTCGTTATACAGCATTTCGAAAAGTGCTATTAAAAGATACAACGCTTTTTCTGTTCTGGTAAAAGCTGTTTCAAACGTGGTAAAGGGGATCTTGTGGGGTAGGTGGTTCAGGAGGAAGATTTGGATTTGTTTGGATAGGAAGCAACAGAGTGATCAAGGACAAGGATTTTTAATTGGACAAAGGAAGGGACATGGGCTGGATAGGCCAGAAAGAGGGACAAGGTTGATGTGAAGAGAAGAGGATAGGAAAGTCATGAAAATTCAAGAAATGTTAATATTATTATTTGAAATATTTTTTAATATATATGTGTGTGTATGTGTGGGTTAGGGTAGAAATTAGGTTAGGCTAGTTATAAAAAGGGGACGCAAAGGAAAAGTCAAAGTCGTCATCATAGTAGAATCCACAAAGGCATGCCATACATATTCAATAGGAACTACCATGCAAATTATACTAATGCTGGATCTTTGCTACAAAATTCTCAATTACAATTTGCCCTAGTGGCCATGGATTCAATTCATAGCTTTCTTTAAAAAGTGGAAAAATTATGAAAATGAAGGAGAAGGAGGACTTGAGAAATTCGACCCATTTTAAGGGGTTTACCCCCTATTTATAGAGAACTAGAGCTGTTAGATTTTTGGCACGTGACACCTCATTAGAAGTTGGTGACCTAGATTAGTCCACGTGACACACGATTGAAGATGACATGTGGCATAACTATTTGATGATAGCCCTTGATTTAAGATCAAATGCGATGCTTTCCTCAAAATCTTCCACGATGAGTCTAACTTTTATTCCAAAACATCTAGCAATGGCTCTAACTCTATCGCGATGGCATGAATTTGGGATGGATTTTAATTTGTGAATTGGGCATGTCAACGTCTTTGAAACCATTCGCAACTGCTTGAAACACCTCTTTTAACACTTATCTTAGGATTGCTTTTACTAGCATGTTTGAACTCCTAGAACTGCAAGTGATGGCTTCATTGCACTCCTTATGATGGTTTCACTTTTTTAATGCATAATAAAACTTTCTTCGATGGCATGGTTTCCCCTTTGGAGGAGGATATGCACAGGCTTTAGTGGACTTCTTGTGATGGCTCTTCTACTTTGTTAAGTGATGAATTTACAAATATATGGTGCTAACTACATCTTTTAGTCATCATATAAAATTTTCTCATAATTTGTTCTATAAACTCTTTATGGGGTTATAGAGAAATCTTTGTTGTGGCTTTATTGAGCTCTTAGCGATGGCTTATTGATGACTTTATTGGACCCTTAGGCTATAATGAAACGATGAGCCTAGGGTATCTAATGTATTTTATGATTTGTTAAGCACAACAAAAATGAAAGCTATAGAATGACTAATAGAAAAGTAAAAGTATGTTATGAATTATGTACGAGATATAATTTGTGAAGTATAACTTACTATTTATGGAGGCTACAATTTATTGAGAACCCTAAAGATTGTACTAATTTATAAATGGGTCCTAAGACCCACTGAAGAAATTTATGAAATTATCGTATGTCCTTTAAATTTTGAGAGATGCAAAATTTAGTGGGAGCCTTCTTAGAAAAATATAGTCAATCAATATTATAAGTGTAAGAATATATGTAATGTTATCAAAATTATACTAATGAATTTAGATCTAATGGAAACTATGAAACTTTTCTAGGTAAAAACACACTAACCGGTGTGAATTATAAAGACCGATCAAGGAACATTATAATTACACTCACCTACGAGAGACTTTGGTATGCATTTTCTAATGATCCAATAGATAAACACGATAAAGGTGCCACACCCAATAAGTTTAACGCAACGACCTGCAAATTTAGTAATTTTGTAAATTATATTTACTTTTAAAATATTCAAATGAAAGATTGATAATCCAGATAATATTGTTTAAGTGATACTAAACAATAATTATTATTCAAATAATAGTTTTAAATGATAATGATTCATTTTAATTAGTTTTAAAGTGATAATAATCATTTATAATGGTTTTAAAAAAGGTGTATCATTAATTTGAAAATATAAGGAAAATATATCGGTTTATCAATATAATAACGCATTTTGTAAACAATGAATTAATATTAATTTATACAATTTTATAATTAAAATGGGATCGTATTAATTAATTAGTAATAATAAGAAATTAGTTTTAAACTTTGTTTATATATATATATATATATATATATATATTAACTAAGAATTGAAAATGTGACCGAAAATTGAAATCAGGATTCGTAACGATTCAACGTGTAGAAGTTGTGCAATGTTGCAGACTAAATATAGCATACATATGTACATATACATGTACACATCAATGGACATGTGCACATGCACATGAACATACATAAAAATACACTAATTATATACAAAATCAAAAATATATAAGATATTTTAATAACTCCTTAACACCTAAGCAACATTAAGTCAGCACTGCACATTTAAGTACAACCGTCATCACACGCACATAAGAGGGGGTCATGTCAGCCATGCTTAGGTGTGGTGGAGGGGAGTTGGCCACGCTAGGTGATGTTGAAGGAGATGGTGGCGCACAGGAGTAATGATGGTGGGTAGAGAAAACACTTATATACAAAAAATATTATCACCATTTATCACGTCAACAGTCGCATCCAATGGGTCACATAGCCTTGCACATGCTTGTGGTGACATCTAGCCATCCTAGGGTGGTGTATGAGGGAGATGATGGTTATGGAGGTGATGGTGAGGTGATACCTCAAGATGATGTTTTATATATTTTGATAAACTTGCCTATAAATACCCACCTCTTTAGCTCATTTTCCATATTTCACAACTTCTCCAAACAAGAACCAAATGAAGAAATATTTTTTTCAAATCTTCTAAAATTCAAGTGGCTACAACTTTTGCAACGACCCGTATTTTACGTATCGAAAGATCGTAGAACTGTTGTCATTAGGTTGTTAGTATTGTTAATTCGTTCAGAATTTAAGTCGTTCGGAGCTTAAGTCGTTCGGAGATAAGTCGTCCAGGGTTTAGGCCGTGCAGTGGCTTAGGAGTTGGAGCGACCTATAGGATTTGACCGACCTATAGGAGTGAGCGACTTAGGGGTTTGGCCGACCTATAGGAGTGAGCGACTTAGGGGTTTGGCTAACCTAAGGGAACTAACGACTTAAGGGTTAACGGCTTAAGGTGTTTGCCAACCTATAGAAGTAAGCGACTTAAGAGATTTGACCGACTTAAGGGATAGAAGTATAGGAGATGGGTCGGTTGAACGAGTTACCGACCTAACGGTGATAGGTCGGTGAGGCGACTTAAGGCAGGTAGTGGCTTAAGGGGGTAGCGACCTAGTGGTTAGCGGCTTAAGGAAGATGGCTTCGGTCATTGAAGTTTAGGTCGTGAGACCCTGTGTTTGTAGTTAGGTCGTGAACGAGTTAAGGTTAGGTCTGCTATGCCGTGTTATAGTTAGGTCATTCGAGCGACTTAAGGTAATAAGTTAAGTCGTTGGGTCAGCTATGTAGTTAGGTCGCTAGGTCGTCTCTTGTGTTAGGTCCGCAGTGTAGTTTAGTCAGTAGGTCGTCTCCTGTGTTCAGTTGCTGAGTCGCTAGATTATTGAGTCGTTGAGTCGTGAGTCGGTAGGCTATTAAGTCGTCCAGACGGCTTAGGTAGGAACGCGCGTATGTGTTAGGTCGCGCATGTGTTAAGTCGTAGGTCGCTAAGCCGTATGTGTAGTTAGGTCGCGTAGAGGCTTGAGTCGGTAGGCCGTGGGGTTGATGAGTCGTAAGTCGTGGGGCCTTGTTAAGTCGTGACTGACTTAAGGGGGTGAGCGACTCATAGGTTTGGCCTATAAATATACGACCTTATCTCATTTTTTGGGATCCGGATTTTGAAGCGATGAAGTGGTGCTATTTTGAGGGCTCGACTACAACACTTCTTCACTTCTTTTCTCTTCTCTAATCTAGTGCTTCCTTCCATCCAAGTTTGAAGATCAAATCGAAGATCCATGAGCCAAAATTGAAGATCTACATTCTTCAAAGAGAGACTTCATCGTTTGAAGCGGGATTTTGACAGATCAAGCTAGATCCTTCGCTGTCCGGATCTGGAGTTTGTTGCTTTTGAGGTGTTCAGGTGATTCGGTGAGTGGTGGTTATCTCTCACACGGACCCAAAGGAGTATATTGGATCGGTGGCTTGTTTGTGTGTTAAAGATAGTGATTTCATGCATTTTCCTTAAGTCTGCATGTAGATCCATCGTTCATAAAGTTTTGATATCCACTTTACTACATGTTAACCTATGCTAGTTCATTCATCAAGATATTACTTAGAATTCATGCTTGTTAGATTTGGACTCTTTATTTACGAAATTGCCATTATTGTTATAACTGTTTATTTAGAGCTTATTTGAATGATTGATTACTTGGATTAATGATTGATTTGATTGATTGTTAGAAGTTAGTTGATTGATGAGTTGATTTGGACAAGTTGGTCGAAGATGATTCAAAGGCTAAGTGGAAAGGCTCTTGAATAAGGAAAGCTGCTCGTGGCATATGAAGCGGATGATAAAGCTCATATGGATAAATTTGATGATGATGTTGAGATGGGACTTTGCTATGATGCGATGAGGCAAAGCATGATGTTGAGATGGGACTTCGCTATGATGCGATGAGGCAAAGTATGATGTTGAGATGGGACTTTGCTATGATGCGATGAAGCAAAGCATGATGTGAGATAGCCTTGGTTTAATCCAGACGGGATCATCCCAAGCATGTTGATAACTCGGTGATATGGTTCGAGTTCGTTGATAATGGTTGGCTCGAGGGGCGATTGAGCTAGTATGAGAATAGTCGTCGAGGAGGATGACTAGAAGGCTGAGATTTCATCGTTATTGAAGGTTCTAGCAGACTCAAAGCAAGAGTACGCTGGGCAGATTCGATAGTCCCAAAAGACTAATAGTTGATGGTCGAGTACTCTGGGCAGATTCGATAGTCCTAGGCACGGGTCACGATGACGTGCGGAGTTATGTCTAGAACCGGGGTTACCATTAGCCCTTGACGGACGGATGAAAGAATGAGCCGGTCATTCAATTAACGGTGATATTGAAGCAATGATAACAGTGATAGCCAGAGTCATGGATGTTTGGTTGTATCATCATTCGGTCTCAAGAGCGGTGCTTTTTGGGTGCTTATCTGATCTTGATTTAGGCCTTGGGGGTTTGTACTTGGAAAACATTGACCTTGACTCGAGTGATAATTGCTTTACTTTAATTGTCTGCTTTGCTATGTTTGTTTCGGCTTAGTGTGTCTGGGGGCTATCACTGTAGAAAGAGGTGGAGTGGGATGGTTGGGTTCCTATTCCTTTTTACCCTTTATGCCCTTTTGGTATGTTTGATAGTTGATTTACCGCTCACTAGGACTTTTGTCTGACTCGAGGTTTTATGTTCAACTCTTATTACCTTGGGCTGTTCATCCATTTTGGGATGGGAAGACTAGGTAGCAGGTGACAGGTACTGTTCTTTGCTATCCACGACGCTGATGGAGAAGACGAGCTGGAGGCTAGCATATTATTTTCTTACCATATGTACTGGATGTTCCGCTGTTTGTATCTACTCTGAGTGACATGTAGTGAGGCTTACTGTATTGACTTTTCAGATTGTTGTACCAAACTATTATGAGTTTATATGATGAGATTCTGTTCTATGGAGCTTCACTGTGTATACTTTTCTATTGTATTTTATTCATGCGCTGTGAGTAATACGATAGACTATTTTGTGTTTACCTTACCTTGATGATCGTCCATGGCGGCCTGGCACACTTTTCAGCGCACTATTCCCTTGTTTAGTGCAGGAGTTATGGGCGGTCGTCACATTTGGTATCAGAGCTTTGGTTAATCGATTTTAGCAAATGCTCGCTGACGTAACCATGTATGAGAGACGTAATTGTATTTTGATGGGTGATTACTATATATAATATAGTAGCTTAGAAGGATTTGAACTCCTTATGTAGTTGTTTCTCAGGGTATATTAATCATTTTCTTATAGATATTAAGAATGAGTCGAAGAGGGAGACCAGCTGCTAGGGAAGGCCGTGATTCTGAGGGGGCTGCTGATTATGCTGCTATGTTTAAGGCCATGATGAGTTTGATCATGAGAAGGATGCCGGCTCCAGGGCCAACGGTAGATGTTGGAGTTCAAGTTCAAGCCCCAAAACCAGTGGATTTTGCTAAATTGTGCAAAGACTATACTGCTCTTGGAGGAAAGGTTTTCTTAGGGACAGAGTCAACCATTGAAGTTCAGAGGTGGATTGATGCTTGTAGAAGGATCTTTGGTGACTTGGGAATTGAGGATGCAACTAAGAGGAAGCTTGCATCAAGACAGCTTCAAGGAAGAGCTTCTGATTGGTGGAATTCTATCACCATTGATACTCCGCAGGAAGAGATCACTTGGATGCAATTCCAAGCTAGATTTGAGGCTAAGTTCATTTCTACAGCTCAGAAATCTGTTCTGTTCAAGAAGTTTGTGGAACTCAAGCAAGGTGGAAGACCAGTTCTTGAGTATGTTTCTGAGTTTGAAGCCTTGTCCAAGTATGCTCGGTCATATATTGAATCCCCATATCAGAAGAATGAGAAGTTTGTGGCAGGCTTGGACAGTTATCTTAGGAGGCAGTTGGTGGATCATTTGGATGACCCATTTGAGAAGCTTGTGGAGAAAGCTCTCAGGCATGAGAATTTGTTTCCTAAAGAAGGATCTGTTGTTGCTGTAACCAAGGAAGGGTCTAAACCACAGCAGGGTGGAAACAAGAAGAGGAAGCAGCAGCAACAGAAGGGTAAGGATGGCCAAAAGAAGCCGAAGGGTGAAGTGACCTGCTACAATTATCAGCAGAAGGGTCATTTGTCTAGAGATTGTAAGAATCCAAAGGTGCCGGTGAAGTGCCACAACTGTGACAAGCCAGGGCATATTAAGAGGAATTGTCCAGAACCGCGGAAGGACAAACAGATTATGCAAGCCTATGCTTTGGGGGTTGTGCCATCATCTTCAAAAGCTCCTACTACGGAAGAGAAAGGAAAGAGTGTGGTGGTACAAGGTACTCTTTCCATTTGTGGTGTTCCAGTTAGAGTGTTATTTGATACTGGGGCGTCCTACTCCATTGTTTGTAGTGAACTTGTAGGCCGGTTGGGTTTGGAACCGGATATTGTTGATAGACCATTGGTTGTGACTAATCCAGTTGGGGGTTCATCTTGTTTGTGTATGGTATGTCGTGGTCTGGTTGTGTCGAGTCATGATTGCTCTTTTGTTTGTGATTGTTTTGTTCTGAACTTTGCGGGGTTCGGAATTATTTTGGGTATGGACTGGCTTTGGAAGTATGCGGCAAGAGTTGATTGTAAGAGGTTGGAGGTGACAGTCGAGAATGTGGAGGGGCAAAGGGTTGTGATACGATGTAAGCATAAAGAAGGCGTCTTCATGAGCTTCATGTATTCGCTAGTTGTTCCATGGGATGGACTGTCATCGGTGCCTATTGTGAATGGATTTTAGGATGTCTTTGATGAGGTCAAAGGGTTACCGCCGCATAGAGAGATCGAGTTTCGTATCGATCTAGTTCAAGGAGCCAGACCTGTTGTGATACCTCTTAGGCGGATGGCGCCTAGGGAACAACAAGAGTTGAAGGTGAAAGTTGATGATCTTCTACAGAAAGGATTCATTCGGCGTAGTGTGTCCGAATGGGGTGCATCAGTTGTGTTTGCAACCAAAGCGGATGGGCCGTTGAGGTTGTGTGTGGATTATCGTGAGCTGAATAAAGTGACTAAGAAGAACAAGCATCCATTGAAGAGAATAGATGACTTATTTGATCAGCTTCACGAAGACAAGGTGTTTTCTCAAATGGATTTGGCAACGGGATTTCACCAATTAAGAGTGGCAAAGGATAGTGTGCCGAAGACTGCTTTTAGGACATCATCTGGTTTCTTTGAGTGGCTGGTAATGCCGTTTGGATTGACCAATGCACCAGCATATTTTGTGGATCTTATGAATAGAGTGTTCAGAGATCAGTTGAACAAGTTCATACTTGTGTTCATGGATGATATTCTGATTTATTCCAGAACTGAAGAAGAGCACAAGACGCACTTGCGTATTGTTTTTGGAAATCTTGCGAAAACAACAGCTGAGGACTAAGTTTTCGAAATGTCACTTCTGGAAGAGTGAAGTGAGGTTCTTAGGTCATATTATCTCTGGAGATGGAATAGCGGTTGATCCCGCTAAGGTGGCAGCAATCCAGGATTGGGTTAGACCTAAGAATGCATCTGATGTGAGAAGTTTTCTTGGATTAGCAGGATATTATCGTTGATTTATCAAAGACTTTTCCAAGATAGCTGCACAATTAACATGATTGACGAAAAAGAACCAAGTATTCAGATGGGATGCTAAGTGTGAGCAAGCTTTCGGAATCCTGAAAGAGCGACTAACAAGTGCTCCTGTTTTGACTATCCTAAGTGGAAAAGATGAGATGGTGGTTTACACCGATGCATGTGGTACTGGACTTGGAGCAGTGCTAATGCAGAAGGATAAAGTTGTTGCATATGCAAGTCGACAACTGAAGCCGCATGAAAGGAATTATCCGACTCATGATTTGGAGTTAGCGGCGATTGTATTTGCTCTGAAGATGTGGAGACATTATCTTTTGGGAGTTTGAATCGAGTTGTTTACAGATCATAAGTCATTGAAGTATCTTTTCTCCCAAAAGGATTTGAATCTTCGACAGCAACGATGGCTAGAGTTTTTAGCATCATATGATTTTGGTATAGCCTATACTCCTGGAAAAGGTAACGCAGTTGCAGATGCGTTAAGTCGAAAGCATGCAGAATTGGGAGCCATGTTTTCAGAATGGAAGAGTCTCGAGTATTTGGCTGGATTTGACTTCAGGCCTAGATGTGAATTGGAACCTGAGATGTTGGCAAACTTATCGATAATACCTACTCTTGTGGAAAGGATTGGCGAGAGCCAAAAGCGAGACAATAAGTTTGTCAAGATTATCCATGATTTGGAATCTGGATTGGATCCAGAGAAGGATAAAGGATTCGAGGTCGATCGAGAGGGTTGGCTTCGGAAACAAGGACGACTAGTTGTTCTCGATATAGATGAATTGAGAGATGAAGTTCTAAAGGAAAGTCATCACTCGAAGCTTACAATTCATCCAGGTGGAAATAAGATGTACCGGGATATGAAGAGAACCTATTATTGGGAAGGTATGAAGAAGGATGTTGGAAATTTTATTTCCAAATATATGAACTGCCAGTTGGTAAAAGCCGAACAGAAGAAGCCAAGTGGATTACTTCAGCCGTTAGAAGTTCCTACATGGAAGTGGGAGCAAATATCGATAGATTTTATCGATGGACTACCTAGAACCAGAGCAAGAAATGAAGGGATTTGGGTTATCATAGATCGTTTGACTAAGAGTGCAAAATTTATTCCTGTTCGATCAACTAGGACTGCATCGAAGTTGGTTGAGCTGTATGTTAAGTGGATAGTTCGATTCCATGGCATTCCGAAAAGTATAGTGAGCGATCGAGACCCATTGTTCACTAGTGGATTTTGGAAGAGCTTCCAGGAAGTTTTGGGAACCGAGTTGTGTTTGAGTACAGCTTATCACCCTCAAACAGATGGTCAGACCGAGAGAATCAACCGAGTTTTGGAAGATCTCCTCAGAGCATGTGTTTTGGACTTCGGAGGATCATGGGAAGATCATCTTCATTTGGTGGAATTTTCATACAATAACAGTTACCAGTCAAGCATTGGTATGCGCCGTATGAAGCATTATATGGAAGACCGTGTAACTCTCCGACATGTTGGTTGGAAACAGGAGAAAAGTTGATACTTGGGCCAGAAATGATTCAACAGACTACGGATTGCATAGAGATCATTCGGCAACGAATGAAGGCAGCCCAGGACCGTCAGAAAAGTTATACCGATAAGCGTCGTAAGGATTTGGAATTCGACGTAGGAGATATGGTTTTTGTGAAGATTTCTCCACTAAAGAATGTTATTCGATTCGGGAAGAAAGGGAAATTGACTCCAAGATTTGTTGGACCATTCCCGATCATCGAGCGAATTGGAAAGCTCGCCTATAAATTGGAGTTACCAGAAAAGATGTCGGGTGTGCACAATGTTTTTCATGTATGGTATCTACGGAAGTATGTGCACGACTCGAATACAGTGGTTTCTGCTGATAGTTGTGAAGATTTAGAAGTTGATCCAGTTGTTAGAAGACCTCGTAAGCCGCTTCGTGTTGTGGAAACTGACACGAAACAGCTTAGGAGGAAGGTAGTCAGGTTTCTCAAGATACAATGGGGTGATGATGTTAACGACTGTACATGGGAGGAGGAAGAGAGGATGAAGGTAGCTCATCTTGAACTCTTCAAGGTATGGCCCTAAGGTGTCGTGACATCTCATGAATCCGTAACTTGTTCTAGTTTTAGAATTCTGCATGCTAGGTTAGTAATTGGATGCGTGGTTTGTTGATTGCTATGGATGGTAGGCATGCAGAATAGTTTTGGTTGCTCTTGTTTGTTTGGAATTTCGAGGGCGAAATTCCTAAGGGGGAGAGAATGTAACGACCCGTATTTTACGTATCGAAAGATCGTAGAACTGATGTCATTAGGTTGTTAGTATTGTTAAGTCGTTCAGAATTTAAGTCGTTCAGAGCTTAAGTCATCCAGAGATAAGTCGTCCAGGGTTTAGGTCGTGCAGTGGCTTAGGAGTTGGAGCGACCTATAGGATTTGACCGACCTATAGGAGTGAGCGACTTAGGGGTTTGGCCGACCTATAGGAGTGAGCGACTTAGGGGTTTGGCCGACCTAAGGGAACTAACGACTTAAGGGTTAACGGCTTAAGGTGTTTGCCGACCTATAGAAGTAAGCGACTTAAGAGATTTGACCGACTTAAGGGATAGAAGTATAGGAGATGGGTCGGCTGAACGAGTTACCGACCTAAGGGTGATAGGTCGATGAGGCGACTTAAGGCAGGTAGCGGCTTAAGGGGGGGTAGCGACCTAGTGGTTAGCGGCTTAAGGAAGATGGCTTAGGTCATTGAAGTTTAGGTCGTGAGACCCTGTGTTTGTAGTTAGGTCGTGAACGAGTTAAGGTTGGGTCGGCTATGCCGTGTTATAGTTAGGTCGTTCGAGCGACTTAAGGTAATAAGTTAAGTCGTTGGGTCAGCTATGTAGTTAGGTCGCTAGGTCGTCTCTTGTGTTAGGTCAGTAGTGTAGTTGAGTCGGTAGGTCGTCTCCTGTGTTCAGTTGCTGAGTAGCTAGATTATTGAGTCGTTGAGTCGTGAGTCGGTAGGTTGTTAAGCTGTCCAGACGGCTTAGGTAGGAACGCGCGTATGTGTTAGGTCGCGCATGTGTTAAGTCGTAGGTCGCTAAGCCGTGTGTGTAGTTAGGTCGCGTAGAGGCTTGAGTTGGTAGGCCGTGGGGTTGATGAGTCGTTAGTCGTGGGGCCTTGTTAAGTCATGACCGACTTAAGGGGGCGAACGATTCATAGGTTTGGCCTATAAATATACGACCTTATCTCACTTTTTAGGATCCGGATTTTGAAGCGACGAAGTTCTGCTATTTTGAGGGCTCGACTACAACACTTCTTCACTTCTTTTCTCTTCTCTAATCCAGTGCTTCCTTCCATCCAAGATTAAAGATCAAATCGAAGATCTAAGAGCCAAAATTGAAGATCTACATTCTTCAAAGAGAGACTTCATCGTTTGAAGCGGGATTTTGACAGATCAAGCTAGATCCTTCGCTGTCCGGATCTGGAGTTTGTTGCTTTTGAGGTGTTTAGGTGATTCGGTGAGTGGTGGTTATCTCTCACACGGACCCAAAGGAGTATATTGGATCGGTGGCTTGTTTGTGTGTTAAAGATTGTGATTTCATGCATTTTCCTTAAGTCTGCATGTAGATCCATCGTTCATAAAGTTTTGATATCCACTTTACTACATGTTAACCTATGCTAGTTCATTCATCAAGATATTACTTAGAATTAATGCTTGTTAGATTTGGACTCTTTATTCATGAAATTGCCATTATTGTTATAACTGTTTATTTAGATTTTATTTGAATGATTGATTACTTGGATTAATGATTGATTGTTAGAAGTTAGTTGATTGATGATTTGATTTGGACAAGTTGGTCGAAGATGATTCAAAGGCTAAGTGGAAAGGCTCTTGAATAAGGAAAGCTGCTCGTGGCATATGAAGCGGATGATAAAGCTCATATGGATAGATTTGATAATGATGTTGAGATAAGACTTTGCTATGATGCGATGAGGCAAAGCATGATGTTGAGATGGGACTTTGCTATGATGCGATGAGGCAAAGTATGATGTTGAGATGGGACTTTGCTATGATGCGATGAAGCAAAGCATGATGTGAGATAGCCTTGGTTTAATCCAGACGGGATCATCCCAAGCATGTTGATAACTCGGTGATATGGTTCGAGTTCGTTGATAATGGTTGGCTCGAGGGGCGCTTGAGCTAGTATGAGAATAGTCGTCGAGGAGGATGACTAGAAGGCTGAGATTTCATCGTTATTGAAGGTTCTAGCAGACTCAAAGCAAGAGTACACTGGACAGATTCGATAGTCCCAAAAGACTAATGGTTGATGGTCGAGTACTCTGGGCAGATTCGATAGTGCTAGGCACGGGTCACGATGACGTGCGGAGTTATGTCTAGAACCGGGGTTACCATTAGCCCTTGACGGACGGATGAAAGAATGAGCCGGTCATTCAATTAACGGTGATATCGAAGCAATGATAACAGTGATAGCCAGAGTCATGGATGTTTGGTTGTATCGTCATTCGGTCTCAAGAGCGGTGCTTTTTGGGTGCTTATCTGATCTTGGTTTAAGGCTTGGGGGTTTGTACTTGGAAAACATCGACCTTGACTCGAGTGATAATTGCTTTACTTTAATTGTCTGCTTTGCTATGTTTGTTTCTGCTTAGTATGTCTGGGGGCTATCACTGTAGAAAGAGGTGGAGTGGGATGGTTGGGTTCCTATTCCTTTTTACCCTTTATGCCCTTTTGGTATGTTTGATAGTTGATTTACCGCTCACTAGGACTTTTGTCTGACTCGAGGTTTTATGTTCAACTCTTATTACCTTGGGCTGTTCATCCATTTTGGGATGGGAAGACTAGGTAGCAGGTGACAGGTACTGTTCTTTGCTATCCACGACGCTGATGGCGAAGACGAGCTGGAGGCTAGCATATTATTTTCTTACTATATGTACTGGATGTTCCGTTGTTTGTATCTACTCTGAGTGATATGTAGTGAGGTTTGTTGTATTGAACTTTCAGATTGTTGTACCAAACTATTATGAGTTTATATGATGAGATTCTGTTCTATGGAGCTTCACTATGTTTAATTTTCTATTGTATTTTATCCATGCGCTGTGAGTAATACGATAGACTATTCTGTGTTTACCTTACCTTGATGATCGTCCATGGCGGCCTGGCACACATTTCAGCGCACTATTCCCTTGTTTAGTGCAGGAGTTATGGGCGGTCGTCACAACTTTTATGTTTACCACTTCTATCAATTTTGATCTTAGCCATGTCAAAATCTCCATTCTTTGCAATGCATTTTCGAGTCCAGATTTTTAGGCCGAGAATACCTCCTTTTCTTTGGATTATAACTTTCGCAAAACAGATTCAATGAAGAAATTGTTTTTTTCAAATCGTATGAAATTCCAGTAGCTACAATTTTCATGTTTATTACTTCTTCCTGTTTTGAGCTTATCTGTGCAAAAATCCCCTCTTTTTAGTGCATTCTTGGGTTTAATTGTTGTGAACATGAGAATACCTCCTTCTTTTAACCATATCTCCTTCAAAAAAACTTGGAATTAAGTAATTCATTTTTTAATAGTTGATAAAAGAATTTGGAACAACTTTATAGTTGATAACTTTCCTAAATTTTAAGCGCAATATAGTCAAAAAGCCAAGAGAATATGACTCATTTTTGGGTCCAAATATTGTAAACTAAAGATTTCTTTTTCCAATGCTTGAGATCTTTGACACTAAACCCTTGTACCATGAGCTATGGTAGTGGTGGAAGGATGGTCAAGAGCATGGAGGGTGGTGGAGTTGTTTTAGTGATGATTAAGTGAAGTGTCGATTCATTTGAATGTTGGTAGGAAGAATTAAACTTGGAAATGGGTGAGATAACTCCACTTATACTATTATATATATATATATATATATAATGATATAATATTGTTTTCTATGCTTGGTTGTGATGATTGTTAATCATGTTTGGTAGTTTAATATGATTATTTGATTTCATTAACAAGCCACGTTAAATACATTGCGAGAATCACAAAGGAAATCACTTTCCTTTTATTAATGAAATGGTATATATGAAATGTTAAACCCCTTAAAAATGACTAGAACTATTTTATACATATTTTATAATCATTTAAACTTGTCTAAACAAGTTTTGAATAAAAATTGATAATCGAGTCAAAACTAGGCTCGTCACTTAATAGTAGTTTGCGATTTTGCGCCATAGAATTCAAATGAGTATATAATGTGGAATATAGCTTGGAATTCTTCATAATAAGAATTTTTGAACTATTATATCCATAGTTTTTAATCAGAGAAAGAAAATCAAGTTTTCATCCTATGAATTTTCAAATAAGTCCAAAACAAGTTTTCAAAAATATCGCGGTTTATAAGTTTAATGACAAAGTTTAAAAATGATTTTAAAAGGATATTTTAAATGTTTAAAATTAGAAAATAAATCTTTTAAATCTTTTAAATTTTTTTAAAGAGATTTGAGTTATATAAATTAATTTTAAAATAATAGAGAAGTCAATTTGATCAATGTAACTGTAAAAACACTATTCGTAGTACTATTTATAGCGATTTTTAATAACAATCAAAATATGGTTTTAAACTTAAAAATTCTTTTTCAAATCTTTTACAAATGTTTTTAAATGAATAATTAAGTGTTTTAAAGATGATTTGAAAATTTTATAATTTTTAAAAGTATTTAAATAAATAAATTGAAGAAAAGCTGTTATAAGCAAATGTTTTAATCTTGGCTCTAATTAGCCGACGAGTACACCTGATTTTTCTATTCGTGAGATATGGGGAAGGTGCTTAAACTTAGGATATATCTAGGAGCAATCAGTGTCCTACTCACCTGGCCTCCCCCAGGCGAGGGATAAATAAGGTCGAAATTTCGGAAACGAGTTAAGTACGAAAGATTAAATTTTCCAAATTTTAAAAAAATTGGATTTACCATCTTAGATAACAGGTTTTCAACTTATTAAAATGTTATGTTTTGAACATAAGAAATCTGTTAAGATTTAAATAAATGATTTGGAAATACTTTCCTAAGTGAAATTTTTGGAATTATTCCCAGTTTAAAACATCTTTTGATCGATAATTGATTCAAAAGAACCGAGATCGGATTTTGGTAATCCTTATTCGAAAACTACTTCGAACCAATTTACGTATTCGAAAGTAAGAAAGATATACCGAAGACCTTAATTTTGAAGGCAAGGATCTTCATAATGGAAGGACTACTTGTTTATAATTTTGGAATAGACCCCCGAAATAAACAAATAAATAAATAGCAGTTGTCCCTTTATTCTAAAATCTTTGCATGCAAGGGCTAACTTGCTAATAATCCTAGGGGTAATGCCCAACAGGATGTGATAGGAGAGCGCTTTCGGTTTGCCCTATCCCTGGGCAACTTGTATGGGCGAATGTCTGACGTTGCAATTCTAGATCATACTGATTGATCTCTATGAATGTATCATCTGTTTGGTGGCGGAGAAGGCAACTTATTTTAGCTTAACACCCTTTCTTGAGACTTACGAGCTTAGGAGTTATACGGTTGTATAATTAGTTATGTGATTGGGGAATGGAAAAGTGACATTCCAAATATGTGCTATATAAAAGGTAATCTTTACCTCAAAGCCTCACACCCGAGAATAGTAAAACAGGAAATGCTTTAAGGCTAAGTGGCTCGCTACCATCAAGGTATGAAATCACCTTCTAGATCTAAAAATTTCTACCCGCTATGACATTGGATTTAAATTATATGGTGTATGCTATGAGACATCTTAGATAGGTCGGTAATGGCTAGATGATGTAATAATCGGTGCTATTCATATATTATATTTTCGGTTAGGCCGGTCTTAATTTGCATGAGGACAACATAAGGGACTCGGGTGCATTTCTCTAGAAATGCACTGCTCAGAAGGTAGTCCCTTACCTTGTTATTCAGTTGGAAATCCAGTTTCCAATAAGAGCCTTTGATTTTATTTGCAGAACCTCAAATGATCAGGTCCGGAATTTAATGTGATAATAATTTTGGTTATGATTAATATGTATTTGTATCTAAGCACTATTATAATATCATAGAATTTGATATAAAATGTTTTAAGTTGTCATAAGGTTAAAACCCATCCGTGTCTATATGCGGCGTGGTCTTATGAAATACTTTTCTTTTCATAGAGTTTTTGAATATAACCAAGTTAATTAAATTTGAAGAATCTAAACTTGAAGATTAAGCCTAAGTATGTAACTAAAGAATTGCATATTTGTTTGTTTCATTGTAGGTTCCATGAGTCCTATTTGTGGTAGGAGAACTATGTTGGATTGATCATGTATCTGTTTGGGTACCCAATTAGATAGGGGTACATAAGCAGTCATAAGTGGTAATGATGCTGCCCCAAAAATAATATAACCCTTTAATGTTTATATGTTATTGGTTGTTGTTTGTCTGATGTTTACGTACCTTTCCTGCTTATTATTTTATTCTGCATTGACATATTTATTACTTGCAGGTAAGGATATTGTTATCTTTCTCATCAGAGTGCATAACGGTAAATTTTGGTATTTGGTATGTATTAAAACAACTTGTAGAATTAATAAAATTTTCTAATAAGTTGTATAAACTCAATTTGTACCATATACATTTAGTATTATTAAATATTTATCAAACAATATTAAGTATTAAATCGGAAGTTTTCATTTGTAGTTTAAATCGATTGGATTTTGCCAATTTTGACAAGTCAAGAAGCCCAGGTTGTCACATTTAAGGCTTATAATTCATGGTTACTTGACTAAGAACTTTCTCGGTGCTAAATGTTTTTTACTACGACCAGTGAGCTCTAAAGATAGCACAAGAATATGGACATTCAAGCAATATTCAAACACATACAGAATTCATAAGATGAGAAGTCTCGCACAACAAGGTATGAGATCTCAAGGAAAATGTTCCATGCAAAGATAAACATTGGTACTCCCATCCAAAGATCATGTGCTTAATGTGATTGGCTACATCAAGAGACTAGTATAGTTGGGAATGACACTTTTCAATGATCTACAGATCGATTTGATTCTTGGTTCACTGACTCCATGGTTTGATCCATTCATATTGAACTTCAATATGATTTCATTCAAATGTGATGCATGGATCTCCTCAATATGCTGAGGATGGCCAAGAGTACGTTCACGTAAGAATCAAATGTGGTGCTTGCTGTCAAGGGTGCTTCTTTCTCAAATAGTTCAATTAAGAGAAAACTTAGATCGAAGGCCGGCAAAGGTAAAGCTAGAGCTAATCATGAGAAGGGTAAATGTCCCTTTTGATCAAAGAAGGGACACTGGAAGAGGAACTTTTTGGATTACTTGAAGGCGCTTAAGGGGAAGGAATTTGATTCTGCTACTAAAAATATTTTCCTTACATAATATTTTTAGCTATGAGTGCTTCTAGTTGGAATTTAGATATTGGATATGGAACTTGTAGGATTGAAATAACCCTAGAGAGGGGTGAATAGGATTTATAAAAAATTCAAAGATAAATAAGAATTGTAGCGCATATAATAAGAGAGTAAATGCGGAAATAAAAGTGAAAAATAAATTTTACTCCGCTTCAGCAAAACCTTCCAATTGCTACCAAAGGTTTTTAACAAATTAAACAATCTGATGCTTACAGACCCTATAAGCTCACGACCTTCGCTAACCTAATTATTCTAACTCTACACTCAAAACTCTTCCATAACTCAGCCACTGAGTTACAAATTCTTGAACTATGCCCTGTAGTTCATAACTAATTACAAACTAGAGTTTTATCAATAATTAACAAACAAAATACAATTAAAATTAAAACCCTATAATGTAAGCCCAAAAGAAAGGTGCTGCCCAAATTAAAATAAGAATGATTATCCCATGTTGCTTATTCAATTCATGTTCATTTCATGGCCTAACTCCTTTGCTTGCGATCTCAAATGAGGGTTTCTCTTCGAAGCTGTCGATTCTTCTGATTAATCGATTGAAGGGATTTATTTACATTGGTTTCTTCGTCAATCGATTTCCTTGCTTGAGTCCTCTCGGTCGCTTCATCGTCGAGTTGGATGCTAACAAATTTGTACATGATTTTTTTAGCAAAGCGAACGGGGAGGAACTGGTCCCTACCAAATAGATTAAAGGAAAGAAACAGATTTTCAATCTGACTTCTAAATCTAGGAAGAAGAAAAAAGAAAAGGAAGAAAACTAAATCTAAAAATAGCACAAAGAAACAAATACAAAGTTCAATCCCTATACAAGACTAATGTAAAAGCCCGGAATTTTTGACAGCATATTTTAATGAATATTTAATATAATTTAAATTAAATACAAGTTTTACATTTTACAAACAAATAAGATCTTTGTATATTTATCAGTATATTTGTGTCAGTAAAAGAAATTTTGATTTGAAAATTTAGAATAGAATGCTTCAAAACCATTTAAAACAAAATCTGTCTTATTCACTAAAATCAAAGATTTTATATTGTTGATATTTAATCTAATAAAATGAAATTGAAATGATAAGTTTAAAAACAGACAAACATAGTAATATTAAAACATAAACATACAAAACTAGTATAAAAACATAATTATAAATTATAAAATATAACTAAAAAGATAAATGTACAAACGTAAGTAATATAACTAAACAATGCTATGAATCAAAGGCTTGTAAAATCTGAAATACAACTTATGCATAGCCTAGGTACACATATACATATGTACCACAAGATGTTCAAAAAGATCTTTGTCCAGAAATAAAAAAAAATGTAAACCAGTAATAAAACTTAGGTGCTGCTGGAAATTTATATGTATAAGAAAACAAGTTTTCACTTCAAATATAATAAAACAAAATATGTGTCTTACAGAGTACGCTTGGCCGAAATAAAAAAATATATAAATATCTTTGTAGTATCAGTAAACATTAATTACATGCTATCTTAAATAAAAGCAAAAGCATTAATTAGCACAACATTTTGTTCATGTAAGTACTACAGCCGAAATCTCTTTATCACTTCATACTGCAGTGTATATCACTTAACCAATTAAAAGGAAAAAATGACAATACAAATGAAACTGTCCAGTTACAACCTGTTAAGTAGCTTCAATATATATATATATATATATATATATATATATATATATATATATATATATATATATATCCACCCATATCTTTATATTCGTTTATAAAAACTTGACTGAACCTACAAACAAAACTGGAATCAAATAAGGAGAGAAGATAAACATTTGTTGCTTGGTAAACTTAAATTAATTCAAAACAGGAAACTAAAAAGAAGGTTTCAGGAAATTTCTTTCTGCAGTGTTCTTCATCAATACCTTACCTTCTGTTTTAAAGTTACTTGGTGAGTAAACTTACCTATTTTCCCTCTAAACTTGTATCTTTAGTTTATAAATGGTAAGTGCTTTGATATTTGTTTAAATAATTAGCCTTGGGTATTTCCTGTTGCTTTGGTAGTACAGGTAGCTGTTCTTCAAGATTTTTGAAAATCTGAACAAAGAAAAGCCAAGAAATTTATAAATACTTATTCATATAATTGTTTGAACTTTAATGTGTTGCTGGTACAAGTGGTTTATCTTAAACATAGGCCTGCAAACTTGTTTTAGGAGTTTAACAGTATGTTATAACCACTGTATCTTCAAGTTACAGTAAAAAAGAAAATCAATGTTAAAATTTAAATATTTTAGTTTGTTAATTTGAATTTATATCTTGATTAAACACTAAAAGCTAAGATTTTTAACATAAAAATAATGTTTTTTAAGTAAGAAGAATAGGTGCGGTTTCAAAATGAACCAAAATTGCTTATTTGAGAATATCTGATGATTCATTTAATTTTAGAAGTTGAAATTCATGTGGGAGCTTGCTTGATACTTGTAGATGTCAGGAAAAATGCTGGAAAAATAATTCAATGAATGGATTTTGGGTTTGAATCTAAAGTAGGGTTTTAGTGCTTATATTTTAATGCTCTGTAAAAAAAATTGTTTTCGGCATCATAGGGCAACCGAGTTGAACGCGATTTCAGGTGGTGTTAGGGGGGATGTGATCGAAGCTTTGGTGGAGTTCCATCACCTCCGGTGATGGATGGTGGCCGCACGGAGGAGATTTTCGGTGGGTGTTTGTGTCGCATGTACGAGCTACAGGCAAATTTTTGCCTTCGACCGAATCGTGATGGTTCGTGTGAGGTATTCGTATGAGTGGTCAATTTAGGATTTGCTGGTGGTAGCGCAAGTCGCTGGATGCGAGGCGAACCACCGTGCACGTGCACGGTGGTGACTAGTGTCGGTGAAGCTTTTGGGTCGTCGCGTGTGTTTTGCTCGAGACTTTTGAAGGGTCGCTTCGAGTTTTGCCTTGTAGTTGCTCATGAGTTAGTTTGTTTCTACAGTTTAAAAATTTTATAACTAAAAAAAAAATATAAGTGAGAAGAAGAAACAGGAAGAGGAGAAGAAGATGGGGTAAGAGAGAGAGACGCGAGGAAGTCTTGAGACTGTCACGAGTAGGGAAGGGGTTTGTCTCGGGTACCTTTCTCTTTGGACGTATACTTTTGTTTTAAGTATGTGTTATAACTAAGTTAGTTTAGCAATTAGTTAGTTAGGTTAATATCTGATTAAAGGTTAAATAAGGTAAGTATGTAAAGATAAGTGATTAAAAATAAGTAATTAGGATGTTAATTAATTTATACTTGAGATTTTTAAATTGATAACTTTAAATTAATTTTGTAATTTAAAAATAAATCATATGTTAAATCAATTTAAAATTTTAAGAACGTTAGCTAATTACTAAAAGTTAATTAATTAATTTAAGTGATTAATTAGGGGTTATACTTTAATTAAATTGAAAATAATTGGTTTATTAAAGTAATTTGTTATAATTAAATAAGTAATAAACTGTAATAAGTAAGTTATGAATTAATAATTAAGAATCAACTAATTAACTGAGTAATTAAGTAATAATTAATGAATAAAAGTTTAGTAAGTAAATAATTAATTAAAGATTAAATAATTAATAACTAATGATTCACTAAGTAATTAATTGATCATTAATAAGCTAATTAATAAGTGATTAATTAAGTAGAATAAAATAGTTTATTCTTAAGCAATCAATTAAGTTAAGTAAACTAAACTGTCTAGTATGCATTGATAATTCTGTTTGATTTACTTTGATATCTGCTGATGATATTTTTGTGATATGTTGTGATATATTATGAATATCTGTGATAACTGTGTATGATCTATCTGTTATATATGTTATGTGAATTCTAATAATAAATTGAACTGTTAAGTTAAATAGACAACTTGTCCCTTAAAATGGCGTTTGGATTCCGATGAGACCGGGATCGGAAGAATCAATTTTGATTCTCCGAAAACCATATCGATCCAAATTAAACGATAGGTCGTGACTTATCATTTGGTGATCGAGATGGTGTTTCAGAATGCAAGGGTTATCGTCGTTAACTCTGAGGGTGATTCCAAAATGAGTGTAACGAGATAATGCCTTCGGTTTCGTTCGAACCCGGAATGAACTTGTATGGATTGAATGCTTTCAGCACATCGTCAGGCGGACGATGAGCATTCTAAGATATGTTCAATAAAGGTAATCGCAGCCTCAAGCGTCATCAAACGGGAATGGCTAAAACAGGGGAGATGCAGCAAGATTAGGTGGGTCATGCCCAAGCAGGACAAGATATTCCCCTGTCTAGATGTCCCTTTTTATTTCGGCTGTATGAGCAGTTGTGGGCCACAACTGCGGGGTTATCTTGTTCGGGACTGTTCAGTAAGGAATGGTTCCGGCCTTGTGTTGTAGGGGGTCGGGAGTGATCCTCGGTACAGTGATCTAAGCCCCGTACTGTGACGGGCGGTACCCCAGTAGCCCTGCCATTGTTGGGAACCCATTTTCCATACGAGACCCTACGGTTTTGATTTGTATTACCCACTTTCGTGCCTAGTAGCTGGAATTCAATCATGTAACAATTTTGGTTATTTTCTATTTACTTGAAAACCCTAGACACTATTATAATATCACTGAATTTCCTATAAAATGTTTTGGTTAGCGTAAGGTAAAAACTTACCCGTATCTATTGGTGGGGATTCTTACGTGATACCTTTATTTCAAATGATTTTCAAAGTTAAGCAATTTAAACCTGTTTACTCGTACCAGACCCATGTCTGATCCGAAGTTTATATTTTGTTTTTCATAAACTCTTGGGTACTCAAATTTTTATGAGTAGCCAAGTGATAGGTATTTGGGAGTGTTGATTTTCTAGAGGAGCTTTTGGGAAGAAGACCAGACGTATGTATCTATATATGTAGTTCCGCTGTGTAGTTAGTGCATGCTATATTTTGGATGTATGTATGGACATATATGTATTATGACAGTCCTGTTATGTGATATTGTATTACTCTGATGTATGTATAACCATGTAATAGTTATGTGATGTATTATATTTTGTTCCATTCCGCTGTGAGATTCTGATGATGTTGTTCTTTCTTTCTATTCTTTTCTATTTCTATCCCTTTCTTTCTTATTGATGATACGTCTTTCTTGGTTGAGAAAGGCGGATCGTCACAGTTGGTATCAAAGCGCTAGGTCGAGCGAGTACCTAGGCTCTTGTGTTATATTTATCTTGAGAGTGTGTATTTGTATTTTCATATAATTATAATTATATATATATATATATATATCTAAATTTGTTGAGTTACCTGTTCAGGTGACCGACATGAGTTCAGGAAGAAGAGGCAGAGTTAGGGCCAGTACTTCAACAGATAATGGACGGAGTCAAAATGTTAGTGAGGCTGTCAATCCAGTACCGCCTCAAGTTAGTTTTGCAGCTTTGTGGAAGGATTTCAAACATCTCGGAGGCCAACCATTCAAAGGTTCAGAGTCAATAATTGAAGTTCAAGACTGGCTACGCTCTTGTGAACGTTTTTCAAGAGCATGAAATTGTCTGATGAGCGTAAGAGGCATATGGCATCGTGGCAACTGCAAGGTGGTGCAGCAGCATGGTGGGATTCAACTATTGCAAATATTTCTGAGAATGACATTTCATGTGACAGATTCAAGGAATTGTTTGAAGAGAAGTTTGTGCCAACGGCAGGGAGAACCCAATTGTATCAGGATTTTCTGTATTTGAAGCAGGGTAGTATGTCTATTTCGGAGTATGAAACCAGATTCAACGAACTCTCTTGTTATGGTCCAGGACTCATCGATACTCCTCTGAAAAAGAATGAGAAATTTGTGCAAGGATTGAGGCCTGAATTCCATGGAAAATTGATAGTGCTTCTGAAGGGATCTTTTGTTGATTTGATTGATATGGCATAGAGATATGAAAGTTTGATGAGTAAGAAACCGGTGGCTCCAGTTGCAGCTTCAAGTGGGAATTATACTAATTCGAATAAGCGAAAGTTCGATCCTAAATGGAGGAAACCGAATAAGAAGAAACCTGGGAATAACAACGGACCCCGAAAGTGCTACATTTGTCAACAAGAAGGACATTTGGCAAATAAGTGTCCTAGAAAAGGATTCCAGCAGCAGCAACAGCAACCGCATCAGAGTGGCCCAGGATCAGCTACGGTACAGAGATCATTGTGCTTTAATTGTCATCAGCCAGGACACATGATCAAGAATTGTCCACTTCTGCAGAGGGCACCTCAGAATAAAGTTTTTGCTTTGGAAGTCGGACCATCTTCTTCTTCGATGGGCAAAGGAGTATTAGAAGGTAATCTACTTTTAGATGGGAAATATATTAGAGTTTTGTTTGATTCGGGTGCTTCCTTGAGTTTTATTTCTTTGGACTCTGTTGAAAAGTTCTCTCTTACCCCTAGTTCTGTAGATAGTCCTATCTTGGTATCTAATCCTATAGGAGGGGTGACCAAATTAGACACTATCTGTAAAGACTTGAAGATCTCTTATCTATCCCATAATTTTTTTGTGTCCCGTATGTGTTGAATTTTAAGGGTTTTGATCTTACTTTGGGAATGGATTGGCTGGATAAGTATAAAGCCGTTTTGAATTGTGATGAGAGAACAGTTTCGCTGGAAACTGATCTGGGTAGAATTGCCAGAGTGTCATGTGATAATTCTAGAATTCACATAAGCAGTCTTTTGCATGGAATTGAGACTTCTGAAGAGAGAGTTGAAGACATCGATGTGGTTCAAGATTTTGCTGATGTATTTGAAGAAGTTAAGTGTCTGCCACCACATCGAGAAATAGAGTTCCGTATTGATTTGATTCCAAGAGTTGTGCCAGTGATTCAGCCCATTAGGAGAATGGCTCCTAGGGAAAGAGAAGAGTTGATTAAGCAGACTCAGGATCTTTTAGAGAAGGGGTTGATTAGACCCAGTTTTTCTTGTTGGGGTTCGGCAGCAGTATTTGTGACCAAATCGGATGGATCATTGAGGTTCTGTGTGGATTATTGAGAATTGAACAAAGTGACTATCCGTAACAAATATCCTCTTCCTCACATCGATGATCTTGTTGATCAGTTGCATGGTGCTTCTATCTTTTCTCAATTAGATCTAGCTTCAGGTTTCCACCAATTGAGGGTAGCTGAAGACAGTATTCCCTTGACTGCATTTAGGCGACCGAATTGTTTCTATGAGTGGTTGGTTATGCCGTTCGGATTAACCAACGCTCCTGCCTACTTCGTTGACCTCATGAACCGAGTCTTTAGGGATGTGTTGAATAAGTTTGTGCTGGTATTTATTGATGATATCTTGGTCTATTCCAAATCCGAAGAAGAGCACATGGAGCATTTGAGGATTGTATTGGAGACTCTGAGGAAGCATGTGCTGAAGGAGAAGTTTTCAAAGTGCCATTTCTGGAAATCGGAGATTAAATTTTTAGGGCACATTGTTTCTGGTGAAGGCATTTCTGTAGACCCAGCGAAAGTTGAAACTATTCTGGAATGGAAATAGCCGGAGACACCGACGGAAGTTCGCAGTTTTCTAGGATTGGCTGGCTACTAAAGGAAATTTATCAGGGATTATTCCAGGATTTCTTCACATCTGACTAAGCTGACTAGGAAAGGAGTAAAATTCAAATGGACACCCCAATGTGAAGAAGCTTTTCAGGAATTGAAGATAAGGTTAACTAGTGCACCAGTACTTGCTATTCCGGATGGGAAAAGCAAATTCGAGGTTTATACTGATGCTTGTATAGTGGGTTTGGGAGCAGTTCTGATGCAGAATGGAAGGGTTATCGCGTATGCTAGTCGGCAGTTGAAGCCACATGAGAAGAACTACGCTACGCATGATCTTGAATTGTTAGCCATTGTTTTTTCTTTGAAAATTTGGAGACATTATCTTTTGGGAGAGAAATTCGAATTGTTCACGGATCACAAACCGTTGAAATATCTATTCTCTCAAAAAGATCTTAATCTGAGACAGCAGCGGTGGGTTGAATTTCTTGCATCCTATGATTTGGACATTTTGTACACCCCGGGAAAAGCGAATGTCGTAGCTGATGCTCTCAGCAGGAACGCAGTTCTTTCTCTTCTAGAAGTGGTTCCATCTCTTATTGAAAGGATCTCAAGCAAGCAAGAATCTGATAAGAAGTTGAGAAGGATCATTAAAAGAGTCAGGAAAGGTCAGTGTCCTAGTTTTGAACTTGATGGCCAAGGAACGTTAAGGATTAACAGGAGAATCTGTGTCCCGAATGATAAGGATTTGAAGCAGCAAGTTTTATCAGAGGATCATCGTTCCAAATTGAATATTCATCCGGGAATCTCGAAGATGTACAAAGACATGAGGAGAGTATTTTGGTGGCCGGGCATGAAGAAGGATATTGCTAGATTTGTGAACAGTTGTGCCATCTGCCAACAAATTAAAGGTGATCAACAGAAATCTGCCGGATTATTGCAACCTCTGAAATTCCAAATTGGAAATGGGAAATGATCTCGATGGATTTTATCGATGGTTTGTCTAGAACCAGGAAAGGGAATGACGGTATATGGGTTATTGTAGATCGTTTAACTAAGAGTGCCCATTTTATACCAGTTAAGGCAACCCGTACTGCAGTTTCTTTGGCGGAAATTTTCTTGAAGGAGATAGTTCGATTGCATGGTGTTCCAGTCAGCATAGTAAGTGATCGTGATCCTATTTTCACTAGCAAATTTTGGGAAGCTCTGCAATCAGCAATGGGAACAGATTTGAGATTGAGTACAGCCTATCATCCTCAAACGGATGGACAGACAGAAAGGCTTAATCGTATTTTTGAGGATATGCTACATGCTTGTGTTTTAGATTTTGGAGGATCTTGGGAGGACCATCTTCATCTAGTGAAATTTTCTTATAATAACAGTTATCAAGCGAGTATTAAGATGGCTCCTTGTGAAGCTTTATACGGAAGACCGTGTAGATCCCCATCTTGTTGGATTGAATCGAAGGATCGTCTTGTGCTCGGACCCGATCTTATTCGTGAAGCTTCAACGAAGGTTGAGCTTATCAAGAAAAGGATGAAAGCTGCTCAAGATCGTCAGAAGAAATATGCTGACCGAAGACGAAGGCCATTGGAATTTGAGATCGAAGACTTGGTTTTTGTCAAAGTTTCCCCAATTAAAGGTGCCATAAAATTTGGAAAAACGAGAAAACTTGCTCCGAGATACATTGGACCATTCCGAGTGTTGGAAAGAATTGGAGCGCTGTAGCCTACAGGATTGAATTGCCAGAGCGGATGTCTGGGATTCACAATGTGTTTCATGTATCACATTTGAGGAAATTTGTTCATGATCCCTCACTGGTTGTAGAACCGGTAATTCAAGAAGATTTGGAAGTAGAACCCAATTTAACTATAGTCAGAAATCTAGTTCAGATCGTGGATCGAGACGAGAAGCAACTCAGGAACAAAGTGGTGAAACTCGTCAAGGTGCAATGGAGCGAGGATCCCAGAGATTGTACCTGGGAAACTCTCGATAGTTTTAGGAATGCTTATCCGGATTTATGTTCGGATAACTAGTGATGTTGGTTAGAATAGACTGTTTGGTTGTTTGCTATTGCATGAATGATATGTATGTTTGGATTGTTAACATAAAAGCTTTTGAATTAACTGTTGTTTTAAATTTCGGGGACGAAATTCTTTTAAGGGGGGAGGAATGTAACAACCCGGAATTTTTGACAGCATATTTTAATGAATATTTAATCTAATTTAAATTAAATACAAGCTTTACAATTTACAAACAAATAAGATCTTTGTATATTTATCAGTATTTTTGTGTCAGTAAAAGAAATTTTGATTTGAAAATTTAGAATAGAATGCTTCAAAACCATTTAAAACAAAATATGTCTTATTCACTAAAATCAAAGATTTTATATTGTTGATATTTAATCTAATAAAATGAAATTGAAATGATAAGTTTAAAAACAGACAAACATAGTAATATTAAAACATAAACATACAAAACTAGTATAAAAACATAATTATAAATTATAAAATATAACTAAAAAGATAAATGTACAAAGGTAAGTAATATAACTAAACAATGCTATGAATCAAAGGCTTGTAAAATCTGAAATACAACTTATGCATAGCCTAGGTACACATATACATATGTACCACAAGATGTTCAAAAAGATCTTTGTCCAGAAATAAAAAAAATGTAAACCAGTAATAAAACTTAGGTGCTGCTAGAAATTTATATGTATAAGAAAACAAGTTTTCACTTCAAATATAATAAAACAAAATATGTGTCTTACAGAGTATGCTTGGCCGAAATAAAAATATATATAAATATCTTTGTAGTATCAGTAAACATTAATTACATGCTATCTTAAATAAAAGCAAAAGCATTAATTAGCACAACATTTTGTTCATGTAAGTACTACAGCCGAAATCTCTTTATCACTTCATACTGCAGTGTATATCACTTAACCAATTAAAAGAAAAAAATGACAATACAAATGAAACTGTCCAGTTACAACCTGTTAAGTAGCTTCAATATATATATATATATATATATATATATATATATATATATATATATCCACCCATATCTTTATATTCGTTTATAAAAACTTGACTAAACCTACAAACAAAACTGGAATCAAATAAGAAGAGAAGATAAACATTTGTTGCTTGGTAAACTTAAATTAATTCAAAAACAGGAAACTGAAAAGAAGGTTTCAGGAAATTTCTTTCTGCAGTGTTCTTCATCAATACCTTACCTTCTGTTTTAAAGTTACTTGGTGAGTAAACTTACCTATTTTCCCTCTAAACTTGTATCTTTAGTTTATAAATGGTAAGTGCTTTGATATTTGTTTAAATAATTAGCCTTGGGTATTTCCTGTTGCTTTGGTAGTACGGGTAGCTGTTCTTCAAGATTTTTGAAAATCTGAACAAAGAAAAGCCAAGAAATTTATAAATACTTATTCATGTAATTGTTTGAACTTTAATGTGTTGCTGGTACAAGTGGTTTATCTTAAACATAGGCCTGCAAACTTGTTTTAGGAGTTTAACAGTATGTTATAACCACTGTATCTTCAAGTTACAGTAAAAAAGAAAATCAATGTTAAAATTTAAATATTTTAGTTTGTTAATTTGAATTTATATCTTGATTAAACACTCAAAGCTAAGATTTTTAACATAAAAATAATGTTTTTTAAGTAAGAAGAATAGGTGCGGTTTCAAAGTGAACCAAAATTGCTTATTTGAGAATATCTGATGATTCATTTAATTTTAGAAGTTGAAATTCATGTGGGAGCTTGCTTGATACTTGTAGATGTCAGGAAAAATGCTGGAAAAATAATTCAATGAATGGATTTTTGGTTTGAATCTAAAGTAGGGTTTTAGTGCTTATATTTTAATGCTCTGTAAAAAAAATTGTTTTCGGCATCATAGGGCAACCGAGTTGAACGCGATTTCAGGTGGTGTTAGGGGGGATGTGATCGAAGCTTTGGTGGAGTTCCATCACCTCCGGTGATGGATGGTGGCCGCACGGAGGAGATTTTCGGTGGGTGTTTGTGTCGCATGTACGAGCTACAGGCAAATTTTTGCCTTCGACCGAATCGTGATGGTTCGTGTGAGGTATTCGTATGAGTGGTCAATTTAGGGTTTGCTGGTGGTAGCGCAAGTCGCTGGATGCGAGGCGAACCACCGTGCACGTGTACGGTGGTGACTAGTGTCGGTGAAGCTTTTGGGTCGTCGCGTGTGTTTTGCTCGAGACTTTTGAAGGGTCGCTTCGAGTTTTGCCTTGTAGTTGCTCATGAGTAAGTTTGTTTCTGCAGTTTAAAAATTTTATAACTAAAAAAAAAATAAGTGAGAAGAAGAAACAGGAAGAGGAGAAGAAGATGGGGTGGGAGAGAGAGACGCGAGGAAGTCTTGAGACTGTCTCGAGTAGGGAAGGGGTTTGTCTCGGGTACCTTTCTCTTTGGACGTATACTTTTGTTTTAAGTATATGTTATAACTAAGTTAGTTTAGCAATTAGTTAGTTAGGTTAATATCTGATTAAAGGTTAAATAAGGTAAGTATGTAAAGATAAGTGATTAAAAATAAGTAATTAGGATGTTAATTAATTTATACTTGAGATTTTTAAATTGATAACTTTAAATTAATTTTTTAATTTAAAAATAAATCATATGTTAAATCAATTTAAAATCTTAAGAACGTTAGCTAATTACTAAAAGTTAATTAATTAATTTAAGTGATTAATTAGGGGTTATACTTTAATTAAATTGAAAATAATTGGTTTATTAAAGTAATTTGTTATAATTAAATAAGTAATAAACTGTAATAAGTAAGTTATGAATTAATAATTAAGAATCAACTAATTAACTGAGTAATTAAGTAATAATTAATGAATAAAAGTTTAGTAAGTAAATAATTAATTAAAGATTAAATAATTAATAACTAATGATTCACTAAGTAATTAATTGATCATTAATAAGCTAATTAATCAGTGATTAATTAAGTAGAATAAAATAGTTTATTCTTAAGAAATCAATTAAGTTAAGTAAACCAAACTGTTTGGTATGCATTGATAATTCTGTTTGATTCACTTTGATATCTGTTGATGATATTTCTGTGATATGTTGTGATATATTATGAATATCTGTGATAACTGTGTATGATCTATCTGTTATATCTGTTATGTGAATTCTAATATTAAATTGAACTGTTATGTTAAGTTGACAACTTGGCCCTTAAAATGGCGTTTGGATTCCGATGAGACCGGGATCGGAAGAATCAATTTTGATTCTCCAAAAACCACATCGATCCAAATTAAACGATAGGTCGTGACTTATCATTTGGTGATCGAGATGGTGTTTCAGAATGCAAGGATTATCATCGCTAACTCTGATGGTGATTCCAAAATGAGTGTAACGAGATAATGGATTGAATGCTTTCAGCGCATCGTCAGGTTGACGATAAGCATTCTAAGATATGTTCAATAAAGGTAATCGCGGCCTCAAGCCTTATCAACCGGGAATGGCTAAAAGAGGGGAGATGCAACAAGGTTAGGTGGGTCATGCCCAAGCAGGACAAGATATTCCCCTGTCTAGATGTCCCTTTTTATTTCGGCTGTGTGAGCAGTTGTTGGCCACAACTGCGGGGTTATCTTATTCGGGACTGTTCAGTAAGGAATGGTTCCGTCCTTGTGTTGTAGGGGGTCGGGAGTGATCCGCGGTACGGTGATCTAGGCTCCGTACTGTGACGGGCGGTACCCTAGGAGCCCTGCCATTGTTGGGAACCCATTTTCCCTACGAGACCCTACGGTTTTGATTTGTATTACCCACTTTCGTGCCTAGTAGCTGGAATTTAATCATGTAACAATTTCGGCTATTTTCTATTTACTTGAAAACCCTAGACACTATTATAATATCACTGAATTTCTTATAAAATGTTTTGGTTAGCGTAAGGTAAAAACTTACCCGTATCTATTTGTGGGGAGTCTTACGTGATACCTTTATTTCAAATGATTTTCAAAGTTAAGCAATTTAAACCTGTTTACTCATACCAGACCCATGTCTGACCCGGAGTTTATATTTTGTTTTTCATAAACTCTTGGGTACTCAAATTTTTATGTGTAGCCAAGTGATAGGTATTTGGGAGTGTTGATTTTCTGGAGGAGCTTTTGGGAAGAAGACCAGATGTATGTATCTATATATGTAGTTCCGCTGTATAGTTAGTGTATGCTGTATTTGGATGTATGTATGGACATATATGTATTATGACAGTCCTGTTATGTGATATTGTATTACTCTGATGTATGTATAACCATGTAATAGTTATGTGATGTATTATATTTGTTCGATTCCACTGTGAGATTCTGATGATGTTGTTCTTTCTTTATATTCTTTTCTATTTCTATCCCTTTCTTTCTTATTGATGATACGTCTTTCTGGGTTGAGAAAGGCGGGTCATCACAACTGATCTAAGGATTTTTTTTCCTTAATTTTCCTTTTATTGCAAAATACCCTTCTATTTCTCTCTTCCCATATCTTTTATAACACCATCTTTAAATATCCTAACAAGAGATAAGCATCGACCTCTTCGCCTTAAATATCATGTAGCATTCTAAGGATGAGTTTCTGTAAGGAGTATGCAGTCTAAAGTGATTCAAAATCGATCTCCATATCCTGTACGAGTAATCACAAGTGAAGAACAAATGATCATTGCATTCAGTAAGTCTGTCACAAAGAGTACAAGTCGGATTCACCAATATACCATGATTCAAAAAGTTGGATTTTCTATGGTTCGCATTCACTATGATTTTCCGCATCATTATGTTTTCTTTTGGCTTGTAATTATTAGACCATATCCTGGAATGCCATAGTTGAATGGCCGATCAGTAGCAAGGGAATTATATATCTATTTAATTGAGTTGTCTTTGTTATTCCATTTCAGAGAGGGGAATAGTTCATAGCATCTGCCTTCAATTTCATGCCACAACTGACGAACATTATAAGACCTGACATGAGGAAGGATGATGTGGTTTCCATGAAGGAACGAGATGAATTTTCCATTTCGAGGAATGCCTGATATTACTCTTAAGTTTGGATTCACTACAGCAGAAAGGATAAAACCTTTCTGAGCCCAAGTAGCATGCCAGGTATTAATAGTGACGTTGCATTAGATATAGGGTAGAAGATATTGCCTAGCACGTAATAAACATCTCCAGAACCAACTACTATCAGTTTTAGCTTCCATGGTCAAAAAATTGGATTGTTTTATTAGATTAACCCTCTGCCAAATTTGTAGAAAACCATTGTCACCTGACATTAATTTGTTTAAGTGTTTTGAAATTACAGCTTTATTCCACATCAAAGGGCCTAGCCCACCCCTATCAAAGGGCTAAGTAATTTTTTGAAGGATATAGGAATTAGTTTCCGTGAAAAAGGCTAGGCATGTAATTGAAACATGTTGATAGCACTGTTTATTATATTGATGAGCTTCTTCGGAAGAATAAAAAGGCTAGACATGCACTCACACATGGCAGGGCTGATGGATTTAGCAACCACTAATCTCCCAGCAATGGTAAATTTTTTAGAAGGCCATAGTTTCGAAGTTATTTTCACATATAAAGGAAGGCATTGGGAAGTGCTTAATTTCATTGTAGTAATAGGAATAGGAATACCAAGTATGAGTTAGAAATATTAGCAATTTTCAAATTAGCCAGAGAGGCAAAAGCCACAGTTTCATGATGAAACAAGCCGCATATCATGATGTTGAATTTTTCATAATTAACTGTAAGACCAGTCTGTAAGAAGAAGCAGTTAAGAATATTTGAAATGTTGTCGATGGACTTATTATTGGGTTTGGAAAATACGAATAGGTCACCAGCAAACCGAAGAGAAGTAGTCAATGGATCTCTACATTTGGGATGGACATCAAAGGATTTAGATATAGCACCTTCATGAAGGAGGGAAGAGAGGCATTCCAAGGCAGCTATGAAGATATGGGGATATAGGATCCCTTTGCCTAATTTGCTGAGTGGGTTTGAAGTAGCCAAAGCTTGCACCATTTAAACTTAGAGAGTATGTGGTAGTGGAAATACAAGAATTGTAACAACCCAAAATTTTAACCCGTAATAAATAATTCATCAATTAACTAAATAATAAACTATCTTTGTGAAATTATCGGAATTGAGCCATGAGAGTTGCACCATTGTGTCCATGGTAATTTTCTGATCAATTTTGATATATAGAACGTAAGAATCCAAGCTAAAATGAACGAGATATTAATTAAACAATATATATATAGGCCAGGTCGACCTGGGCACACGGGCGGTCGACCCGCCTGCCATTTGGGTGAACGAACGTTCGTTCGTTCGAATACTTTAGACGTGTTTACATTCTTTAACTCAATCTGGTCCTTCCATTCTTGCATCCAATGGCTACTATCTAGCCTATGACGTGGTTGCATCCTATCCAATTTTCAAATTCAACAGTTTGAGATCCACTACTACCTCTATAAATAAGATTCTAGGTCTATAACTTTTTTCATTCTAGATTTTCTCCGCTTGGGTTCACCTTTTCAGGAAGGGCCCTAAAAGGAATAATTTTCCAAGGAGAGAATCTTTTTAATAAAAATAGGGCCTAAAAGGAATAATTTTCCAAGGAGAGAATCTTTTTAATAAAAATAGGGCCTAAAAGGAATAATTTTTCAAGGAGAGAATCTTTTTAATAAAAATATTTTAATACCCTACAAATGGATTCGAGAAGGCCAAGGGAAAGAGCTAAGGACCATAGTGAATGATTGTAATTATTTTAAATTTCTTTAAGTAATTTAAAATAATAGGGTTTCCAATAGTTATAATTTTACTACGATTTTTGGAGTAACTTTTTTAACAAGTTATTTACAGTTTTTAGAATTATTTTCAGTTTTTATTTCTAGCTTTTCCATTTATTTACATTTTATTTACAGTATTTTAGTTTATGTACCATTATTTATGCGTTATTTACATCTTCTTCTTACGCCATGGATTTCCTTCTGTTTTCAGTTTTTTCTTATTCCTCCTTCTTCTTCACGTATGGATTAGAATAAAATTAACGTGAAGTTAGATTAAATTATAAGAAATCTGAAATAATGGAATATAAGATGTAAATTATAAAAACTATAATATAAATGGAATTGGACTGAAATTGTGTCTAATTATGATATTAAATGGACTGAATTAAGAAGATTGACCTAGTCATAACTTAGAATTATAACTAAAAAGAACAAAAGAAGAAAGAAGCTTATTTTCACACTTAGACATTGGGTTAAGTAATAAGCATGATTATAACGTAAGATATAAATTGATAAACTATGGAAACTATGGTGCTTATTTTAAGACTTAGGATAAATTAATGAGCAATGATAGTAATTGATAAAATTAAAGATTTATTTAAATAATTTATCTAAGTTAATAAGAAAAAATAAGAGTATGACCTGTACCAAATAGCATTCCCTTAATATTTCTATGGTTACGGTGTTTCGCATAATCCTAGAGTGAGATGAGGTGCTTCACATAATCCTGAAGTGAGGCGAGTGGTACGCTTATGCTTATAGTGGTAGTAAACGGTCAATCTATGGTAGTTCAAATCAAGGGGGTTTGAACAAGGGGCCCAACTAGATTATTGTTTGATAGGGACCAATACTAACTACATTTCCTTTTTTTCTATGGACACAGTGTTTCAGGTAACCCTTAAGTGAGACGAGGTGTTTCACATAATCCTGAAGTGAGGCGGGGGCACGCTTATGTTGGCTAGGGTAAATAAAAGGTCAAAAAGAGGGAACAACAGGAACACGAGCTTAGTGGTGGTCACGCGTATGGCTTCCAATGATGGCTCATAAACCGTTATGAGTTCCAAGCACTTAGTAAGTTTGTCTTTCGTAGACACCAAAGTCTACTGTGTAGTGAAACGTCAGGTCCACAGTAAATTATATCGAGAAGCAGGCCGATCAAAGGGTAGAATTAGGACTTCGATCTTATCAAAGCAACTATCAAGGACAAGTGCAAACAATCAAAGTTAACCTATCTTATTAATTGAGTACTAGTTAATTCATATTTATTTCCAGCTTTATCTCTCCTATTTCCCTTGTTTCCTTTTGTATATACTAGAACTATTGAAGAGTCTATTACTTTTACTTTGCTTAAAGGTTCTACAAGTTACTATCACTCATCAGATTTTTAGTCTGACCCACTCCTTTATTTTCCTCTTTCTCCCCCCCATAGGCAATCAAGGGAGAGGGCGGTAGATTGCAGCTGTCGGGAGGTTTCCTAGAGAAGATTCTACTATGTATTTCCCTACTTTTTTTAGCTTTTGGTTCTTCTTTGTACTAGCACTTAAGAGGGATATTTATACTATGATTTTTGTTGAGACTACGAGTTTATATTTCATGAGACATATTGGTTTTTGAGACATGTATGTTGTATTTGGTATTTGACTTATTTGGTTTATGAAGCAGTTATGAAGTTTTTGTTTTGTATAAGTTATAGTTTTAGTTTCCACTGTTTTTACCTAATTTTTGTATTGTGAATCTTAGTCTATGTTAGTTTCAGTTATACCTACAATGCACCACGTCTTTCAATGTGTCCATTTGGGTATATTAAGGGGTGTGGGGTGTTTTACTTGGTATCAAAGCCTAAAGTTATAGGATTCCTAAAAATTTATTTTTAAAAGTAAAGTATTTTCCAAAATAACTTGTTTTAAAAGTATTTTTCAGAAAAGAACTTTTAGAGATGTTTTTATGTAATAGAGTTTTATAAAAATCCCCTCCAAGTCTAGTGTAATCTTCTTTCGATTCTTTCGAGCCTAAATTCTCTTTTCTTTGCATAGAATGGATGACTGGTTCTGTAGAGCTACGTTACTAGAGATGCAAGGGCTAGTGCCCAATACAACACCAGTAGGTGGAAATCCCTTTAATCCACCCACATCAGCACCCTTTTCTGAGCTATGCATGGACTTCGCTGGTATAGGAAGCAGAACGTTTTCTGGCATAGAGGATCCTAAGGAGACGCAGGTTGATTTTAAGAATATGGAGCAAAGGTTTCGACGGTTAGGTTTGGACGACCAACTGAGTGTTCAACCTATATCTTGGCAGCTGGAAGAAGAGCGTAAGGAGGTTCCTACGAGCTCGAAGAAGTCATGGTGGAAGGGCAAGAGGGATAAAAGGAAAAGGGAAGGCCTTTAGAAGCGAATCAAGAAAAAAAGAAGTAAAATGCCATAGTTGCATAATGATTGGTCATTATGTAAGAGACTGTAAGAAAAAGAAGTTGAGGAGAAGGTGTTATAGTTGCACGAAACCTGGTCATTGGAGTAGGAGTTGCCTCCAGTAGACGGGACAGGGTGCGGCTGTACCAGCAGCATAGATCCAGACTTTGGATGCAGCGCCTTCCAGCAGCAGACCAAATCTAAGTAGGAAAATTTGATTTCTATTTATGATTTTCCCATTTGGACTCTTTTCAATTTTGGAGCATCACACCCTTTTATCTCTAGTTCTCATGTGGATTGTTTGCACTTAGATATTTCTTTAGTAGTAGACCCCATCTTTGTTTCAAACCCATAAGTGGATTGGCACACTTGTCTATGGTTTGTGGGGTTTGAAAGTTTATATCCTAGACGTAAAATTTGACTATGACGCCTATGTTTTGGGATTTTGGGGGTATGAGATGATTTTGGGAATGAATTGGTTATCCACATATGGAGCTATATTAGACTATAAGAGGAAAGTCGTTAGACAAGAGACATGCATCGGTAGGACTCTCGAGATTTCTTGCGACCCACAAGGGTTAGTTATGTTGAGCTTCCTTTATTCCCTCGATTCATTATCGTCAGAGCTAGATTCGGTTCTTATCGTCAGATATTTTCCGGACATCTTTGAGGAGGTTAAGGGACTACCCCCCTGAGAGAGAGATTGACTTCAAGATTTATTTTTCTAGCCAGTAGCATTACCCGTATGGCATATAGCGCCTAGGAAAAGGAATGGATTGAGCAAGCAGATCTATAAGCTTTTGAAAAAGGTTTCATAAGAAGAAACATATTGGAATAGGGAGCGGCAGTTGTCTTCACTACCAAAGCAGATGGTTCTCTTCGACTTTACATTGACTATGAAGAATTGAATAAGCTCACAAAGAAAAACCATTATCACTCTCTAAGATAGATGATATTTTACGTTAGTTGGCTCTTTAGTATTCTCTCAGCTTGGTCTAGTCATTGGATTTCATCAGCTTAGGGTAGCTGATGACAGCATTGATAAGACCGCATTTAGGACACCCGACAGATTCTTTGAGTGGGTGGTTATATCTTTTGGGACTAACCAATGTCCCAGCTTATTTTATATATTTGATGAACCATGTTTTTAGAGATGTCCTAAAATATATTTCGTGGAGGTATTCGTGGTCGACATTTTGGTGTTTTCCATGAAGTATGGAAGAGCATGTTATTCGTCTAAAGGTGGTTCTTTGTACGCTTCATGTTCGTCGGCTGAAGACAGAGTTCTTGGAGTATCACTTTTGGCATAAGGAAGTGTGTTTCTTGGGGCATATAGAATGTCTACACATGGTAGGAATTTAAGAAACAGTTTTGTACATTTAGGATTCGGATTATGAAAATCCAAAGAGAGGTAGGAAGATGTTAGATATGTACAGTAAAATTCAGTAGATAAGCGAAGAAGAAAGTCCACATGTAGATAATTGCGGAAATTATAATTATCTCAGACAAGTGGATTTGAAGGTGATGTATTAGAATAAATATAAGTATACAAGAGGAATAGGAGTGAAAGCCTTTAGTTTAGGAAAATTACTCCTAAGGTAGTTTGTAGGAAGACCCACTTTATGTCTAGTCCAATAAAGTAAAAAAATAAAAATTTGAAAAATATAATTGTTAGAATTGAAAATTTTCACTGTTAATATTTTCTCTTAGAAAAAATATATGAGGTTTATGAAAAATGGTATGAAATTTAAGATTGGTTTTTATATAACGAAAAATTGGAATTCTTTTCGAAGAATTATGGAGTATATATAAATAACTCACTAGTTTCTTTGTAAGTAAACAAAGCTTTCAAATATAAAAACTTAGAGTATATAAAGTATCAAAAACGTAGATTACAACTTTTATAGTTGTAACAAATGTTTTCATAAAAAATAGGAGGAGCATAGACTATAACACTACTGTTATAGTAAGTGACTCCTAAGAGAAGTATTTTTACATAGGTATATGATATTTATTGCTATTTATTTGATTGAATCCATACATTAGTATTTTTGGGTTGTAGTAACAGTGTTTTACGCAACCTCAGTTTTAACCCCTATAAAAATGCACTTTAAAATATAATTTCTAAGTATAGAAAAAAATAGTTTATAAAGGACACTTATTATTTCTAATAAGTATAAGGAAATGTTTTTGCGGTTATGGGAATATTAAAACAGTTTTGAAGGTGAGTTTTTCTAAAAGGAAAATGTGTAAGTTAGATTTAGAAAATATTAATCATGGAAGAATATAAATTAAACATACTTTAGTCTATTGGAACACAAAGAATAATGGTATAATTTTCTATGAAACCAATAAAAAAAATTGTGCAAGATACAAGGAATACATGAAAGAGATATACAAGGTATGGACAACACCATATTTTGTATAGCCTGTTTCGAAAAATATGAAATATTTTCCTTGTAATTTCATATAAACATGAAATCCATTTTTAAAAGATTCATAGAAGATTTTTAGCATTATTAAAGAAAGCAGTTCCAATACATTAAGGTACGAGACCAGTAGGTGTAATAAGAAGATGTTATGAAAACACATAAGGATATTTTAAAGATATTTTAAAAGGAAATGGTTTGGTGAAAAAGTAATGTTTTTTAAAGAAAAAAACTTAGTAATGGTTAAATTAAAAAATCCTAAATTTTATAGAAAACTGTAAAGGTCTTTAAAAGGAAAAGAGTAATAAGTTTTGAACTTAGAATTTGTAAGTTTTTCCCACCCAGATTTGGGGAATACAGTAAATACAAAAAAACCCTATAAGGATACAAGTTCAGAAAAAATAATATGTTAAGTAACCAAGTATTTTTTTAATTTAATGGAGATCTAAAGATAATCCTTCTAAAGACAAAGATTTTGGGATTTGATGTATTGAAATTTAGAAGCCCTGGTTTTTGAAATAAAATGAGGAATGTCAAACCAAACTTTAAATGTGGAGTAGATAGGAATCATTACCTAGGTGTGACAGAGAAAGGGTAATGCTACGTAAAGGATAGCAATGATTACTTTTGGAAGTAATAATAGAGTTTCCGTAGAGTGTATAGGACCCTAGTGTGAACCTAGGAATGTTGATTCATGTGAGTAGACTAAAGAAGAACAGTAAAATGGAGTTAGTAAAATTATAAGACATGCATGGTTGAGAATGGATATTCCTGATTTTGGAAGAACTTGGGCAAAGCATGTTCCTTTAGTGGAATTCACATAAGATAGTAGTTCTCAAGCTAGCATTGGAATGACACCTTCCAAAGCTCTTTATGGAAGACCGGGCAAGTCGCTTTCGTGTTGGATAGAGTCTACAAAGGTTAAAAAGACTTCTAAGAAGATTAAATTGATTAGGAGAAAATACGTACTTCTTATCCATATCTCTCTTTGATAGTAAATTTTGAATTTCCTATTTCATCTTTAGTTTTGAGTAGGTTCTTTCCTTTATTATCCTTTGGGATGGTAGAACTTTTGATTTAACCTATGATGGTAGGATTTGATGTAAATATGTTATTAGAACATGTTATGAATGACGTATGCTAGTGATTGCAAGTGGATGCTAGTGGATGCTAATGGACACATACAGGCACACCAAGCAACATTATCCTTTAGGGATCAGCCTAACTAGGACACTAGAGCATATGCATATGGATGTGTGCGCATATTTATCCTATTTTTCATGGTTGCTATAAATGGATGTTTGACACATGATTGTTGCATTTGGGTGACGTATGTAGCATGCAGAACTATCAGTTATCATTAGGAAATTTTCACATTCATTTGGATACATGGCATGGACATGATTGCATAAAAGAAGGTTAACCGAATCAGTGGACCGCCTAATCTTTTGCATTAGTTAAGGGAATTTACACTACGCTAATTGCATAAGTATCATAAATTGCATTAGAAAAACTTAAGAACAATGGATGAATGGTTGATGATTAAGTAGTTCGTTATAGAATTGGATGAAAACATTTAATACATTCTTTTATACTTAGAGATTTCGAGAGAAATCCTTTAAGGAGGGGAGAATGTAACAACCCAAAAATTAACCCGTAACAATTAATTCATTAATTAACTAAACAATAAAATAACTTTGTGAAATTATCGGAATTGAGCTACGGGAGTTGCACCATTGTGTCCGTGGTACTTTTATGATCGATTTTCATATATAGAATGTCAAAATCCAAGCTAAAATGAACGAGATATGAACTAAACAAAATAAACTGAAAAAGCAAATAATATATATATATATGTATATGTATATGTATATATGTATGTACGTATGTATTTATGTATTATAGAGGCCAGATCGACCGGCCAGTCGACCTGGGCATACGGGCGATCGACCGCCCGGTCGACCCGCCTTCCCATTTGGGCGAACGAACGAATGTTCATTCGTTCGAATGTTGTAGACGCGTTTCGCATTCTTCAACTCGATCTAATCCATCCATTCTTGCATCCGATGGCTACTATCAAGCATATGACGTGGTTGCATCCTATTCAATCTCAATCCAATGGTCTGAGATCTACTGCTACCCCTATAAATAAGACCCTACGCTTAACCCTTTTTCTCATTCTAGAACTTCTCCGCTTGGGTTCACCTTTCCAAAAAAGACCCTAAAAGGTATAATTTCCCAAGGAGAGAATATTTTTAATAAAAATATTTTAATACCCTACAAGTGGATCAGGGAAGGCCAATGAAAAGAGCTAAGGACCATGGGTGAGTGATTGTAATTATTTTAAATTTCTTTGATTAATTTAAAATAATAGGGTTTCCAATAGTTGTAGTTTTACTACGATTTTTGGAGTAATCTTTTTAGTAATTTATTTACAGTTTTTAGAATTATTTTCAGTTAATCTTAGTTTATTTCTAGTTTTTCCATTTATTTATAGTTTATTTACAATATTTTAGTTTATTTACTGTTATTTATACGTTATTTACATCTTCTTCTTACGCCTTGGATTTCCTTCTATTTTTGGTTTTCTTTGATTTCTCCTTCATCTTCTTCGCGTATGGATTAGAATAAAATTAATGCGAAATTGGATTAAATTATAAAAAATTTGAAATAATCGAATATAAGATGTAAATTATAAAAATTGTAATATAAATGGAATTGGACTGAAATTATGCCTAATTATGATATTAATTGGACTGAATTAATAAGATTGGCTTCGTTATAACTTAGAATTATAATTAAAAAGAATAAAAGAAGAAATAAGCTTATCTTCACACTTAGACCTTAGGTTAAGTAATAAGCATGATTATAACATAAGTTATAAATTGATAAACTATGGAAACTATGGTAAACTATGGATACTATGGTGCTTATTTTATGACATAGGATAAATTAATAAGCAATGATAGTAATTGATAAAAATAAGGGCTTATTTAAATAATATATCTAAGTTAACAAGCAAAGATAAGAGTAGGATCTATACCAAATAGCATTTCCCTAATATTTATATCGCTCATAATCCTGAAGTGAGAGGAGGTGCTTCACATAATCCTGAAGTGAGGCGAGGAGTACGCTTATTATGCTTATAGTAGTAATAAATGGCCAGTTTATGGTAGTTCGAATCAATGGGTTTGAAAATGGGCACAACTAGATTATTGTTTGATTGTGAACTCTACCGGCAGCATTTCCCCTATTTTTCTATGGAAACGGTGTTTCACATAACCCTAAAGTGAGATGAGATGCTTCACATAATCTTGAAGTGAGGCTAGGGCACGCTTATGCTGGCTAGGGAAAAAAGGTCAAAAGAGGGAACAATAGGAACGCGAGCTTAGTGGTGCTCACGCGTGCGGCTTCCAATGATGGCTCATAAATCATTATGAGTTCCAAGCGCTTAGTAAGTGTGTCTTTCGTAGACACCAAAGTCTACTGTGCAGGGAAACGTTCGGTCCACAGTAGATTTTATGTAGTAGCAAGCCGGTCAAAGGGTAGAATTAGGACTTCGGCCTAATCAAAGCAACTATCAAGGAAAAGTGCAAACAACCAAAGTTAACCTATCTTATTAATTGAGTGCTAGTTAATTCGTATTTATTTCCAGCTTTCTCTCCTATTTCCTTTGTTTCCTTTTGGATATACTAGAACTATTGAAGAGTCTATTACTTTTACTTTGCTTAAAGATTCTAGTAGTTACTATCACTCACCGGACTTTTAATCTGAATCACTCCTCTATTTTCCCCTTTTCCCCTCCCCCCATAAGCAATCAAGGGAGAAGGCAGTAGATTGCAGTTGCTCGGAGGTTTCTTGGAGAAGATTCTACTATGTATTTTTTCCTACTTTTTCATCTTTTGGTTCTTCTTTGTATTGGCACTTAAGACAGATAATTATACTCTGATTTCTATTGAGACTACGAGTTTTTATTTCATGAGACATATTGGGTTTTGAGACATGTATGTTGTATTTGGAATTTGACTTATTTGGTTTATGAAGCAATTACGAAGTTTTTGTTTTGAATAAGTTATTATTTTAGTTTCCACTTTTTTACATATTTTTGTCTTGTGAATCTTAATCTTTGTTAGTTCCAGTTATACCTACAACGCACCACGTCTTTTAATATGTCCTTTTGGGCATATTAAGGAGTGTGGGTGTTTCAAGAATTAATCCAAGTAACGAAAGGAAGTGAAAAATTCATTTATGAAGGATGATAATGATAGACGACCATTGAATTGTATCAAAGGACTTTTGATTATTAGGCTTCATCGCACATCTAGGATATAAGTTTTTTCTTCTATACCTCTTTAAAATCTCATGAGCAAGAATTATATTATCTGAGATGTGTCTTCCAGCAGGGAATGCAGCTTGATTCTTGGAAATAATTGAAGTTAGGGCTATTTCAAATCTAGCAGCCAGAATCTTTGCAATTCATTTGTAGATAACATTATAGCGTGCTATAGGCCTTAGTTGAGAGGCATTTTGAATATTATCTACTTTAGGGATCAGCACTAGTTTGGTGTAATTAATCCCAGAAGACATGATGTTGTTTTTGAAAAAGTTTTTAATATCTTTGATGACATCAAGATGAATTATTTCCCAAGAATTTTGGAAGAAATATGCAGAATATCCGTCTAGGCCACGGGTGCTAGAAAAGTTCATATCAAAAATCACTTCTTTGATTTCAACATATATCGCCTCTTTAGTCATTAGTTTTTATTATTAGAGATACAAGATAAAGATAGGGAAATTAAAGAATTTATGTTAGGAGATATATGATTATGATCAGTGAGAGTAGTAGTAAAGAAGTAATGGATAGCCGCTTGAATTGGAATCACTTTCACGTAAATTTGTATGCGATTTTTTTATGCTCTTTTTATTTTGCACAAAATAAATCATTTGAATCCCTATGATGATATGGGTATATATAGGAATTGATTCCGTTATTTTTGTTTTGACTTGGCTTTGGTTTCAGATTTTCGAAGGATTATTTTTTACATTGATTTTTTTGATCGAACGATTCATAAAATTTGACTTCTTCATCGATGATATATCTATTGCATTCTCTGAGATATAGTTGTATATATCTTAACCCTTGTTGATTAATTTTGGTCTTTAATTTTTGTAGACCTATTCAAAATTGACACTAGTTGATTGCTTTGTTCTATAGTTGATATTATTTTCAAATGTTACGACTTTGATTTGTTTAATTCAAGCTTCGACTAAATTAAAAATTGTAGTTGCTTCACATTATATGTTGATGCTTTCGTCCATTGTTCCTTGCTTTACAACTATAATTTGTTTTCTCCGTGTGTTGATGAGCTTACTTAAGATGGTGATGTATCATAGTATTTCAGATCCATATATCTATAGCCTCAGATTAATGGTTGTTTGCAGTATAGTTGATACCCATGGCATAAGTGCTTTCAATAGCAGTAGTGGTGCTTTTACCAGAACTTGATTTGATTTTATATTACTGCCTTTGTGTACTTGTTGAATGTGTAACGTTAGTTGTGTCAATGTGATTATACCCTGAGTTGTGATTGCTATTATGCTTTGCTCTTATGTGAATGTGCCTGCTCTCTTTGAACTATCTGAACTTGTCCCGAGTTTCGCTTGGTGTACTTGTACTCGTTTCTCCTTGTTTTGCTTTTGCACTAATATCGGCTACCTTGATTCGTGTTGAACTACCTTATATTCACATTTGCCTTTAGACATGACTAACCTTGAGTCTGGTTGTACTTTACTGAATCATATTTGTCCATGACCTTTGAGTGCTTTGCTGCTCCTTTTTAGCCTAATCAGTGCACTTGAATTCTGATTGCATTGGTGTGTATCCGTTTGAGAATGTGTGCACTCCTGTCTGTGGTGTGTTTATAGCTGATCTTTGCGTTGAATTGAATCTCAGGTTGCACCATTGTGTACCATGCACATATATTTGAATCAAGATGCACTATTCTCCATGTATATACGTACATATCTATGTATGTATATATGTGTGTGACTATGTAATGTTGAATGCCTTGGCACCAGATGTTCTCAACCCTATATAAACTGCTTAATGCACTTGTGTTGAGCCCGAGTTTGCTTGGGGCTTGACCTCATGTATTTGTCCCTGAAATTTATTGATACAAGTGCTGTAACGACCCATTAAATTCAATGATATTAAATGAGTCAATTTTATATGTTTTCTAATCTAATTTAAATTGAAATAGAAGTCTTAGGATTTTTAATGGAGTAAATGTAGGGGTTAGCTAGTAACTGTAATTAAAGGTAAATAATTTAAAATGTTTATATGACATAGATTGAAATAACGAAAATTTGTGTTTGTGGTTATAAGTCATAATTAGTTGATTAAAATGGTATTAATGAAATAATAACTGAATTGAATTGCAAATATATAAACATTAGAAAAATTTATTTGGTGGATTAAATTTGTTAAAGTTCATAAGTTTTGTAATTTAATTTAGTAGAAACTTTAAATTATAAACGAAGATTTAAATAAACGCTAAATTTAATTATGTAAATGGTGACTTAAGACCTAGTTATAGGAATTGGGATATAATCCAATTTGAATTAAGTAGAAGAAGGATTTGATTAATATGTAAGTTATTGTTCAAGGTATTGAATAAAAATTGGAAACCCAATTATAATTAATGATAATAACGTTAGTATTAGTTAATAAATATATTTCAATGCAGTACCCAAATGAATGGAATAAAATGAATATATATTGAATAGAAATGAAATGTAAGGTAAATGACGATTGTGTAAAATCAGTACAAGTTGGAAATGCATAAACCTTAATAAACATTCCAATTTAATAAATTTATGCAAATGTGGGACTTAGTGATAAGCGTGTAATCATGGGTATGATAATAATTAGTATAAAATTCCTATTTCAGTGGCATGTTGCAACGGGTGATTTAGTTTGGGATTTTTATTAAATTTTGATGGAATTATTTAAGGTTTACAATAACAGAAGTTTAGGAGTAAAGTGAGATAATTGAAAATTTTAATCATTCGTATAAGTCATTTGTTTATTAATATGAGTTAGCTAATAAAATTTAATTTGGGCAATACCTATATATTGGAAACACATTTGTAAAGTGTAATAAATTGAATTTGGTGGATTGGGAATGAATCCAAGGTTATAGGAATTGATGTAATATTACGCAAATTGTAACGTTTCGATTTTTCGTTGCCGAAAAACCGAAATGTTATGGGTTTTTAAAAAGAATTTAAGGAAAGAGAAAGAGAGAAAAAGGTAGAAGATAGAGGGAAAAGAAAAACAGAAAATTTTAAAATAGAAAATAAAGAAAAGAGAATAGAAAATGGAGGGAAAAGAAGATAGAACGGAATAGAAAACAACAGAATCACATCAGAATCTCACAATTCGCAGCGGAACAACATATAATAATAAATGAATAACCTTTAAACAAAGAACTATATCAGTTATTACATTTTATACATTACATTACATCATATCATCAGAGTGTACAACAACAACAAATAGTGCAGCGGAAAAAGAAATACTATATAGCTAGTAATACGCCATGCCATCCAGCTTGCCTCCAGCAACTTCAGAATATCCAGAATATCCTGATAAACCTTAACTCTTAACTGCCCGTGTGAAATTAGTGGGCACCCAGAGTTTAGGAAGGAAAACAATAAACTCCGAGTCAGTCATGTGACTGGTGTGAGAACTCAAAACAGTTTATTTATCTTTAAAAATCAAAATAGAGGGATATTTTAAATTCAATTCGCAATGCTTTTAAAAATGAGACTACCATAAGGCCTCCCGCACACACACACATGCAAACGCAGAATCGGAGGAGATTTCTCCTTATGATAGTCAAAGATGCTTGATACGCATTTAAAATAACATTTGATATTATTACTAGTGCATAGTGTAGGGGAAAAATTCATTTTGAAAGTAGAATATAAATCTTAGCCAACATACGACCATTATCGTATGCCTACTATAGCTACCATCCAAACAGTGTTGCGACACCATAAGTGAATGATAGGTTCTACAACTAAAACCGTACAAGTTTCGTATTGGGAATTGGATTTCCAACAAATGGTCAGGCCAAGGAACTTCCCATTGCCACATGAGAATGCCTCTGGAAAGACATCCCCGAGAACCAAACCAGAACTCTGCCAACACAAGGCCGGGTTACCCCTAACTGGGTAACTACTGACACGAGCACGCCATTCCCCGATCGTAAACGACCTTTCTCACGGGATCCCGAAAACCAACAACCACAAAGTAATAAATTCGTAGTAACCACATAGGTTAAATATCTGGGCTCCATACCATGATACCACCTCTATCCAGAAGGAAATGTACGTACCCTAAAGGGTGCTACCCCTCATAACCTTGCCGCATCTTTCTTGTTTTGACCATTTCCGGGGTGTGAGGTTCGACGAAGTCACGTCCACAAAAACATACTTTATACAAAAGCCATGATTTGGGTCAACAAATGATCAACACAATGATCACCAAGATGGACGATCAAATAAACGATCCTATCACAATAATCAACACAATGATCATTTCAGCAACACTCAGCATGTCACATTACCAAATTGGGAATATATCGCTGATAACTTCAACTATATAACCTCTGAGCTCGTACGTCTCAGAGAAGGGTGTTAAGCTAAAAGAATAAATTCTCCGCCACCAACAGAAATATATTTGAAAGAAATCGGCTTTATATCTCAACTTGTAATGTCAGACATACAATCCATACAAGTCTGTTCCGGGATCGAACAAAACCGAAGGCACTTACAAAGAAGTCCTTGCAATCCGGATATTCACAATCTTGATCGGATTCACCATCACATATGGAGAACTCTATACCGGAGCAACTCGGTGCAGAGTAAATCGACAGGTCATCCTATCGCTCTCGCAAATACCGGGTCTTCAACACCGATCTTCAATGCAATTCACAACGACGTATCACATATTCGGAATGGGTTATACGACCCCATGGTCCTTTCCCGGTTAACCCGAATAGTGAGCGCTTATTCAAAAATAAGTGTGGCATTCACATTCAAACAAATCACATCAAATACCCATTCAAAGGGAAAATATTGATAGTCGGTTATTGAACTATCACTGGATATGCACACATCACCAGATTCCAAATAATTTTCCAAATTATTTATTTTCCAAAAATATCTTTACAAGATATATTTTTTCATACTTCAAAAATAAATCAATATTTATTTTTAAACCAATTCTACTTTCTTTATAAATTCCTTAGTGAATTTATAATTCCAAGATATCAATGAATATTCGATTTCAATTATTCATTTCAATTTTCTTTTCAATTTATCTTCAAAAAGATAAATTCTCAAAATATTCACTTTATATTGGAAAAACATTTCCATACTTATTTATTCATAAGTAATTCACAAATCTTTTTATTTTCTACACTTGGAAAATATTCAATATACTTAAATCGAATTAAGTATATATTTCATTCTATTAAGGAAATCATTCACTTAAACATATTTATTTGGGTCAAAACGAATGTTGCGTAAAACATCGTTACGACAACCCAAAATCACTAGTATAGGGATTCGAAATTAAAATAGATATATAAATCCCAATACTATACAAAACATTTCCTTTCGGAAATCATTTACTATAACAACAGTGTTATAGTCCATCATCTCCTTCTATTTCTCGAAAACGTCTATTTCAACAATAAATGTTGAAATCTATGATTTCGAATCTCAATGCCTTTTAAAAACATTGTTAGATAGTTTTAATTCTATTTAAAACATCATATCTAAAACAATTTCTTTAACATATTATTCACTATTCAAAAATGTGAATAAACTTCGTTAACAATTTCATCACTTCTATTCAATTTATTTTAAAGGATTATTCACTATTCAAAAATGTGAATATAACTCCTTTAATAGGTTTCAACAATTTTCTTATCAAAATAAGTCATTTGCGAATTTATAAAACAACGTTTATAAATTCCATTTCTAATTATTTTATAACAACTTTCTTTTATAAATTTTCTTTATTAACCTATTCGATTTATAACTCAATTATAAAACAAAAGTTCATATTATAAGTTAAATACTTATAAAACGATTATTTTACAAAATCGTTCCTCTAAAGACTTTCCAAACCATAAATCTTATAACTTATAAGATACATTTATTTAACCAATCTATTCTTCAAATAATTTCACCAAATTTATAAATCTTACTATTTATAAATTTCATTTATAACTTCACAGTTTATAATTCTATAAATTTCATTTATTTATGAAATTCATTTTCACTTCATTCAACACTTATAAAAACTCGTTTTATAATGTCAATATTTCAATTTATAAATATCCATTTATAAATCTCTTAATATAAATCAATTTATATTATTCTTTAAAAACATCTTTAAATTCCTTTATAATTTCACCATTCTGATTTATAAAATAATCAAATTTTATAAATCTTATATTCAAACTTTTAATAATAAACTCAAAAATCCAGTTTAAACTATTTTATAAAATCATTGGTTCATATTTCTCAAAAATCAGCTTTTAACTATATTTCTTAAAATCATAATTTTTATAACATTAAAAATTATAACGTTTATTTATTTATAATGGATCAATTCCAAAAATATAGTATATTCTCAAAAATCACTTTAAAATCATTTTAAAATCCCAAAATCTGGGTCCAATGATGCTACGCACCAAATAGTCAATCACGACTACAACGATATCATATATCAATATGAAAATCCATCAAATATCAAAATATCTGAAAATCAAATAAAAACTGTTGAGGAATCCAGTTGGATCCCTCCAACCTGTTTTTCTACATCCAAAAACATTAGCACAATACCAATTCCGCTCCAGTACGGAATTATCGCGGTATATGTTTTTAATAAATATTATCCGCTTAATAACGGCGCAATAGGGTCTCATCCGCTAAACAAAAAATGCGGGAAATCAATAACTCCAATATATACATATGCCAATATATATATTGCTACTATATATAATACCAATTTCACTGTTTATGAAATATTCGCGGTATATGTTTTTATTAAATAACATCCGCTTACTAACGGCGTATAATGTCTATTTCAACAATCAATAGATAGCAATCATCATTCAAACATGCATTCAAATATTTTAAATCTAACTATTTAAAATAAAATCGAAACCGATTCGATTGAGTGAGAAGTTCTCACCTTGATTTTATTTCTGTTTTAGCGATTTATTTCGAATAAAATTAAACATGCGTTTAATTTTACCCAAAATTTTCACTAACTCCAAATGACTCCAAACCAACTCCATCGCGTAGTGCTCGTCCATACGATTCCAACGCAACTGGTTTCGCGCATTTTCGACCTCGTATGAAAAAGTTACAAATATTTGAAGTTACACGAGTTTTTATATAAAAATTTACAACTTAAATTAAATTTTATAAACCCACACTATTACTGGCCGTTAGATCCCACAACCAGCAGATCTTGGCCGTGCATAGCCCTCCATCTTCCACACGCGCATGTTCTCCCCCACCTTCGTTCTACAGCCGCACACAAAAACCCATCACTCCATATTAGGTTTTAGAAATTCGACCTCATCGACGAACTTGAACTCGATCAAGAGCCACCAGTGGAAGTGCCTACCCCTCCTCCATGCTCGGCCTGACCCCTGTGGCACTCGCCCCCCCCCCCCCCCCCCCCCCTCTACGTGAAAAGTCGTGCGCAGCCGGCCCCCTTCTTTCACGATTTGCCGCCAATCCGTGAAGCCATTCGCGATCTCCACCGTTGATCTTGTAGTTCGTGTTGCCCTCTTCAACATTGTAGTTGAACGTTTCTTGTAAATGTAAACGGATTTGAAGTTATCGAGGGAGGAAGAAGAGACAATTCTGGCCATTGGTGATAAATGTGGCGGCTAGGGTTTCAAGTTTTTTTTTTCCTCTAATTTATGAAGGCTCATGTCTATTTATAGAAGAAAATCGAACACTATTCATCCGGAAATTCCGAACTCCGATTCACGCGCTGTAACCAGCGTTTCTAGGGTTTACCCCGCGTTCCGGACACAATGGAACAGGTTTCGGAAGCTAATTCGGACATCTGTGCGAGTTATGGCTAAAAACGTTCAATTTAAATTAAACCGATTTAAGCGATTTTCTAGACGTTTTAATTCGTACCGGACAAACGGTAAATCCAATTGACACGAAATTTGAAACCTTACAATAATATCACATTACGGATCCGATGAAACTAGTTTCGTCGAAATCCGAGACTTTTTGAAAAATGGCTATTTTAGCTCGCCAAATTTAAATTAAAAATAATTCGATGCGTTTCGAGCTGCCACGATCAAACGATAACTCCGATTGATACGAAAATTGAAATCCGGTAATAACTAACTATTACGGATCCAATGGAACTGGTTTCTTTCAATTCTGAGACTGTTCAAAAATTGACTATTTTACAGTCGATAATTAAATATTAAAATATTCAATTTTCACAAATTAACTTTTAATTCAATTTTAAAAGTTCTAAAATATCTTTCTAACTTCAATATGATAAAATAAAATTTTACAAATCATTTTCAATCATATTTAACTCCATTTTCAATTATTTCCATAATTTAACGTATTAAATTATCGATTTAATTATTCAATTAAATCCAATAATTCAAATAAAAATTTATTTGACTTATAAATTCACTTATTAATATTTAAAATAAATTAAATATTCATATTTTAATTAAATAAAATTCTGGGTCGTTACAATCTTCCCCACTTAAAAGAATTTCGTCCTCGAAATTACAAGTAAGAAAAGTTACAGAATTTATTAATTTTCCCAAAATTCATAGTTAAACTTCTTATAATACTTTACTGAGTTTTCAAATCATACTTAGTTATCTTTTCAAAAACAACTACTATTGTTTAACTTTCAATTCCAAATCAAAGTTAAAGTTTTCAAAAAATTTCAATTTTCTCAAATTTTTTCTAACGCCTTAGATTTCCGGAAAAATTCGCCATAGTCTCCTTTGCGCGGCTCGATCCGAAAAAAAAATGACAGTATATATATCACAAATATACATCTCATCAAGTAATGAGGCATCCCGAAGGGAAAAAAGTGTAAAAGTACGATATGTAATCCGAGATATGTACCTTATATTTTATTAGCAAGCATATACGGCTAATATAGCGCGAAAGCGAGCTCCAAATGCGAAGCAAACGCGATCCGCACCTACTAATCACTCAACAAACAACATGAGAATCATGCATATAGACAATAGTATCAATATACATCATATAGCAACATAATAACTATATATGCCAACATAGCAAATGATACAAACAACGAATGCATACATCAACCAACTAAATATTCATTCATATTCTCATTAATATTCAATGAATTGGTTTTCAATTTTAATCACATCTGATTCGTTTACATTGGATTTACTAACATTCATTTTCAATTTGTTTATATTCACTAATTCATATTCAAGTTGGTACACTTCCAAATCAAATTCAATTCTATTCAAATTTATTTACTTCTAATTTGAATTCAATTACATAGCTTTAAATTTCATTAACACTTAATGAATTATATACAATCAACTAACAATCATATATCAGCCAAAGTATATTCATTACAACCAAATTCTTTTGCTTACAATTGGTTTAATTTAATTGATTTTCATTCAATTATTCAACTTTCTAATAACATTAGATTTTAATGAATTACACTTACATTCATTATTTCATATCAATTATTCACATTCAATTGATTAATATTCAATCCCTTAATTCAATTCTATTACAATAGTTGAATTTCATTTATATAGCTCAAGTTCATATCCATCACTTAATTTTATTAATTTACTTTGATACTAATATCAACTTCATTCCATATCACTTAAGTTATATTCCATTTATAAACATCACTTGTTTTTACATAACTTAAATTCCTAAATATATCCATATAGTTTCACTTCTTATATATATAAGTTTATTTCACAATTGTAAATCACTTTAATTATAATTCAATTCTTATAATTCTTTTGCTTATACAATATTCTTTTATTTAGATTATTCAAACAACTAAACAATCAACTTATATACACTTTAATAATTCTGAAAAATTATTTCTTTATATATAAAATATACTCAAGGTAAAATTATTTCGTTTACCCAATTTAAAACAATATCGTGTCGAATTGTTCTATTCAAGTGTTTAGAAACCCCTTCGGCAAAGTTGTACATACCGTGCTGACGAAGGTTCATATACCACTCAACAAACCAATCGTCACAATATAAAACAATTTTATATTCACTAACAAATACGCTCTCATAGCTATTATTACACTCAAACTCATTCTAGAGTACTACTGACTCTATCTCTAATGAGTAATACCCAACAGAACCATGGTTGTCGCTTAACCATCAGCTCTGATACCAAATGTAACGTTTCGGTTTTTCGTTGCCGAAAAACCGAAATGTTATGGGTTTTTAAAAAGAATTTAAGGAAAGAGAAAGAGAGAAAAAGGTAGAAGATAGAGGGAAAAGAAAATTAGAAAATTTTAAAATAGAAAATAAAGAAAAGAGAATAGAAAATGGAGGGAAAAGAAGATAGAACGGAATAGAAAACAACAGAATCACATCAGAATCTCACAATTCGCAGCGGAACAACATATAATAATAAATGAATAATCTTTAAACAAAGAACTATATCAGTTATTACATTTTATACATTACATTACATCATATCATCAGAGTGTACAACAACAACAAATAGTGCAGCGGAAAAAGAAATACTATATAGCTAGTAATACGCCATGCCATCCAGCTTGCCTCCAGCAACTTCAGAATATCCAGAATATCCTGATAAACCTTAACTCTTAACTGCCCGTGTGAAATTGGTGGGCACCCAGAGTTTAGGAAGGAAAACAATAAACTCCGAGTCAGTCATGTGACTGGTGTGAGAACTCAAAACAGTTTATTTATCTTTAAAAATCAAAATAGAGGGATATTTTAAATTCAATTCGAATGCTTTTAAAAATGAGACTACCATAAGGCCTCCCGCACACACACACATGCAAACGCAGAATCGGAGGAGATTTCTCCTTATGATAGTCAAAGATGCTTGATACGCATTTAAAATAACATTTGATATTATTACTAGTGCATAGTGTAGGGGAAAAATTCATTTTGAAAGTAGAATATAAATCTTAGCCAACATACGACCATTATCGTATGCCTACTATAGCTACCATCCAAACAGTGTTGCGATACCATAAGTGAATGATAGGTTCTACAACTAAAACCGTACAAGTTTCGTATTGGGAATTGGATTTCCAACAAATGGTCAGGCCAAGGAACTTCCCATTGCCACATGAGAATGCCTCTGGAAAGACATCCCCGAGAACCAAACCGGAACTCTGCCAACACAAGGCCGGGTTACCCCTAACTGGGTAACTACTGACACGAGCACGCCATTCCCCGATTGTAAACGACCTTTCTCACGGGATCCCGAAAACCAACAACCACAAAGTAATAAATTCGTAGTAACCACATAGGTTAAATATCTGGGCTCCATACCATGATACCACCTCTATCCAGAAGGAAATGTACATACCCTAAAGGGTGCTACCCCTCATAACCTTGCCGCATCTTTCTTGTTTTGACCATTTCCGGTGTGTGAGGTTCGACGAAGTCACGTCCACAAAAACATACTTTATACAAAAGCCATGCTTTGGGTCAACAAATGATCAACACAATGATCACCAAGATAGACGATCAAATAAACGATCCTATCACAATAATCAACACAATGATCATTTCAGCAACACTCAGCATGTCACATTACCAAATTGGGAATATATCGCTGATAACTTCAACTATATAACCTCTGAGCTCGTACGTCTCAGAGAAGGGTGTTAAGCTAAAAGAATAAATTCTCCGCCACCAACAGAAATATATTTGAAAGAAATCGGCTTTATATCTCAACTTGTAATGTCAGACATACAATCCATACAAGTCTGTTCCGGGATCGAACAAAACCGAAGGCACTTACAAAGAAGTCCTTGCAATCCGGATATTCACAATCCTGATCGGATTCACCATCACATATGGAGAACTCTATATCGGAGCAACTCGGTGCAGAGTAAATCGACAGGTCATCCTATCGCTCTCGCAAATACCGGGTCTTCAACACCGATCTTCAATGCAATTCACAACGACGTATCACATATTCGGAATGGGTTATACGACCCCATGGTCCTTTCCCGGTTAACCCGAATAGTGAGCGCTTATTCAAAAATAAGTGTGGCATTCACATTCAAACAAATCACATCAAATACCCATTCAAAGGGAAAATATTGATAGTCGGTTATTGAACTATCATTGGATATGCACACATCACCAGATTCCAAATAATTTTCCAAATTATTTATTTTCCAAAAATATCTTTACAAGATATATTTTTTCATACTTCAAAAATAAATCAATATTTATTTTTAAACCAATTCTGCTTTCTTTATAAATTCCTTAGTGAATTTATAATTCCAAGATATCAATGAATATTCGATTTCAATTATTCATTTCAATTTTCTTTTCAATTTATCTTCAAAAAGATTAATTCTCAAAATATTCACTTTATATTGGAAAAACATTTCCATACTTATTTATTCATAAGTAATTCACAAATCTTTTTATTTTCTACACTTGGAAAATATTCAATATACTTAAATCGAATTAAGTATATATTTCATTCTATTAAGGAAATCATTCACTTAAACATATTTATTTGGGTCAAAACGAATGTTGCGTAAAACATCGTTACGACAACCCAAAATCACTAGTATAGGGATTCGAAATTAAAATAGATATATAAATCCCAATACTATACAAAACATTTCCTTTCGGAAATCATTTACTATAACAACAGTGTTATAGTCCATCATCTCCTTCTATTTCTCGAAAACGTCTATTTCAACAATAAATGTTGAAATCTATGATTTCGAATCTCAATGCCTTGTAAAAACATCGTTAGATAGTTTTAATTCTATTTAAAACATCATATCTAAAACAATTTCTTTAACATATTATTCACTATTCAAAAATGTGAATAAACTTCGTTAACAATTTCATAACTTCTATTCAATTTATTTTAAAGGATTATTCACTATTCAAAAATGTGAATATAACTCCTTTAATAGGTTTCAACAATTTTCTTATCAAAATAAGTCATTTGCGAATTTATAAAACAACGTTTATAAATTCCATTTCTAATTATTTTATAACAACTTTCTTTTATAAATTTTCTTTATTAACCTATTCGATTTATAACTCAATTATAAAACAAAAGTTCATATTATAAGTTAAATACTTATAAAACGATTATTTTACAAAATCGTTCCTCTAAAGACTTTCCAAACCATAAATCTTATAACTTATAAGATTCATTTATTTAACCAATCTATTCTTCAGATAATTTCACCAAATTTATAAATCTTATTATTTATAAATTTCATTTATAACTTCACAGTTTATAATTCTATAAATTTCATTTATTTATGAAATTCATTTTCACTTCATTCAACACTTATAAAAACTCGTTTTATAATGTCAATATTTCAATTTATAAATATCCATTTATAAATCTCTTAATATAAATCAATTTATATTATTCTTTAAAAACATCTTTAAATTCCTTTATAATTTCACCATTCTGATTTATAAAATAATCAAACTTTATAAATCTTATATTCAAACTTTTAATAATAAACTCAAAAATCCAGTTTAAACTATTTTATAAAATCATTGGTTCATATTTCTCAAAAATCAGCTTTTAACTATATTTCTTAAAATCATAATTTTTATAACATTAAAAATTATAACGTTTATTTATTTATAATGGATCAATTCCAAAAATATAGTATATTCTCAAAAATCACTTTAAAATCATTTTAAAATCCCAAAATCTGGGTCCAATGATGCTACGCACCAAATAGTCAATCACGACTACAACGATATCATATATCAATATGAAAATCCATCAAATATCAAAATATCTGAAAATCAAATAAAAACTGTTGAGGAATCCAGTTGGATCCCTCCAACCTGTTTTCCTGCATCCAAAAACATTAGCACAATACCAATTCCGCTCCAGTACGGAATTATCGCGGTATATGTTTTTAATAAATATTATCCGCTTAATAACGGCGCAATAGGGTCTCATCCGCTAAACAAAAAATGCAGGAAATCAATAACTCCAATATATACATATGCCAATATATATATATTGCTACTATATATAATACCAATTTCACTGTTTATGAAATATTCGCGGTATATGTTTTTATTAAATAACATCCGCTTACTAACGGCGTATAATGTCTATTTCAACAATCAATAGATAGCAATCATCATTCAAACATGCATTCAAATATTTTAAATCTAACTATTTAAAATAAAATTGAAACCGATTCGATTGAGTGAGAAGTTCTCACCTTGATTTTATTTCTGTTTTAGCGATTTATTTCGAATAAAATTAAACATGCGTTTAATTTTACCCAAAATTCTCACTAACTCCAAACGACTCCAAACCAACTCCATCGCGTAGTACTCGTCCATACGATTCCAACGCAACTGGTTTCGCGCATTTTCGACCTCGTATGAAAAAGTTACAAATATTTGAAGTTACACGAGTTTTTATATAAAAATTTACAACTTAAATTAAATTTTATAAACCCACACTATTACTGGCCGTTAGATCCCACAACCAGCAGATCTTGGCCGTGCATAGCCCTCCATCTTCCACACGTGCATGTTCTCCCCCACCTTCGTTCTACAGCCGCACACAAAAACCCATCACTCCATATTAGGTTTTAGAAATTCGACCTCATCGACGAACTTGAACTCGATCAAGAGCCACCAGTGGAAGCGCCTACCCCTCCTCCATGCTCGGCCTGACCCCTGTGGCACTCGCCCCCCCCCCCCCCCCTCTGCGTGAAAAGTCGTGCGCAGCCGGCCCCCTTCTTTCACGATTTGCCGCCAATCCGTGAAGCCATTCGCGATCTCCACCGTTGATCTTGTAGTTCGTGTTGCCCTCTTCAACATTGTAGTTGAACGTTTCTTGTAAATGTAAACGGATTTGAAGTTATCGAGGGAGGAAGAAGAGACAATTCTGGCCATTGGTGATAAATGTGGCGGCTAGGGTTTCAAGTTTTTTTTTTTCTCTAATTTATGAAGGCTCATGTCTATTTATAGAAGAAAATCGAACACTATTCATCCGGAAATTCCAAACTCCGATTCACGCGCCGTAACCAGCGTTTCTAGGGTTTACCCCGCGTTCCGGACACAATGGAACAGGTTTCGGAAGCTAATTCGGACATCTGTGCGAGTTATGGCTAAAAACGTTCAATTTAAATTAAACCGATTTAAGCGATTTTCTAGGCGTTTTAATTCGTACCGGACAAACGGTAAATCCAATTGACACGAAATTTGAAACCTTACAATAATATCACATTACGGATCCGATGAAACTAGTTTCGTCGAAATCCGAGACTTTTTGAAAAATGGCTATTTTAGCTCGCCAAATTTAAATTAAAAATAATTCGATGCGTTTCGAGCTGCCACGATCAAACGATAACTCCGATTGATACGAAAATTGAAATTCGGTAATAACTAACTATTACGGATCCAATGGAACTGGTTTCGTTCAATTCTGAGACTGTTCAAAAATTGACTATTTTACAGTCGATAATTAAATATTAAAATATTCAATTTTCACAAATTAACTTTTAATTCAATTTTAAAAGTTCTAAAATATCTTTCTAACTTCAATATGATAAAATAAAATTTTACAAATCATTTTCAATCATATTTAACTCCATTTTCAATTATTTCCATAATTTAACGTATTAAATTATCGATTTAATTATTCAATTAAATCCAATAATTCAAATAAAAATTTATTTGACTTATAAATTCACTTATTAATATTTAAAATAAATTAAATATTCATATTTTAATTAAATAAAATTCTGGGTCGTTACACAAATAAAAGGTAACTGCATAAAATCAATGTTTCGTAATAAATTGTAATTGATAATTAAGTAGGAACGGGTTTGAATTTGACAAAAAGGAAAATTTATTATTTGCTTACCCATCTATTCAATCTATTAAATTTGATCAGATCCATTTGCAATTAAACGAATTTATTTACAAGTTAGTATGTATTTAGCTGATAACTATAAAACCAATTAGGGCAATCGGATATATATATTACCAGTTAAGTTATATAAGATAATGGCTGACTTAATTAAGGGAGTTTATGTAATAATTTCATTTATTTTGTAAGTGGAAATAAAACGTTAATGATAACAAGTATTCAAAATTTACCATCTATTTAGTATATTAAGTATAATTGATAATCAACTGCAGCAAGTAATAAATAATAAATACGTAACGTTAAATGAAGTAACATTTGAAATTTAATATTTAGAAACTATGTAAATATAAGTGCAGATGAAATTGGGGATATTTCAAATTGAAATATGAATCCAATGATAAATCAATCTGATTGACAATAAATAATGGAAAGTAAATTTAATTAAATTTTGGAAATCTAATATATATATATATATTTTGGTAAAATTAATGAAATTTGAGGATTTCTAAATTTAATTCGACAAGTTAAATTTTGTTTAAATTAGTATAGGTGACTGAAAATTTTATAATAATAAGAATCATCAATTATCAAAGAGAAATGGGAAATTGGATTTAATTGACTAAATTTTGATTTATTTAATGAATATAAAAATAGCCATTTTGGCCACGGACTCGGATTTCGACGAAACTAGTTTCATCGGATCCGTATCGGTGAATTATTATAGGGTTTCAAGTTTCGTATCGATCGGACCTGTCGTTTGATCGTACGGACGCGAAACGCCTTGAAAATCAATTTTATTAAAATCAATTTGAAATCAATTTGGAAATTTTGTTTTCAGCATAACTTCTTCATACGATCGTATTTGGACGTGAAACTTCTTCCATCGCGTTCAGAATATTTTAAATTACCTATTTGGATATATAGATTTACGAAATTTCGTTCCGGAGTCATAGCGGGCTTTTTGGGCCATAGTTTGCTACGCACGTTCATTCTACGGTCTATCTACCCTATTTAAAACCCCTCTATATAAACCCAGCTATTCATCCCTAGCCTCCGCCTAATTTCATTTATCTACGCGTATTTTCTTCAAGCTTCTCTTCTTCTTCAATGGGGGCTAGCCCTAGATCCAGTCAGTTCAAAAACAAAATGAAAATTCAAAATCTCCAAAAAAATTCCACAAAAATATATGTCGATCTTCTCGAAACACGTAATCCCATGGTGAAATTCGTTTTTCAGTTGGAATTACCGTTTACCCAGAATAAATTCAAACAGTTCGTGGCCGTTCATCAGCGTCGCATCAAAGTTCGCCTGATCGAAATTCTGTTTCTGGGTATTGTAGTATGGACGATGGGGAGTGCATCCATATAATTTTACGGAGGATCAACGGCTAGATGTGGTGGAAGTTTCAAATTAGGGTTCGAAACCCTAATATGTAGTGGCGGCCGGTGATAGGTCTGGGCGACCTGGTGGTGGGCGTCACGTGCGGCCTGGCGAGGGAAGCCCTACGGTGGGTGTGGCATGGCCTACGGTGGCGCGGTGGAGGCTCGAGGCAAGGTCAAAGTCATGTTCAACTGAGTTGCGTGGGGATGATAGGGAGGTCTTCGGCCTGGAAGGTGTAAGTGGGACGCGTTTTGTCTCTCTGGGAGCAAGTGATGCTGACGTGGCATATAAAGGTTAGATGAAATATGTGTCATTTATTTATTTTTAATTTTGAATTCAATCACCATTTTTCGCCATAACTTTCTCATACGACCTCGGATTCAAACGAAATTTCTTTTGTTAGGATCGTAATTTAATTCTGGACTTGATGACGCTGGTTTGGACGAATTCCGAGACGGGCGAATTTTTGGGTTTAAATCGAATTTAAATTCGATTTAAATTCAAAAGGTGAGTGTTTAAACCCATTCACAACTACTAGAAGCTTTTATGTTTGTTAAGTTAATTTTAGAAATGAATAGAAATTTATTATGAGTATTTGGCATGTTTATTTCACTCATATTTGTTGAATTGCATTTATTAAATTTAACTGTTAATTTAATTTATTTATTGCGTATTAATTGATAGTTAGAATTTATTTGTTTACCTATAAACTGCTAGTTAACAGTTATATAGATTATTACTGAATATAAACTGTTAGATTAATAGTTGTTAAATTTAATCTGAATAAAATTGCCAGTTATTACCTGTTATATATTATCAAATATAAATTGTTATTGATTGATATTGCTTGATGATTGTGATTGGATGATGGGTGATGTTGATGGATGTTTTATTGTATATCATTAAATTGCAAATTATCATGCATATTTCCTTTCATTCGGGATTGTAGTTTGAAATGATATACAACCACAAAATTTTATATCTTTTAAATTGCGGATTGAAATGATAAATATCCGTATCACTTGACCATAGGATAGAAAATTATATACAGGCACCGCGGTCTATATATAACTATTTTAATGTGATTTCTATGGTTTGGATGGAATACGGTTTATAATAATCTTAAATTTTATATTGTATAAATATTTTTCTTCCATATATATATATACATATGAAGTTGAAAATTTTGAAATTAAAAGGTATATAAATCTCTTTATTAAAAATGGAAATTTTTTTTTTAAGAAATGGAGTTTGATAATTTATATCATATGTTTAAATGTTAAGTTGGAAATTTTAAGATATGATATTTATAATTGGATTTTTCCCAGGATAAATTGAAATGAATATTCTAGTATAATTTGAATTGAAAAAAAAAACAATATTTTATTACTAGAAATTGGAGTTTTATTTATTTATGGATTTTATGTGAATATTCAAGACTAATTAATAGAACATTCGATTTGTTGAAAGAATAAAATCCAACTTTAGTTTGAAATATTAATACTCCAAATGGATATACGTATATATATATAAATTGAGGTGGTTTTGGAACTTGAGAGAGATAATACAAATGTTGGTTTAGACTTTAATAAAGAAATGTATTTGTAAAGCCATGGAAATTATTTTTCTTTACAGAGTAACCTTAAAAAGTTAAACCATCTATTTTATATGCCGTTGAATATCCAAACCATTCAAGTTAGAAGTTATGGGTTTAAATATATATGAATTTCGAAATATTATGCTTTGAAAGTATAATTCAAATGTTCGGTTTCCAGATATTATAGATTTTAAAGCAGTATGATTTTGGAAAGAATTATATTTGGATAAAATGATATCATATTGTTTTGGGTTTTAAAATGATATCGTACTCATAGTTTTTGAAATGGAAATTTTTATTCTGGTTTTTAAGTATAAACTATTTTAAATGACCGCGGTGTTATAATAACGATGGGTTGGCAAAGAGACCGGGATCGGATATCTGACATACTCTCTGTCGATACCGAAAACCACTTTGACTAACCGTGTACGCGGTGGAGATTCCAGAATGAAGTAGGTGGTGGCGACGTTTCCTGTAAGGTAAATACGTGGACCCGACTCCCGTGAGTTGGCATAAGGTGGCTAAAACAGAAGCGATTCTCAGGCCAATGAGGTCATTCCTCTGATCGGACCCTCCTCTTCGATATTATACTTTGATTTTGGATTGATTCAGTGGCCACTTCTATATTTTGATTTTGGGGAGTTAGTCTGAGGTGGGCGGTAACTGCGGCTACGCGTTTCCACCAACCTGGATAGCAATTAGTATATCTACCCTGGCATTGCCTAGTTGTGCCGTGTCACCTACCATACCGAGCCTTTACTACGAGTTTCTATTTGTGTTGTACCTATGGAGTATCCTCTGGTAGCTTCCCGATCAGGAGGTATTACGGTACTGTATAGACTATTGGCATTATTTGTGTTAAGGGCTATATGGGTAACCCCTTAACGCTATTAAAAAGTAAGTTTATTTTATAAATAGACACTATTATAATAGCGCAATATACTACATAGTAAATAGTTTAACGGATCCTTAGGAGATGTAAATCCCGAACATCTCTTGAGTTACTGTACTCATATTTATTTCTGTTAATTTAAATCACATAAGATCTTTTAGTCAAACTCGAGTGTTTTTGTCTTTTCAAATTTGCTCGGGTCAGTCCTAGCGTTTCAGGATCGAAGATTTTAGCTTTGGAGGACGAAGACGAAGAATCCGTATTATATTATTTATAGTATTGCACCACACTCTAAAATTTCCGCTGCATTGATTGTATTGGTACGTGCAACTCTGATATTCATTGTATAAGTAAAATAAATATTTTGTAAACAGTTATCATGAACTGTATATTGATTATTATATTTTATCCTTCCGCTGTGAGATTCTATTTTGTTTTATTTCTTCTCTGTTTTTCTTATTTACCCCATAACAATCCGCCCTTGCGTATGCTTTGAATTGGCACGTGTGTCGGTTTAAAGTGTGCGAAAAGGCGGGATGTTACAAGTGCATTGTTTGTGTGCACGGTTATGGCATGCACAGTGATACACTGTGCATGTCATATGCTGCTCGTATACATTTTTCAATTCCAGTTTTTAAAATATGAAAACAAACAACCCAAATAATTGAGGCAATATCATATATAATTATATTCTTCATTTTGTAGATAGAATTTTGTTCCTATTTACGTTTTACTGCGTTTTTTATTTGACAAGAAAGGTAGAAGACTGAACTAAAGTTGTGTAACGACCCGAAACTTTACTGCTTTGATTTGCCAATATTTAATTAATTTTAAATATTCAAATAAATGGTTTTATAATAAAAATAAAACTCTTTTTAATAAAAAAATAATAATAACGGTGAAATAGTTTTTAAAATTTGTTTACAAAAATATATAGTTCGATGAAAAACAGAAAATGTAAACGGAAACCGTTTTCCGAATTTTCGACGTTTTATCGTGTAAAATTTGTTTGAAATGTTGTATAAACTTTCGCATACATATGCATGTGTCGAATAAGTATATAATATGGTTGAAGATAGTATAATTATGTTTAATTAATTTCAGATAATCATGACGTGACACTTTGGCAACTAAAATTTAAAAAAAGAAATTGTCATATCATAGGCAGGCAGGATATGACATATTGGCAACTTAGGAGGACAATAGTACATTTAGGTGTCTTTTCATGTTTCTTACATTTAAATTTCGAAACTTCAAAAGGGTACAAGGATGTGATAATAAGGTGAGGTGTAGGCTAATGGGCTTAGGGCATGGGTTAAGGGTATTTAGGTATTTTAGCATATTCATTTCATATAAAACCAATTTCCATCATTTTCCTTTCCATTTTTCCCTTTTTTTTCTTCATTTATAACTTCCTCCAAGATTCTTTAAACACTTTAATGGCTTCGATAAGTTTTCAAATGATTTTCAAATCCAAAGTTTTAAATTTGTTTTAAACTCCACCATTATCTCAAAACTCCTCCATTTTGCCTCTACTTTATTTGGTTGTAACTTCCTATATACCACACCAAATCAAGCTTTTCTCTTTACAAAGCATGTATAATTCTAGTGACTATAACTTCGTAGCGTATCACTTTTTCTGATTTCGATATTTGCTACTCCAAAAACCCATTTCTTTACAGAGTATTTTCGAACCTGAAAATCAAGGGAAAATGGTCCTCCTTGTTTCAGCCTTAACTTCCTCAAAATTTAACTTTTTTAAGTAATTCTATTTTTAAATGATAGAGGAAAGAATAATCTAAAACTTTACCTTTCACCACTTTTCCAAAATCTAAGAGGAAAGGGTCCAAAAGTCAAGAAAATAATGATCTATTTTTGAGTAGATTTCCTTGCTTTCCAAGCCTCCCGAGTTTCAAAGTATTTCAAGTTTTAAAATCTTCAGCGAGCAAATTCCTTAACTTTTTGAGAAAAATTTTAGCTTTATATGTATGGTTGTTATATGGCTGTATATGTGATGATACTACTAGATTGTCTTGTGGTTGTTATGATAATATATGTGCGTATGTGATGAGAATCTTAGAATTTGAAAATTAAATTCTAAGTATAATTTTTTTTGGATTCGAAAGATGTGTGCTTGTTTATGTGATGGTTATGGTTCATAGACTTTGGGTTGGTTGTGATATAGAAGTTGGAAATTACGAGTATCTATAGCGATAGTCGTTATGGATGTTGTTTGCGAAATTGTTCGATTTTCAATTTTTTAAGCATATTATTTTGAGTTGTTTAGGGTTTAGACCATGATGTCACATCAAATCTTTATTTAAATGTCACATCCAATTTTTATTTAAATGCCACATCAAATCTTTATTTAAAGGTCACATCAGAAATTGTCACATCGAATCTTTGTTTAGTTGTCCCTTCAAATCTTTACTTAATTGTCAAATCAAATCTTTATTTGATTTGAGGATAATCACTCGCTTAATTATTTTTTAATTCATGTTAAATTTTAAATGAAGGTTGTTTAATTTAATTTTAATTATTAATTAAATCTAAATTAATTAAGTAATATTTAATTAGTTATGACTTAACTGAGATTAATTAGAATTTAATTATAAATAAATGTTTGTTTAATTAATTAAGATTTAAATTGAACTTTAACTTATGATTTAATTATTTCAAATTAAGGTTAATTTATTATTCAAGTTTTATTTAAATACTATTAAATTAATAAGTTAAGGTTAATTAATATTTAACTATTTATTTAGGTTTAAAGTATTATTTAAAATTAATCAAGGATTAATTAGGGTTAATTATTTATTTAGTATTAATTATTATTTAAATATTTATTTCAGGTTTAATTTATTATTTAAGTTTAATTAAAGATTATTTAATTAATTAATTGATATTAATTGATGTTTAATTATTAATAAAGGTTTAATTATTTATTTAATTATTAATAAACGATTAATTTGGGTTTAATTAATAGTTAATTATTGTTTAACTATTTAAATAAATAAAGTTAAGATTCAATTTAGATTAATTATGATTTAAATAAGGATTTAACTTATAACTAATTACTTAAAGAAAAGGTTTAAAGTTTTAAATCCTTTTGTTTTCAAAAGTAAAATTGTTTAAAGGTACTTCTTTTTTTCAAAGTTGATTTCGAATACAAGTGATTCAAGTGTTGATTCCATTAAGAAACCATATAGCTATAGATGAGTTATAATGTAAATTGTTTGGTTGTTTGGACATGTGTAAGCAGAATAAGTCTTCATTCTGTTATAAATTGATTGTTTGTTTGTCTGTGTGGACATGTGTTAGCAGAATAAATCCTCATTCTGCTATCAACTGATTGAATTGTTTGGACATCTGTTTAATAGGAAAAAACACCACCTGCTATTATGTTATTTGGACATGTATATGCTAGTTAACTTATATTGACATGTTATTTCCTGATTTGGATATGAGTTGTATTTACATACATGATGACTTATGTAAATAACTATTAAGTGAATTGGAATTGAATGGTAACTTTAATGAGTACCATTGCGATTACTAAGCCTCTTTTCGAATTTATAAAGTATGTATTTGAATTAACTTAACTCTTTAATCAATTTAGGGTTGTAACATTATAAATAATTTCAAAGCTATACTATTATTTTATAAGTTAATTGCAAGTAATAACTAGTTTATAAAAAGGGGTTTTGCCAAACAAAAGGGCTTACCTAGCGTGTTTTACAAATTATATTTTATAAAGTAAATTGTGTAAAGGAGTTATAAAGGGAGACTTTTAAATTTTTTAAAAATAGAGAAGATGTTATATGTAACGACCCGAGATTTTCGATCCCGAAAATTTCAGATAGTTAGGAAAAGGAAGAAAGAGATAGAAGAACAGAAACACCAATATCTCACATGTAACATCCCGCCTTTTCGCACGGTTTAAGCAGACACACGTGCCAATTCAAACCATACGTAAGGGCGGATTGTTATGGGATAAATAAGAAAACAAAGAAGAAGAAAAAACTAAACAGAATCTCACAACGGAAGGATAAAATATAATAATCAAATATATAGTTCATGAAGCTGTTTTACAAAACCTTTGATTATATTTATACAATACATATCAGAGTACACATACCATATGACAATGCAGCGGAAAATATGAGTGTAGTGGAATATAACTAATAATAATAGTAAAAAACTCCGTCTTCGTCCTCCAAAGCTAAAGTCTTCGATCCTGAAACGCTCGGACTGACCCGAGCGAATTTGAAAAGACAAAAACACTCGAGTCAGAACTAAAAGATCTTATGTGAGTTAAATTAACAGAATTAAATATGAGTGCAGTAACTCAAGAGATGCTCGGGATTTACATCTCCTAAGGATCCGTTAAACTATTTACTATGTAGTATATTGCGCTATTATAATAGTGTCTATTTGTAAAATAAACTTACTTTTAAATAGCGTTAAGGCTTTACATTTTCCACCTTAACACGGTTATATATTCCCATAGTCTATACAGTACCGTAATCTCCCCCGTACTGGACGTCGTCAGAGGGCACTCCATAGGTATGGTACAAAACAAAATCGTATAAGGCGCGCTAGGGTAGGTGACACGGCACAACTAGGCAATGCCAGGGTAGATATACCAATTACGCTTCCGGGCCGATGGAAACGCGCAGCGCGCAGCTGCCGCTCACCTCGAACAAACTCCCCACATCAAAGAAATCAAAAGTGAAGGTGGCCACCGAAAATCCAAATTCTGAGTATAGTATCGAAGGGAAGTGTCCGATCAGAGGTGCTACCTCATTAACCCGTCGACCGCTCCTGTTTTAGCCACCTTATGCCAACTCACGAGAGTTGGGTCCTCGTATTTACCTTTAAAGGAAACGCCACCACCAACCTACTTCATTCTGGAATCTCCACCGCGTACACGGTTGTTAAAGTGGTTTTCGGAGTTGGCAGAGAGTATGACAACTTCCGATCCCGGTCTCTTCAATAACCAATCGTTATTATAACACCGCGGTCTTTTCAAAATAGTTTATACTTTAAAACCAGAATAAAATATCCATTTTAAACCCATATAAATACGATATCATTTATATTTTTAAAATCCCAAATCAATACGATATCATTTATTTTCCAATATATATTCATTCCAAAATCATAGGGTTTCCAAAGTAAAATATTTAGAAATCAAACTCTTGAACATAATATTTCCAAATTATACTACCTTGAAAAACATAGCTTTGAAACAAATTTCCATCTCTTAAATGGTTAAATATTAAACTACTTTTATAAAACAAAATAGCTTCTTCAGATTTCACAAATCAATTTCAAATATCGATTTACACTTCCAAATACCATTTCAATTCTTATGTTTCAAGGCTTTAAATATTTCACCATTTCAAAAAACAACTCATTTGACAAATCCATATGTATCAAATTCAATTACTTCTTATTTAGACTTGAAATGTTTACTTAATGAATTCAATATAATTTAAATAAAACCTTTAACTTCATATAACTGGATAATCTTTCGATTTATTAAACTTGACATATTCATTTAAATCACTCTACACAAAAATCAAGTTATAAAAATCATACCCTTCAAAAATTAATAACCTGTTTATTTAATTCCAAATTTTACTCAATATTCATCTTCCGACCTTATTCTCATTTAAGTCAATAAAACTCCAGAACTTAAATTTTAAATAAATGCTTAATCGTATTTGATCTTAAAAATCAAACTTTATTTTATACTTCAAAACAATTTATAAAATGCTTAAAACCGGAAATTACTATATATAAATAACCTTTATTAATAGCCAAATCAAAAACCCATAAACCATATATATATAGCTTTGCAAAAACCATAGAAAAATATTTCAAAAAAATAATTTTATATATATACCGCGGTACCTGTATAAAATTTTCTACCCTATGGTCAAGTGATACGGATGTTATCATTTCAATCCGCAATTTAAAATAAAATGCGGTTGTATATCATTTCAAACCGCAATCCCGAATGAAATGAAAATGCATGATGACTTGCAGTTTATACAATATAAATATAGCATCCATTCATCCAGTTATCAATCATCAACCATTATTTGCAATCATCATCCAATTTAAACAAGCATCGATATAGGGCATATAAATTATACAGGTAATAAATAACAGGTATTAATTAACTGTTTATATTCGATAATAAATTTAATAACTATTAAACTAGCAGTTTATATGCAAATGTATAAATTATATAACTGTTGAACTAGCAGTTATATACAAATAAATGAATTCTAACTGTCAATTTATATGCAATAATTAAAATTAATTAACAGTTAAATTAAATAAATGCGTTTGAACAGAAATAATGAATAAAACATGCCAAACAGTCATAAATAAATTTATACTCTTATCTAAAGTCAAATTAACAAACATAAGAAATTTTAGAAATTGTGAGTGGGTTAAAACACTCACCTTTTGAATTTAAATCCAATTTAAACCCAAAAATTGGATGGTCTTCAAATTCGTCCAAACCAGCGTCAACAGATCCGGAATTTTATTACGATCCTAACAAAAAAAATCGTGCGTAAAACGGATATCGTATGTAAGAGTTATGACGATAAATGCGAATTGAAATCATAAAAAAACAAACAAACAAATGGAACACATTTAGTACTTGCCACCTCATCTACAATCTTCTTCCTTACTGTACGCATCTATAGGCATGCGTTCCCTATATGAAACCGAATCCATCTTCATGCTCAAAACCCACGCACGCACCTAAGCCGAGGCAACCGGACTTCGATCAGAAAACACCCACGCGCGCGTCTCACTCCAACATGCCACCGCCCCGAGTTTCGTCGAACGCGTCGTCTCCGTTTTGCCAAAAAACGCCAAAAACGCTATGACTTCAAGGTCAAATTCTGGCGATTCCGTGAGCATCCAAGCCAATTCAACCGTTGGATGCGTAGAGGACAATGAGATCTACAACTTTCCTTCAGGAGTTGAAGCGAATCGATGATCGGATGGAGAGATCTAAGGGAAGGAAGAAACATGATTCTCGGCCATTGAAGGAGAAAGATGCGGCTGTATAAATTTTTAGGATTTTGGAATAAAAATAATAATATTTCGTCTCGTAATGCCTGCTATTTATAGAGTTTAACGTTAAAAAAGGGCCAGAGTCCAATTTAAGCGTGCTGACAGGCGATCCTAACATAAAAGGACCTTCTGAACGCAATGGTACTAGTTTCGAAGCCCAGTTCCATCATTTTCGTAGGTTACTGTTCAAGTCAGATTTGTTTGAATGACAAAATGCCCCTGAAAAGTCCGTTTCGTCTTCGGAACGAAAATGAATCATCTCATATATCAAAATAAATGTTTTTAAATATTTTAAACGCGATGGAACAAGTTTCAAGCGCAAATTCCATCGTATGAAGAAGTTATGTTAAAACAACATTTTCAAATTGATTTCAAATGCATTTATTTCAAGGCGTTTCAAGTCCGTGCGATCAAACGACAAGTCCGATAGCCACGAAACTTGACGTCCTATAATAATTCACCGTTACGGATCCGATGAAACTTGTTTCATCGAAATCTGAGTCCATGACCAAAATGTCTATTTTTATATTAATTAAATAAATTAAGAATTAGTAAATAAATCCAATTTTTATATTTCAGTTTCAGAATTGGCAATTTTTATCACTTAAAAATTCTCAATCATTTAAATTGATTTAACAATTTTTAAATGTCAATTTATTAAAGATTAAATCAATATAAGTCTTAAATTTCATAAAATTCAAAATTATAGGTAAATTTTCAAATCTCCGTTAAATTGAATTAACCCATAGTCATTCCGTTCTAAATTTCAAATAAAGGGTTTCTCATTGGATTTAAAATTATCACATAAATATTTCCCGTTTTCAACTAAATTTTTAAATTAACGAAATAATTGCATATTTGATTTTATTCATTGGCAATAAAACCAACTATTATAAATTAAATAAATTAACTCATTATAAATTTCAAATTCTATAATTCATAAATTTCATCTTCTTGATTTACTTATTAATTTAAAATTCTTTAAACCAATTCCCATCTCAAACTGAAAATGTAAATAATTTTACCAATTACAATATTTATTTTAATTTCTTAAAACAACGCCTTAATTACACTTTGCATCCAATTTAATTTAATAAGTTTCATATGTAATGGATTAGATTAAATTTCAAACTTACACATAAGTTTAGGTTATTATTTACTTTATAACGTATTACTTCCCTAGTTATTACTTTACATACTTCCCATATTAATTTCACAATTAACCACAATTATTAAAGTGACGCTTAATAAATACAACCCTATAATTATTCAACATTTAAACGAATGTTATTTCATTTCCCATTAGTGTAACATTTATTTACGTTATTATCACTTATTACCAATTCTAATTTCATTAACAATAAGCAGGTAATTTAAAATATATGTTTACAACCCAAATGTTACAAATTAAAATGAATTCATCCCAATTCCTTATTATTGACTTAAATTAGCATTACTTACATTGCATTAACATTGTTACTTAAAATCCCTATCCAATTTCAATTAATAATCTAATGAATACATTTACTCTTTTCCGTTATGTTATTAATTATCATCAGGGCACATCTAATTATCTTTATTGGTAAATGAGTGAATTTACTAGTAACCCACTATTATAACCTTTAATATACTTGTATATTATTATTTTACCCTTTTATATTCCATTATAAATATATGCACACATACAAATTAAGATTCTAAATCCAAATTAATTATTCCATCAAATCCATTAATTACTAACTTTAATTATTGCAATTTATTATCTAGCATACAATCTGAATCTATTTTCTAATTTTCGTCTTTCAATTTATTAACACCTTACAATAGTTAATAAAAAGGAATTGTACTAAATAAAAAATTTATTTCATTGATGAATTCGATACTTGCCTTTATTTACTTATTTCTAACCTTATATCCAAATGCATCAATTTCCACTAATTCAAATAAATTGTAATATATAATTCAATTTGTAAATTTTAATTACCCTTGATACATCTAATTTCAACATTTTCTTTCATATAATAAATAAGATTTCTATTTCTTTCTAAATTTAAATAAAAATCCTATTAATTTAATTCATTTTAAACATCGAATTTACGCGGGTTGTTACACTCTCCCCCACTCAAAACTTTTCGTCCTCGAAAAGGAAAGAAGGGAAAAGAAGAATTAAATAACAATACATCTTATTCAAATATTTCTAAGTTCAAACATTAATTCTAATTGAATTTCTAACCACAATCACTTAGATTACTTCACTTGTCATTAATTAATTTCAAATCAATTAATTAATCATCCCTTAAGTATCCATCTTAATTAATCACCCTGGATTAATTATCCTTCAATTACATCCAAGTAATTATCTTTAATTAATTACCAAAATAATTATTCTTAACCAAAAACAGTTTTTAATCTTTAATTACTTAACAAATTAACTAACTATAATTAATTACATTAATCCTTAATTACCTATACTGATTAATTTCTCATAAATCACTTATTATTGATTAATTAATCTTAATTAATCATCCTTTAATTACATCAATAATTATATAAATTAATGATTGTCGAATTACATTTTAATTTATCCTAATCTAAATTAATTACATTAAGTAATTAATCATTAATCATTAATCATTAATCATTAAGTAATTAATCATTAATCCAACCAATTTCCCTGCATCCATAGATGTAACCACAATACCAATTCCACTTCGAGGTGGAGTATCGCAGTATATGGGATTTATAAAATATCATCTGCTATTATGCGGCGCATTGAGTCTCATCCGCTATAAAATGCGGGAAATCAATCACCCAATATATACTATATTCTACTATATATAATATAGCACAACAATCAATTCAATCATCCAATCAATTATTTAAATTTAACCATTTAAATTAAAATTAAAATCCAGATGAGTGAGATTAACTCACCATTGTCCTTAGATTTCCATCCACTTCAACTCGACTTGGTTTTCCCGGTTTTGTCCTTGTAAAAACATTAAATGATTTATTTATATTTGGACAAATCGAACAATTAATTACCATTTTATATATTTACTTAACTAATAATTTAATTAAGCTAATTTTCCTTTAATAGGCTTCTAGTAACTAAAAATAATTATATACGTTAATAAGACAGGTTAATCACTAAATCCATCGTTTTAAAAAATAGCAAATTTTAAATAGGTGTATATTTATTTTATTTTTGAAAACACATATTCTTATAAAATAGTCTCCATCGATACCAAAACCTATATAAATATACACCAAAATAATAATCTATATTACCATTAAAATTTCTATTTTTTCTAAATTTTGTCTTTCTATATACCTTTAAACTAAAAAGATATGTGGGTATGTTTATTTATACTTTTTTTTATAGTACATAACTAACAGCAATTTTCTTTACGGTTAAAATTCTTCTTTCCGAAAAACAGTTTATAATTCGAAATATTTTTCCCTAAATCCTATACGTGTATACATATTTATTAATCTTACTAAATGAATAAGAACACCTATACCTTACTGCTCATGCTCAGTCCCCAGATCCACTCACGATGCTCCACTCTCACCTCTTGAAAACGACAACCAGGTCGCGACCTCCCACTAACGGCGCTGTGACACTGACAATGATCCCTGCGAAGCCACAACGCTCAGTCCTTCCATCTCGATGCCATGCCCAGGCGAGCCATCCACCATAGCGCCTCCTTGCAGAACACGACTCGATGTCCCACGGTGCCGCCTCGCGCATCCCGGCATCTCGACTTCGCGCGACCTCCCACTCCTTCGCGTTCGTGGCCACAGGCCCGATTTCGAACTCCACTCTTTTTTTTCGATTGAATGAAACTCGACCTCGATTAAGGTTTTGAACTGGAAGAAGGAAGAGGGGTTTCGGCTTTCGCTTCGTGAATTTGAACTGAAATAGAGAGAGATTTATTTGGTTTTCGATTTGAAAGAGGGAAGCTTGATTCGAATAGGCTTTGGCCATTTTTCATTTTCCATCGATTTTTGGAAGAAGGAAGAATGATTCAATACCATTACTATTTTTTCAAAACTAAACAGTTTTTAACAACAACCCAACAATCTTTGTTAAAGACACACTATCCATCTTACTAACTTTCCAACTTTCCCACAGTTTTCAAACAATAACTTTTTCTAAATCATTTATTTCAATTTATAACCAAATTTTGAATTATCAAAATTTCCTCAAAAAATTTCTAACTTTCTAAATTTTCGAAAATTTTTGCCAGCGTCTCCTTTGCGCGACTAGCTAGGTACAACTACAAAATGCCTCTACGGGCTCCCAAATTCCAAAAGAAAACAAAAGGCCAAGTGGCTAGATCAAAAATCCGATCAAATTTCATACAGAAATTTTAAACACATCCTTTGCCGGGCAAATCAAATTTATCTTCCGAAATCAAAACTAATTTTCATTTCCCTTTATAATACTTGCATATCCTACTTAGAAATTATATCCAATCATAGCTTTTAAAATCATTTTATACATTTCCTTACAGAAGTTTTCATATCTACAACTATTCAAATTAGTTTTCCCATTTTCATATGAATTCATTTTATCTTCAATTCTGAATATTGAATTTTATCTTTCATTTATAACTGATTCATATCATTATTTTAAATTAGTTTCATCCACTAATTTATTTCTATTTCAAATTTGAAATCAATTTGTCGCTAATAAAAATTTTCGAAAAATTTTCTTACTCCCAAAATTTTCGAAAACTTTTAGCAGAGTCTCCTTTGTACGGAGGAGCTTTTACAATTTGACAAGAGATATAAATATATATATATCAACCCACACGGTCGAAAAAACAAAAAAATTTCATATTTCCTATTTTGCGTAGGCATACCTTTATTTAGCATTTTTAAGCAAACGTCTTATTATTTTAGCAATTAGCGCGTCCAAATCCAGCCAAACGGCTTCCTGGTACCTGTACTTACTCAATTCAAACATGTAAGTACTAAATATATGAAATTTATTAACATTTCACTTACTTTCAATAGCTAAAAACATGCATTTCAAAAGCAACATGCACCAAACACTTTCCATAAGCGATTTATATGATTTTAAAGTTAATTCAATTACTTTCAACTAATTCATGTGCCAATCCATTCAAATTATAACGGTTTACACTTCAATTTCTTATATTCAATTTATCTTTAATCCAAACAATTCACATTTATTTCAGTTGATTCCAAAAATAAATTTTATTTAGCTCTACCAATTCATAGAATTTTTATTTACTTCCTTTTAAGTCGAACGACTAATTTATTCTATGAAATTTGACGATATTCACTTAATAGAATATCCATTTCAGTTTTTAGCCACATCCAATTTATTCCAACTCATTTTACACTCGAATTGGATTTTATTTGTAACTCAAATCATTTTTATTATAATCCAATTCCATTTTATTTTTAAAACATCTCCACTTATTTTAATTCATTATCAATCCAAATCGAATTCTATTTATAATTCGAATTTATTTCCAAACTTCATTGTTAACTTACAATCCATTTTATTTAACCGAGTTAAATTTTATTAATATACTCTATCAAATAATTTATTTAGCTAATTAGCATACTTACAACTTTATATCATTATTCGATTTAGTACAAAAATCACTTCATTAAATTTTCCTGAGTTTAATTTTTTTTCATAATTCCAGTTTGGATTTCCTTCCATTTTCCAAAATTCCAATACTTTTATTTTAAAAATTTAGAAATTCTTTTAAATTCACATAATATTACTAAAATAGTTTTTTATAAAAGTACTTATTATAACTCGATGTTTCAACCAGTCCATCCTTATTCTCACAAAAATTCGGTCATACGTTGATCAGGCCTAAGACTGAAAATCTGTAAGTACTTGGTAAACCCGTTTCAACACCCAGTGAAAAATACTTGACAAAATAATTTTATTGAAAATATAGAAAACAGTTTTTGAAAATAGAGGAAATATCTTTGGTGAGAATGCTGTGAAAATCATCACCCCAATCCAGGGTCGCAGTTACATCCTGGGTTACGTTGCCATCGAGCAAAAGTCTATGTAACCGTAGGCACTCTACGCCCCTCGATTACGCCATGGAACACACAACAGATCGCACTTACATTCCAGGGTTACGTTGTCATCACAGCAAAAGTCCATGTAACTGTAGGCATCAGCGCCTTCGATTTTTGCTGTCAAAAATGAAACTTATCCAGTCCCACATAGGTCGTAGTCTACCGATGTAAAATCAAATGCGGACTGTTGGCTCTCAGCGGCACACACGACTTTCGCTTTGTTACCATAGGTCGAAGTCTACCGATATTAAAACAAACGCAGACTGTTGGCTCTCAACGGCACACACGACTTTCGCTATGGTCTGTAGATCGCAGTGACATCGAGTTACACTGTCGTCACAGCATAACCCAAATGCCTCTTTAGGCATCAGCACCCCTTGACTTTCGCTACACACTACTCATAATCCTCAGGAACTAGTTTTGTCCAGAATCCTCACAGGATCAACTTTAGAACCCCCTTTAGGGTTTAAGGCTGTACCACCCGGTGGCACTCCTGAGAAGTTCATTTCAAGGGAGCGCCTTTTTCCCCAGAGCCATTATCAAAACACATTACACTATACATATATAGTATCTTCCAAATCATACACCTAGTACGAATCTCATATAAATCTCCTTTTCTCAAAATCGATTATCCCAAATCGATAATCCTTAAACTAGCCTTTCCAAATTCCAATATTGATTTTGCCCAAAAATCAAAAGCCTTCCCAAAACCTTTTTTCGAAATCCACATAAGATCCTTTATATATATATATATATATATATATATATATATATATATATATTTGAAAACATTGGATCATTTCAAACTTGTATAAAACTCCTTTTATACTTCAAACTCTTTCAAAATCCTTTTCTTCCGGCAATAGATTCAACAAGGGTAGATTTATCTTATATAACAAAGATATATAACTATATTTATTCCAAAATAAATATTCAAATTTAATTCCTTGTTTTTCTTAAAGTCACTTACCAAATTACTTACTTCCATAAAGTAAATTTTTACCATAGAAATATCCAATTTCCACTTTTATTCATTGTGTATTTCACAAAATATACTTTCATTTTAAGAATCATTTCACATTTCTTATCCACAAATTTCCAATATCAATTTCATTCAAATCCGTACGATGTACATCTAACATTTGTACGCTATACCAATCTGATCGCTCACTCGATCACAAAATTTCACTTCCGAACTAGTATCGTCCACCCGACTTCCTAGTGCGGACTCAGATCGGGTTTCTTGATCAGAAACCGTCATTCTCCTTGCATAGCCATAACTATGATAGAGAATATCCAGAACCAATCAACAATCCATAACTAGGTTCGCCGTCGAAAATCGAGTGAAAAATCCCAATTCGGATCAATATAACTATCTCAAAATTCTGTGCTCGAATCTGGATCAAATCACTATGCAAATAGAATAATATACGTATATCCTATGTATTTAAATTCATTGATTATTAGCCAAATCAATTTCCTTTCTATTCATCCTCACTTTTATTTTATTCACTTCAATTCTTATCTCAGTTGGGTATTTAATCAATAACAGTTTGAACTCCGACTAGTTTATATTTAGAAAATAGCTTGAAAATTTTAAAAATAGATAAGTAGTTGAAAAATAATTATTAGTTTATAAAATAGCTAACTAATTGTAAAATAGTTAAATAGTTACAGAAATTTTAAATAATTGCAAAATAGCTGTAAAATAGAAATTAATTTGTAAAATAGTTGAAAAATATTAATTAGTTTATAAAACAGTTGAAAAATTGTTAAATAATTCCAAAAATAATTGTAAAATAAATATAAAATAATTTGGCTTCAAAAAGAAAGGTTGTATATATTAAATAGCTTGGAAAATAAGTTTATATTAAAACAATTTATATTGAAAATAGTCCAGAGTCAAAACTGTTCACCTCCCCATCAATTCAATTTAAATTTCCACTTCCATTTAAATAGACCCAACTCCAATTTTGAATAACTTCAATTTCCAATGAAATTGATTTAACCCCAATTCAAGTTGAATTAATCTTGATTTTCTTCCAAATTCAAATTAAATTCCATTTGATTTTAAACCTATTCAACTTTAATTACAATTTCCAAATTATTCCGAACAATTTGGACTAATATCAATTGAACCCACTTCAATTTCAATTCATTTCAATTCAATCCAATTCAATTTTCCATTTAAATTTTTAAACTTATACATCTTCAATCACAAATCCATTCAAATCAGATTCAATTTGAACGAATTCAGTTCAAAATTCAAATTTAAACCATCCCAAACTATATAAATTTGAGTTAAATTTTTAAATGTTGATTTAATCCCTTAAATCAAATCAACCTACCTCTTTAAACCATTTAATTCTGAATCCATTTCAAACCTATCTTCATTTAATTTTAATTTGGTTGTATTTCTATCACCGCTTAATTCTCATTATTAAATTTTCAAATAATATAACAACCAATTACCTCAATATTTATCAGAAAGAAATATTGCTTTATATATCAAAATATATTCTTATATAAAATCATTTAAAAAAATTATATAAGCAAATAACAAGTACGTTGTCATATATATACACACTCAACTCATTTTAGGGTACCATTGACCCTATCCTTAATGAGTAATCCCAACAGAGCCAAGGTTCTCGCTTAACTTTCAGCTCTGGTACCAACTGTAACGACCCGATATTTTTGATCCCGAACATTTCAGATAGTTAGAAAAAAGAAGAAAGAGATAGAAGAACAGAAACATCAACATCTCACATTCGAAGCGGAAAAATATAATATAAAATAATAACATTTTACAAAAGAATTATATATCTGTGGATTATATTTATAATACATCAGATTTACACATATATACAGACACTGGATATACACAGTCATCATGTCTCAGATATACAACAATATAATACAACAGAGACACTCCATACGTTCTTTCCATCCAGCTCGCCTTCTGGGATCGAGAACGTCCTTACCTGGAAATCTGTAATACTCGGTCTGACCCGAGCATTACATCAAAGTAACACCCGGGTCAGGCTGGAAACCAGCATGAGTAAACCCATTCAACATGGAATAGAAAGCATACAACTTATATAAAACCCGGGGTAACTCGTATCAATTTTTCAAATTCACAATTTGTTATAAACATCACTAATTTCACACATCAAATCTCTAAGTACCAAACTTAGATTTAATAGTTCAATTCACTTAAATCATTTCATTCCAGCACATTGATTCCATATATCAATCTATAAAAATTCGAAGTGGTTTCGGGTATTTCCTAATACCCAACCCTGGTCTCGTCGAGTCTCGCGTCATCCTAGCCCAAGTTATCCAAATGAAATACACAACATTTCATATCAAAGATATCAACTCATTCAAAGCATCCAATACCATTCAATCATCCAGAAGCAAAGCTTGATCACTTCCAAAATTAATTTAATTAATTCTAATTGAATTTATAACCTCAATCACTTAGATTCCTTCACTTGTCATTAATTAATTTCAAATCAATTAATTAATCATCCCTTAATTATCCATCTTAATTAATCACCCTAGATTAATTATCCTTCAATTACATCCAAGTAACTATCTTTAATTAATTACACAAATTAATTATTCTTAACCAAAAACCGTAATTAATCTTTAATTACTTCACAAATTAATTTACTATAATTAATTACATTAATCCTTAATTACTTATATTAATTAATTTCACATAAATCACTTATTATTGATTAATTAATCTTAATTAATCATCCTTTAGTTGCATCATTAATTATATAAATTAATGATTTTCTAATTACATTTTAATTTATCCTAATCTAAATTAATTGCATTAAGTAATTAATCATTAATTAAACCACAAATATAAATCACTATTGATTAATCTCAACCAGTAATTAACTACCCTTTTTATTTACTTCATTAAATAAATAAATTACTCATTTTAAAATAGAAGTTTAAAGGAGTTTGAACCCAAATTCATTTTTTTATTCAAATCAATCTAACAATGCACTTTAACATTCAAGTTGTTAAAATAATTTAAATTTAAAACCTTTATTTGTTTAAAAAAAACTGTGATTCACTAACTTGAATTCCAAATTTAACTTTGATTTAAAACTTGTTTTAAATCTCTGCTTTACAATTTAACTTTAGTTTTTAAATATCACTTTTATTTCTTTTCAATTCATTCTTATTTTTATTCTATAATATTTCACTTCCAAAATTTACTCTTATATTTTAAAAAAAAAATCCAATTCAATATTCCAATTATCAATATAATTCATCATAGAATATCAAACATTCATAACACAGAATATTAAACAGTCAAAATAATTTTAAGGAATCTAGTTGGATCCCTCCAACTTGTTTTCCACAGATGTTAGCACAATACCAATTCCACTTCGAGGTGGAATATCGCGGTATATGGGATTTAAAAAATATCATCTGCTATTATGCGGCGCATAGGGTCTCATCCATTATAAAATGCGGGAAATCAATCACCCAATATATACTATATACTACTATATATAATATAGCACATTAATCAATTCAATCATCCAACCAATTATTTAAATTTAACCATTTAAATTAAAATTAAAATCCAGATGAGTGAGATTAACTCACCTTTGTCCTTAGATCTCCATCCAGTTCAACTTGACTTGGTTTTCCCGGTTTTGTCCTTGTAAAAACATTAGATGATTTATTTATATTTGAAAAAATCGAACAATTAATTACCATTTTATATATTTACTTAACTAATAATTTAATTAAGCTAATTTTCCTTTAATAGGCTTCTAGTAACTAAAACTAATTAAATACGTTAATAAGACAGGTTAATCACTAAATCCATTGTTTAAAAAAAATATAAACTAGAAAATTTTAAATAGATGTATATTTATTTTATTTTTCAAAACACGTATCCTTATAAAAATAGTCTCCATAGATACCAAAACCTATATAAATGTATACCAAAATAATAATCTATATTACCATTAAAATTTCTATGTTTTTCTAAATTTTGTCTATCTATATTATTTTTTCTTATCTATATACCTTTAAACAAAAAAGATATGTGGGTATATTTATGTATACTTTTTTTTGCAGTACATAACTAACAACAATTTTCTTTACTGTTAAAATTCTTCTTTCCGAAAAATAGTTTATAATTCGAAATATTTTTCCCTAAATCTTATACGTGCATACATATTTATTAATCTTAATAAATGAATAAGAACACCTATACCTTACTGCTCATGCTCAGTCCCCAGATTCACTTGCGACGCTCCATGCTCACCTCTTGAAAACGACCACCAGGTCGCGACCTCCCACTAACGGCGCTGGGTCACTGACAATGATCCCTGCAAAGCCACAACGCTCAGTCCTTCCGCCTCGACGTCGTGCCCAGGCGAGCCATCCACCAGAGCGCCTCCTTGTAGCAAACGACTCGATGTCCCATGGCGCCGCCTCGTGTATCTCGGTATCTCGACTTCGCGCGACCTCCCACTCCTTCGCGTTCGTGGCCACCGGCTCGATTTCGAACTCCACTCTTTTTTTTCGATTGAATGAAACTCGACCTCGATTAGGGTTTTGAACTGGAAGAAGGAAGAGGGGTTTCGGCTTTCGCTTCATGAATTTGAACTGAAATGGAGAGAGATTTATTTGGTTTTCTATTTGAAAGAGGGAAGCTTGATTCGAATAGGCTTTGGCCATTTTTCGTTTTCCTTTGATTTTTTTTTGATTTATGAAGGAAGATACGTGCTTTAAACGAGAAGAGGAGATAGCTAGGTCGACGCAATTCAGGTGCTAAGGTGGCTCGAGTACAATTATAGGGTGGCTGGTTTGACCTTTTAATTAATTTTTTTTATCTCGTTTAGCATAACTCGAAATCTCAAACTCCGAATCAGACATGCCGCCAGGCGTTTATAAGGTTTTACCCGTATTCTGAACACAATGAAACGTGTTTCAGAGCCTAATTCAGTCGTATGTGGAAGATAGCTTTTTGACTCGAGTTTAAATATTAAATTATCGATTTTAATGTCAACTCGTTTCTCACCCGTACAGACAAACGGTAACTCCAAACGCTATGAAAATTGAAATCCGATAATAACTAACTATTACGGGTCCAATGGAACTGGTTTCTTCGAATTCCGAGACTGTGCCTCGGAAGGCTATCTTTAAATATCAATTTAAACGATATAATTTCAAAACTTAACAAATCACTGTTAAATTCTATTTTAAGACTTTTACTATATTCAATATTATCAATATAAATTTATAAGCCTTCAAATTATTTTTAATAGGCTTAAAACTCCAGATTCAACGTTTGACCCAATTTCCAGTAATTAAACCCAATAATTAAATTTCCAAATAATGATGATATTTGAAATTTTAAGTTACAAACTAACTTTTAAATAGTATTAAAATCAATTAAATATCCCAATTTAAATTGTCCAAAATTCCGAGTCGTCACATTATAAATCATTTTAGAGATTTTTGAAAGGAGCTTTAAATCTAGTTGGAAGTTTATAAAGAGGTTTGAATATAAAGTGAACTTATAAAAGAATTTTTATAAGAGACAGGTGAATGAGTTTTATAGTAAGTGATGTTTTGAAAAAGAAATTATTTGGCTATTTAATATGGAATTTTGAGAAGAGCGAGTTTTACCAAAATGTTTTGGTAAACACTTACATTGTTTTTCCGAGTTTAAAAAGGAATGTTAAGGGTTTTGGAAAAGTGTTTTAGAAAAGATCCTTTCATAAAGTTTTATAAAATGATTTATTAATCAAAGATTAATTAATAAAGGCTTAGAGGATCCCTTATGAAATTTAATAAATGTTTGATTGTTTGTTTATTTGATAGTCAAATAACCAACTATCAAATCTGGACCAAAACCTAACTTTGGAAATATGTAGGAGAAACACGAAAATTGTATGGTATGGTTACCCTCGGTGGTGCTATACTGTACGTATAAATTCGTTCCGTTCTTCTAGGAAAATTATAAGGAAATCTTTCCGCTAATGGTTAGGAGCTGAACTCTGCTCTTATCTTTTATCTACTTATTTCCTAAAGAACCGAGGTTGAGTTTACCGAAAATTATCGAACATTATTTCGAAGAGACTGGGATCAGATATGTTATCCGAAAACCAGTTCGATCCGACGAACGTGTTTCGAAGTGAATACATCGTGCAGAGAATGGAATCAAAGATAGAGATGTGAAGTGCAAGGGCTAATCACAACTAATCCTGAGGGTGATTCCAAAATGGATGTAGTAGGAATAGTGCCTTCGATTTCTTTCAGACCTAGAACAGACTTGTGTGGATGAATGATATCAATACATTGTCACTAGAGTGCAATGAGCATTCTAAGTGTGATTTTCTTGAAAGGTAATAGTAGCCTCAAGCCTCATCAACCGAGAATGACTAAAAATCAAGAAAGATGTAGTAAGGCTAAGTGGGTCACACCCATTAGGGTATTTGTCACCTTTTAGATACATCTATATTTTTATAGATTGGTGGTGCATGAGATCTCGGTAAAAAGGGTTGCAAAGCAATCGGGGTGATGGCATATTCGGTACTATCCAGGTAAGGGGTAGGACTGTTGTAACGACCCCGAATTTTATAAAATATTTAAATTAATAATTAATTGAATTTTTGAATTTAAAATTGTTAAGTAATTTCATTTTGAATAAAATTCGTGAAATTTATCGATTAAATGATGCGAGTTTCCCCGATTCAAATATAAAATATATTAAGTCAAATTGATTTGAATATTTGTATATATGAGAATATATAAATGTATATGTTGGATTTGAAAATATAATCTTAAATAAATGGTTCAAAGACTAATTATAATAATAACAATTAAAATATAAAATGGAAATTAAATAAAGTTACAAATTTTATATGATATAGATGTACAAAGAAAACACATTGGTAAAATTAAACAATATATTCATTTATATTACAAGATTTAAATTTCAAGACAAAATAAAATTAATACATAGATAAATTTTAACCACATATTTAAATATGGAAATACATTCAAATATAAAGATAAGATAAAAACAAACAAAAGAATGGAACAAATACATATAGAATAAAACCTACTTAACAAAAGAAAAGAAATAAAATAAATAAAAACAATAAGTATAAAACAAATATTAACAAACAAATTAATCAAAGTAACATATAGCTATATACAAACAAATACAAATACAAACTTGGTAATGCAAATAAAAGTATATATTTTTACATAAATAAACAAATGCATAAATAAGAAACAAAACAAAGTAAGATATATAAACAAAATAAAGTAAAATAACTAAAACTACTTTATATCTATATCTATATGCATGCAAGTATCTGCAGCCACCAAAGCAATGTATAAAGTAAAGGAAATAATGAACTAAAATATAAAACAAGAACTTTAGCACAGCAAAGAATGTATATATGCAGCTGTAGATAAGTATGCCAGGCAAATAAAATAAAGTATGTAGAGAAGTTAAATAAGCAAAATATTATTAAAATACAAACAAAAGGGCTCCTAGGTAAGTAAGAATATGTATAAGAATGGGGACATATACCTTGACATTAAATGCAATATCATCTCAGCCAAGATGTGGGCAAATTTAATACATTGCCTGTAAAATAGGAATGCAAGACAATATAATATGAAACATGAAGTACATAGTATGATGCTTATTAGCCATGCCCATAGTACAACAAAAGATATCAGCCGAGTTATCTTCAACCATGCCTATTATACAAAATATTATATTTACTTGTACAAATTTACATTATAATACACTGTACTAACTATACCATACTGTAAGCTTTCTTTTATATCTATTTAACATCTTCATCTCAGTTTTTATCATTCGAAACTGAGTAGCCTCTAAAATAAACTTCATTTTAAAACTTAAAACAAAATCTCAACTTCAACAAATATCAAAGCAAACTCAAAAGCCTGTTTTGAAACTTCAAGCAAAACTGTTCAACATTAGCAAGCCCTGTTCTTCCTTTCTGTGAAAACCAAAGTGAGTAACATTTTTTTTTTTCCTTTGTTATTCCCATTGAAATTGATCTATAAACTGTGGTTTGGATATGCTTGTGCATTCAGTAATTAATCAAAGCAGGATAAAAAAATTTCTTCTTCTGGAAACAGAACTATTTTGAAGTATCAGGTTAAACCATATCAAATCCCAGACAAATTTCAATCTCCTCCTTCTCCTTTCTCTGAAGATAAATTGAATAGCAAGTTGAAGTTTTGCTTGAAAAATTGTAATAAGTTTCTGTAATAGAAATTTAAGCAAAAGTTATTTAGTTTTCACTGGAAATTTATTTAAAAACAGTAACCACTCGATCTTTGAAAAAATTCGAATTCTACAGATTTCAATTTCAGTAATATCATTTGAATCTATTTCGAAAATGACGATTTTTGAAAACAAAATGTAAATTTTTCATTAAGCTTTAGCCGAGATAATGAAGGTTGAACGAGGAAAGGGAAATAGCCAATTTCCGGCAATCCATAGCGAATGAGCTGTCGCGATTCTGGGTGAGGATAGCTTGAGCATTGTTGGTCATCAGAAAAATGACCAGAAGAATTCTAACTCACCATGGTGGCAGCGGCGCACGTTTGAAAATTTTAAACCTAGTTTTAACCTGGTTCTGCATTTGGTGTCATCTGTCGCTGATAGGCGATCGAGTGCTATGGGGTTTCGAGAGAGGGTGGCTTGGTCGAAGACGAGTGCGTGGCTGGAATTTCATGGGTTCTGGTGGACGAGGTTGGGGAGGCGACGCGATTTTCAGGTATGGATGGTGATGGGTTCGAACGTTTCAGGTTTTCGTTCGTACGAACTTGATTTCGTTTTCGTCGTTGACTTAAGGACCGCGGTGGTCAGGTGGTTTGGGAAGGTGATTGGCGACTTGTCAGTGGCCAGAGGAATGGTCGGAGGGCATTGGTTGGCCAGTGCACGTGCACGAGATGTCGCGTGTAGCTGATGATAGGAAGGAGAAGTTCTGGAATTTGTATTGTGGGAAGCAAAAGGGTGAACTCGCGTGTTGTCTCGAAGTTGTATTCGAGATTTTGGATGCTAGACTCCAAGCAAGCTTGAGTTTTCTCGGGTCAAAGTGTTGCTACAGGTTTTTAATTAAACTTCTGTTTGAATTTAAACAGATTTTTGAAGATTTAAAACCAGGTTTTAATATAAAGTTTAAAACTAGAAATTGAAAGATGGATCCAAATTTATTTTTTTATCCTAGTTTGAATTAAAAAATGTTTTGTAAAAATTTGTTATTAACTACTTTAAAAAGGGGTTAAAGTATTAATTTAAAATGTTTTGAATTTAAATGATTGATTTAAACTCTAGTATAAATTTCTGTATAAAGGTAAATGTTTTATAACGTTTGATTTTAAAAGAGTTTTAACTTGGTTAAGATTGTAGAATTAAATTTCTAGTTATTTCAAATTCTTTCAATATGAAATAGAATTTAAAAGTGAATTTGAAACAACATGTTTTAAAATGTATTTGAGTATGATAATTAAATCATTACTAAAACGATGTTTTATCTTAAAGATAATTAAGGTTTAATGATTTATAATCCATCTAATTTTTAAGGTAATTAAATGGTTAAATTAATAAGTTAATTAATTTATGATTTATTAAGTTATTAAGGGATGTTTATTAATTTAGAATTAATTAATCTTGTAATTAATTTAAAGTAAATAAATTGTTGTAACCAATTAAGATGACAAATTGATATTGATTTCTTATTTTAGAAAGTAATTAAGACGGATTACTTTAAAATAGTAATTAGAATTTGAATTAATAATGTTTAAGTGATTGATAAACTTGTTATTTTGAATGATTAATTATGAAATTGGTTTAAAGATTAAATTAATTAATATAATTAATTAAGAATAATTTAATTAATTAAAGTGTTAGATAAACAAATTTATATCAAATGATTTGTAAAATAAATCAGTGGATTCATAAGTTTTACTTGTGAATGTTTAAACTTGACTGAATAATTAATTTGTCTGATATTCCTGTTATATGATGCTTTATGATTATCCTGATTTATGTTGTGATCTGTGATATAGTTATTGTTTGTGATATATATATATCTGCGAATCTGTGTATGAAAGATAAGCGTTATAGTTACATCGCTTATCGAATATAAAGTTGTATTTGAATCTGTGATGATTGAATAATGTTGCACTACTGTGTATAACCCTGGACCACACCATACACACACAAATATGGATTTCACGAGGAAATCGATTAAGTCACAGATTTTTGAAATAGTTTAAATTTGAATTTTTAAATTCAAATGTCTAGGAAATGGAATCGGAATAAATGTGAAAAGCTTTTAGAATGAAATTTCAAAATAAAATTTATTATTTTTAAATTACTTGATTAAGTTTTGGAAATTTAAATAATTTGATTTAAATTTAATATCAATACTTGAAATTGAATTCTATGATTTGAAATTAGGGATTAAAGATGTTATATTGGTTATATAGGGATTAAACCACTTGTAAGCATTATTTTTGGGAATTTGAATTTAACCCAAGGATTTCAACTCGTATAAATAAATCAGATTTCCAAAATGAAAACTGTTGTTTTCAAATGATAAACACTTTTAGATAAGAACTGAGATTCCAGTTAATTAAGGGAATTTCAAGATTGAATAAGGAAATGATTTTCCTAAGTTATGAATAAATTCTTTTTGAAAGCTATGGATTAAATCTGTTTATTTTTAACAGATTTAAATTAATGATTTGTTTAAATCAAATTGAAATGAGATTGTTTTGAAAGCTATAAGTTAAATCTTTGATTTGAAGATTTAACGAGTTAAATTGAAATGGAAATTGATTTGGAAAATCTGTGAAGGAATCTTTTGTTTAAAAGATTAAAATGTGAAAATTGTTTAAACCGTTAAAGGTTGTGAAAATAAATCTTTTTGTTTAAAGATTGAAATGGTAATTGGATTAAACCATTTGAAATAAAGTTTTGAATTATTAAGTTGTGACTTAATTGAAATCCCATTATCCATATGTTTTTGAAATACTACGCTCACTGTTCGGTTTAGCCGGGAGAGGACCTTTGTGTCATATATCCCATTCCGAATATGTGATATGTCGTTATGGATGCATTTGAAGACCGGTGATGAAGACCGGGTATTTGCGAGAGCGATAGGATGACCTATCGATTGTTTCTGCACCGAGTCGCGCCGGTATAGAAACTCCCTAAGTGATGGGAAATCCGATCAGGATTGTGAATATCCGGATTGCAAGGACTTCTTTGGAAGTGCTTTCGGTTCTGTTCGAACCCAGAACAGACTTGTATGGATTGTTGTGTCTGACATTACAATTTGAGATATAAAGCAGATTTCTTTCAAATATATTTCTGTTGGTGGCGGAGAATTTATTCTTTTAGCTTAACACCCTTCTTTGAGACGTACGAGCTCAAAGGTTATATAGTTGAAGTTATCAGCGATATATTCCCAATTTGGTAATGTGACATGCTGAGTGTTGCTGAAATGATCATTGTGTTGATTATTGTGATAGGATCATTTATTTGATCGTCTATCTTAGTGATCATTGTGTTGATCATTTGTTGACCCAAAGCATGGCTTTTTGTATAAAGTATGTTTTTGTGGACGTGACTTCGTCGAGCCTCACATCCCGGAAATGGTCAAAACAGGAAAGATGCGGCAAGGTTATTAGGGGTTGCTGTAGCTCCCCTTAGGGTATGTGCATTTCCTTCTGGAAAGGGGTGGTATCATGGTATGGAGCCCAGATACTTACTCATGTTGAAAACACTCTATTTATTATGGTGTGATGTTGGATATCGAGCGCTCGGTTGAAAAGGTCCTAAAGGACCGGGGAATGGCGTGCTCGTGTCAGTAGTTACCCAGTTAAGGGGTAACCCGGCCTTGTGTTGGCAGAGTTCCGGTTTGGTTCTCGGGGGTGTCTTTCCAGAGGCATTCTCAGTGGCAATGGGAAGTTCCTTGGCCTGATCATTTGTTGGAAATCCAAAGAAACAATACGAGACTTGTACGGTATTAGTTGTATAACCTGCTATGGAATGTGGCGGTAACCTGCTATTGAACATGGTAGCTATAGTAGGCATACGATAATGGTCGTATGTTGGCTAAGATTTATATTCTACTTTCGAAATGAATTTTTCTCTACACTATGCACTAATAATAATATAAAATGTTATTTTAAATGCGTATCAAGCATCTTTGACTATCATAAGGAGAAATCTCCTCCGATTCTGCGTTTGCATTGTGTGTGTGTGTGGGAGGCCTTATGGTAGTCTCATTTTTAAAAGCATTGCGAATTGACTTTGAAAATCTTTTGTTGAATGTTTTTAAAAGATAAACTGTTTTTGTTGCTCACACCAGTCCCACGACTGATCCGGAGTTTATTGTTTTCTTTCCTAAACTCTGGGTGCTCATTATTTCCTACACGAGCAGTCTAGAGTTGGATTTTTTTTCAGATAGCTAGATTTAACAGATTATCTGGAGTTAGTTCAGTCTTTGGATCGCACCAGTCTTGGTTATCTTGGTGCATCGTTATTGGGAGTTCGAGCTATTGCTGGATTGATTCTTGGAAATAGAGTTGCAGTTCTGGAGTTCTTCCTTGAAGACTATCTTAGAGTTATTTGTTTCGCTGCTAGATGTTATCTATTTTTCTTTTCCGCTGCTATTTTATTGTATCATATCTCTGATGTATATTGATATCTATTGGATCATCTGTTGTATCAGATATTGTATCAAAGCTGTATATCAATGTATTATTCTTTTTATTCCGCTGTGTTATTTACTTAATGTTGTTATAAGCTCCGGCGAATCGGATTTGAACAATCGAATCTATGGCATTCGAGTACGATTTGAAGTATGAATGTCGATTTTCGAGCGGGCAAAATCCGTCTTGTTACATTTGGTATCAGAGCTAAGGTGAAACTTTAGCTCAGGAGTGTAACACATTAAGTAACTCATTAGAGATAGGGTGAAGTAAATCCTAGAATGAGTAATCCTTAAGATATCCGTTTGAATGCCTCAGTAAAATCTCTTACTATCCACTGATAGTGAGTATGAGTGCAAGAAGAGAACGAGATAGAGGACAGGGAAATACGACTATAAATGGTCGATACTCTGTAACAATAGTGGAAACAACTTTCTTTATCAATTTTCTTTGATTCGTTCCCAAATTCCTTTTGATTGCTTCGTAACAGCTCCCGAAAGAAGTTTCGATATGATGGTAGCTCTACGATTCGTTATAGAAAATCCTTATCTTTATTGATTTCTTTTCAGTTTCTTATTTAAAATTTAATGAATATGAATTTGCAAATTTAAATTGAAAATTTTAAATGAATTAGAAATTTTAAATTGAGTTAAATTGATTAATAGAATATGAAGGATAATCGAATTGTATCGATAAATCGATTTCATTTGAAACCAAATTTTGAAATTCTGTTGAAATTTCTTAGGTTAATCGAAGTCCGAAGAGGGACAAATTAGTACGTATTCTGAGATATTCCGACTTGAGTTTGGAATTCATATCTTATGTTTGAGGAATTATAAGAGATCGAATCTGTCTATCTCTGTGTTGTTTCGTGCCTGCGAATTTCGAGGACGAAATTCTTTTAAGGGGGGAAGTCTGTAACGACCCCGAATTTTATAAAATATTTAAATTAATAATTAATTGAATTTTTGAATTTAAAATTGTTAAGTAATTTCATTTTGAATAAAATTCGTGAAATTTATCGATTAAATGATGCGAGTTTCCCCGATTCAAATATAAAATATATTAAGTCAAATTGATTTGAATATTTGTATATATGAGAATATATAAATGTATATGTTGGATTTGAAAATATAATCTTAAATAAATGGTTCAAAGACTAATTATAATAATAACAATTAAAATATAAAATGGAAATTAAATAAAGTTACAAATTTTATATGATATAGATGTACAAAGAAAACACATTGGTAAAATTAAACAATATATTCATTTATATTACAAGATTTAAATTTCAAGACAAAATAAAATTAATACATAGATAAATTTTAACCACATATTTAAATATGGAAATACATTCAAATATAAAGATAAGATAAAAACAAACAAAAGAATGGAACAAATACATATAGAATAAAACCTACTTAACAAAAGAAAAGAAATAAAATAAATAAAAACAATAAGTATAAAACAAATATTAACAAACAAATTAATCAAAGTAACATATAGCTATATACAAACAAATACAAATACAAACTTGGTAATGCAAATAAAAGTATATATTTTTACATAAATAAACAAATGCATAAATAAGAAACAAAACAAAGTAAGATATATAAACAAAATAAAGTAAAATAACTAAAACTACTTTATATCTATATCTATATGCATGCAAGTATCTGCAGCCACCAAAGCAATGTATAAAGTAAAGGAAATAATGAACTAAAATATAAAACAAGAACTTTAGCACAGCAAAGAATGTATATATGCAGCTGTAGATAAGTATGCCAGGCAAATAAAATAAAGTATGTAGAGAAGTTAAATAAGCAAAATATTATTAAAATACAAACAAAAGGGCTCCTAGGTAAGTAAGAATATGTATAAGAATGGGGACATATACCTTGACATTAAATGCAATATCATCTCAGCCAAGATGTGGGCAAATTTAATACATTGCCTGTAAAATAGGAATGCAAGACAATATAATATGAAACATGAAGTACATAGTATGATGCTTATTAGCCATGCCCATAGTACAACAAAAGATATCAGCCGAGTTATCTTCAACCATGCCTATTATACAAAATATTATATTTACTTGTACAAATTTACATTATAATACACTGTACTAACTATACCATACTGTAAGCTTTCTTTTATATCTATTTAACATCTTCATCTCAGTTTTTATCATTCGAAACTGAGTAGCCTCTAAAATAAACTTCATTTTAAAACTTAAAACAAAATCTCAACTTCAACAAATATCAAAGCAAACTCAAAAGCCTGTTTTGAAACTTCAAGCAAAACTGTTCAACATTAGCAAGCCCTGTTCTTCCTTTCTGTGAAAACCAAAGTGAGTAACATTTTTTTTTTCTTTGTTATTCCCATTGAAATTGATCTATAAACTGTGGTTTGGATATGCTTGTGCATTCAGTAATTAATCAAAGCAGGATAAAAAAATTTCTTCTTCTGGAAACAGAACTATTTTGAAGTACCAGGTTAAACCATATCAAATCCCACACAAATTTCAATCTCCTCCTTCTCCTTTCTCTGAAGATAAATTGAATAGCAAGTTGAAGTTTTGCTTGAAAAATTGTAATAAGTTTCTGTAATAGAAATTTAAGCAAAAGTTATTTAGTTTTCACTGGAAATTTATTTAAAAACAGTAACCACTCGATCTTTGAAAAAATTCGAATTCTACAGATTTCAATTTCAGTAATATCATTTGAATCTATTTCGAAAATGACGATTTTTGAAAACAAAATGTAAATTTTTCATTAAGCTTTAGCCGAGATAATGAAGGTTGAACAAGGAAAGGGAAATAGCCAATTTCCGGCAATCCATAGCGAATGAGCTGTCGCGATTCTGGGTGAGGATAGCTTGAGCATTGTTGGTCATCAGAAAAATGACCAGAAGAATTCTAACTCACCATGGTGGCAGCGGCGCACGTTTGAAAATTTTAAACCTAGTTTTAACCTGGTTCTGCATTTGGTGTCATCTGTCGCTGATAGGCGATCGAGTGCTATGGGGTTTCGAGAGAGGGTGGCTTGGTCGAAGACGAGTGCGTGGCTGGAATTTCATGGGTTCTGGTGGACGAGGTTGGGGAGGCGACGCGATTTTCAGGTATGGATGGTGATGGGTTCGAACGTTTCAGGTTTTCGTTCGTACGAACTTGATTTCGTTTTCGTCGTTGACTTAAGGACCGCGGTGGTCAGGTGGTTTGGGAAGGTGATTGGCGACTTGTCAGTGGCCAGAGGAATGGTCGGAGGGCATTGGTTGGCCAGTGCACGTGCACGAGATGTCGCGTGTAGCTGATGATAGGAAGGAGAAGTTCTGGAATTTGTATTGTGGGAAGCAAAAGGGTGAACTCGCGTGTTGTCTCGAAGTTGTATTCGAGATTTTGGATGCTAGACTCCAAGCAAGCTTGAGTTTTCTCGGGTCAAAGTGTTGCTACAGGTTTTTAATTAAACTTCTGTTTGAATTTAAACAGATTTTTGAAGATTTAAAACCAGGTTTTAATATAAAGTTTAAAACTAGAAATTGAAAGATGGATCCAAATTTATTTTTTTATCCTAGTTTGAATTAAAAAATGTTTTGTAAAAATTTGTTATTAACTACTTTAAAAAGGGGTTAAAGTATTAATTTAAAATGTTTTGAATTTAAATGATTGATTTAAACTCTAGTATAAATTTCTGTATAAAGGTAAATGTTTTATAACGTTTGATTTTAAAAGAGTTTTAACTTGGTTAAGATTGTAGAATTAAATTTCTAGTTATTTCAAATTCTTTCAATATGAAATAGAATTTAAAAGTGAATTTGAAACAACATGTTTTAAAATGTATTTGAGTATGATAATTAAATCATTACTAAAACGATGTTTTATCTTAAAGATAATTAAGGTTTAATGATTTATAATCCATCTAATTTTTAAGGTAATTAAATGGTTAAATTAATAAGTTAATTAATTTATGATTTATTAAGTTATTAAGGGATGTTTATTAATTTAGAATTAATTAATCTTGTAATTAATTTAAAGTAAATAAATTGTTGTAACCAATTAAGATGACAAATTGATATTGATTTCTTATTTTAGAAAGTAATTAAGACGGATTACTTTAAAATAGTAATTAGAATTTGAATTAATAATGTTTAAGTGATTGATAAACTTGTTATTTTGAATGATTAATTATGAAATTGGTTTAAAGATTAAATTAATTAATATAATTAATTAAGAATAATTTAATTAATTAAAGTGTTAGATAAACAAATTTATATCAAATGATTTGTAAAATAAATCAGTGGATTCATAAGTTTTACTTGTGAATGTTTAAACTTGACTGAATAATTAATTTGTCTGATATTCCTGTTATATGATGCTTTATGATTATCCTGATTTATGTTGTGATCTGTGATATAGTTATTGTTTGTGATATATATATATCTGCGAATCTGTGTATGAAAGATAAGCGTTATAGTTACATCGCTTATCGAATATAAAGTTGTATTTGAATCTGTGATGATTGAATAATGTTGCACTACTGTGTATAACCCTGGACCACACCATACACACACAAATATGGATTTCACGAGGAAATCGATTAAGTCACAGATTTTTGAAATAGTTTAAATTTGAATTTTTAAATTCAAATGTCTAGGAAATGGAATCGGAATAAATGTGAAAAGCTTTTAGAATGAAATTTCAAAATAAAATTTATTATTTTTAAATTACTTGATTAAGTTTTGGAAATTTAAATAATTTGATTTAAATTTAATATCAATACTTGAAATTGAATTCTATGATTTGAAATTAGGGATTAAAGATGTTATATTGGTTATATAGGGATTAAACCACTTGTAAGCATTATTTTTGGGAATTTGAATTTAACCCAAGGATTTCAACTCGTATAAATAAATCAGATTTCCAAAATGAAAACTGTTGTTTTCAAATGATAAACACTTTTAGATAAGAACTGAGATTCCAGTTAATTAAGGGAATTTCAAGATTGAATAAGGAAATGATTTTCCTAAGTTATGAATAAATTCTTTTTGAAAGCTATGGATTAAATCTGTTTATTTTTAACAGATTTAAATTAATGATTTGTTTAAATCAAATTGAAATGAGATTGTTTTGAAAGCTATAAGTTAAATCTTTGATTTGAAGATTTAACGAGTTAAATTGAAATGGAAATTGATTTGGAAAATCTGTGAAGGAATCTTTTGTTTAAAAGATTAAAATGTGAAAATTGTTTAAACCGTTAAAGGTTGTGAAAATAAATCTTTTTGTTTAAAGATTGAAATGGTAATTGGATTAAACCATTTGAAATAAAGTTTTGAATTATTAAGTTGTGACTTAATTGAAATCCCATTATCCATATGTTTTTGAAATACTACGCTCACTGTTCGGTTTAGCCGGGAGAGGACCTTTGTGTCATATATCCCATTCCGAATATGTGATATGTCGTTATGGATGCATTTGAAGACCGGTGATGAAGACCGGGTATTTGCGAGAGCGATAGGATGACCTATCGATTGTTTCTGCACCGAGTCGCGCCGGTATAGAAACTCCCTAAGTGATGGGAAATCCGATCAGGATTGTGAATATCCGGTTTGCAAGGACTTCTTTGGAAGTGCTTTCGGTTCTGTTCGAACCCAGAACAGACTTGTATGGATTGTTGTGTCTGACATTACAATTTGAGATATAAAGCAGATTTCTTTCAAATATATTTCTGTTGGTGGCGGAGAATTTATTCTTTTAGCTTAACACCCTTCTTTGAGACGTACGAGCTCAAAGGTTATATAGTTGAAGTTATCAGCGATATATTCCCAATTTGGTAATGTGACATGCTGAGTGTTGCTGAAATGATCATTGTGTTGATTATTGTGATAGGATCATTTATTTGATCGTCTATCTTAGTGATCATTGTGTTGATCATTTGTTGACCCAAAGCATGGCTTTTTGTATAAAGTATGTTTTTGTGGACGTGACTTCGTCGAGCCTCACATCCCGGAAATGGTCAAAACAGGAAAGATGCGGCAAGGTTATTAGGGGTTGCTGTAGCTCCCCTTAGGGTATGTGCATTTCCTTCTGGAAAGGGGTGGTATCATGGTATGGAGCCCAGATACTTACTCATGTTGAAAACACTCTATTTATTATGGTGTGATGTTGGATATCGAGCGCTCGGTTGAAAAGGTCCTAAAGGACCGGGGAATGGCGTGCTCGTGTCAGTAGTTACCCAGTTAAGGGGTAACCCGGCCTTGTGTTGGCAGAGTTCCGGTTTGGTTCTCGGGGGTGTCTTTCCAGAGGCATTCTCAGTGGCAATGGGAAGTTCCTTGGCCTGATCATTTGTTGGAAATCCAAAGAAACAATACGAGACTTGTACGGTATTAGTTGTATAACCTGCTATGGAATGTGGCGGTAACCTGCTATTGAACATGGTAGCTATAGTAGGCATACGATAATGGTCGTATGTTGGCTAAGATTTATATTCTACTTTCGAAATGAATTTTTCTCTACACTATGCACTAATAATAATATAAAATGTTATTTTAAATGCGTATCAAGCATCTTTGACTATCATAAGGAGAAATCTCCTCCGATTCTGCGTTTGCATTGTGTGTGTGTGCGGGAGGCCTTATGGTAGTCTCATTTTTAAAAGCATTGCGAATTGACTTTGAAAATCTTTTGTTGAATGTTTTTAAAAGATAAACTGTTTTTGTTGCTCACACCAGTCCCACGACTGATCCGGAGTTTATTGTTTTCTTTCCTAAACTCTGGGTGCTCATTATTTCCTACACGAGCAGTCTAGAGTTGGGTTTTTTTTCAGATAGCTAGATTTAACAGATTATCTGGAGTTAGTTCAGTCTTTGGATCGCACCAGTCTTGGTTATCTTGGTGCATCGTTATTGGGAGTTCGAGCTATTGCTGGATTGATTCTTGGAAATAGAGTTGCAGTTCTGGAGTTCTTCCTTGAAGACTATCTTAGAGTTATTTGTTTCGCTGCTAGATGTTATCTATTTTTCTTTTCCGCTGCTATTTTATTGTATCATATCTCTGATGTATATTGATATCTATTGGATCATCTGTTGTATCAGATATTGTATCAAAGCTGTATATCAATGTATTATTCTTTTTATTCCGCTGTGTTATTTACTTAATGTTGTTATAAGCTCCGGCGAATCGGATTTGAACAATCGAATCTATGGCGTTCGAGTACGATTTGAAGTATGGATGTCGATTTTCGAGCGGGCAAAATCTGTCTCGTTACAACTGTCTTGTGCTGGCAGGGGATCTAGGCAAGGTCGTCGGTACATTTTCTAGACGTGTACCATGATAGGTGGTACCTCGGTGCCTAGTCATTGTATGGAATTCATTCTCCAATACATGCATTTACGGTTTTGATTTTAGAGCCTAGTATACTGGAATTTAATTAGTGTAACAATTTCAGCTATTTTAATAAGAATTTGTACTTAGACACTATTATAATATCATAGGATTTTCATATAAAAGTGGTTTGGTTATCGTAAGGTAAGAACCCTTTCGTGTTTATGCGCCGCGTAGCCTTATGAGATACCTTTGATTTTTAAAATGTTTTCAAATGTAATAATCAAGTTGTTTGAGTTTACTCACACCAGAGCCATGTCTGACCCGGAGTTTTATTTTCATTCCCTAAAAACTCTTGGGTGCTTAAATTTTTATGGTCAGCCAAGTTGTTCAGGATTTCCATGAATGCATTTTGGAGGAATTCGAAGCGGAGGCTTCATCGATAGCTAGTTATTATCTAGTTTCCACTGTATACTATATACTTTATATCTGATGTATAAGGACAAACTGTTACAACTGTCTTAGGTTATAAATTGTATTAGTGTAACTTTGATGTATCATTTTTGAAATGACTTTGTAAAGAATTATGTTGATTAATATATTTTATTTCGTTGCGTTGTGAGACTCTATGTTTGTTTTTAGTTTCTTCTATCTCCTTTCTTTCCCCTAACAATCTGTCTTTCCAACACTTAGTTGTTCAGCACGTGAATACAGTGGATGTATTAGTGTCGACTTTTAGGGTTTGAAAAGGCGGTTCATAACAGTTGGTATCAAAGATGAAGGTTAAGCGAGAACCTTGGCTTTGATAGTGTTAACTCATTAGAAATAGGGTTAGTAGTACCCAAGGATGAGTTTGAGTCTATATTATATGAGAGCGCATAATTTTTAGTGTTATAAAAATGTTTTATATTATGTTATTTGATCGGTTGAGTGGTAAATGAATTCTAGTTGATGCGTCTGGCCAACGCAATTGATAGGGATTCCTAAACACTTGAGCCAGACCAACTGATATAGTATTGTTTTGAAATTAGGGTAAACAAAACAATTTTACCCAAGATATATTTTGTATATAAAGAATGATTTTCAAAAATAGTACAGTATAGTATTTTTGAGTTGTTATTGTTAGGAGATAATTAAATTTTATTATTATCATATAGGTTGTGGTCAGTAATGCTCCTCCAGTTTGAGCATTGACGGTTGTGTAAATGTTTAGGTACTTTTTTTGAATAAGATGTGTATTTTTAATTAAAAAGAATTTAGGTTGAAAACTTGAGAACCTAAATCCCGATGCTTTGGAAAATTATTTTTCAATATTTTGAGAAATAATAATGGTATTTGAAAGCAATTTTGCTTAAAGTACGAAATTTTGGGAACAAAATTTAAGTAAGAAGTGTTTCCTTTGGATTAGTTAGGGGGAATGAATTGTGACTGCTTTGTGATGACCAGAATAATCTTCAAAGTGATGATCGGATGTTTTCTAGATGAACTTTGTCCTGTACTTAGCAAATTATTCTCTTATCGTTGTACAATTGAAATGAATTCAGCCCGAATGAATCCAAAGTAAGTTAGTGATAAAGGTTTTGTTGGGAAATTTAAAGTATTGTTTCAAAAATGGAATTTTGAAGTAAAAGAAATATTTTTATGTTGACTAGTTTAAGTGGCTCAAAAATAACTTAAAATTTGGAAAGAGATGTGTTCGGATGGTAAACACCTCTCTTGAGTATTACTCTTCTTGGTAAGGCAAAGTACAATACTGTTTAATAGTATCCAGTCCCTTAGTCTTATTTTGGAGTTACTCGAGCTATATGTATGTATGTATGTATGTATGTATGTATGTATGTATGTATGTATGTATGTATGTATGTATGTATGTATATTCTATGATTTAAATATAGAGTATCATTTCAAAAAGTTTTTTGAAATAAAAGCCGGGTATATACCTTAAGTTTCCTTAAGAAGATAAATTCAAAATGGAACAGTGGAATTAGATAGAGGTATATACTCATAGGCTTAATGGAGTATTATCCAAGTTGAAACCGAGAGTTGTTTATGAAATGTTTTCATAAATGATTTAGTGAAATAGAGTTGGTATTAGGGAGAAGCAATATGGTAAATGTGTACGGTGTACATAGATAAAATCTCCTTTTCATAGAATTTCATCTAAGATCCGAGTGTATGACTTTAAGGTATTTACACTATTCCGGATAAGGATTTATTGCTTGATTTTTGACGGCGAGCATTTGATGAGGACTTTTGGTATGGGAACAAAGTTTTCTATCATAGTTACAACTACGTAAGGAGAACGGAGGTTCTAAATAAAGAAGCCTGATCGAAGTCCGCAAAAATTGGGTGAGCGATACTACTTTGGAAGTGAAGTTATGTATTCGAGTTGCGATCAAATCAAATTTTATATAAGAATGATTTATGTACATCATATGGAATGATGTATAGTTTCAAGTGTTTTTTGGGATAGGTTGACGTGTAATTTCAGGGACGAATTTCTTTTAAGGGGAGAAGAATGTAACGACCCGGAATTTCACTACATTGATTTGCGAATATTTAATTAATTTTAAATATTCAATAAATGATTTTATAATGAAAATAAAATATTTTTATTAATAAATAATAATAATGAAATAGTTCTAAAGTTTGTTTGCAAAAATATATAGTTTAATGAAAAATAGAAAATGTGACCGGAAACCATTTTCCGAATTTTCAACGTTTCATCGTATAAAAGTTGTTTGAAATGTTGTGTACACTTTTGTGTGTGTGTGTATACATGCATCGAATAAGTATATAATATGGTTGCATAATTAGGTTCAATAAAGTTAAGATAATCATGACGTGACAGTTTGGCCACTAAAATTTTAAAGAAAATTATCACATCATAAGCAGACAAGATGTGACATGTTTGCAACTTAAAGGGACAATAGTACATTTAGGTGTCTTTTCTTGTTTCTTACATGTAATTCGAAATTTTTAAGGTGTACAAAGATGTGACAATAAGGTGAGGTGTAGGCTAATGGATGGAGGGCATGGGTTGAGGGTATTTAGGTAATTTAGCATATTTATTTCATATTTTATTTCCATTTTTCCTTTCCTTTCCATTTTTCCCCTTTTTTTTCTTCATTTATAACTTCCTCTAAGCTTCTTTAAACACTCTAATGGCTTTCATAAGTTTTCAAATGATTTTAGCATCCAAAGCTTTAACTTTCTTTTAAATTTTCAAATTTGTTTTAAACTCCAATATCATCTCAAAAATCCTCCATTTTCCCTCTAATTTATTTGGTCGTAACTTTCTATATACCACACAAAATCAAGCTTTTATTTTTTTTCAAAGAATGTATAATTCAAGTGACTACAATATTGTAGAGTGTCATATTTTCTGATTTCGATATTTGCTACTTCAAAAACCCATTTCTTTACAGAGTGTTTTTGGACCTAGGAAATCAAGGCCGAAAATGGTCCTCCTTGTTTCAGCCTTAACTTTCCCAAATTTAATATTTTTGAGTAATTTTTTTTTAAACGATAGAGAAAAGAATAATATAAAACTTTCCTTTTGACCACTTTTCCAAAATCAAAGAGTAAAGGGTTCAAAAGTCAAGAACAAAATGACCTATTTTTGAGCAGATTTCCTTGTTTTCCAAGCCTCCGGAGTTTCAAAGTGTTTCAAGTTTCAAAATCTTCGGTGAGTAAATTACTTAACTTTTTGGGAAAGAATTTACCTTTATATGTATAGTTGTTATATGATTGTATATGTGATGATATTATTGGATTATATTGTGGTTGTTATGATAATATATGTGTGTATGTGATGAGAATCTTAGAATTTGAAAATCAAAGTCTAAGTATTATGTTTGGGTTCGAAGGATGTGTGCTTGTTTATGTGATGGTTATGGTTCATATACTTTGAATTGGTTGTAATACAAAAGTGGAATACAAGTTGAAATTATGGTATCCATGTCGCAATGGATGAAGTTCGGGAAATTGTACAATTTCAAAAAAAATTAAATGTTTTATTTTGAGCTGTTTAGGGTTTAAACCATGATGTCACATCAAATCTTTATTTAAAGGTCACATCAAATCTTTATTTAGTTGTCACATCAAATCTTTACTTAATTGTCAAATCAAAATTTATTTGATTTGAAGATAACCATTCGCCTGATTATTTCTTAATTCGTGTTAAATTTTAAATGAAGGTTGTTTAATTTAAGTTTAATTATTAGTTAACTCTTAATTAATTAATCAAGGCTTAACTGGGACTAACTAGACTTTAATTATAAATAAATGTTTATTTAATAATTAAGATTTAAATTAAACTTTAGCTTATGATTTAATTATTTTAAATTAAGGTTAATTTATTATTTAAGTTTTAATCAAAATCTATTTAATTAATAAATTAAGATTGATTAATATTTAACTATTTATTTAGGTTTAAATTATTATTTAAAATTAATAAATGATTAACTAGGGTTAATTATTTATTTAATAATTAATTATTATTTAATTATTTATTTTAGGTTTAATTTATTATTTAACTTTAATTAAAGATTATTTAATTAATTAATTAAGATTAATTAATGTTTAATTATTTATAAAGGTTTAATTTATTTAATCATTAATAAAGGATTAATTTGGGTTTAATTAATAGTTAATTATTGTTTAACTATTTAATTAAATTAAGTTAAGATTCAATTTAGATTAACTATGATTTAAATAAGGATTTAACTTATAAATATTTACTTAAAAGGGTTTAAAGTTTTAAATCCTTTTATTTTTAAAAGTAAAATTGTTTAAAGGTACTTCTTTTTTCAAGTTGATTTTGAATACAAGTGATTCAAGTGTTGATACCCTTAAGAAACAATATAATTATTGATGAGTTATAACGTAAATTATTTAGTTGTTTGGACATGTGTTAGTAGAATAAATCTTCATTCTGCTATAAACTGAACGATTGTTTGCTTGTTTGTGTGGACATGTGTTAGCAAAATAAAATCACATTCTGCTATTAATTGGTTAAATTCTTTGGACATCTGTTTAGTAGGACAAATCACCATCCTGTTATTATGTTATTTGGACATGTATATGCTAGCTAACTTATATTGACAAGTTATTTCCTGATTTGGATATGAGTTGTATTTACATACATGATGACCTATGTAAATAACTGTTAGGTAAATTGGAACTGAAATTGAATGGTAACTTAAATGAGTACCATTGGGGTTACTAAGCCTCTTTTTGAATATATAAAGTATGGATTTGAATTTCTTAACTCTTTAATCAATTTTAGGTTGTAAAATTATAAATGATTTCAAAGCTATACTGTTATTTTATAAGTTATTTATAAGTAATAGCTTTTCTATAAAAAGGGTTTTTGCTAAATAAAAGGTCTTACCTAACGTGTTTTACAAATGATATTTTTAAATGATATTTTATAAAGAAAATTGTGTAAAGGAGTTACAAAGAGAGACTTTTTGTAACGGCCTGGGATTTTAGCAATTGGGTATTGGGCAATTAAATAATTTTAATTATTAGGATATTAATTTTTATTAGTCTTTTTTTGATATTTAAAATATCTGAATATATATATATATATATATATATATATTGAATTATAAATTCTAGATATGATAAGTTATATATATATATAAACTCCACCATTAAAATTCAAGGTAGGATACCCATATATTTGTATATAAATATAAATATTTACAAGTTAATGATGTTTAAATATATATATATATATATATAAGTATATTATTATATATGTTCATATGAAGTAATGTATATATGGATAGGGGATAATATGAATATATATATATATGATGACAAATATAAGTAAATGTATATATATTTTTATTAAATACTGAAAATGTGAATATATGTGTATTTGGTGACAACAATATACATGAATTGATCTACGTGTTATAAAGGTAATTAAGTGTAAATATATGTATATAGGTTATATGAAATAGTGAAGGTGGAAAATGTAAATATATATATATGTATGTATGTATGTATGTATAAGTATATGGAAATATGTATGAGCATAAAAATATATGTGCATGATTATAACAAATACAAATGCATAGGGAAATCTATATATATATAAATTGTGTATATCCAATGTACAAAATAAATATGTATAAATGCATGTATGATGGGTAAATATGCATATGAGAATGTATGCATATCCATATATGTGTATATATATATACACACACACACACACAAAGCTTGTGATGTTTAAAATATATATAAAAAAGTATACATATACATATATGGTCCAAGTAGCATACATATAAATGTTTATGCATAAGGGAGCTTCATCAAGACAAGCATTTAATTCAAGTCACATATAAAATCTAATCAAACCACAAAACATTTAACCAAGTCCTATAATATCAAATCCATGAAATAAATCAAATCATTTTAAAAAAAGTGTAAAGCCTGTAACAAGCTTCAGCACGCTCCTTCCCATTCTCTCCTATTTATACCCCTGCTTGTTACCTTCACGTTAGCATCCAAATAAATAGCAAAAGGAAAAATCAAGACAGTAAGACTTGAACTTAGAAGGGAGATTAAACAAAGGAGCAGTTCATCTCTGTTCAAAAACTGTGAGTAACACAAATGTTTTTGTATATACACTCACGTATAACTATGTTTCCAGCTAAAACTTTGGTCTGTGAAAAAATGAATATGAACTGCATATGAACCTGGAATGTATATAGGTAAGGAAATGCAACCTGTAACTCAAAGAGCCAATCCTCTCTTCTGTTCTTTGTTTTTGTCCAAAAAAAAGAACAATCTTTAGCTTAAAAATTTAATATCTTGCCATTCAATTAGTTTTAGAATATGATTCCAAAAGGAAAGTTACTTGTTTTTTAGCGTACTTAATTGTAAAATTGGTTTCGCTCGTTACAATTGTATACGTAGGGGGAAAAGTTAAGATTACAGTAACTAGCTCATAAATGGTTGAAATTCGAATATCTTTTTTTTATCAATCGATTTCATGAGTGTGTTCGTTATAAAAAATTATGATTTTTGATGATGGTTTGGGAATTTTTAAGCAAGCATTGAGGGAGTAACGGTGAGTTGATCGGTTTTTGGTCATTGGGGAAATTATGGCGATGCGGTCGATTTGGAGGCTCGGCGTTTGGCGTAGAGGAGACTCAGGGGACGGCGCATCAAGGAAAAATAACGCGGTATTTTATTTATCGATGTGGTGTCCAGGCGAGCTCGCGGTAGGGTTTAGGTAGGATTTTTGTGGGGGTTCGTTTGCGAGGCAATAACGATGTGGCGGAGGTGAATGAGGTGTGCGGTATGGGGAAAAGTGGAGGAGATAGTGCGATGCTTCTGGTGGATTGTGGTGGTTGATGGTGGAGCGTGGCGGTGGGACGAGGCGATTTTGGTGGACTTCGTTTCATTCCAGGTTGCGTTGGATGTTAGAATTTCGAGCTATGGGTTTTGTCATGATTTCCTGGTAGCTGGGTGGGTGAGAGTGTCATAAGTGACTAGGGACGATGATTGGAGGCTAGGAGGAGGCGTCGATGGAGTTGTGCATGTGCATGATGCTCGTGTGCACCTAGGTTGTTCGAAAAATAAAAGAGCAAGAAAGAAGGAGAAAGGGAAGGGCTGGAATTAGAAAAGAGAAAGGAGAAGGGGGAAGTTAGGCCGGGCATGGGCCCAAGAAAAAAAATAAAAGAAAAGGAAAAAGAAAGGGAAAAAAAGGAAAAAGAAAGAAAAGAGAAAAAGGGAAGAAATGAACTTATTTATATTTATATGATAACTTAAACTTGTTTTTTTTTTTAAATTCAAAATCTGTTGTCATTTTAAATCCAAACCAACGTGGAGATTTTTACATCTAAATCCTATCAACCAGTATTATAAATCAGTATTATGGATTTTTCGTAATTTAAAGTTTATTGATATTTTATAATAAAGTGTGTAATTATTTATATTATTATTTGACTTAAAATTTATACAAATTAAGAAAGTTAGATATTAAATAGAGTGTTAAATTTTAATTAAATAAAATAAATTGTTTTATAATTCCTTTAACTTGTAATTAATTTGGATTTAAACATAAATGGATTTGGTTAATCTAGGTTAATAAAATCCTGATGTGTGAATTAATCTGACATATGCTATTGCTCGTTAAATTAGTTAACAATTCATATCTTGGCTTAATCCCATGGGATATTTATTTAAATTATTTTTGTTCTCTATCATCAAGTGGTAAAAACGTTAGAATAGTTGGATTGAAATGATGATTCGTTTTATTGAAATAAAAATTTGTAATAAATTACCATAAGTGGATATTGTCACCCTAAATATAAATTTTTTATTTTAAATAATTCACCCTTTTAAATTTATTGCTTGGATTCGAAGAGACCGGAATATAAGTGTTATCCGGAATCACTTCGATTTGAAAATCACTACGAATCTTTACGATTTTGATTATAGAGTCTGATATGTTGAATTTTGATTAATTTAACAAACTTGACTATTTATAATAAGTATTGTACTTGGACATTATTATAATATGGATGTACTTCTATAAAAGTGCTTTGGTTATATAAGATAAAAACTCATCGTGTTTGTACGAGTTACCTTGGTTCCAAAAGATTTTGATAACTCCAGTATTTTAAATTAAATGTGTTTTACTCATGCTGGTTTCCAGCCTGACTCTGGTGTTACTCTACTGTAATGCTCGAGTCAGACCGAGTATTATAGAATTTCATGTTAGGATGCTTTTGGAGTTCAGGAGACGAGTTAGATGACAGAGACGTATTATATGTATTTGACTATATTCCGCTGTGTATTGTGGGATGTATTTTCAGCATTTAAGGACAAGATATTATAAATGTCCAGATATATTTATTGATGATAGTACTCTAATAAATTGTATGTATATTGATAGTTACAGCTTTCCTTTATATAAAATGTTGTTATTGTACATTATAGTTTTGTTCCGCTGCGATTGTGAGATTTTATGTTTTTATTCTGTTTCTTCTTCTATCTCGTTTTCTTCTTAAAACCCTAACAACCTGGTATGTCCGGCACTCGATTTCTCGGCACTCTATGCAGTGAACGTATTAGTGTCAATTTTCGAGGGTCGAAAATTGCCCGATCGCTACACTTTTAAATAGTTTAAAATAGAAGAGATGTTATAAATCATTTTAGAGATTTTTGAAAGAGGCTGTAAATCTAGTTGGAAGTTTATAAAGAGGTTTGAGTATAAAGTGAACTTATAAAAGTATTTTTACAAGTGATAATTGAATGAGTTTTATAGTAAGTGATGTTTTAAAAAAGGAATTATTTGTCCATTTAATACGGAATTTTGAGAAGAGTGAATTTTCCCAAAATGTTTTGGTAAACACTTACATTATTTTTCCATGTTTAAAAAAAAAATCTTAAGGGTTTTGGAAAAGTGTTTTAGAAAAGATCCTTCGGTAAACTTTTACAAAGTGATTTTATTAATTAAATATTAATTAATAAAGGCTTAGAGGATCCCATATGAAATTTAATCAATGTTTGATTGTTTTTATTTTGATAGTCATATAAACAACTATCAAATCTAAACCAAAACCTAACTTTGTAAATATATAGGAGAAATACGGAAATTATATGGTACAGATACCCTCGGTGGTGTTATACTGTACGTATAAATTCATTTGTTATTCTAGGATTAATTAATTTCGTCCACTAACGGTTAGGAGGTGAACTCCACTCTTATCTTTTATCTACTTATTTCCTAAAGAACACGGGTTGAGTTTACCGAAAATTATCGAACATTTTACGAAGAGACCGAGATCCGGTATGTGATCCGAAAACCACTTCAATCCAACAAATGCGTTTCGAAGTGAAGACATCGTGAAGAGCATGGAATTGAAGATATAGATGTGAAGTGCAAGGGCTAATCGCTACTAATCCTGAGGGTGATTCCAAAACGGATGTAGTAGGAATAGTGCCTTCCGTTTCATTCAGAACTTGAACGAACCTGTATGGATGAATGCTATCAGCACATTGTCATTGGAAGGCAATGAGCATTCTAAGTGTGAATTTCTTGAAAGGTAATCGTAGCCTCAAGCCTCATCAATCGGGAATGACTGTAAATCAAGGGAGATGCAGTAAGGCTAAGTGGGTCGCACCCATTAGGGTATGTTGTCACCCTTCTAGATACATCTACATATTTATGGATTGGTTGTGCATGAGATCTCGGTAAAAAGGGTTGCAAAGTAACCAAGGTGATGACATATTCGGTACTATCTAAGTCAGGGGCAGGCCGATCTTGTGTTGGCAGGGGATCCGGGTGAGGTCCTCTATATATTTTCTAAACATGTACTGTGATAGGAGGTACCCTAGTGCCTAGTTATTATACGGAATCCATTCTTCAATACATGCCTTTACAGTTTTGACTATAGAGCCTAATATGTTGGAATTTAATTAATGTAACAACTTCGGCTATTTTAATAAATATTCGTACTTATACATATTATGATATCAAAGGATTTTTATATAAAAGTGGTTTGGTTATCATAAGGTAAAAACTCGTTCGTGTTTATGTGTGGCGTGGTCTTACGAGATACCTTTGATTTTAAAAAGGTTTTGAAATGTAATAATCAAGTTGCTTGAGTTTACTCACTCCAGAGCTATGTCTGACCTGGAGTTTTATTTTCTTTCCCTAAAACTCTTAGGTGCTCAAATTTTTATGAGCAGCCAAGTAATTCGGGTTTTCCACGAATGCATTTTGGAGGAGTTCGAAGCATGAGGCTTCATAGATAGGTAGTTATTATCTTGTTTCCATTGTATACAATATACTTTATATATGATGTATAAGGACAGGCAGTTATAACTCTTGTAGGTTTGAAATTGTATTAGTGTAACTCTGATGTATCATTTTTGAAATGACTTTATAAAGAATTATGTTGATTTATATATTTTATTTCGTTGCATTGTGAAACTCTATGTTTGTTTTTAGTTTATTCTATCTTCTGTCTCCTTTCTTTCTCCTAACAATCTGTCTTTCCAACACTTAGTAGTTCGACAGGTGAATACCGTAGATGTATCAGTGTCGACTTCTAGGGTATGGAAAGGCGAGTCGTTACAAGCAGGAATAAAATGATATCAAATCAAATTTGAGTGTGAGTGAGAGAAATGCATATGTGAGTTTACTGTATATGAGATTGAAAAAATGTGTTGTATTTGAACGTGTATATATGATAAAAACTCAATGTGTACTATTTGAAAGTGTAATGAAATTTGAAATTCTAATTTATTTATTTAATTCTGTGATATTGCAATAGTACTATAACAAATACATTTAACGAATATATATATATATATATAATCATCAAACAGAAACATAAATCGTTATCCTCTGCTGTGACGACCCGGAATTTTGAGCAATATCAATTTAATAATCTTTGATAATAATTAAATTGATTTGATCATTTTACACTATAAATTGACAAGTTAAAATTATTCAAAGGCTGATAATAATGATTTGATAAATATTTGTCAACAATTTTCTTAACAATACAAAATTTGGAAAGTTTAATTCTTTTGAAAAATTATAATATTTTAATTTGAAAATATTTATTTTGACAATTTAAAATTGATAAGATTTATTTTCCAAAAGTTAATCAGAATATTTTCTATTTATAATATATATGTATTGATATATCTTGTAAATAGGAAGTTTTTAAGTAACAAAAGCTAACTACTCAAATTATAATATATATGAATATATACATTGTGATTTGAAATTTGTTTTGATATTTAATACAGTAATTATCAAATATAATGTTAAAATATTTTCTATTTGAAATGTGTGTGTGTATATATATTTGAAATAGGAATTTTATTTATTTGAATTTAATAAGTATTTGACAACTTTAATAAATATATAAATAGTAATTGGAAATGTTAATTTGATTTAATGTTTTTGAAATGATATTTGAAATTTAAAATTTTAATAACAAAAATTAATTTCTTATTTATTATAAACATATACTTTAAACTTTGGTTTTAAATAAGATTTAAGTTAAAGTTTCATTTGTTTTAATAGTCTTTCATTTTAATTTTAACATAAGATAGAATTGTTTAAAAAAAAATTAAATAAAGAGTTAAACTAAGTTTCTCAAATTTTTAAACAATGATAAAATTAAATTGATTAAAATATATGTTATTTATAAATGCCTATATGAATTTACTTTTGAAATATTTATTGAAGTCCAAAGTTTATTTTTATAAGATAAAAACATTTTATAATATTACATAACTACATTGTATATAGCTTAAATATATTATTAAAAAGAAGATAATATTTAAAAACATTAATAAAACATTAGGAAATAACAGGCATTTAAGTAGGCAAGTGTCATCCTCTTGAAAATTTAATTGTAAAAGAAAGAAAGAGTTTTATTTTCAGCTAAGAAATTTCTTTATTCTCTTCAACAAAAATGAATACAAATGAAACAAAGATCTGGAAAAAAATGAAATTGTAGAAATCTGAAAACAAAAAGAAACCTGGAATTCAATCTAAAACATGAGGAGGAGATGCTGGAAATTCAGTAATCAATGGAAGATTTTCAAGAAAATCAATCAACTAGCAAATCTGGAATCAAACAAGCAATTCAAAAAATCTATTAACATGCAAATTTGGAAATTCAACACGCAAATGAATTTAAAAGCCTGGAAAGCAAAATACAGTTCTGTCTTCTGTTTTTTCAAAGGTGAGTAAATGCAAATTTAAAAACAGTTTTATATCTTAAATACTATCTTGTTCATGTGCATGAAACAATGATGATTTGATTCGATTTGTAAAATTAAGCTGATGCATATTTGAATAAAGATGTTTGCAGCCTGTAATTATAAAATTGTTACTGTATGATCATAAGCAACTTCAAATTTATTTTTACAAAATTCAGTAACTAGATTTTTAATTCGAATCTGACTTTGATTTGTTAATGAAAGTTGTTTGAGAACAAGTAAGCTATCATCTAACAGTAATTACAAGATTTAAACTTGAATAATTTGTTATAAATGTTAGAATTTACAGTAAATTCTAAATTGGGTCAAAATTTTATAATTTCAATTTTCAATTTTGACTTCATAATTGAATTGTAAGTAGAAGATCATGATTTTTAAAACTTGTATCATGATTTTTAGACCAGTAATTAAAGAGAATTTCTGAATTTTATGTTTTGGGCATTTCGGTCAATTAATGGCGAACTACGGCGAGTTTGTCGATGATGTTGAACATGAAGGTAGAGGGAGTGTTGATGTTCACCAGAAAAATAAAATTGGAATTTATTGATGATTTTGGTGGCCGATATTCGTTTGAATAGGGTTTACGTACCTGTTTTTGGTCGACGAGGTTCTTTGGGTTTTTGCGGTGTCGTAGCGTAACCAGAGGTGGTCGCGAGTGTTGCTGAGGGGTTGGGGGTTTGCGATGAAGCTTTGGAAGTAATGGTGGGACTTCTCGAGGTGTGTGTTGTCGTGGATGTTGGATTTACCGGTGATGGTGTCTCGAAATTTTTGGGTTCGACAGTCATTTTTCAGAGCTTGATTGAATTGGGTTTGTTGGGACTTGCGTGTTGTTGTCAAGGGCATTTTTGACTTGGTGGAAGCCGGAGAGAAGATCGCTGTCGACCAACGGCGGTGTGCACGATAACGTGACAGATCTGTGCTTCAGTGACGGGTTCTGGGGAGAAGAGGGAGGAAACTCGAAGATGGCATCGGGTGATTGAGGCCTTGACTCGAAGCAGGCATAGGGTAGGGAAGACTCGGGGTAAACGTGGTTTTGCTCGGGTTTGTGTAGGGGATGGCTCGGGTTTTAGGTCGAGCAGGTTTTTTTGGGTTTTTGTCAGTAAAGTTTTTAAAGGCTTGAATCAAAGAAATTTGATTTTTGTAAATAATTTAAAGTTTTAAACAAAAGTTAAACAAGTTTTAACCAATAAAACTAATTCGTTCCAAGTTATAGTTTTAAACAAATTTATATATATATATATATATATATATATATATATATATATATATTTATGGAAGTTTTAAAATAAAATAAGTGGATTTTGAAATTAAGTTTGTATTAAATTTTTAATAAAGAACTTTGGAAAGGTTTTAAAGATTTAAAAGTAATTTAAAATGTTTTTAACTATAAATTGATTTCTAAAATGTTACATTTTATTTCAAAATAAAGTGAAATGATCAGAATTTGGAAATTCAGTTTAATAAAGATTTACCTTATGTGAATTTAGAATTTTGATTTAATTAAAGCTAAATAAGTTTGTGGAAATAATTAAGATAGTTCAATTTTTATTAGTAATCAAAGTATTTTGGTAAATATAAATGATTCAATTTAGAAAATGATTTCCTTAATTTGGGATCTTTTTAATATAAGAAGTTATGAATCATTTAATTAATTTAAATGTTTAATTAAATAATTAATTAAGTAATAAATTTGTGACTAAATTAATTTAATCATTTATAAGTTAACTTAATATAATTACTTGTTGAAGTAATTAAGTATTTAAGTGGTTAATTACTATAAGTAATTAAGTAAGAAATAATTATTTATGAAAGTAATTAAGTGGATGTGATTTAGGATTAATCACTTGTAACATCCCGCCTTTTCGCACGATTTAAACAGACACACATGCCGATTTAAACCATACGGAAGGGCGGATTGTTATGGGGTAAATAAGAAAAACAGAGAAGAAATAAACAAAATAGAATCTCACAGCGGAAGGATAAAATATAATAATAAAATATACAGTTTATAAAACTGTTTACAAACATTTATATAATACATATCAGAGTTAGACATACCAATAACAATGCAGCGGAACAGTGTGTAGTGCACTAGTATAAATAATAATAGTAATACTACAAATCTTCGTCTTCGTCCTCCAGAGCTAAAACTTCAAATCCTGAAACGCTCGGACTGACCCGAGCGAATTGAAAAGACAAAACACTCGAGTCAGAACCAAAAGATCTTATGTGAGTTAAATTAACAGAAATAAATATGAGTGCAGTAACTCAAGAGATGCTCGGGATTTACATCTGCTAAGGATCCGTTAAACTATTTACTATGTAGTATATTGCGCTATTATAATAGTATCTATTTTTAAAATAAACTTACTTTTAAATAGCGTTAAGGGGTTACCCATATAGCCCTTAACACAAAATATATTCCCATAGTCTATACAGTACCGTAATCTCCCCCGTATTGGGCGTCGTCAGAGGGCACTCCATAGGTATGGTACAAAAGCAAAATCGTATAAGGCGCGCTAGGGTAGGTGACACGGCACAAATAGGCAATGCCAGGGTAGATATACCAATTGCTATCCGGGCTGATGGAAACGCATAGCCGCAGCTACCGCCCACCTCGAACAAACTCCCCCAAAAATCAAAGTAAAAGTGGCCACTGAAACAATCCAAAGTCAAAGTATAATATCGAAGAGGAGTGTCCGATCAGAGGAATGACCTCATTGGCCCGAGAATCGCTCCTGTTTTAGCCACCTTATGCCAACTCACGGGAGTTGGGTCCACGTATTTACCTTACAGGAATCGTCGCCACCAACTACTTCATTCTGGAATCTCCACCGCATACACGGTTAGTCAAAGTGGTTTTCGGTATCGACAGAGAGTATGTCCATATCCGATCCCGGTCTCTTTGCCAACCCATCGTTATATAACACCGCGGTCATTTAAAATAGTTTATACTTTAAAACCAGAATAAAAATTCCATTTCAAAACTATGAATACGATATCATCTTAAAACCCAAAACAATATGATATCATTTTATCCAAATATGTTTCTTTTCCAAAATCATACTGCTTTAAAATTTAAAATATCTGGAAACCAAATATTTGACTTACTTTCAAAGCATAATATTTCGAAATTCAAAATTTTAACACCATAACTTCTAAAACTTGAATGGTTTGGATATTCAACGAATGTAAAATAAATGGTTTAACTTTAAAGTTACTTTGTAAAGAAAAATAATTTCCATGGCTTTTCAAATATATTTATTTATTTAAAGTTTAAACCATAATTTAAATATCACTTCAAGTTCCAAAAACCCCTTCAATTTCTATATATATATATATATCCATTTGGAGTATTAATATTTCAAAACTAAAGTTGGATTTTCTTCTTTCAACTATTAATATTCTATTATTTAGTCTTGAATATTCATATAAATTCCATAAATAAAACTCCAATTTCTAGCAATTAAATATTTTCTCAAATTTACTTTATACTAGAATTTTCATTTTTAATTCATCTTGGAAAATCCAGTTATAAATATCATACCTTAAAATTTCCAAACTTAAACATATAAGATAAATTTCCAAATTCCATTTTCTCAATTTTTCATTTTTATTCAACAGGTTTATACACAACTTAATTTTCAAAAATTTAACTTCATATGTATATATATCGAAGAATAATATTTTATAAAATATCAAAATCAAATTTTTTATAAACCGCATCCCATCCAAACCATAGAAATCACTTTAAAATAATTTATATATAGACCACGGTGCCTGTATATAATTTTCTATCCTATGGTCAAGTGATACGGATATTTATCATTTTAATCCGCAATTTAAAAATAAAATTTTGCGGTTGTATATCATTTCAAACCACAATCCCGAATGAAACAAAAAATGCATGATAACTTGCAGTTTATACAATATAATTATAGCATTCATTCATCCAAATATCAATCATCAATTGCAATCATCCTCCAATTTTAAACAATCATTGATACATAGCATATGAATTATACAGGAATTAATAACAGATTATTAACTAACAGTTTCTATTCCAAAATAAATTTAATGACTGTTAACTAGCAGTTTATGTGCAAAAATAAATTCTACCTGTCAAATTTTATGCAATAAATAAACTAAATTAACAGTTAAGTTAAATAAATGCGATTTAACAGATATGCTGAATAAAACACACCAACAGTCATAAATAAATTTCTACTCATATTTAAAATAAATTTAACAAACATAAAAACTTTTAGAAGTTGTGAGTGGGTTAAAACAACCTTTTGAATTTAGATCGAATTTAAATCCGATTTAAACCCAAAAATTCGACGGTCTTCGAATTGGTCCAAACTAGTTCCAAACTGTCCGGAATTTAATTACGATCCTAACAAAAAAAGTTTCGCGTGAATCCGAGGTCGTATGAAAAAGTTATGCGATTTAAACGATTTGAAAATCAAAATAAATTATAAAACAAAACAAACCTTAATTAAATACTCGCCACATCACTATCGTCTTCCACGCGCTTTGGCTACAGGAGCACGCGAATATGTTTCCAGACCGAACCCAAAACGGAAAACGAACACCACCAGTAGATTGCGTATTCTGAGAACTCCAACATATAGTTTTTCTGGAACTTTTAGAGGAGTTTGAATTTTGACTTTTATTTGGATTGAAACTGGATCTAGAAATTGTCTGTTGCCATTGAAGAAGAGAAGAAGTTGAAGAAGAGACTATACAGAGGAATGAAGATGGAGGCTAGGGTTTCACCGCCTATTTATAGATAGATCGCAAAAGAATAGGTGTGCACGAATTTTAACGTGCAAACGGAGGTGGTCCCAAAAGATAAATAATATTAATTACACACGTTATGGATTTAGGAAATAAATAAATTCCTTATCATTTACATTTTATTTTAAACGTATTTACAAATGTAAATCTAGACGTTTCGTTTACGTTTCAAAATATATCCACAATTTTATTAATTTCCAAATTGATCTAAACAAATTTATATGTAAATTAAAAGCTGATAAGTCTATCCATTGCAGTGTTAATTTCTCCACTTCCTTATATTTAGAATGGAAACGTTCACTTTATTTCCTCAACATTCTTTTATTTTCCTTAAAATGCTTATTTATTACTTGCAATTCATAATGTAAACATTCTTATATTCTAAAATGATCAACTTATACAATATTAAATCAATTCTTATATTTCCAAATAATGTACATTCATAACGAAAACATTCTTACATAAATTTTATTAATTGCACTTTGTTTCTTTTCCTTTTTCAATTGAAAGATTTTAATAAATTTATTTCCAATTAATTTTGATCTTCCACTTCAAAACATACCCTAATTGATGAAATCAATTAAATAAATACGTGAACATTGTAATCCTTATTTATAGTCAAGCAAACATGTTTATAAAATTACAGTTTTCAACAAGCATTAAATTACATACTAAATAAATCTTTTTCTCTATTCAATTAAATAATCAAATGTTTATTCCATCTAAAAATTTTAAGTAGAAGGATTCCATGTTGGGTTCAAAATCTATTATTTTAATATCCTTGAATTTTAGTTTAATCTCTATAAACGAAATATTTAAACGTTAATTTCATTTATTTTGCAATACTTAATTAAACCAAAATATCGTTTTCTAAACTTAAATCTATGCTCCCATTGATTCATTCAATTTGCACTTATTATGTATTATTTTAACAACTCATTTATAACTTTGAATCTATTCCCCAAATTTCACATTTCTATCGTTATATACATTTGAATTCCATCCTATTTAATATTTCAAATATTACGTCATTATCATTAATGAAATAAATATATTGTTAATTATTGCAATTGATTTTCCGTTATAACTTAATATACTAAATAGGTGGTAAATCTTAAATACTTGTTCTTATTAACGATTTATTTCTACTTACAAATTAATGCAATTATTACCTATTTCCATCTTTATCTCCAATTAACGTAAAATGTTATATTCAAATTCCATAAATTTCAATAGATTCAAATTATCATATCTATGAAGAACATTTACGTTATTATCCATTTATTACCTTATCTTATTCAACGTAACATTTAATTTATGCAATGATTTCCAAATCAATTGAATTGAATTAAATATATATGTATCACTCATAATAACTTGTGGTCACAACTCTTGATCACCATTAATAAGTTTATTATTTACAATCCAATAATCGCCATTCTATATATATATACGAATTAACTAATTCAATATTTCCATTTCGTTTTCTTATCCTAAATTTATTACTAAGTGTATTTACTCAATTCCAACAAGTTGGAATTCCATTTTTACTATACAATCATTTCCCTATTCACTTTTATTACTAACCCATCATCATTGCATTTATTGTCTTTTATTGATTTAATCAATTTACCCCATATTCCCTTAAACTCATACTAACGAAACATTCAATTCTATTTATCTCATAAACTCCATTTCATAAATCTACCTGCAATTTGTACCTAGAAATAAGGTTACATTTCCGTTGAAAATACATTTACATCTTACGTTACTACATTAATAGTTAGTAACGTTTATATCAACCATCACTTATGAATAATTAGCGTTTCCTATTTATTTTGTTACATTCACTTATATTCATTTATGAATAAATGGGTATTCCCTTTAACCTATTAATTACTAACTTTAATTATTGCAATTCATTTATCTAACATAAATTTTGAATCTATTTCCAAATTTTCATATTTCAATTAATTAACTCCTTACAATAGTTTACAAATAAAAGGGATTGTACTAATTACATTATTTATTTTCTTGCATTACTTTATTACCTCCGTTTATATTCAATTTCCGTAAATCAATATTTTATTCCATTGACAAATTCAATACTTGCAACAATTTCCACTATTACTATTAATTGCAATATATAATTTAATTTGCAAATTTTAATTACCTTTGATACATCAAATTTCAATATTTTCTTTCATATAAATTAATAAGATTTTTATTTCTTTCTAAATTTTAAAATAAAATCCTATTAATTTAATTCATTTCAAACATCGAATTTACGCGGGTCGTTACATCACTTGAGTTATTGATTAAAGTATTAATTAATAAAATTAATTAAAGGTTTAAAATATTTAATTAACGATTAATTAATAAAAGGATTAATATTAATTAATTAAGTGATTAATTACTTGTTAAAGTAATTAATTAAGGAACAATTTAATTAATGGAAGTTACCATTAATTAATGGGAATAATTAATTAATTGTTAATTAATAATTTCAGGGTAATTAATTTATAATTAAGTTTTAAATTACTAAATGTAATTAAAAGTAATTAATCAAAGGTGATTAACTAAAAGTAATTAATTAAATGTGATTATTTAAAAGTAATTAATCAAGAGTGTTTAATTAAACGTAATTAATCAAGTGTGGTTAATTAAAAGTGATTAATGGGGTGTAATTAAAGGATAATTAAGGAATAATTATCAGATTAATTAAGGAAAAATTAATCAAGTGTGATTAATTTTAAAAGGGTAATTAAGAGATAATTACTTGGAATTATTAAGAAGTAATTAATCAAGATGATTAATTAAATTTGTGATTAAGGAATAATTACTTATAGTAATTAAGTAATAATTAATCAAAGATGATTAATTAAAGAGAATAATTAAGTGATGTTTATTAATTAATTTGTAATTAATTAATGGATAGTAAGATGGATTGATGATAGTCCAAGTGATTACATAAGAATTAATTAATTAAGGATGAATTAAATTAATTAAAGTTGGATCAACCTTGTGTATGAGCGATTATTGATTGATTGATAAGCATCATTGGATGAGTTAATGATATTGGTTGATATTATATGTCATTGGTTGATATGTGATGATGTAAATGTGATATATCTGAGATGTGATATATGCTGCTTTGTGATATATATGGATGAATGCGATAATAGAAGATTATCTATTTGTGTTGTGAATCATCCATTTATGTTTAAATGATATTTCTGAATATCTACTGTTTGAATCCCTTAAGTACAACTTGGACATTAAAATGGCGTTTGGATTCGGTGAGACCGGGATCGGGTTTCCATATTTGGATATCCGAAAACCACACCGATCCAAAATAAACGTTAGGTCGTAAATCCAAGTGGAGTGCAAGTGAAGACTCGAGGTGTAAGAACTATACGTCAGTATAACTCTGTGGGTGATTCCGTAATGAGTTTGGCGGAATAGTACTTATAGATTCGAGATGGTGATTCAGGGTGCAAGGGCTATGGTCGTTGACTCTGAGGGTGATTCAAAATGAGTGCAACGAGATAGTGCCTTTGGTTTCGTTCGAACCCGGAATGAACTTGTATGGATTGAATGCTTTCAGCAACTATTGGGGCAGCTGAAGGCACTATTTGACTTGCCATGGTTTGGACTTGCACCGGTTGATTAGTATTTAAGACTTCTAATGGAACTATTTCAAGTAATTCCTAAGCAAGAAGAGCGCCATATCTCCGAAATGCATCGTCAGGTGGACGATGAGCATTCTAAGATAAATGTGTCCTATAAAGGTAATCGCAGCCTCAAACCTCACCAACCGGGAATGGCTAAAACAGGCGACGTGCAGCAAGGCTTCGTGGGTAGCTCCCACTGGAGAGCGAGATACATCCCTGTCTAGATGTCCCTTTTATTTCGGCTTTGTGGGCAGTTGGTTTGAAGCCAACTGCGGGGTGGTCTTGTTCGGGACAGTTCAGTAAGGAATGGTCCCGGCCTTGTGTTGCAGGGGGAGCAGGCGTACTCCTCGGTACAGTGATCTAGGCCACGTACTGTGACGGGCGGTACCCCAGTAGCCCTGCCATTGTTGGAAACCCATTTTCCCTACGAGACCCTACGGTTTTGTTTGTATTACCCACTTTTGTGGCTAGTAGCTGGAATTTAATAGATGTAACAATTTCGGCTATTTCATATTTACTTGAAAACCCTAGACACTATTATAATATCACTGGATTTCCTATCAAATGTTTTGGTTAGCGTAAGGTAAAAACTTTTCCATGTTTATGTGTGGGAAGTCTTACGTGATACCCTTTCTTTTCAAAGGATTTTCTAAAGTTAAGCAATCCTAAACCGTTTACTCACACCAGAACCCTGTCTGACCCGAGTGTTTATTTTCTGTTTTATTAAACTCTTGGGTACTCATATTCTGTATGAGTAGTCAAGTGATTCAGGTTATCTTTGACGAATTCTGGAGGAGCTTTGGAGCAGGAGGCTTCAGCGTGTAGATATATAGTTAGAGTTTCCGCCGTGTTGTTATTCTGTATGATGTCTTGTATTGTATTAGACAGAAATGTTATAACTGTTCAAATTGAGATGTATAGTTGTGTACTCTGATGTATATGATACTATGTATATGTTCTATATTATATTTAAATCGTTCCGCTGTGAGATTCTGATGTGTTGTTTTTCTTTCTTCTCTTTCTTTTCTTCTTCTATCCCCTTCTTTCTTAATTAGTGATGCGATTTTCTGGGGATAGAAAGTCGGGTCGCTACAGTTGGTATCAGAGCATTAGGTTGAGTGAATACCTAGGCTCTGGAGTGGTGTCTATCTTGAGAGAGCGTACTTGAAATTTATATATATATATATATAGATATACTTATATATCTACCTAATCTGTTGGGTTATCTATTCGGATTTTCCCAGCATAAGTTATAGAGGTAGATAAGGTAGAAGTGTGGGGAACATGACTACCACTAATGGAAGAGGCTCTTATGTTGTGGTTGGAGGTGTTTGTCGAGATTGTAGACCTAATACCGTCTCGAATAAGCTTTGTAGATTGGTGAAAGGATTTTAGTGATCCCCGAGGAAGTCTTTTCAAGAATTGGAGTATATTGTTGGAGTGTGAGGTTGATTTGCTCTTGAGTGAGCGGATTTCCAAGAGTTGAGTTGTCAGCTGAGCAGAAGCACGTGATGGTATCTTGGTGGCTTCAGGAGGGAATAGCTGTGTGATGAGATGCAGTATTCATAAATGGTTCTGAAGATGTTCTTCTGGAGCAAGATTTAGATAGTGTTAAAGGAACTGTGATGCCTTCTGCAGGGAAGATTCGGATGCTTAGAAATTTTCTGGATCTCAAGTAAGGGTGTCTTTTCTATATTGAAGTATGAGACCAAGGTCGATGAGTTACTTCATTTCAGACATGGTCTCATTTGTTTTCCTTAAGAAGATAAGTGGTTGGTGTTTGGTTTGGAGCCGAGTTTCTTGAGGAGATGTCTACTCGTCTCAAGGATTTTTAGTGGAATTGGATGAAAGTTTTGAGTTTCAGGAAGCTTGTGGTTAAGGATGATCTTTTGGCTTAGCTGTATCGTTGAAGTGAAGTTTGGAAGCAGTAGCATGGATCTGTTTCTTCAATGATTCAGAAATCTTTGGGATTTTTCTATCGGCGGACCAGGCAGATAGTGAAGGCTTATCCTTTTCTTCGGAAGGCTCGGTAGAGCAGGATATCTGTTGGAAGTGATCTATCAGTTTTTCTGGTAGATAAGCCATTCTTGAAGATTGATCTTGTTTAGGAAGGCTGTTCTAGTTATAGTTCTTTGGAATCTGAACTGAGTGGAATCGCAAAAGTGACTTGCGATTAGTTTGGGAATCTTTGAGTATTCTTTGGATTGAGGCATCTTATATGGAGGTATAGGAGACTTAAGTAGTCGGAGATTTTCCAGATGGTTTTGGATGAATTCAGAAGTTTACCCGAATCGGAGATTGAGTTTTATTATCGACTTGGATTCTAAGAGCAATATTGATGATTCAACCATATAGTGGGATGACTCTTAGAGCAAGAAGAGTTTGGTGAGGCGGCTTAGGATTCTTTGGAGAGGGATTGATCATCTAATTCTAGTTGAGTCTCTGTTGAGATGTTTTGATCAAGTGGAAGGGTCACTAAGATTTTATGAGTCGGATGACTGTGTATGGGAAAGTTTATGTTGGAGTTCTTCGATAGCATTCTTAACTGCTCTAGATCAGAGTTGTGCAGCGGAAGCGAGATAGCAGTTATTCTAGAATGGGAGCAACCGAGAGTTGCAGTTTTCTTGGATTAAAGGATTTCTACAGGAAATTCAAGTATGAAGAAATTTTCTGGATTGAAAGGTAAGGTTGTCAGGTACAACTGTTTGGCTATTCCAGATAAGAGATGTAGGTCTGAAGTCCACTGATGTTTGTGGAATAAAGATGTGTATTGGATTTCAGTAAATTTTTGGAGAGCCATTTTGTTGAGTAGGATCAGGTGATTGGTTTGATTTTGGTCCAAATTGTTTCATGAAGTAATCAGCAAGAGTTAAGCTGATCGGGAATATTGGAGGTGGCTCAGAGCATCAGAAGAATTGTACAGTTGAGAATTGAGGAATTTTGGAAATGATGTTGGAATTTGGATATTGCTTTAGTTTTATCCAATCAAAGGAGATATTAGACTGGGTAAAACTGGAAAGTTAGCTCTGGAGGTATTTTGAGTTTTTCTGTGTTCTCTGAAAATTAGATTTTGGTCTACAAGATTGAATTGACAGTTCGGATAACCGGAATTCATTGTATTTCACATATCTCTGAGGAATGTGTGTATGATTCATCAGGTTATAGAATCAACAGTTAAGAAGGATCTGGTAGTTGAGCTGATGTTGAGTTTAGTTTGATATCTTGTTCAGATTTGTAGATCCAGATGAGAGGGAGTTCTGGGTTTTAGTAGTGTAGTTACTTAAGGTTCTGTGGAGTGGATACTCCAGTATAGGTACCTAGAAAACTCTTGATAATATTAGGAAGTTCTATTCAGAATTTTGTCTGGATAGATAAAATTATTTGTTTAAATTGATTGCTATGATTGATTGTGTGATTGCTGTTTGAAATTTAAATTCTTGTACAGGGTTATTAAATTAACTTTGCTTTTAAAATTTCGGGGACGAAATTCTTTTAAGGGGGAGGAATGTGACGACCCAAAATTTTGAGCAATATCAATTTAATAATCTTTGATAATAATTAAATTGATTTGATCATTTTACATTATAAATTGACAAGTTAAAATTATTTCAAAGGCTGATAATAATGATTTGATAAATATCTATCAACAATTTTCTTAACAATATAAAATTTGGAAAGTTTAATTCTTTTGAAAAATTATAATATTTTAATTTGAAAATATTTATTTTGACAGTTTAAAATTGATAAGATTTATTTTCCAAAAGTTAATCAGAATATTTTCTATTTATAATATAAATGTATTGATATATCTTGTAAATAGGAAGTTTTAAGTAATAAAAGCTATCTACTCAAATTATAATATATATGAATATATACATTGTGATTTGAAATTTGTTTTGAGATTTAATACAGTAATTATCAAATATAATGTTAAAATGTTTTCTATTTGAAATGTGTGTGTATATATATATTTATATATATTTGAAATAGGAATTTTATTTATTTGAATTTAATAAGTATTTGAAAACTTTAGTAAATATATAAATAGTAATTTGAAATGTTAATTTGATTTAATGTTTTTGAAATGATATTTGAAATTTAAAATTTTAATAACAAAAATTAATTTCTTATTTATTATAAACATATACTTTAAGCTTTGGTTTTAAATAAGATTTAAATTAAAGTTTCATTTGTTTTAATAATCTTTCATTTTAATTTTAACATAAGATAGAATTGTTTTAAAAAAATTAAATAAAGAGTTAAACTAAGTTTCTCAAACTTTTAAACAATGATAAAATTAAATTGATTAAAATATATGTTATTTATAAATGCCTATATGAATTTAATTTTGAAATATTTATTGAAGTCCAAAGTTTATTTTCATAAGATAAAAACATTTTATAATATTACATAAATACATTGTATATAGCTTAAATATATTATTAAAAAGAAGATAATATTTAAAAACATTAATAAAACATTAGGAAATAACATTCGTAAATATTAATTAAACATTTAACACTTGTAAATATTATGGTGTGCATTAAAAACACTTGTTAATCATATACATATGTGTAGGATAATTAGGCATTTAAGTAGACAAGTGTCGTCCTCTTGAAAATTTAATTTAAAATTAAATTGTAAAAGAAAGAAAGAGTTTTATTTTCAACTAAGAAATTTCTTTATTCTCTTCAACAAAAATGAATACAAATGAAACAAAGATCTGGAAAAAAAATGAAACTGTAGAAATCTGAAAATAAAAAGAAACCTGGAATTCAATCTAAAACATGAGGAGGAGATGCTGGAAATTCAGTAATCAATGGAAGATTTTCAAGAAAATCAATCAACTAGCAAATATGGAATCAAACAAGCAATTCAGAAAATCTATTAACATGCAAATCTGGAAATTCAACATGCAAATGAATTTAAAATCCTGGAAAGCAAAATACGGTTATGTCTTCTGTTTTTTCAAAGGTGAGTAAATGCAAATTTAAAACAGTTTTATATCTTAAATTATATCTTGTTCATGTGCATGAAACAATGATGATTTGATTGGATTTCTGAAATTAAGCTGATGCATGTTTGAATAAAGATGTTTGTAGCTTGTTATTATAAAATAGTTATTGTATGATCATAAGCAACTTCAAATTTATTTTTACAAAATTCAATAACTAGATTTTTAATTCGAATCTGACTTTGATTTGTTAATGAAAGTTGTTTGAGAACAAGTAAGCTATCATCTAACAGTAATTAAAAGATTTAAACTTGAATAATTTGTTATAAATATTTGAATTTACAGTAAAGTCTAAATTGGGTCAAAATTTTATAATTTCAATTTTTAATTTTGACTTCATAATTGAATTGTAAGTAGAAGATCATGATTTTTAAAACTTGTATCATGATTTTTAGACCAGTAATTAAAGAGAATTTCTGAATTTTATGTTTTTGGCATTTCGGTCAATTAACGGCGAACTACGGCGAGTTTGTCGATGATGTTGAACATGGAGGTAGAGGGAGTGTTGATGTTCACCAGAAAAATAAATTTGGAATTTATTGATGATTTTGGTGGTCGATATTCGTTCGAATAGGGTTTACGTACCTGTTTTTGGTCGACGAGGTTCTTTGGGTTTTTGCGGCGTCGTAGCGTAACCGGAGGTGGTCGCGAGTGTTGCTGAGGGGTTGGGGGTTAGCGATGAAGCTTCGGAAGTAATGGTGGGACTTCTCGAGGTGTGTGTTGCCGTGGATGTTGGATTTACTGGCGATGGTGTCTCGAAATTTTTTGGTTCGACAGTCATTTTTCGAAGCTTGATTGAATTGGGTTTGTTGGGACTTGCGTGTTGTTGTCGAGGGCGTTTGTGACTTGGTGGAAGCCGGAGAGAAGATCGTCGTCGACCAACGGCGGTGTGCACGATAACGTGCACAGATCTGTGCTTCAGTGATGGGTTCTGGGGAGAAGAGGGAGGAAACTCGAAGATGGCATCGGGTGATTGAGGCCTTGACTCGAAGCAGGCATAGGGTAGGGAAGACTCGGGGTAAACGTGGTTTTGCTCGGGTTTGTGTAGGGGATGGCTCGGGTTTTAGGTCGAGCAGGTTTTTTTGGGTTTTTGTCTGTAAAGTTTTAAAGGCTTGAATCAAAGAAATTTCATTTTTGTAAATAATTTATAGTTTTAAAAAAAAGTTAAACAAGTTTAAACCAATAAAACTAATTCGTTTCAAGTTACAGTTTTAAATAAATTTATATATATATAATTATGGAAGTTTTAAAATAAAATAAGTGGATTTTGAAATTAAGTTTGTATTAAATTTTTAATAAAGAACTTTGGAAAGGTTTTAAAGATTTAAAGGTAATTTAAAATGTGTTTAACTATAAATTGATTTCTAAAATGTAACATTTTATTTCAAAATAAAGTGAAATGATCAAAATTTAGAAATTCAGTTTAATAAAGATTTACCTTATGTGAACTAAGAATTTTGATTTAATTAAAGCTAAATAAGTTTGTGGAAATAATTAAGATAGTTCAATTTTTATTAGTAATCAAAGTATTTTGGTAAATATAAATGATTTAATTTAGAAAATGATTTCCTTAATTTGGGATCTTTTTAATATAAGAAGTTATGAATCATTTAATTAAATTTAAATAATTAATTAAATAATTAATTAAGTAATAAATTTGTGATTAAATTAAGTTAATCATTTATAAGTTAACTTAATATAATTACTTGATGAAGTAATTAAGTATTTAAGCGGTTAATTACTAGAAGTAATTAAGTAAGAAATAATTATTTATGAAAGTAATTAAGTGGATGTGATTTAGGATTAATCACTTGAGTTATTGATTAAAGTATTAATTAATAAAATTAATTAAGGTTTAAAATATTTAATTAATGATTAATTAATAAAAGGATTAAGAGTAATTAATTAAGTGATTAATTACTTGTTAAAGTAATTAATTAAGGAAGAATTTAATTAATGGAAGTAACCATTAATTAATGGGAATAAATAATTAATTGTTAATTAATAATTTAAGGATAATTAATTTTTAATTAAGTTTTAAATTACTAAATTTAATTAAAAGTAATTAATCAAAGGTGATTAATTAAAAGTAATTAATTAAATGTAATTAATTAAAAGTAATTAATCAAGAGTGTTTAATTAAAAGTAATTAATCAAGTGTGATTAATTAAAAGTGATTAATCAGGTGTAATTAAAGAATAATTAAGGAATAATTATCAGATTAATTAAGGAATAATTAATCAAGTGTGATTAATTTTAAAAGGGTAATTAAGAGATAATTACTTGGAATGATTAAGAAGTAATTAATCAAGATGAGATATGAGCGCGTATTTGTTAGTGAATATAAATTGTTTTAATATTGTGTTGATTGGTTTATTGAGTAGCATATGAACCCTCGTCGACACAGTCTGCGCGACCGTATTGAAGGGGTTTCTAAACACTTGAATTGAAAAATCGACACGGTATTGTTTTAAATGTAGGTAAATGAATACCCAAAAACATATTTTGACATAAAGAATAGTTTTTGAAAACTATTTTAGCTAATATATCATTGTTTGGATGTTACTAAGAATGATATTAAATTATTATCATTGTTGAGTGGAAATTTAACTAGAAATTGAAAATATAACCAAAATTTAAGGGAATAATTCATTATAAAATGAAATTTATAAATATGAATTATAAATGTAAATTATAAATCGGAATATAATCAAATGGGAATTTGTATGAGTATAAACTATGCAAATGGATTATAGTTAAATTTGATTTAAGCAGGATTTGGAAATTTAAAATCCCGAAGATTTTGGAAGTGTTTATCGAAGTGTTTTGGAAGGTAAACAATAGCATTATTGTTTTAGAGGTATTTCTGAATGGAAATGTGTTTTGAATGGATTTTGAAAGTAATATAGCATTGAAATCACTTGGATTATTGGAAAATAATTTTGATGATGACGGCCGCATCATCAGTATTCATTTACGAATTTCTAAGTGACGGATTGCTACCAAAACTGATTTGTTTAGAAAAGCTAGTTGTTTTGAAAATTTCAAAGGAAATTTGTTGGGAATAAAACCAGGATTGGTTTGACTTTTGAGAAACGTGATTTGAGATGTTGAAGATTTCAAAATGATTTGAAACCAAAGCCGGGAGTTTAAAAAATCCTGATAAGATGGGTTGTAAGCTTATAAATTGAGATGATTTTTAAATCAGAGGAAATATAAGCTTTGAATGTTGGAAATTTAAATTTAAAGTGAAAAGTTAAAAATGGAATTAACTTGGATTAGAAAATAAAAAAATTAACTGGATTGAAATTAATTGAATATGCTGAAAATAATATCCAGTTGTATTCGAATTAAGTTGAAATCGAATTGAGATTAAATAAATCTGAGTTTAAAATAAAATTGGATTGGAATAAAAATGCAGTTGAGTTATTGAATGGAATTAGATTCTTACCTGAATAAATGGAAAATAAATTGGTTAAGGATTGGATTGAAGTAAATAAATTAGAATAACTTATAAAAGAATCAGAATTAAAAATTCATAGAATAAAATATGCTTGGATTATAAATAAGTGTAAAACTCGAATTAAAAATAAAAGATGATACATTCAAACCTATAATGAAGGTGATTGTATAAAATAATGAGTTGTGACTTATAAAATTGAAAATGGAATACAAAGCCCAAAATTAATATTATGATGAATTGGAAAATAAAATGAAAATTCAAACTTGAATTATAAAATAAATTTGAACTTAAGAAAATTAAATGCAGTGATATTTGGAAATAAAAAAAAGTATTGAACTGTAAATAAGGAGAACCAATTTGTTAATAAATTAGTTAAATAAATGTGTAAATGGGAACTCAATATAGTTAAATAGAAGCTGAATTGGTGAGATAATATTGAAGCTGGAAAATAAAACTCAAGTTATAAATCAAATTCGACCTGGATTGTTAGTGAAGTAAATGAAATTGAATTGTGAGCTCATGAAATTGGATGGTAAATTGAAAATGAATAGTGGATTCAGAACTTGAGTTTTAAAATTAAAATTTAACTTGAAGTGTTAACAAATTAAGTATAATTGAAGTGTATCAAATAAAAATGTAAATGGATTAAAATAGCAATGGTTTGAATGTGCAAATAAAATCCAAATAAGTGGAAATAAATTGGAAATGGCCTTGCAATAAATTGAATGAGCTGAATCTAAAAAGTTAAAATGTATAATAACTAACCAAAGGAAATTGTAGGTTTAAAATGAGATTTAATTGAGATAGAATCAAGTTGAATAAAAGAGAAAAATATTTATTTGTGAAATGAAAATGAGCTTACGTATAAAATTTGAATAAATCAAAATAAATTGACTTAAGCTGAATAGATGGAAGAGAGTTGAATTTAATTCAACTTAAACTAAGTTTAATGATTTTGGGTTGGGTTTAAATCAAGTGAAAATAAATTCAAATCGAAATAGAATTTCGGTGAGTTACAGATAATACTTAATGGAATGAAATTCTTAAATAAATAGTTGTAAACCATTTAAATTGTTAAGGAATTGAAATAACTTGGAGTCTATAAGAAAAATTGAAATGGTTATTGAATGAAATAGCTTAGATTGTCTTTGAGCTAAATAAAATAGTTTGGAATAAACAAATATGGAATGGAATGTAAATGGATGGATTGTGAATAAATTGAAATGAAATGTGCCGAGCTAAATAAATGGTTGTGAATGAATTAAAATAAAAAGGAAATTTAATTAGTAATAAAGATGAACCTAAGTTGTTAATGGTTTTGAATGGAACCTGTTTGAATAATGAACTAGTTTGGTTAATAAAATGAAATGCAAGTGAATGGATTCAAATCTGAAATGTAATGGAAATGAGAATATATGGATTGTGAATAAATTTAAAAATGGAATAGAATTAAGTATAAATTTAGTTGAAATCAATTTAAATTGGCTATAAAACATAAGTACTTATTTATTCACGTAGATCTCGTCAAATTGCATAGAATAAATTGTCATTTGATGTAAATGGAAGTAATTAAGATGCTATGAATTGATAAAAGTGAAATAGAATTGATTTTGAAATCAATTGAATTGAATATGAGCTCGTTTGGTGTTAAAATAAGTTGAAGATAAGAAATGGTATTGTAAACCATTAAAATTAAATGAAATGGCGTGTGGATTGGTTGAAACACATGCGTAAGTGTTAAAAACCATATAAGTTGCTTATAAACATTGTCTAGTTACATTGCTTTTAATATTCATGTGTTGTAGTTGTTTTAAAAGAGTGAAATGTTAATAAACTTCATATATATGGCACTTACATGTTTAAATTGAGTAAGTACAGGTATCTGGAAGCCGTGTGGCTGGATTTGGGTTGCATTAACTGCTAAATAAGTAAGCTGTCTGCTTAAAAATGCTAAATAAGGTATGCCTATGCATTAAAAATAGGAAATATGAACTGTTTTTGGTTTTTCCGACCGGGTGGGTCGATGTATATATATTTATATCTTTTGTCAAATTGCAAAAGCTCCTCCATATAAAGGAGACTCTGCCAAAAAAATTCAGAAATTTTGGGAGTTAGAAAATTTTTGAAAATTTTTGTTAACGGCTAAACGGTTTAAAACTGGAAAAAAAATTGAAATAAGTTAGTAAATGAAACTAATTAAAGTAATAACATGAATTAGTAATAAATGACAAATAAAATTTAAATATTCAGAGTTAAAGATAAATTGAATTCATATGGAAATGAAAGAATCGATTTGAATAGAAATGAATATAAACTAAAGTGGTAAAGTGAAAATAAACATAAGAAGCGTATAAAATGCTTATACTAACTTAAGAAAGGAATGGTGAATTCTTAAATGAAAGATTGATACTACAAATATAATCTAAGATAATATTGGAATGAATAGATATTGACAATTTGTAAGAAATCGATAAAATGTTTTAGGATATTGTGATTGGATATTAGTACTAAGCAGGATATGCAGGTAATATAAAGGGAAAAGAGAATAGATTTTGATTTCAGAAGATAAATTTGAAATGCTCGACAAAAAGGTATGTGTTTAAATTTCTATGAATTTGATTGGGAATTTGGATTGAGCCACTTGGCCTTTTGTTTTCTTTTTGGATTTGGCAGGCCGTAGAGCCATTTTGTAGTTGTAGCGAGTCAGCCGCGCAAAGGAGACGCTGGCAAAAAATTTCGAAAATTTAGGGTGTTAGAAAATTTTTGAGAAAATTTAAAAGCTTTAAACTTAGTTTTGAATTATGATTTGTATGATTGAGCAAGTAATAATAGTTGGAAACTATAGGGGAGTTGAGAAGTTAATAAGAATAATAATGGGTCTTTATAAAAGATAGTTGGTAGGATGTTGAATTGTTGGTTTCGAGAAAGGTAAGCGGGTATTGGACCATTCCTCTTAACTAGTAATTTCGAAGACGAAATTCTTTTAAGGGGGGAGGAATGTGACGACCCGAAATTTTCAAGCATTTAAAATTGGGATATTTAATTGATTCTAAATATTTAAAAGTTTAATTATTAACTTGAATTCAAATACCACAATTTATTTGATTTTTGAATTATTGAATTGAATAATTTGAAGTTGAGTAAAATGTTGAATTTAGAATTTTAAGCCTGTTGGAAATAAATTGAAGGCTTATGAAACTTATATTGATAATACTGAAGATAATAGAAGTTGTAAAATTGAATCTAACACTGATTTGTTCAGTTTTAAAATATATCGTTTAAATAGAATTTAAAAAATAGCCTCCCGAGGCACAGTCTCGGAAATTGACGAAACCAGTTCCATTGGGTCCGTAATAGTGTTATATTATCGTATTTAAATTTTCATAGAGTTTGGAGTTATTGTGTGAGCATACGATATATTAACGCGTTGAAATTAAAATCTACAATTTAATATTTTAAATCGATTTATATAGCTAACTTCCACATACGATTAAATTAGCTTCCGAAACACGTTCCATTGTGTTCGGAATACGGGTAAAGCCTTATAAACGCCTGTCGGCGGATCTGATTTGGAATTCGAGATTTCGAGTTATGTTATACGAGACATTTTGAAAATTTAATAATATTAAATATATAAAAATCAATATACAGCTATCCTATATCGTACATCAGCCACCCTATCTTCTGATCGTGCAGAGATATTTTCCCTTTTATCGTTTTAATCACACTTCCCTCTTTAACAATTTCAGCCGAGCTTTCTTCTAAAACATTCGTTTAAAATATATCAATGGCCGAGCTTAAAAAAAAACCATACGCTTCCATTATTCAAATCGAGCCGGAGGAACGAATTTTAATTCGTTCGAAAGACTAAAGAAAAAAGGGAGTACTGCGTTTATTTTCCTCTCCAATTCAATCGACGATCGAATTTTCGCCTTCATCTTTCAATTCGCTATCGAATCACGCGAGCCTTGTCTTCAATCGGTCGTTGTGGGTAGGCTCCGAGCTCGCGTAGGTGATGGGGGCAACAAGGCGACGCTAGTGGTGGTTTCTTGATCTAAGAATGGGTCCGAATGATGCAGGAGATGGGAAGGTCATGATGGCAGCGTCAAGCGGCGAGGATTTTTGCACCGTGAGCTGGGTTATCACGAGCTCGCGAGTGACTCGAAGAAGGTGAAAAAGGAACTGGTGCAGCAATCCTTTTTGCTGAAGGCAGTAGATGGGCAGGAAATTTGTGTTGATGGCAACTCAGACAAGTGGGTGTTCGATTTCTTGAACGATGGGTTGTGGATCTGCATCGTTTTGCCGATCGAGTTTTTTTTAGGGGCAGGTATTCTCTGATTTTTTTTAGCATAGGATTTGTGAATTTAATTAAAAATCATAAACGATGTTATATGTTATTTTCCTGTCTGTAACCATGTTTAGGTAGAAAGAAAATATATATAATAATAATAATAACAGTATAGTAGAGATGATTTATGAGGCAGAAATTTTAAATGGTTGGAATGGGAAAGTTAAAAGAGAAAAATAAAAATAAATTAAAGGTAAGTAGTTGAAAATAAAATCCTTATTTAAGTAATTTATAAAAGAAGATAAATGATCTAGTTTATTTCAAATATTAATAAATCGTGTAGATGTATACAGAAGGTTCGAAAATGTGAAGAAATCAAGCTGGGTTGGATGGTCTGCAAAATCAAAAAAAAAAATCAAATGTGAGTTAATCTCACTCGGTTTAAATTTAAATGATTAAATTTAAATAATTGATTGTATGGTTGAATTGATTGATGTGATATAGTACAGTATAATTTGAATTTGGCATATTATGTGATGCTAACGTCTGTGGATGCAGGTAAAACAGGTTGGAGGGATCCAACTGGACCCCTTAACTTTTATTTAAATTATTTAATATTCTCTTTTCTGATTATTTGATATTCTATGATGAATTATGTGGAAGTATTGATGCTATGGCTTGGTTGATATAATTGGGTATAATGAATTACCAAAAATATAAATTCGATTTTCATGAAGAAAATAAAAGGAGTGAAATTGTAAGTAAAATAATTTTAGAATAAATTTAAGAATGACTTGGAAAAAGAAATTAAGGGACTTTAAAATTCTAATAAATAAATCTTGAGAATGGAAAGGAAAATTTGAATAAACAGAAAGTTAATGAATTTTAAAATGCAGTATTATTAATTAAAAAGAACCAACATTTATTTAGAATTTAAGATTTAAATTATTGAAAGAGTAGAGAAGAAATTGGGAAAAAAATAAAATAATAATAATAAAGTCCATAACTACTGAATTTGGAAATGAACTGATAAGTAAAGGAATTTATTTCAAATAAAATAAATTGGAAATCCATTTGGGGAAATTGATTTAAGTGATTGAAGTTGTAATTTTCTCTGGATAGCCAAGTACATGTTTTTAAAAATAAATTTTTAAATATATAAATTAAATGTTCTAAAGTTGTTTTTAAAGAAAGCAAGTTTTGTAAAATTTATTATTTCTAATATTTAAAGTCTAAAGTAAGTATCTTCTTTTAATCTATTTTAGCAGTAATTATTAAGAAGTAACTTAGTATTTTGTTTTTTTTTAAAGTATTTATATTTCATTAAGTAACCTTATTTTCAAATATTCATATAGTATGTATTTTTAACAAATTATTAAAGTAATTTTAACTTGAATGTTTTAAAGTATATTTTTAAAAGTAAAGTGTTTTAAATTATTAGAAAATCTAGTTTTGTGCTTGGTGATTCCAGTGGAAATAGAAATACTTGGAATTTATTCTGAGAAAGGCAGATAGTTTTGAAAACTGTTTTCAAAGGAATTTGAAAGTGAGAATATATCTTGTAAAGATATTTTGTGATAATAAATAATTTGGAAAATTATTTATTGGTTGATGGTTGTTTGTGAATAGAAATTGATAGTTAATAACCGACTATCAATATTGGACAAATGCATTGATCATTTCGAAGAGACCGGGATCGAGATTTATTTCTCGAAAACCACTTCGATCCGGTTTGTACGTTTCGTGAAAAAACGATTTTTGAATTCGAAGATGGAGTAGTGAAGTGCAAGGGCTAGTCGCTACTAATCCCGAGGATATTTCCAAAATGGATGTAGTAGGAATAGCGCCTTGGGTTCCGTTCGAACCCGGGATGGACTTGTATGGATGAATGCTTGCGAAACATCGTCAGGTGGACGATGGGCATTCTAAGGGATATATTCTAAAAAGGTAACGCTTAGCCTCAATCCTCATCAAATGGGAATGGCTGAAAATCAGGGGTTATGCAGCAAGGCTTCGTGGGTAGCCCCCACTGGAGGGTGAGGTCATCCCTGTCTAGATGTACCTTTTATTTCGGCTTAGCGGGCGGTTGCTGATCCCAACCGCGGGGTGATCTTGCTCGGGACTGTCCAGTAAGGGATGGTTCCGATCTTGTGTTGCAGGGGAGTTAGGGTGGCTCCTCGGTACGCTGATCTAGACCAGGTACTGTGACAGGTGGTACCCCAGTGCCTAGCCATTAGTTGGAATCCATTTTCCCTACGCGCCCGTATAGTTTTGATTGTGCCCAACTATTGCTGAAACGTGAGATGCAAGCATTTCAGCTAGATTCTGTTTTACTTTCTATAGACACTATTATAATATCAGAGGATTTTAACAAAAATTGTTTTAGCTATCGTAAGGTAAAAACCCGACATGTTTATTTGTGGCGTGGTCTTACGAGATGCTTTTGTTTTTCAAAGGATTTTTGAAACTTTAATAATCAATTGAGTGTGATTTTTTCACGCTGGTAATCCAGACTGACTCGGGTGTTATTTAACTGTAATGCTCGGGTCAGACCGAGTATTATAGGATACAGGATATGATGCTGTGGAGTTCAGGAGACGAGCTGGATGACGATATGTACATTCGTACTTGTTTTATATATATTCTGCTGTTTGAGTTGTTGTGTATCCATTTGTATGATATTGATGTTGAGCCGTGATTGATGTACTCTGATGATGTAATATATAAACAGAGATATTTGAAATTGGAGTAAAGATCATTTATTTTCTATTATATTTTATTCCGCTGCGATGGTTAGATTCTGTTGTTGTTTTCTATTTTCTTCTTCTACCTCTCTTCTTTAAAACCCAAATGGTTCGTATTTCTGCACAACTTGAGTTGATTTAGGTAGAATAGTATTAACTCAAGAGGTACGGATTTGCGGGCTGTTACATCCGCACTTCAAATATCTCTGTCAATAGAGCATTTGTGTTCCATTCGTCTTGAGTCAGTTTTTCTCTTTCATTTGCTCTGATTATTCTTCATATGTATAATTTATTCGCTTCAACATGCAAAATGGTCCTAAACAACCGAGCGGTCCAAGCAATGACCTACCCGAATGAACTAGTTAACGTCTTCCCCTTTCCTTGACAATGTCCAATGCTTACCTTCCACCTTAACTTCCTGCAACTTCTAAAGCTCTCTTGGCTTGACTCTAGACTCTATGACCATAAGCGCCTAACCACCCATGCAAAAAGAAGCAACCATTGCATTGTTTCTCTAAAACCTGGCACACACTACACTATTCATCTAACAAAAGCAACACTGTGTGGTAACCACTCTTCGGTTCTTTGTTGCTATGCTGGCATAGCATCTTTGCACAATCACTTCCTAATGTTATGTCGCTTGACCCTAATCAAGGCATGCGTCACTACTGACTGCCAACTGGAGATCATTTGAGTCATATAATCCAGTTGGCATCCTAGCTTGCACACAATCAGCCAAACAACCTAATCAATGGCCAAGAGCGAATTTTGGACCTTGGCAGCACAATCATGGCTACCTATGAATTTTCAAGCAGCTATAAATACAACATATCGTGCATGTGTTAAAAGATCGGATTTTTTGAAGCTCTTAAGCATTTTAAACTTTCTTGTCATTGTCTCTTTAATTCAGGCTACTATAAGAGAAACAAAGTAATAAGAATATACTCATATTAGACGTAGATCAACTTAGACTGAACCACTTTACACCTTATTTCTCCCTTCTTGTTTCATATTTATTTCATCATTTTCAGTTTTCAAATCAAGATATTAGTGAGTTATCTTCGCTAATATTAACTCTCGACTATATTTGCGAGGGTCGCTAAATTTTTAATCAATATTTTAGCGTTAGAAGGAGAGCTTTCCCTAAAAATACTCATTTTTATTCACTTTCTTCCCTACAATCTCTTTTCACATTCACACCATGCAAAACCATGGTGAGAACGTAGATGACATCTCCAATGGTCACAACACCGACGAAGCCATTGGCACTAGTGTTATATGTCCTATCCTAGGGTTTGAGCAACGGAATATTGCTCAGCATGATAAATGGCTTGACTAGTATTAGCCATGCTCGTGACTTGAACGACCTCATGGCTATGGTGGACACTTAAACAACCATAAATCTAGGCTCGGCAGTCCTACCAACGACTAATCGGACACCGTCCATCATGTCATTCTCAACATATACAATATCATGCATGACACCCGTTAGAGGGTTATGCTAGAGACTATCACTGGAGGCACTACTACCTATAATATAAATCAACATGCCACACATGAGCAAGGGTATGCTTGCTATGTCGCAAACCCAATCCAATTATGTCCTGAGAAGTGAAAGTAGAACATTGTTCCCTCTCTATAGAAAGACTGTCTACATTTGATCACCTTCAAGTAGCGGATGTGGCATGCGACCTATATTTAGACATCCTGAGCATTGGAGGGCATGAAGGAAATCCCAAACACAGAGAACAATTAGTGCACTCCCTATTCAAAGAGTGTGGCACCCTGACCTAGATCCCGTGGGAGAGGGGCACATCAGTCCAAATCACCCTCAATCAACAAAAATAGATCCCTAGTTTAGTTCAGCATCGTCGCTCCCCCCTTGCCTTACCATTGTTGGAGACCACCGTCACCTTACAAACACCGGGTGAGTCCATCCCTAACTAGGGGCCAGAGCCACCCGTGGAATACGGAGACCGACCTCTAAGTAGAAATGGTAGCCTTGCACTAATAAATGCATAAAATCCAAGCCAAAAAAGTCAACCACGAGTGTTTTTCGGATGATGAAAATGGAGATCCCATCTTCAAAGAATTTTGAATACGCACATTCATTAGATGTATGCTTTTCCCCCCCCCATTAATAAATATGATAGAAGCATATCCCATCCAATAATATTACAGCTTTCATTCAAAATCCTACGTCGGTCAGCTCTCCGACAACGCCAATTGTCTTTTGCTTCCTTCCACCCTAACCGGATCAGCCTTCCGCCGGTTCTTTCACCTCCAGCTGATACTATACATTCATGGGCTTAGCTATGTGTCGAATTCAAAACTCGCTTCTTCGCATTGAAAACCAGGATTACGATGGAAAGCAAGCTAGCAACATCACACAAGGTCCGAATGAGTCCCTCTGCTTGTATGTGAATCACTAATAAAGAATCTAACATGCAAGAGGCATGGAAAAAGTAAGCTTATAGTCACCCTATGCTCAAAGGAGAGGTACCTACCTCGAATGTGGAAAGAGGTGCAGAAGCAAAGAGCATTTCACATGACCAAGTTCCTCCAGAAAGCAAATGACGTTATAAGGGTAGAAGAGGCCGACCTTTATGAATAATGAGGAGAGACATCGAAACAAGAAAGATGGCTAAAGGGAAGCCAACAATCATGGAAGGAATGGTCAGTAGGATAACAACAAGAAGCCTTCTAAAGGCGGCTCATGCTTTAAACGCAGGTACACAAATTATGCCACTTTGAATCATGACGTAGAAACCATCTATCTTACCACATGAGATCAAGTGCCTTAATAATGGCCTCCCACTCCTATTATAGGTGAAGGGATGAGCCTAGAAGGCAACGGAAGTACTGCAGGTTCCATTAGTTAAACGACCACTTCACCCATAAGTGCCGACATCTTAAGGATGAGATAAAGCAGTGGGACCACGAAGGCATACTAGTACAATATGTAAGACAGTGGGTCAAGCGAAAAGAAGCCCGAGTTAACCAACCTACTTAGCCACAATGGACGGATGACAACAACAAAGCTGCCCTCAACACTAAAATATTATCCATTTTTGAAGGCTCGCACATGGTCGAAAGTATTAAAGGGGTCCAAGCCTGCTGTAGGAGAGAACTTGGGCCAAGCCACTAGATATACTCGATCAAGCTGTAAGCACCAAAGTCTTCCAATGTTGAAGCGGAAGAAATGGACATTACCTTCACCATCGAGAAGAAGAAGGGGGTAGGATTCCCCCATTATAACCCCGTGTCATCTCTGTTAACGTGGCTAGCACAAATGTGCACCAGGTCTTCATTGATGGGGACAATTTGGTTAATGTAATGTTCAAGAAGGTATTCGACAAAATAAAGCTCCTTGCCTCCATTCTCACTCCTAGCGCACTTCCCAAACTCGTCGGTAACCTTCAACCAAGAACCTCTTGCGGAAAAATTAAATTTTGTGGTAGTGGACTGTCCGTCCACTTATAATATCTAAATAGTAGACCAGCATTGGCAGACCTGGATATTAATGGCTCACGATGAAGTTCCTATTTATGGAAGGCATAGGATGTGTTCGTAGCAATCTAAGCCGCCAGAGGCTACTATAGCATACCACTACAATAAGTGAAGAAAGGGGTTCTCATGTTACAACAAGAACTAGCCACACTCGGTACTAGTTAACTCGAGAAAACATGAGACCCAAGCAATGCTCTTGTTCGTATCGGGGCCGCCCATACATTAAAATCATCAACGAGACATCTACCTCCCTAGAGAGAACACGTGAGCCATTCAATGCTCCGGTTCATGCTAGGCCCTAGAAGACAATGAGGTTGGCGAGGATTATCTTTCCCTGTCCGCCCGCTCAAGATAAAGGAGCTTATAACAACATCGAATGAGCAGGTTCACCTTCGTTGGAAAGCAGGAATGATGGACATTAAAACCCCTTCCTTCTCAATGTTGATGGAATCGTCCATGAGAGCTGTAGCAACCATAGCTCCCAACTCGAACATGGACATCCAATCTAGTGAGGAAGTCATAGAGTGCATGATACATAAGCTCGACTAATGTGATTTGTAAACAAATGTGGAAGAAAATGATGACAACCCACTGGACCAACATATGTGAGGCTTAGACCCTAATAGTGGGTCAGTATCTCCACTCAAAGCAGTACTAATTGACAACGATGTCCTAGCAAGGCATCCCAATAGGCATGGAATTAAGCTAGAAATAAGGTATGAGCTAATATGCTTCCTAATGTAGGGCAGGGACACGTGTACTTAGCGAACTCCGACATGACTATCATAGACCCCCTCTATCATCTGCCATGCCCTTAACCTTAACCCAACAACTCACCCCATCAGACAAAAGAGGAGCCTTCCCAACTCAAAATTACATAGAGCACTCAAGGAAGAGGTATAAAATCTCCTCACCAATAGGTTCATTAATGAAGCAGAGTACTCGGTTTGGTTAGCCGACCTAGTATTACTTCGTAAACAAAGTGGGGCATGGAAAACATGCATTGATTTTCACATCTCAACAAGGTCTTCCTAAAAGATAGTTTCCTGCTACCTCGCATCGATAAACTTGTGGATGGAACCAGCGGGCATGAGCTCTTCACATTTATGGATGTTTATTCTGGATACAAGCAGATCGAAATGCATGGTCCAAATTAAGATCACACTTCTTTCATCACAAATCACTACAACAGACTAGACATTTTATAGCATTTTATGAAACTATAATAGCTTACCATAGAGTTTCGGAGAACACTAAGGAACGACATGCAATGGTGGACCACTGGATTTTCATAGAGAATAATAAAAACTATAAAAAGTATGTTTCTATATTTTCAAAACGCTATGAAATATAAATTACCATTTCCAAGGAGTTTGATAAGTGCTACGTTGAACGCTACACTACACCAAGGTTTCTCTTAGGGTTTTTAAAGCACTATAGTGCACCTTGGCTTTTATAGCAGTTTAAAAACGCTCAGAATCTCATGTATATAATATATCTTTTTACTCTTTTCTTCATTGCATATAAATATAGCAAACTTTCACATATATTATATCATACAAAAACAATATGTATATTAGCACACATAATATTTCATACGTATTGTTGAAACACAAAAATGGTCAGATAACACATGGTATGCAAGATTCGGAATCTTATACAAGTCAACTGAAAAAATAAAACATGTAAAACTTCTTCTATCAATATTCTACAGCATGAACTTTAAAAATAGGACTAAAGTTTGGATTGTGACACTACTTCTTCATTTTATATTCAGTAGCCAACAATCATAAAATGAATGTGAGGAAGTGTTTGCTTACATGCTTAGTTGATTATCCTGAAAAAATAAGAAACCGTTATCAGAAAACGACTCAACTGAGATGAACGCATGACAAAAACAACTTGCATTATTCCATAACCAACAATGGACTTGTTCACCCCTCTATTCTCTTTTCCTTTTACATTGAATGAACCAGTTATGCACCACCCAGATAATCCCAAAATTAACCATCAAACTAGTTTAAAAAAATTACAAAAAAATAAAAGGACAAAGACTTGCCGTTTTATTTTACAAATTAAATAAAACTACAAAGTTTTTGCCATTTTATTTAATTTGTAAAATAAAATGGCAAAATCTTTGTTGTTTTATTCAATTTCCTTACAAATATAGATTTGCAATAAAACAGTAAAATATTTACTATTTAAAAAGCCAGTCTTCTATTTAGTGAATCAGCTACAAAATCATTTAAAACTAGCCACAATCAACTGATCAAATCACATCTGATTACGTGGTAACTAGTTTTTCAACTGAACAAGTCATTGCTGGTTGTGCTTTTACTATTTATCAGTAGAAATGACATTCTCATCATGAAACGAAAGTGGATACTGCATCAAAGGAAAAAAAGAATAAGCAAATTAACACAGTTTATTTTTCATGATGCTTAAGATATATCTATAGTTCGCAACACTGTAAAAAAAGTTAGAGGAAAAAAAAACAATTGTAAAGTGCATTTTATTTCGAACATCACCTAACAGTTCATTTTAATTCTTTATTTTGTCAGAGAAGAAAACAAGTTTGTTATGTATGCAACTGACTAGTTATTGAACATAACGTATCATATTAGGAGGCATCAAATAATAAATATTATCAGGATTCATCATTAATTAGTAAATATACATTTGAAATTGAATAAAAATATTAGGTTGAGGTTTTCGGAACAGATGGGTACATTGAAATTTAACTAACGCACTATGTCAAGAGTGATCGGTTTTCCTACTTATCAAGATGCTATGATTATCCTTCTAGAACATTTACAATTGTGGCCATGAAAATACATATCTAGCCTTTTAATCTTTTATTTTTTTGAAAAAGAAGAGAAGCATAAACTGAACAGCACTAGCATGTATAATTTATTACATTGAATTTGTACTTTGCGCCAAAGGAAATTCTTTGGGAGGAAAACGTTTGTCAATTTGCCAAAAAAACGTTCGATGGGGAACAAGGCTACAATAGGTGGTGAGAGGATCAAAGCCGGCCTAGGGGAAGCCCACCAAACCCATGGGCTGGAGCAACCCTCCAACGCTAGGGCAATAAAAAAAATAAAAAAAATGTAAGTTCGCATTTTCATTTTCTTTCTGCATCAAAACCTATGCGCACAAGTAAAGCCAACCTCCAGTTTCAATTTCAAAACAAAGCCCTCCAATCGTTCTTTAATTTCTCAATTGCGCTTTTCTCAATTCGCGAAATAGAAGTATAGGGTTAGAGTCTCAATCGTTATTTTCTGCCGCTACGCTTGTCTTCTTGCCGTTTGGACTATGGTTGCATCTGCCGTCTTGCGGTTGTGGATCCATCTTTTTCAATACCGTTGGCTCCTACAGACTGACAGTTACTCATGCAAGGTGATTTTGAAAAAATGATTAATTTCTTTATTGCTTAATAGCTAATTAAATTTGACAAGTGAGAATTGTGAATCTACTAAGTTGATTTGTTATAGTTCAAGGTGATTTTCAGCGCCGCTGGTTGATTAACTTGATTGTTAGTTGATTAGTTTATTCATTCATTTATAAGTTGATTTGTTAAGCAGTTATTAGGTGGTTAAAAATTTAAAATTTGTTGAGCTGTTTTAAATGGTTTAAAATATCTCTATTTTAAATGGTTTTGTGGTAACATAATTTACTTAAAATATGTTATAATAAAGTAGATAAAATTACAAAAGAAGAAAACGATAAGAAACGGGTGAGAAATAGAAAGCAAAAACTCCGGATATAAACTTAGTACGAGTTATTAAATGAAGTGAAACAAATAAGCAGAGCGCTTCAACATGAGGATATGAATTTAAGAATGCAATCACAAGATTAAAACAACTTATTGAATTTTTTTCAAACCTTTAGAGAACATGGTTTTTAAGAAAGGGTGAAAGAAGCAAATAAACTTGCAAAGCGAATATTTTGGTATTGAATACAAAGCGAATATTTTGCATGTTATAGTCTTTTATGCAATCTTATATCTAATATTAAAAATAAGAATGAAAATATAAAACAAACATTGAAATTTTTTTGGAGCAAAGGGCAACGAATCTCAAATGTGGCTTGGGCAACATATTCTTTTGGTCGGCACTGGAAAGGATGAGCTTTTTTTTCCAAAATGGAAAACGTGGACCAAGTTTAAAGTTAAACCTAAGATCATGCTTTCTAAAAATGCACTAATAATTGCTGCACATATGATAAGAAGCCAGGTGAAAAATGCGCTGCTAACATGTTTTCATATATGTAATGACCCCATTAGCCAAATATTACGGTGGCCACAACATGTCCTTAATATTTAAGATATGTTTATATTAGTTAAGACAAAATGTTTTCCAAAATTTATATAATGGAAAATAGTTGGGATGTGAGTTTTTTCAGTTTCGAATAAAAAATCAAAATATGCAATTTTGATCTATGTTCCTATCATGACCAAGTGGCTAACTATGTCCGTCATGACACTACTAATATTAGAAAAAATGTTTGTAATAACAAAACTATAAACTTGTGGTAAGTACCTGATACTAAATAGGCAGCTACACATTTTAAATTTACAGTAGGTACTTGATATAAAAATGAAATAGCTACGCAGTTTAAACTGCTCGATGTATATATGCTGTAAGCAATTCGGTCACTTCTAGTATACATATATACATAATATATATGTATGTATGTATATGCAAACTTCTTATAATAAAATGTTGGTGTGGTTTCATTTTTCTCTACCACTAACAGAGTAGGGAATTAATATCATCTTACTAATCAATTTCCAAGACAAAAATTAAGTTTACTGATGAGTTAGAATCGGATTCCATACCTTGTGAATTGTGAATAATATTACGGATCTTCTACATGATATACTCTATAGCTACTCACCGACATCTCAAGAAGTTAATAAGAGCTTTACCTCGCCAGAAGATAAAGAATAGAATTGCAAGAACCCAAGCCCTCCTGTTTGCATTTCATCAGTAAAGCCATCAACAACTGACTTTATATTTGATTCACATTGACATTGGTTGACATCAAAAATGGACATCAACACCTGTGGAATTTCATGGAGATTAAAGAATGAATAAAATTGAAAACAAAGCAGAATAAATGAATGAACACACATATTTTTATAGTGGTTCGTCAATCTTGGTCTACATTCACTTTACACTTTATTAATCTTTCCCTGGATTATAATTACAAGAATATTTGGATCAGCTAGGATCCATTAATATAAGATTTACGAATAAATGGCAGAACATCCGGAGTAGGAAGAAGAAGCTGCATTTTCTGAAACTGTGCTTGCTGTATTTTTAGCAGGAGGCGCACATGGATCGGGCTGAAACTTTACAAGTAGGCTCCATAGGTCCAATAGAACTCGCCATATCGGTCGGCCATAATAACTTGATGATCAAGAATGATCGGTATACATATAGCAGATCCTTTTTGTTTGCTCCAATCAACCAGCGATTGTTTTTCGACGATCCTAAAGGCCTCTTGATTCTGCTTCTAGAGTATGAGATCATTATGAGTTGCAGATAGCAAGTTATAGGTCGTCATTGGTCAAAGATAGAACTAATAGAATTAGGGGTATGCCTTAGGGGCTATTATGTAATTTGTAACATATATCTAACTCGTTGACCAATCTTGTTCGAAATAATAGGTATTTTCTTCCTATTATATACTTGATATAATGTGATTATATTAATTAATTAACTTAAATAAAAGTATATTTAATAGAAAAATCCATAAATGTTATATTTTGTGATAGAGTTACAAAGTGTTGTGACTGTGAGTAATTTATGACAACAAATAAATATACCATTTTAAATATTCCTAGTCAAGATGCATCGAGGCTGAATATCCATGTATCCGTTGAGACTGGAGTATGTAATGCTCTCTAAATGTTGGGCAGCGTATTACTCGTGACTGATGTAGGCACCTACGGGGTACGTACTAATAGTTATTGGATAACTATGGAACGACTCACTCGATAGTTTTCTGCTGGTTAATATAATTAAGGTCAAACAGAAAATATCGATGTGACTGATTTACACAATTCTCTCGGCTTGAGATTAATGTGAATCTTCAATATGAAAGCTCCGCTTTGATTATATCCAAATCATGGCATGACATATATATAATTGTTTGCACAAAAATTGGGCAAACACCTCCTAGTCATATGATTTAGTTGATTATATGTTGATCTGGATGGTTTGGGGGATTTATGCAAATATACGAAATAGACGGACTAAACTGTAAAAGACACACAGATTTATAGTGGTTCGGCCAGAACATGCCTACATCCACTTTATATGTTATTCTCCTTTTTCTTTCAGATTACAAGTACAAAGCATTATATACAAGTATATGAAAGTTGTTTGAAAGTTTCTTCCGTGCTTGAGCTCTCAAACTTGTATGTCATTGTTGTACCCCTGCCCCTCTATTTATAGAGTGAGGCTGGGGGCAGGGGTCTTGGATGTATATATCTGCTGGTGGGCCTGGGCTGAAGCAATCTGTCCTGGTAGTGTCGGTTCGGCAAGACTTTAGTCTGGAGATAGTGGGAGCGGCTTTCGGTTCGGCAGGGGTTGGCTCGGCGGGCATGGAAAGACGATTGGTTCGGTGATGCGTGGAGGAGCTTGGACCGGCATTGCCTGGAGTGGCCTCGAACTGGCATTGTTAGGAGGGGATTTGGTTCGGTGGTAGGTGATTCGGTGAGGGGCAAGGTAGGTTGGTCCGGTATCGTGTGGTTCAGTGGTAGGAGATGAATGGACCGGTGGTGGATGGAGAGGGAGCTTGGACCGGCAATGCCTGGAGTGGCCTCGGACCGGCATTGTTAGGAGGGGCTTTGGTTCGGTGGTAGGTGATTCGGTGGTGGACAAGGTAGGTTGGTCCGGTATCGTGTGGTTCGGTGGTAGGTGATTCGGTGGTGGGCAAGGTAGGTTGGTCCGGTATCGTGTGGTTCGGTGGTAGGAGATGAATGGACTGGTGATGCTTGAAGATGGTATGGTTCGACATTGTTTAGAAATGCGCCCAACACTTGCCCCCCAAAGTGGGGAATATGCCATCATATGTCGCGCTTTGCTTCAGCTTAGGTGATTTTCGTCCGGTCTTGTGTGCCGAACCATACGGTCCGGTCATCCTGTGCTCGTTTATAAATAGGGGTGCCAGGCCTTCGTTATCCCTTTGTCGTTTTGAGATAGCCGAATCATTTTGAATACCGGATCAACCAAGTGCCGAGTCAACCAAGTGTTGAATCAGTCTTGTTCGCCGAACTATTTGAAGTGCCGAATCAATTCTTGATTGCCGAACCAGGTGAGACATTCTTTTGCCAAACGATCTTATATACTTGAATCATCGAATGGACTCGTGGATTCTGAGTACCAAATGAACCTTGTGGGTTTGAACTGCCGAATGAGAAGGGGAAACGCCGAATGAACATGTATTTGAGCCACCGGATGAACCCTGAGACCTTGAATACCGAATGAAATTTTACATTTCTTTACCGAATGACCCTGGGGGCTTGAGCGTTTTGACTTATGGGTGAAATTTCAGACTATATACACTTGCTTGTTTATTTCCTCTATTCTAACAATATGTTTTTCTTTTGTGTTTGTAGGAAAATGTCTCGCAAAGTGGAAACTCGATCAGAAAAAAGAAAATCTATGGATAGACGAGAGTCCCCTGTGGTGCCCCCAGCCCAGCTAGGACTAGAACGTCGTGGACCCACCCCGAGGTCGCTAGTAGACGGGTATGGTCCCCAAGAGCTTCTGAATTCTCCTCCTGATTGCTTTCCGAGCTCTCTCAGAGAGGAGCAACTTGACGTTATCTCCCGCTCCTTTGGGATTGATAGAGCATGCATGTTGTTGCCAGGGGAGGGGGTCATGCCATATAATCCCCCTGAAGGATACTTCGCGTATAGCCGATACCATTGCATGTGTGGGGCCATTCCTCCGATCAATGCGTGGATAGTTAGCTTCATTACTTACCTGAAAGTGGCTCCCTTTCAGCTTCAGCCCAACTCCTATGTCATCTTAGTGTGTCTATTCGTTATCTTCCAGAGGAGATATGGGCGCCCCCTTCTAACCGGGAAATGCGATATCTATATAACCTGAGGGGCTACAAGAAGGGGTCTCCATACATTAGTTTAGAGTCGGCCGTGTCCTTCAAGCCGGTCTTGGACTTATACTTGAAGTTTACCATGTTTAAGAAGGAATGGTTCTTCGTCAAGGACGACTCCGTTTCTTTTCGCCTTTTCACTTCTGGCTGTAAGTTGAATTCCATTTGTAAGTTCTTTGTCCCGACTGCAATGCTTCCTCTTATATGCTTTTATTTCTTGCTAGCGACAGGTGGCTTTGTGGTCATGGAGAATGATCGCCTGGTACAGATGGCCGCGGAGATAGAGGCTATCTCTGGAAGGGACAGGTCGGCTTCTTACCTGATCAGGAATGCCACTCTCCTGGAGCACAACCTGATTCTGCCACGTCAATCTGTGGTTAAGCAGAGAGATACAGCCGAGGAGAGGCTGCTAAAGCTAAAGATGGGGCCACTGCGAAGAGTAGCAAGAGGAGGCCTTTCACAAAACCTCCAGTTGTCGGAGGTAAGAAGCTCAAGAAGTCCGACGGCCCTTCCCCTAGCACGTGCCCAATTACTCCGGGGGAGGAAGACGTGGAGGAGGATAGAGGTGAAGGTGAAGGAGGCGATGTAGGAGGAGAGGCAGAGAGTGGAAACGACAGAGAAGGTGATGGTGGTGGTGATGGCGCCGGGGCTTTGCCTCCTGGGCAAGCAGGCGAGTTTCAAGAGTGGACGGATGATGCCTTCCGCCAGGCTTTGGAGGGGTTGGAGGAAGGATCAGCCTTGGTTTAGAAGTCAAAGAGGTCTGATAAGGCCGGGACTGGTGCCAGTCTATCTTTTGAGAGTATTTCAGCTAAGGCAACTCCGGCGGTTCAAGGTGAATTCTTAACTCCTTCTTTTAACTTCACATGTTTCTTGAATCATAGTTTCATGCATGCTTGTAACACTTGGTTTTTATTCCAGGAATGGGGAAGGTGGCCAAAACATCGGATATTCGGCACCGCCTTGAACAGTATAAGTTACTCAAAGCTTCCACCAAACCAAAGCCGTCAGCTAGCCGTCCTGGAGATGCGGTTAGATATCGCCCTCTTCTCGGAGTTATTGAAGAAGATATGCAAAAGAGAAAGAGGGGCCGATCTTCGTTTGAACCTTCACCTGGCCCTCAGCCTCCAGTCCAGCCTATCCATGATATTACTGAGGAGGATACTGAGCTTATGCCTTCCCCACATCCGTCCGAAAATCCAACCGTCACCCTGATAGACCATCCTGGTTTGGTTAGCAACCCATTTGCCAGCCATCCGGATCTGGACCCGAGTTTTCAAGACATCTCTTTTGACGAGGCCACGGGTGAGCATCTTATTCCCCGCAATCCCATCGTACGGGTGCTTGATGAGACTAAGTCCTTAGACCTCGATTTGCTTACTACTCGGATAGTTACCATGGGGGACGAAGCCAAGGCTAATATTGACCGGTCGCGGAGGAGGCCAGGAAGTTGATGGGGCATCATGCCCGTCTGGTCAAGGCTGGAGAGGAGATTGGGAGTGCTAATATTCGGTCGCGGCTAAAGGTTGCTGATCAGGCCAAACAGCTTGCCGATCAAGCCATTCAGAATTCTCAGCATGAGGCAGCCTCCAGGCGGTTGAAGAAGACTATGGAAGAGGCTAGTAAGGCGGAACTACGAAAGATGGAGGCTGCCTGCAAGGAACGGATTGACATGGCCATCGCAATGGTGGACGAGGTTCGGAGAGCGGATCTTGAGCAGGTAGAAGAGTTATCTGGGAGGCTGGAGGCCGCAGAGCTTGCTCAGGCCAAGCTGAAGGAGGAGATGGAAGTGATGTGGAAGTCCCTTCAGGCTAACTGCTCGAGATACCGATTGGAGAGAGATGCTGCTGTCGCACGACTGTCGGCTTCTGAGGCCCGGATGAAAGAGTTTGAGGAGAACGAGGGGATGATGGACGAGATGCTCCAGGACATGTATTTCCGTACTTGGAGGCAGGGCAACCTGTCCTGGATGGATGATTATCCCCGGGTTATGGCTAGGATATATCTCCAGGCTTTGGAGGAAGCTAAGGCCGATGCAGATAAGGAAGGTGGTGCGGCTTTCAGGATGGATGCGGTTACTGCCCAATTCACTAAGGAAGAGAAGGTGGCGGTCAAGGAGGGCATGCGGCTGCTTGCCACGGATGAGGTAGGCGTGCAGCTAGACGATGATGGTCAGAGAGCAGGTGCTGGTAAGTCTTTCCTTTTGACCTTTTCATGATTTGATTGCTTATCTTTCGTGATTTTTGATGGATTCTCTTCTGAATTATGCAGGCGGGACCTCGGTAGCACATGCTGGGAGTTCCGATCCTGCAGTTAAGTAGATCCCGAGGGCTAGCGGGATGGAGGCGAAGCCCTGATTCTTTGACTTGACTTGTACACATTTTGGTTGTTGTCTATGTTAGTCCGAAACATTAGTGTAACTTGTAATTATATTATTTGTAAAGAATGACTTTATGTAATTTTATAACATAAGCTGATTCTGCCATGTTTGAATGTTGTTGTCATTTTGATATGCTGCATAAGAAATACGGCTGCGTGTTTATGCATGTGTATTTAATGCTAAGTTTCTGCTTAAAATATTATCTCATATCTTGTAATGCCAATATGATGTGTGAATAAATTAAAGCTACATATTTGTATAAAATAGAAGATAGTACCGCCCTTCGTGTTTTAGTTGTAGAGGGTTGCTTTGAATGTCTTGCGTGACTGAGTATGGAATGTAGCCGAGTGTTCCGTCATCCGGATGTGAGCTCATATTTCCACAAGCGAGAGTTCCCCTATTTTGTGAACTGTACTTTAAGGATTGTTATATAGGATAGGAGGAAAGTTTTTGAATGAAATGGAAATATGAGAAACAGTAAAACTTCCAATCACGGAAGGCCGTCGATATGCTTAAGTTCGTGGCAAACGGGTTTTGTAGTCACTTTCCCTAGCTGTGGGTCTTGGAGACATTTGTCACCCATCTTACGCCTCCGCGGGGAGTTTATCTTTTTTACCACAGCCGCACTTAAGACATATCGGAGCCGAGATCGCGCACAGTAACTACCCGAGCCATTATGGCCCGTAATCGTGGGTATTATTCGATTTACTGTGGCCGGCTAGCGTAGGTGCCGATCGTCAACCGTGAACTACCCCTGGCTGGCCACACCTTATGTTGGGGCTTAAAGTAGGTTCACAGCTGCCGGCGAGCCGAACGCCGTAATGAGCTGCCATCGGCTATAGTCGGCCTTCTTGATGGCTTATAATCGGCTCATTACAGTTGGCTTTGAGGGCAGTCGCGAGCAATGAGTTAACCCGCAGCAGAGGGATGCTGGAGCAAAAGTGTCTCATTGGCGAGTGCATAGAATCGCATAGTACCTGTTGGGTCTTGTCCAGGTGAGGTTGCGTCGTGAAGTTCCAGTATGGAAACGTCGTTATACATGATTTTGTTCAACAGAAAAGGATAAAGCTTAACAAACAGCCAAGATATAAAGGAATAAGTCAAAAAGAGACAAGATTTTTAAAGTGGTTCGGCACGAAATGCCTACGTCCACTGATTCTCTTTGTTAATTCACTTCGCATGGGCAGTACAAGTTAAGAAAAGTATCGTCGGAGGTGTCGGATGTTCCATGCCCTCTGGAACACCTCTCCGTCCACTGTTGACAAAATATAGGCTCCATTGCGGAGATCTTTATGAATTACATAGGGTCCTTCCCAGATTGGATCTAGCGCTCCGGGGCATGGGAAGATCCGCTTGAGGACAAGATCTCCTTCTTGTAGGCTGCGGTACTTGACTTTGGAGTTGTATTGTGCTGCAACTTTTTTCTTATGAGCTGCTGCTTTGAGTGCTGCATCGTTTCTTCTCTCTTCAATTAGATCCAAAGACATGTGGAGGAGTTCTTCGTTCTCTTCTGGGTTGTAGTGGATCCTACGGTGGGAAGGCACTACAGTTTCAACTGGGAGCATGGCCTCCGATCCGTATGCCAAAGAGAAAGGAGTATGCCCTGTTGATGTTCTGTAAGATGTGCGGTAGGCCCAAAGTGCCGTAGGAAGTTCATCCACCCAAGCGCCTTTTGACTTTTCGAGTTTCTTCTTGATTAGGGTTTTGAGCATTTCGTTGATAGCTTCGACTTGTCCGTTTGCCTGAGGGTAAGCCACAGATGAGAAGCTTTTGTGAATTCCATGCTCTTGGCACCAGTCGACGAATTCCTCGCTGTCAAATTGAAGTCCATTGTCCGATATGATTTTGAGTGGAACCCCGTATCTGCATAAAACATTTTTGATTAAGAAGTTAATAACTTTTACCGAAGATATTTTATTTAGAGACTCCGCTTCCACCCATTTGGTGAAATAGTCAACTGCTACTACGGCATATTTGGCTTCGCCTCGGCCCACTGGCAGTTCGCCAATCAAGTCAATTCCCCATATTGCAAAGGACCAAGGGCTGGTCATTTGAGTAATCTCGTTTGTTAGTAGCCGAGGAATTTTAGCAAATTTCTAACACTTGTCACATCTTTTGACGAAGTCTAGGGCGTCTTTGTTTAAGGTGGGCCAGTAATATCCATATCGGAGTATCTTCTTTTCCAGAGTCTGACCACTAGTGTGATCTCCGCAACTTCCTAGATGTATGTTGGATAAGATTTCCTTGGCTTCCCTTCCAGCGACACACCTTAATAACGGATTAGAGAAGCCGCGTCGATAGAGGATGCCTTCTTGTATTGTATAGCGGGAAGCTTTCCTCAAGATTTTCTTGACTTCGTCACGCCCGTCGGGCAGTGTGCCATCTTGTAAATATTTCCGGATAGGAGTCATCCAAGTTTCCTCTTCGATTGCAGCTATCATATTCGTTGTCTCATAACTCGGGGCTAGTTGCTGCGAGATGGTTATTGTTCGGGAAGTGGTGTTGTCCTTCATGCTAGCTTTCTTTGCCAGTTCGTCGGCCTCCTGATTCTTCTCTCGAGGAATGTGTCTGATTAAATAGTGATCCAACTGATTGAGCAGCAGCTTGGTCTTCTTTAGATATGCAGTGAGTCGATCTCCTCGAGTTTGGAATTCTCCCAGTATTTGATTTAAAATAAGTTGGGAATCACTATGGAGACATAAAGAACCGACTCCAATCTCCAGGGCAAGTTCTAAACCGGCTATCACTACTTCGTATTCTGTGTCATTGTTGGTGGCAGCGAACTCCAACCTTAGGGCGTAGTGCAGCTTCCTTCCCCTGGGGGTGATTATCACAACACCTGCCCCCGAGCCTTGCTCATTTGATGCTCCATCAATGAAGAGATTCCACTTGATATTTTTCGCTACTTCAGATTGCTCCTTACCTTCGTTAATAGTGAATTCGGCAATGAAATCAGCTATGGCTTGTCCCTTGATAGCGGTGCGAGAATGGTAGGTAATATCACATTGACTCAGTTCAATGCACCACTTAAGTAGTCGCCCAGAAGTGTCGGGGCGATGGAGTATCTGCCTTAGCGGTTGATCGGTTAAAACTCTGATGGAATGGGATTAGAAATAGTGTCGCAGTTTCCGTGACGTGATTAGTAAATAGTATGCTAGCTTTTCAAGTTTAGGATATCTGGCTTCTGCCTCTGTAAATCTTTTTCTTACAAAGTATACGGGCCGCTGTGCGTGGTCGTCTTCTCTCACCAAAGCGGCGCTTCAAGCATGGGATGATACAGCAAGGTATAGGTATAGTTCCTCGCCTTCATTTGGAGTTGAGAGTACTGGTGGTCTTTGGAGGTGTTTGATTAAGTTAAGGAAGGCTGTCGAGCATTCGTCAGTCCATTCGAACTTTCCTTTGTCCTTCTTAAGAGCTTCGAAGAAAGAGATGCATTTGTCGGTTGCTTTAGAGATGAACCTGCTTAGGGCAGCCACCTTCCCGTTTAGGCTTTGCATCTCTCTTCGAGTGGATGGTATCTTGATATCTTGCAAATCCCGGACTTGTTCGGGGTTCGCTTCAATCCCCCTGGCATGTACGATGAATCCCAAGAACTTTCCCAACGATACTCCGAAGGAGCACTTTAGAGGATTCAGCTTCATTCCATATTGACGAAGTACTTGAAACATCTCGTCCAGGTGGTTTATATGATTGTTGGCTTTTCTTGATTTTACCAGCATTTCATCCACATAAACCTCCATAGTTCGTCCTATTAATTTCGCAAACATCTTGTGAGGCGCTGATAAGTAGCTCCAGCGTTTTTAAGTCCAAAAGGCATTACTTTGTAGCAGTACAATCCCCAGTCAGTGATGAAACTAGTGTGGTCTTGATCGGGGGCGTGCATAGGGATCTGGTTATATCCTGAGTATGCGTCCATAAAGGATAAAAGTTCGTGTCCGGCTGTGCTGTCCACAAGTTGGTCGATTCGGGGGAGTGGGAAGCAGTCCTTCGGGCAAGCGTCATTTAAGTTGGAGAAATCGATGCATGTTCGCCACTTCCCATTAGCTTTCTTTACCAGTACCGGGTTGGCGATCCATTCTGGGTAGATGGCTTCTCGTATGAAGTCATTGGCGAGTAAGTTCTTTACTTCTTCCTCGAGAGCCGCTGATCGTTCTTCCCCAATGCTCCTCTTTTTCTGCTTCACTGGCACCTTGGTGGGATCGATGTTCAGCATGTGGCATGCTACGTCTGGAGAGATTCCTGTCATGTCGGCGTGCGTCCATGCAAATACGTCCACGTTGTGGCGAAGAAAATTGACGAGTTGATCTTTCAACTCCGCTCTTAACTGAGACCCGACCCTCAGCAGTCTACTTGGGTCGTGTTTGTCTACAGATACAAATTCCATAGCCTCTGCAGGCTTGGTGGTGGCCTCCTCCTCTTTGTCCCTGGGGTCTAATTCGTTGAAAGGATCGCTGGTATATCGAAGAGGAGGGGCTTTCTTTAATTGCTATGCTTCCAGGTTTTTCTTGCAGAGAGAAGTCTCTGCATCCTTCCCTTTATCCTTCCTGCGGTTATTGCGAAGCTCAGTTACATAGCAATCTCGAGCGGCGTCTTGATCTCCCTCTATTTCTCCTACTCCGTTATCTGTTGGGAATTTCATCTTCAGGCACCATGGGGCTAGGACAATTTGGAAGTCAGACAAGGCTGGTCTTCCCAAAAAGGCGTTGTAGGCCGAATGGTTCTCTATCAGTACAAATGTTTGTTTTCGCACAGCGGAGCGGGGATGACTTCCTATTTCAACAAAAAGGTCCAGTTGCCCGAGGGGCATCTTCGCATCTCCAGTGAAACCATGTAGTGGTTTGTTGCAGGGAGATACATCCTTCATTGACAGCTTCATTTTGTCGAATGCATGCTTGAATAGAATATTCACTGAGCTTCCAGTGTCTACTAAAATTCGGAAAACTTTGGCTGGACCGAACTAGGCAGAGATGACCATAGGATCCATGTGTGGGTACTGTCTTCCCTCTAGATCACGCCTACTGAATGTGATGTCGTCATTCTCTTTCCGTTTCGGGTGGCGTTCTTCCATAACAGAATTAACGTAGCCTTCAGCGTTTCTAAGTGACTTACCGTATCTTTCCATCTCTGCCCAGCTTCTGTCGGCGATGTGTGGTCCTCCTGATATGCTATGGACCACTATTTTCTCTTGACTAGAGTCGTTGGTGTTGCGATTTACTCCGCCTCCTTCTGGGAGGGGTAACCCTGGGTTTTCATTGGCGGGAGCTGGAGTCCTGTTCTGGCTTTTTACATAGCGTTCCAGTCTCCTCCTTCTAATGTGTTCTTCAATCAAGTCCCGGAGATGGTGGCATTCATTGGTGTCATGTCCGTGGGATTCGTGGAAGCGGCAGAACTTTCCAGACTTGAGTGCGTTATCTGACTCCTTCTTGTGCGGGGGGTGCTTGTTTCTAACTTCGTCTTGAGTGGCTAGGAAGATGTTTTCGATTGTTTCATTCAAAGGAGTGTAGGAGTCAAATCTTGGTCCAGGTTGATATAGGCGCTTTTCCCCCTTCTTGCCCCCAGCATTGTCTCTAGAGTCATTTCTCCGAACATCCTTTGTTGCAGCGGAAACCCTGTCTGTAGCTGTTTTAGCCTGTTGCCCTGACTGCCTCTCAGTAGCAACGTCTTCAAGTCTCATATACTTTCCAGCTTCATGGAAGAAATCAGGTAAAGTAGCTGGTTTTTCCTTGGTTAGTCTTCTAGCAAATTTAGTATCCGGATGTACACCACTGCAGAGAGCCATTAGGATAAGTTTCTCGTCGGCATCTTGGACTGCGGCCGCCGCAGCGTTGAATCGGGTGAGATATTGCTGCACTGTCTCTCTGGGTTTCTGCTTGATATTAGACAAGGAATAAGCGTCCTTGGGTTGTTCCACATGAATGCGGAACTGGCTGATGAATTTTTCTTTCAACATTTCCCATGAGCTGATGGACCCTTGGGGTAGGTGGCAGAACCAGGAGGTAGCTAGGTCTGCCAAGAAAAGTGGGAAGCATTTACACAATACTCCCTCCGTTGCTCCGCTCATGAGCATATGCTGGGTGTATCTCTGTAAGTGTACGATGGGGTCAGAGGTTCCCTTGTAAGGTTCCATCATTGGCATTTTCCATTCCCGGGGGAGTGATGGCAGTTTCGATATTGCGGGTGAAGGGGCTGGTTACCCTGGCACCTATCCCTCGATCCCTTTGCTCCCGTTGGACGCACTCCCTGAACAATCGCGCCATTCTTTCATCAGAACTTGGAGCGGATAAAAATGAGTTTGGTTCTTCCCTGCGGGATTGATTCCGTCCAGATGACCTGTAAGGATGGTATCGTTTATCTCTCCTGACATTCTCCAGTGGCTGCCTCTGGTCTTCCGGGGGCATGCTGGGGTCAGCCACAGTTGGCCCTTGCCTTGATCTTTCCCTGTTGGGTTCTGTTCTCAGCACTTCCTCGGGTCCAACTTCGGGCCGGACACCAGCTCGGCCCCGTCTACTGGTGTTTTCATGGTTAGTAGCATGACAGGCTCAGCTACATCCGACCCCTGCCTGGCACCTCCCCCGTTGGGTTCGGTTCCAAGTGTTTCCTCGGGTCGGAATTCGGGTTGAGTCCGGGCTCGGCTCCTAGCATGGCTGTTTCTGTTGTTAGCCTCTTCGACGAAGAAAGACCTTTGTCGCCTCCCAGATCCTCCAGACCGGGACTCACCCCATGATTCAGTGTTGCGGTTGGATTCTTCAGCATCCATTAAGCGTGACATGAGTTGGTCCACCATGGCTTCTTGTTGAGATGCGAAGCAGTTAGTTACTTCAGCCACAATCCTGTCCAGATCCGCCTTTGTAATTGGTTGTTCCGCAGCGGGGGCTGTCGGATTTGCCTGATTTAAATTTGTCGTCGAAACCTGACGATTGTCTTGGTCCCTGATCACTGGATTTGGGATATTGCCAGTCACAACGTTCTTTCCTTTGTTAGTTTCTTTCTTCCGTTCGGGAGCCATATTTTCCAAGCAATGAACGGTGTTGATAGGAAAAGGGTTGAGTGGGAGAAGCTGAAGCTTCGAGCTCCTTTAACTCTCAATGAAAGCACAAAAAATGTTTGCACAAAAATTGGGCTAACACCTCCTAGTCGTATGATTTAGTTGATTTTATGTTGATCTGGATGGTTTGGGAGATTTATGCAAATATACGAAATAGACGGACTAAACTGTAAAAGACACACAGATTTATAGTGGTTCGGCCAGAACGTGCCTACGTCCACTTTATATGTTATTCTCCTTTTTCTTTCAGATTACAAGTACAAAGCTTTGTATACAAGTATATGAAAGTTGTTTGAAAGTTCCTTACATGCTTGAGCTCTCAAACTTGTCTGCCATTATTGTACCCCTGCCCCTCTATTTATAGAGTGAGGCTGGGGGCAGGGGTCTTGGATGTATATAGCTGCTGGTAGGCCTGGCCTGAAGCAATCTGGCCTGGCAGTGTTGGTTCGGCAAGACTTTGGTCTGGAGATAGTTGGAGCGGCTTTCGGTTCGGAAGGGGTTGGCTCGGCGGGCATGGAAAGATGATTGGTTCGGTGATGCGTGGAGGAGCTTGGACCGGCATTGCCTGGAGTGGCCTCGGACCGACATTGTTAGGAGGGGCTTTGGTTCGGTGGTAGGTGATTCGGTGGTGGGCAAGGTAGGTTGGTCTGGTATCGTGTGGTTCGGTGGTAGGAGATGAATGGACCGGTGGTGGATGGAGAGGGAGCTTGGACCGGCAATGCCTGGAGTGGCCTCGGACCGGCATTGTTAGAAGGGGCTTTGGTTCGGTGGTAGGTGATTCGGTGGTGGGCAAGGTAGGTTGGTCCGGTATCGTGTGGTTCGGTGGTAGGTGATTCGGTGGTGGGCAAGGTAGGTTGGTCCGGTATCGTGTGGTTCGGTGGTAGGAGATGAATGGACCGGTGATGCTTGGAGATGGTATGGTTCGGCATTGATTAGAAATGCGCCCAACAATAATGACTAAAGTTGGGTCGAGTGGAAGTATTAGAAGTGAACCACTACTCAAGAGAGGATTCGTCTCCTCGGTTATATTAGTATCACAGTCAACTCAAGTCAACTCAAAGTCAAAATCTCTGGCCAGAGCATTTGAGTTAATAATAGTTGTTGTTACTGAACCAAGGACTTTGTATTTGGACTATAAAGTTGAATGTGGATGTGATTGAAATTTTGACCATTACCAAATTCCATAAGTCCAAAGTGATATAGTTTTGACGAAGAGAATTGGTATAAACAAATGTCACAACCGCGTAAAGCGTATTAAACTAAAATTGGATTTTATCGAAAATGTGTAAGCGATAAATTTGGTTATAATGTCACACCACCTGCTAAGTGACGTGTGAACGTTAACATTAGAATAGTTCGATGTTAATCGCTGACCAAATTTACATCCAAGAGTTACACTGCCGAAATGATGAATTCCCTTAAAACCGAACGATTTAATTAGTTTATAATTCTTATAAAATAATTACATTAATTAATATTTATGAAATAGTAATTATAAAATTTTAATATGATTTGAGAAATAAATAATGTTATATATATTTATAACGGTTATAAATATACCGATCGATATACAATATCGACAAGCGGTTATATTAGATTTAATTGCATAGTATTTTGGTTTGGGCTTAGATGGGTTTAAGGCCCATCATTAGGGCTGAAAATTTTTGGCTTTAGGAAGGTCTAGGTGTGGCTGAAAAATAAGGAATTGGCTTGGAGATAATGGGTTGAGATCAAGCGAGATGGGTAAAAAGGTTTTCCTCGTTTCTCTCTAATATAACGTTATGTGTGCGTGTGTCTACAAATAATAACTAAATTTTTCGCAGACATTACCTTCTACATTGCTGGTTAAAACATAGCTCTCAATCCACCCTAAAATTTCCAAATATGTTTCAAATTAAAATAATAGTATTCGATAGTTAGAGGTCGGTGATTCCGAACTTGCAATCTGACGAATCAAGAACAGTAAAAGGAAGGGAAGTCATTGGTTCAACATGGATTCAAATGCATCATTAAATTGGTAATTTTAATTCATATTATAGTAAATTAATTATATTTTATGATTCTATAATGAGCAATTTCATATCTGTTTAAATATATTGCTACTATATGTTTAGTTAGGGTAGATTTTTGTAAGTAGATGTGGTTGTCACAAACCAGTTTGGTAATGTGCATAATTTGTTTATTATACTATTTGACTTATATATAGACAAATTTTGTTTACTGTAAAAAATCATTTTTGTCATTAATAATTATTTTAAATATATTTATTAATAAATTCATATATATATATATTAGTGTGTATTTTCCTCTCATAATAGCATATATGCATATATAAGACATATATATGATTTAAAAAAATTAGTACACTTATTTATATATAATATGAATAAAAAAATTTGAAAATTAATTATCACCCATATATTCATATTTTTAGATTAATATTTATTGAATTTGTGAATCGTTTATTACATATAACATAATTATTACATTAAAATTTTAATTTTATATCTTCAAAAATATTATATCATTTCAGAAACATAAAGAAAAAATATAGGAATTTTTCAATAAATTTTATTATTTTTGATAATTAAGAAAAACTGTTTATGATTTATTAAAAATAATAATTTAATTGAAAACTTCTTCAAAAATTTTCGCAACCTTGCATTCATGATCCTACAATTTCTGAAATTTTAAAATTTGAATTTTTTAATAATGTATTATTTTATATTAAATAATTATTTCCGAAATCAATGTATTTGTTTTAAAAATAATATTTCAACTTTGAAAAATCTTCAGATTTTTCCTAAGCTCTATTTTATGATCCCAGATTTTCGAAAATTGTAAAATTTGAATTTTCATCAATATATTATTTTATATTAATTATTTTTGGATGAAAACATTATTTTATTTGTAATATATACAATTTAAAATACTAAAATTATTATGTTTGCAAAACTAAGTTAATTTTGAATTATAAATAATTTTTAATAATTGTTCTCTCTCTCTCTATGTATATATACATATATATATGTTTATCTATATATAAATGTTTTATGTTCATATATTATATACAATATATTTATACATACATGCATGTGTGTGTATTTTGTAACACATATACATACACATATTTGAATAACATACACGACAGACAAAATGATCTAATATGTCTGCTACGATGTAAATCCCAACATCTACATATAGGCATATTATACCTTACATAGATTATTATGTTACACATGCACTCACGCATGTATGTAGATGATACATTTATGTATAAACTAAATCAAATAAAATTAATTTCATATCTTAATATATTTGAATTTAAATAAAATAAATGATTTTATTTAAATGAAATTTAGAAATGTTCTAATTCAGTTAGACTTCATAGAACCAATAAATATCCAATAGGGTAAAATTTTTAAAATTCACCCATAACTTCCGCTGCGGGCTGGTCCAGTTCCAACAATGGTATCAGAGCCCAATAGCCTACGCGGTCTAAATTAGTCATATTAGGGCTAACTAATTAAGCTTGCCAGCTTAGTACGGTGTCTAGAAAGGTAATGTCTATGATTGGAATTGGGTAATCAAGTACTCTGTCCTACCTAGTTATCGGTCTGGTTCGAAAGGTGAAGTGAGCCCAAAGATTGCTCCTAATAGAAAAGGCCCAACTTAATTTGGGCCTTGGGCTAATTTTCAAAATCGTTTTGAAAACTAATGTTAAAGATTTTAAATTTAATGGTTAAATTTAAAATAAAACATGTTTATTATAAAAATTATAATACTACATAAGTTTTCAAATTGGTTGAAAAGATAATGATATTTTCAAAAAAATTGAAAATATTTACATAATAATTTCGAATTTTAAATTTATTAATAAGATTAATAAAATAAATAAATTAAATATGTTAAATAATTAATGCATATACGCATGGATTACATATGTTGATATATGTTATGTTATTTAAAAATGTTTAAGATAACTTGAGTATACATGTAAGTATACAAGATAAAGTTTGAAATTAATAAATTTTAATAAAGAAAATTTTAGTTGAATAAATTAATTAAAGGTTAATTAATTAAATAAAATACACATATATATGATATATGTGTGCTACACTATAAAGGTTATAGTATACGCTATAAATGTTATAGTAGATATGTCCAATATAAAAGTTATATTGGAATACTAATTTAAAATTAATTAAAGAGTTAATTGATTAAAATTAATTAGATAAGATTTAATTAATGATATATTATATGTAAGACTATCATATAAGTAATATGAAATACAAAAGTTATATAACAATAAAACTTACATGATATGTGTATAAACTAAATGTGGAAAATTAAAGAAACCTATAGACTTGAGAAATAAAGACATATGTAAATGTACATATACCGTGATTTTTAATGTGTTTGACACTTGAATCGCTAGGGTATTTCATATGAAATATATTGTTCTATAAGTCGATATCACTCAATATATATATATATATATTGAAGATTATGAATCTTCAATATAATGTTGTCCTCTACCACACACACACACACACACACACATATTAATGAATTACTTACATACTCCTTAGTTATTGAGCAAACTCAACGTACATATACTATACTTAGGTCATCACGGTATGGTAGGTATGAGTGAATAATCTCTTTCGATTTGTTGAGCAAACTCAATGTCAAAATGAGATTAGAACAAGGAAAATGGGTTAGGAGTTGTACATAATACAACCAATAAGGAGTTATCAATCGTTTGTGGGGCTATGATTTGTTGAGCAAACTCAATGTCAGAATAACAAAACAAACGAGTCCTAACACCCACTAGTGAAGCTGTAAGACTTCTATATTTCATCTTAGAGTTTGGAGAAATGTAAAAGACCAGTGGGAGCCTAATTAGAAAAATGAAATTGTAACATTTAACATTTCTAATATTGTAAGAACATATGTTATATAATATTATAATTATCTACAATGATAAATTTGTGCATTTAATATGATTGATAAAACGTTTGTCAATCAACATATATAAACAAACTGAATTGAATAAAAATATAATATATATACTTACTAATAATTCTAATTACATGTTATATAATGTTTCTATACTCATGCAAGTGCCCAATTTCAACTACTTAATACATTCGTAAGTTGGTCACTTACATGTTTATTTGGTTTAGACTGTGTATTGCATTTTATGAGTTTTTGAACTCTAAATGCAATTCAAGACTATGGATTTTTGATCCATGTACTTTCACATATAAATGTTATATGGTGAATAGTCATAGTTTGTGGGGTACAATATTTCGATGAAGTTAGTTCATTCAAAATAAGCCAATAAACAGTATTTTAAGATCATATATTCAACTTCATTATGTTCACTACTCCGATTACTGAATTATGTTCACTATCATTAACAATCTAACGTTGATTGATGTGGATAATATACTTACACAAATAAAATTCATCAAGAATGCAGTAATTTGAAATTAAAATGGAACAAGTAAATTAAAATAAGATTTCGAATTTTCTACAATTTGAGATGGATTAATGACCGTATTTCAGTATTAAAAATTCTGTCTCAAGAAATGTTAAAGACTGAAATTTCAGTCTTTGAATTTTAAGACTGAAATTTCAGTCTCAAATTATTTTTGGGACCAGTGATTTAAAGACAGAAATTTCAGTTTCTAATCCGTCTTTAAAAATTACATAAAGACTGAACAACTTACTTAAAGACTGAACTCTTCCGTCTTTAATTTAGTGTTTTTTTGGTAATGGCAAGTCTATTAATACCAAAAGGGTTCTACATACTTTGTTATATTCATCGATGATTTATTACCAACATGAACATGTGTATTAGACACACATGTAGTAAGTTTATGATAAAATCATAGAATACAAAAGAAAAGTAAGTAAAATAATATGTAATAGAATAAAATGATTTGATTTGGTCGAATAAGTGAGTATATTGGAAAGAGTTCCAAATGTACCTAAAAATGAATATAGATTCAATCTCAAAATCACTCCTCTATCTGATGCATAATAATGCATCGATAAGGAGTAATCAGACATTGTTGGACAATTTAATTTATGATTAATTGTGAGTGAAACTAAGTTAGTTTCTTTCTATAAGGTCATGTACTTAAGATTAGTACACAAGCATTAGTACACAAGCTTCATATTATTTCATCTATACAGCTTACAAAATCATACAAGATAAGAGTTTGTAAGAAATCCCAACATATCATAGGCCAAAGAGTTAGCAGGTTGTGCGAGTCGAAGAATGCACGTAATAATTGTTCATGAGGGATCTTGTATGAATCTCCAAAAAGTTTTTGGAAAGGACTGTCATCAAATGACATATCTATGTTTTGAACATAATTTTTATAAACTAAAATCAGTTCTATAAATAAAAAGGTTCATAAAGCGTTTATGAATCTCTATTCTATTTACACTAAGAAACAATTGTTGTTTCAAGATATATCAACTTCACTGTGAAGGAATTTCTTTGAGAAATTTTTGGTAGTCAAATGGAATTGGATCTGATCCATAGATAGAACTGATTATATGAGTTGAAGTGAAATTAACTAACTTAAACGAACACAGCATTAGAATGTCTAATAAGTATTCTCGTACATCGAAGAGAAACTATGAGTTTCTTATTAATGTCGAAAATATAATTACCCTCGGTTGTTTAATTAAACCATTAAGATTGCTAACTCTATTTGGTATGATGCGCAGATCTGAAAGAATTCCAAGTACGATATCAAAATATGATTTTGGTTGTCATAACCACAGCCGAGATTGTGTCTTTATTGGAAAGATTAATGTGGTTGGAATTAAATAAGCAATGTTGATAAGAATAATATCGCAGAAATTAGCATAACAGATTCGGTATTCAACATGCTTAAGTTAATCCAAATTTACTCACAAAATTATCGCTTGATAAAACTTAGTATTTGGTACTTATGCATTGAAACGGAGAATTCTAAATAATGATTTACAGTAAGCGGTTTACACATATTAACCAAAAATGCCTCGAAACCGATGGGAGCGATATTGGGTTTGTGAGTCTTTGGATATGATCCAAGAAACGATACGAATGTATCATTTTATAAGCATAAAGATTGAATAAGTATTATGATAGAAATATCAAATAGTTTGATTTTCAATCAAAGTGCAGAGGAAGCGTGTGTTCATAAGAAAGAATGTTAAAAGTTACATTGATATTTCTAAACTATAAGTAAACAACATGTTGATTTTAACATTATGATTGTATTAAAATCAACTTCAGTTGTTTTAATACTCAATTTTGGATTGTAAATGATGTCATTAACGGTGAGTATAAAAGATACAGGGATTGTCCCAAAACGATATACAAGAGCACCCTATTAAAAAGGGAACATGTAAGTTGGATTTCTTGTGCATTAGCAATATGAATTATCATAGAGGTTATGTTATGTATGATATTGTGTTTTGTTTATATATTTGATACATGGAGAAAATATAAAATCCAAATTGATATCACTAAATGGTAGTTTGAGGTGTTCTCGCATATTTATGAAATATTAGAGAATTGTTTATAGAAACAACAAACTCGTTATGATGGAACGTTTGGAATTGTTTATAGAAACAACAAACTCGTTATGATGGAACGTTTGGACACAAACTTTTATAACTGATATTGAGTATAACAAGTCAATGATAAAATTCAAGTTAAAAATTTTAATTTGAAAATGTTTCAAAATAAAAGTGATTATGGTCGATTCAACGAAATGTTGATAACATTAACTTGAATAGCGCTATAATAAACCAATGTAGATATAAATGCATAAATTTATAATTGATCAAAGGTGATTCCAAATGTTGAGAATCCCATAATATTGTTATAAGATAACAATGTCATGAAATTGGTCTTGGTAGAACTTAAAGCTCACTAAAAGTCGAAAGACATACTTCGAATCGTCCCACGTGATAAAGGCAGTTTATCAGTATCAGAGAGAGTTAATCGACAAAGTGGATAATTAAAACATAATAGCATACTCATTCACTAAGGGACTGACCTAATTGGTTTTAAGAAAACTGATTGGAGAAGTTGGAATTAGATTCCATAATTGACCCCAAGTGCAAGTGGGAGATTGATAGAATTAGAGGTATGCCCTAAGGGCAATTATGTAATTTATTATATATATCTAACTCGTTGACCAATCTTGTTCGAAATAATAGGTATTTTCTTCTTATATATACTTGATATAATGTGATTATATTAATTAATTAACTTAATTAAAAGTATATTTAATAGAAAAATCCATAAATGGTATATTTTGTGATAATAGTTACAAAGTGATGTAACATTGAGTAATTTATCACAACGAAACAAATATATCATTTTAAATGTTCTTGGTCAAGATGCATCGAGACTTGATATCGATGTATCTGTTGAGACTAGAGTACGTAACGCTCTCCAAACTTTTGGCAGTGTATTACTCATAACTTCTGGGAGCACCTAGGGGTTACGTAGTAATAGTTATTGGATAACTATAGAACGACTTACTTGATAGTTTTCTGTAGGTTAATATAACTAAGGTCAAAATGAAAATATCGATGTGACTAATTTACACATTTCTCTCGACTTGAGAATATTGTGGATCTTCAATATGAAAGCTCCGTTTTGATTATAGCCAAAGCATGGCATGGCGTCCATCAAGTGACTAAAATTGGGTCGAGTGGAAGTATTGAAAGTGAAGCACTATTCAAAAGAGAATTCGTCTCCTCAGTTATATGCGGTTAGTATCAAGTCAACTCAAATTAACTCAAAGTCAAAGTCTCTGGCCAGAGCATTTCAGTTAATAATAATTGTTATTATTGAACAAAGGACTTTTTGTTTAGACTACAAAGTTAAATGTGGATAAGGTTGAAATTTTGACCATTACCAAATTCCATAACTCCAAAGTGATATAGTTTTAACGAAGAGAATTGGTGTAAAAAAATATCACAACCAGTTAACGCTTATTAAACTAAAATTGAATTTTACCTAAAATGAGTAAGTGATAAATTTGACCACAATGTCACACCACCAGCTAAGTGACGTGTGAACGTTAACATTACAATTGTTCGATGTTAATCGCTGATCAAATTTACAGCAAGAGTTACACAGCCGAAATGATGAATAACCTTAAGACCGAACGATTTAAATAGTTTATAATTGTTATAAATTAATATTAATGAAATATTAATTACAAAATTTGAATATGATTTAAGAAATAAATAATGTTATATATTTATAACAGTTATAAATATATCGATCGATATACAATATCGACAAGCGATTAAATTAGAGTTAATTGCATAGTATTTTGGTTTGGGCTTAGATGGGTTTAAGCCCCATCATTAGGGCTACAAAATTTCGATTTTGGGAAGGTCCAAGGATGGCTAAAACATAGGGAATTGGCTTGGAGATAAGGGGTTGAGATCAAGTGAGAATAGGAAAAAAAGGTTTTCCTCGTTACTCTCTAATACAACCCTATATATGTACTCTAAAAATAATAACTAACCATTTTGGCCGCCATTAACTCCTACATTTCTGGTTAAAACATGGCTCTCAATCCACTCCACAATTCCCAAATACATTTCAAATTAAAATAAAACTATTCGATAGTTAGAGGTAGGTGATTACGGGCTTGCAATCTAACGAATCAAGAACAGTAAAAGGAAGAGAAGTCATTGCTTCAACGTGAATTCAAAAGCATCATTAAATTGGTAATTTTAATTCATATTACATTAATTATATTATATTATATGATCCTATAACGAGCAATTTCATATCTGTTTAAATATATTACCACTATATGTTTAGTTAGGTGAGATTTTTGTAAGTAGATGTGGTTGACACAAATCAGTTTGGTTAGGTGCATAATTGGTTTATTATGCTATTTGATTTATATATAGCCAAATGTTGTTTACCGTACAAAATCAATTTTTGTCATTAATAATTGTTTTATATATATTTATATATTAGTGTATATTTCTCTCTCATAATAGCATATATGCATATACAAGACACATATATGATTTAAAAAATTTAGTACGCTTATTTCTATATAATATGAATTTACAAATTCGAAAATTAATTATCATACATATATTCATATTTTTAAATTAACATTTATTGAATTTTTGAATTGTTTATTATATATATAATAATTATTACATTAAAAATTCAATTTTAATATTATATCATTTCAGAAACATATATAAAAAATTTATGAATTTTTCAATAAAGTTTATTACTTTTAATAATTAATATTATATCGGAAAAACTGTTTATGATTTATTAAAAAATAATAATTTAATAGAAAAATTCTTCAAAAATTTTCGTAACCTTTCATTCATGATCCTAGAATTTCTAAAATTTTAAAATTTGAGTTGTTAATAATACATTGTTTTATATTAAATAATTATTGCTGAAATCAATGTACTTGTTTTTAAAAATAATATTTCAACTTTGAAAAATCTCCAGATTTTTCCTAAGTTCAATTTTATGATCCTTAATTTATAAAAATCATAAAATTTGAATTTTCATCAATAAATTAGTTTAAGTTAGTTATTTATGGATGAAAATATTATTTAATTCATAATATATACATATTGAAATACTGAAATTATTATGTTTGCAAAACTAAGATAATTTTGAATCATAAATAATTTTTAATAATTGCTCTCTCTCTCTCTTTCTATATATATATTTATCTATATATAAATGTTTTATGTTCATATATTATATATAATATATTTATACATACATGTGTGTGTGTATTTTGTAACACATATACATGCACATATTTGGACAACATACATGACATACAAAATGAGCTAATATGTCTGTTGCGATGAAAATCCCAACATTTGGGCATATTATACCTTTCAAGGATTATTATGTTACACATGCACTCGCACATATATGTATATGATACATTTATGTATAAACTAAATCAAATAAAATTAATTTCATTTCTTAATATATTTGAATTTAAATAAAATAAATGATTTTATTTAAATGAAATTTAGAATCTTCCAATTCAGTTAGACTTCATAGGCCCAATAAAGATCAAATACGGTATAAAAAATTATAATTCACCTATAACTTCCGCTGCGGGCTGGTCCAGTTCCAACAAAAACATTCACTGAATACACCGATCACTATATTAGACCTTCCAATAACGATCGATGTATGTTGATCGACATTACTTCCACCTCCATTTTGCGACATGCGATCGTTATGTTGTGCTCCTCTTGTCACTTTATTGATGTCTTGAAAGTCTCACATGGATTGGCTTCATGGTAGTCAAGATATTAAATGTTTTCTGATGGCTTGAACTGTTTCCTTGATCGTTCTCTGGTCGATTCAATCAAACCATGGTCTCATCCGTAGCTCGTGCATATGAACTTCAATCAACTCCAAACTAGAGATATAACCTCATGGGGTCAAACTAGCTGCCTCATGCTAGACACACTTTGATTTGGCCCTGGTTCGAATCTGTCCGACTATTGTCTATAGTGCTATATGTAACTGACTCTTCAAGCTATTGATCATCCGTTCCTTGTCGAATCGATAATATCATGGCTTCGCCAAAAGATGGGATAATATTTGCCCCCTAAAGTACGTCTTGTGAATAACATGACGTGCTTTGAATCGAAAAAAGTCTGAATTGCTATAAAGAAGTCCAATCAGCTTTCTGATTGATTGCTATTCCTATATGTCTATCGATAGTAAAAACCTGGAGTCGTATTCTGTTTGAGGGTACCAATTTGGTCACGCGGGACCTACAAGCCCTCTTTTATCCATTCCAATCTCAAACTTGATAGTTCTAGGTCTGATTGCATTCTTTTATTGATTTCAAAAGGTTGAACTTTTAAACTGTTTCAATGCATATTCATACACACGTTTGTGTTGTCGGCTCCCGAATGTATTCGAACGTCCACAGGTTGTTGTCTATTTTGTTATATTCTGTATGGCCGCGTTTGCGATTGGATTCTCATGATCATCCGTTATCCTTCCATTCACTTCTCCCTCTTTCCTTCCCTTTTTTTGGACCATTTATGATCATGAAATCAATTATTGTAGGTTAGGTAGTGAAACGATCATTTTAGGCATAAATAAGTGACAAAAGGGATCGATCGGCATATAGACTGGGATGGATCGGCGTAGCTCTCGGGTGTCATACGATCAGTAAAACCTTTCACAGCGAAAACGATCGGCCAAACACATTTCTATATAAGGCCTGTGACTTAAAAAATTTTCTTCACTTGCTCCATCCTTCTTCTTGAAACGAAAACACAAGACGAAATACTCCTCTCTTTCTTCGGTCGATCCTCACGTTAATCGTCATCCTTTTCCATACTTGAGCTTCGAATTGACTTCGAATCTTCCCCTTTCAGATCTCAAATTTAGGTAAAACATCATCTGAATTTTCCGCATAATTCTTAGAACAAATTTGAACCTATGACAGTCTACATGAACCATTTTCCCTTTGTTTGTTTATGATAGTGTGAGACGGGAAGAAGTTCACTTCGATGGGGGACGATCGATCTGTTATGATGACCAATTGGTTCTTGAGGAAGATGAGGTAATGGAGAGGGAAGAGTTGAAGCGGTGAAGATGAACGAGTTTTTCGATCGTTCGTGGACAATCGGTGAAGTTCTGCACCATTGGAGCTAGAGAATTGTTTGGAAACGATAGGATATGATAACTTAGGGAACGTTCGGTGAGTAGAACGATCGGCTATGGTTGCTTTACCTAGCGTTCGGCATATAATACGATTCCAGAACATTCGGCCTTTAGGATACTAAATACGAGCGAACTACACAACATTATAACTATCGGTTTACACTTAATTTAAGGCTTCCCCCACATATGAACCATCCTTCTCTTTTCTCACAAAATCTACTAGAAAATGGACTAACTTGAACTAACCCACGAGTTCCAGTTTCTCGTATTTGAACAAACATTCGGGCTTGTAAATGACTTGCATATGATATGAACCTCCTGACCAATAGCAGACTGACTTAGAACAAATATAACAAACGAAAACATTTGACTATCATGTTAAAACACATATGTAACCTAGATAACAATCGGATTTCTATCGGCCAACAATTATCTATGAAACTCAAGCTGCGTCTTTCTTAACAAATCTTTAAGTCTTGTTGCCTCTTTTATCTTCAGTTCTGCATAACTCGTTATTATATTGATCAACACTTTATCATACTGCACTTACACTCACTATGCACTAGGGGGTATTAGTTGTTTTTTCTAATTACAATTTTAACTAGGTTTGATAGCAAGAGAATCTAGATGTTTTGGGCACTCCGCAATCATGCCAGCTGAATCTTCTTCACACAGAACTAATTCCAACGTAGAGTCAAGTTCAACGACTGAGTCTGACAGCTTGCCGCTTAGTCATAATTCGGGACAGCCAGAAGCTCGGGTTCCCATCCTGATCTTTCCGAGATTGTTCCCGTCTTTCCGCCGGAAGTTATCAAACTGACGCCCGATACTTTAGAAGACGCAATCATCCTCAAAAATCCTCCCGATTCAGCAGCTAGAAGACGCTTTCCAGCGGATTTGCATAAGGCACGGGATTCCTTTTAATGATGTGTTAGTTTTGTCACGAGACGACAAGGCTCATAGATCTCCTGAAGGGTACATAGCATGCAACAAATTTATGTGTTGGACGGGATGCATCCCTCCGTTTAATACGTATATCCAGGCGGTCTTACACTATCTAAGGATTGCTTCTGCACAACTCTATCCAAATGGATATGCTCTCCTCGATAGTACATACATGGTATTTATGGAGTTTCTGCACTGTTCGCCCACTATCGTAGACATTCGATTTATTTTCACCTTCAAACGATGGATAGAGAGTCTATCATTCACTTTTCTTGAGTCGGGGAAGAGATGACAGATTCTGACCGGCACTTGGAACAAATTAAGTGATTTCAAGAGCGAATGGTTCTTCGTTCGCTACTCGTCCGGCTTCGCTCGGCTATGGCTAGAGAGACGTATGTGTTTTCCACCAATTTCGAAATAGGATAGGAGAATAATATCCAAGTTGCATTCTAAAGATTGTAATCATTTTCGGGCGCCATTACCTGGCCCAGCGGCGATGTTTATGAAGATGCGGTCTCTATTTGAAGAATGCTCCATCCGAGGATAGAAATATTGAATTCTTGCTTAGGAATGAACGTCTTATTGCTTTTGGCTTAATAGAGGAGGGCCTCAGTGTAGGGCTTACCAAAACTGCCCAGAAAGTTGGGATCAGATCATGGGCCGCAACCGGTCAAGAGATAGTCAATTCGGCCCTGCGGTGTCCCCGGTCACTGTTGGAACTTGTCTAACTCGCAGCGGAAGTAATGCGTGAATTTTAAAAAATTTACCCTATTGGGTCTTTTATTGGGCCTATGAAGTCTAACTGAATTAGAACATTTCTAAATTTCATTTAAATAAAATCATTTATTTTATTAAATTCAAATATATTAAGACATGAAATTAATTTTATTTGATTTAGTTGATACATAAATGTATCATATACATATATGTGTGAGTGCATGTGTAACATAATAATCCGTGAAAGATATAATATGTCTATATGTGGATGTTGGGATTTACATCGCAACAGACATATTAACTCATTTGTATGTCATGTATGTTGTCTAAATATGTGCATGTATATGTGTTACAAAAAAAATATACACATATGTATGTATAAGTATATTATATATAATATATGAACATAAAACATTTATATGTAGATAAATATATATATAAAGAGAGAAATTATTAAAAATTATTTATAATTCAAAATTAACAAAGTTTTGCAAACATAATAATTTTAGTATTTCAATTTGTATATATTATGGAAAAAATAATGTTTTCATCCATAAGTAATTAACATAAAATAATCTATTGATGAAAATTCAAATTTTACAATTTTAGAAAATATAGGATCATAAAATAGAGATTAGGAAAAATTTGGAGATTTTTCAAAGTTGAAATATTATTTTTAAAAACAAATACATTAATTTCGGCAATAATTATTTAATATAAAATAATATAATATTAAAAATTCAATTTTAAAATTTCAGAAATTCTAGGATCATGAATGATATGTTACGAAAATTTTTGAAAAGTTTTCAATTAAATTATTATTTTTAATAAATCATAAACATTTTTTTCGAAAAAATATTAATTATTAAAAATAATAAACTTTATTGAAAAATTCCTAAATTTTTCTATATGTTTCTGAAATGATATAATATATTTTTTACATATAAAATTGAATTTTTAATGCAATAATTATTTTATACGTAATAAAAAATTCAAAAATTCAATAAATGTTAATTTAAAAATATGAATATATGTATGATAATTAATTTTCGAATTTGTAAATTCATATTATATAAATAAGTATAGTAAAAAAAATTAAATCATACATATATCTTATATATGCATATATGCTATTATGAGAGAAATATACCCTAATATATACATATGTGTGTTTGTGTGTGAATTTATTAATAAATATATATAAAACAATAGTTAATGACAAAAATTGATTTTGTACAGTAAACAAAATTTGTATATACATAACCCAAATAGTATAATAAACAAACTATGCACTTAACCAAACTGATTTGTAACAACCACATCTACTTATAAAAATCTCACCTAACTAAACATATAGTAGCAATATATTTAAACAGATATGAAATTACTCATTATAGGATCATAGAATATAATTTAATTAATGTTATATGAATTAAGATGACCAATTTAATGATGCCTTTGAATCCACGTTGAACCAATGACTTCCCTTCCTTTTATTGTTCTTGATTCGTCAAATTGCAAGTCCGGAACCACCGACCTCTAACTATCGAATAGTATAATTTTAATTTGAGATATATTTGAGAATTTTGGAGTGGACTGAAAGCTATGTTTTAACCAGCAATGTAGAAGGTAATGGCGGCCAAAAAGTTAGTCATTGTTTTTAAAAATACATACATACATACATATATATATATATATACACATATATATAGGGTTGTATTAGAGAGAAACGAGGAAAACCGTTTTACCCATTCTCACTTGATCTCAACCCATTATCTCCAAGTCAATTCCCTATGTTTTAGCCACCCCTAGACCTTTCCAAAACCGAAATTTTACAGCCCTAATGATGCACCTTAAACCCATTTAATCCCAAGCCAAAATACTATGCAATTAAATCTAATTTAATCGCTTGTCAATATTGTATGTCGATCGACTATTTATAACTGTTATAAATATATACAACATTATTTATTTCTCAAATCATACTAAAATTTTATAATTAATATTTCAAAAATATTAATTAATTTAATTAATTTATAACAATTATAAACTAATTAAACTGTTCGGTCTTAACGAAATTCATCATATCGACTGTGTAACTCTTGGGTATAAATTTGGTCAACGATTAACATCGAACTATTCTAATGTTAACGTTCACATGTCACTTAACAGGTGATGTGACATTATGGCCAAATTTATCGCTTACTCATTTTCGATAAAATCCAATTTTAGTTTAATAAGCGTTACCCGATTGTGAAATTTGTTTACACCAATTCTCTTCGTCAAAAGTATATCACTTTGGACTTATGGAATTTCGTAATGGTCAAAATTCTAACCTCATCAACATTCCACTTTATAGTCCAAATAAAAAGTCCATGGTTCAATAATAACAACTATTATTAACTGAAATGTTCTGGCCAGATACTTTGACTTTGAGTTGACTTGAGTTGACTATGATACTAATATAACTAAGGAGACGAATCCTCTCTTAAATAGTGTTTCACTTCCAATACTTCCACTCTACCCAACTATAGTCACTCGATGGATGTCATGCCGTGATTTGGCTATAATCAAAGCAGAGCTTTCATATTAAAGATCAACGGTATTCTCAAGTCCACAGAACTGTGTAAATTAGTCATATCGATAATTTCTGTTTGAACTTAGTTATATTAACTAACAGAAAACTATCGAGTGGGTTGTTCCATAGTTATTCAATAAATATTAGTACGTAATCCCCTAGGTGCCTCCATCGGTCATGAGTAATACACTGCCCAGCATTTGGAGAGCGTTGCATACTCCAGTCTCAACGGATACATTGATATTCAGTCTCGATGCATCTTGACTAGGAATATTTAAAATGGTATATTTATTTTTGTGATAAATTACTCACGATTACAACACTTTGTAACTACTATCACAAAATATACCATTTATGGATTTTTCTATTAAATATACTTTTAATTAGGTTAATTATATAATCACATTATATCAAGTATATAATAGGAAGAAAATACCTTTTATTTCGAACATGGTTAGTCAACGAGTTAGATGTATGTAACAAATTACATAATTGCCCCTAGAGCATACCCCTAACTCTATCTGTCGCGAGCACCCAAGATTCTGTTGATATCAGCTTTGGAGGACATAGTGAAAATGCTTCTGACCGCGATTAAAAGGAAAAGGAAAACAATGACTAACTTTTTGGCCCACCTAAGTTGAAAGGAAAACCGTTTTACCCAAGATTTTTTGACCGCGGTTAAAAGGAAAAGGAAAACATTCGCACACAAGCCTCCAAAAAATCTTCTTTCCAACCCAACTAAGTTGTCGATGAATCTACCATTAGATCCTCTGTATGATCTACCTATTCCACATGATCTCGACGCTTATCATTTCACTAACGTGAGCATTGGAGGATCAAAGTCTCCAGTCAGAATTGGCTCAAAGATCCCTACTTCCGGAGGGGAAGTTACCCCGATGAGTAAAGCTCCTGCACGTGGTCTGTTAGGAGGTTGCATCAGGACACTTACACACATTCGCATGTCCAATTCCGCACTATACTTAACTTGCACTTCCTAATACTCAAAGTTGATTAATATCTGTTTTTCTTTGCAGAAACGATGGTGAGGAAGAGGAGCATGTTTGATTCCCTGCGGGATGTACAACATCAATCATCTAGTTCACAATCCGGCTCCTACCGTGGCAGTCGTAAATATTATGACTCTAGCTATCGCCCCAACCGCGATTGGGGTTATCAAGAGAGATATGACAGGGAAAAGCCTGCTCAGGATATTTATAGATCGAGATCGAGATTCCCTCCTCAAAAAGGTCCTGAAAGAATAGTCGAACGTAAGGACCTGCCCACAAATCCCCCTTGCAGCCCTTCAACAGTTCCAATGCCTCCAAGATCCTCGGTCCAATCTCAGCCTCACCGACCGAGCGATCGCCGCCGCCATGGCAAACATACTGCAGTTCACAGGCCTGGCAAGGAAAGTACTGAGGTTGAAACTATTTCTAAAGATCTCCCAGTTGATCCAAATCTACGTATGGCGCAACTTCAAGATGAATTCCTGAACTTATGCTTTGATGGATTCTACTTTCCTCCTAATCTGAAGACAGTTCCGGATGACGTTCAGAAAATGATCATTGATTACGTCACTGACATCCACATGTAATATTGAGAATGGATAAGAGGCCTAGGACAAGAAAATTATCGAAGCTCTGACAAATGAACTGAAGGCCTCTAGAACCGCCTTAACCAAAGTCGAAGGAAAAGCTGACGCAGCCTTAAAATCCATGGAGGAGATGAAAACTATCCATCTCGATATGGTTCAAGTATTGCATTATTGGAACCAGGAAATAGCGCTCGAACGAGACGCGGCCCGAAACAGCGAGTCTACGGCCTTGAAGGAATTAGCTGAGCTCAAGGCCAAGCTTGAAGATGCGATTAAAGAAAAAGATGATGCTCAAAGGATTGCTCAAGATTCCTATGAAGAATTGGTTCGTGTCAGGCTTAATAGAGATGCATCTATTGAAAAAGCTAAAGACGTCAACACGCTCATTCAACACGAGACAGAAACGGCCAAAGACAGGGTGAGAGAAGATGTAATGAATGAGCTCAACCCGCTTCTCATTCTCTACAACACCAACGTTCTCAAATAATGAATTTGGCATGGCTTGGCGAAGACTACCCCTACCAGCTTCATCGTGTCTGAGAATTTCTCATTGTGGAAAAGAAAAGACATCACGGCTAAGAGAATGTCGATGTAACCAAACTCGAAAGTAAAGTGTTGTTGGGCGATGAACCTAAAATATTACATGACATTCAGACTTCTCTTCTAAAAGAATTCACAGTTTGCTCCTTCACATGAGGTGGGTGAGGGATCTGGATCGGGGCACTCTGGCACTACAACTGAATTTCCCCCGGTGTCTCAAGTCATGACTAGCTCTGGGACGAGCTCCTCAACTATTCCTGGCATGATCCGAATAGACCACGCCTATCTCCAATTCTTGAGCGTGGTTCTGAAGACGCTCCAACTTAACCTGGAGTTCACATCAAAGAGGGTATTTCATCAACTTTTCTCTTCTCTCATAAAGTTTGGGTGCTATCGGTTGATATTTCTAATCTTTTCACCTATTTTTCCTCAGCTTTGGAACCTTCAGGCATCGCTCATCTCTCTCCACAAGAGTTTGAGCTAGAGTCGCAGGCGGTCGCGACAGAGTCTTTTACAATTACAACTTCGACCACCTCTCAGGATGCTCACGATGAAGCCTTTGTCTTAAAGACCAACTTATAGAGATATTACTCAAGGAAGGATGCGACCCACATCATGAAATCCCTTTCGACGTAGAAGTGGTTATCACGGGTTTCTCCGATCCCACTGGTGGGCCTAGTATGAAAGAGAGGGTTGAGCGAGAGGAGCTCGAAAAAAGAAAGGTGTAGGATGAGCCAGCTGAACCGGCCCCAGATGAACCGATAGCTTCGCCACTTAAGACGATCTCTCCTGAATGGACGATTCCTTCAGGAGACGTTCATCATATTTCTGGTGCTGAAGATGCCCCCGTCCCTCCTACTTCCAAAGGTGATACCGCCTCGGTCCATACAGCTAGGGAAACTCCTTCGAAGAAAAGCCGAAGCGATAAAGAATCGAAGAAAGGGGCGAACAGTAGTTCGGAGGGAGCCAATCCGAAGAAGCGAAAGAGGGACAAGAAATCTAAGGAGTGATCTTCGGACATGCAAATAATTCGAATAACTATTTCTCTTTTTACTGGTTGTATTCGTTTGGGCATGGCCCTTCGGTTTTGTCTTGTATTTTGTATATCCAGTTTCTTGTAAATAAAAATTCTTTTGTTCTTGCATATGATTTCTGCATTTACTTGTTTAAATGTTCGAACTATAGCATTCCTCATTTTATATACTTATACTTGTTGCTTGTTGAATCTAACACCGATTTGATTAATCCATGTCGAGGCCTCTCTACGGTCGTGCCCTTGAGTCGTTGTAAACACTGGACATGAGTCGCAGTGTTAAGCTATCAAAAGCATTCTTTGAATGATCATATTTCTACCCTCGGTTTCAGGTCAATAAATGCACGGCATGGACGGTCGAGTCTTGTCCCGGTGGTGTTAATACTCTGACATAATCTCCCAAAGGCTTAACGTCGATCAATGAATGGTCAATTGATATTCATCATGTTTCTCTTTCGTACCCCTAGGTATGGGGCATACATTCATAAGTAAGAAGGAAGGTTATGTTTGTCACAGCTTTATACTCTTTTTCGTCGAATCGTGGGGTCAAGCTAGTGGATAGAAAACTGATTCACGCGTATTCTAGTCATTAGCAGATTGTATTCCACCTATCGATCTCATGTTTTTATCGTTGGAATTGAGAACGATCGAAATCCACTCGTCTATTCATGGAGTCTGCATACCAGTCTGCACTCATGGGACTTAGAGTTATTCTGTAAGCGGCCGGTTCACGCTCAATTTGTGTTCATATTTTGATCCGCACTTTGGGGACTTTGATTTTTTTTCGTAGGAAATCGTGTTTCCACCTGTCACAGTCGTTGTTCCGCCAAATGTTTATACTCTAGCCCGCAGTCGGGGGACAAAGTTTTTGTCGTGGGTAGTCGTTTTTCCGCCCTGGTAGTCATTTTCCACCAAATGTTTATACTCTAGCCCGTAGTTGGGGGACTTAGAGTTTTTTCGTGAGCAGTTGTGTTCCGCCCGTGTCAATCGTTTTACCGCGCTATGTTTAACTCTAGCCAGTGGTCGTGGGACTTAGACTTTTTGTCATGGCAGTCGTGTTTTCGCCTGTGGTAGTCGTTATTCCACCGAATGTTTATACTCTAGCTCGCAATCGGGAGACTTAGAGTTTTTGTCGTGGGCAGTCGTATTTCCGCCCGTGACAGTCGTTTTTCCGCCAAATGTTTGTTCTAGCCCGCAGTCGGGGGACTTAGAGTTTTTCTCGTGGGCAGTCGTGTTTCCGCCGGTGGTGGTCGTTTTTCTGCCAAATGTTTATACTCTAGCCCGCAGTCGAAGGACTTAGATTTTTTTTCGTGGTTGTTTTTCTGCCAAATGTTTATATTCTAGCCCGCAGTCGGAGGCTTAGATTTTTTGTCGTGGGCAGTCGTGTTTCTGTGCATGGCAGTCGTTTTTCCATCAAATGTTTATACTTAGCCCATAGTCGGGAGACTTAGAATTTTTCTTGTGGGCGGTCGTGTTTCCGTCTGTGGCGGTCGTTTTTCCACCAAATGTTTACACTCTAGCCGGCGGTTAGGGGACTTAGAGTTTTTGTCATGGGCAGTCGTGTTTTCGCCCGGGGCAGTCGTTTTTCCGCCAAATGTTTGTACCCTAGCTAACGGTCGGAGGACTTAGATTTTTTTCTCGTGGGCAGTCGCGTTTCCGTCCATGGCAGTCATTTTTCAGCCAAATGTTTAACTCTAGCCCACAGTCAAAGGACTTAAAGTTTTTGTCGTGGGCAGTCGTGTTTCTACTATAGCAGTCGTTGTCCACCGAATGTTTAATACTCTAGCCCGCAGTCGGGGGCTTAGAGTATTTTTCATAGGCAGTCGTGTTTCCTCCCGTTTGATTTGTACTTCATTTACCGCGTTGAGGCAAAAATTGTCGAATGAGCGGTTGAACCACGTTCATCCATGGAATGGGATTCCGCCCCGGCATCAAGGACGAAACTTAGTAAACAGACAGTCGATTCTCGTCTAGTCGGTAATTGTAGCTCTTCCAATCAAGTCGAGGAAGGAGGTAAGTGGCAAATGATTGGATCACATCCATGCTGTGGTTGGATGATCAAGTCTTGCATAACTTGCTTCGCATTCTTTCTAGCAAACGGAGATAATGAGTTATTGAGCAAACAATTAAGTCGCGTCCCTCTCAGGCTGCAATCGTATCCATTTGTCAAAATCTGTGGTTGGTAAACAAGTAGTCAATCGCAGTTACTTCAAGTCTAATATGAAGGTTGTTGAATGAACAGTCAGTCGCGACCACGTTCTGTTGGATTCTGACCTGTCGAGTTTTTCCATTTTGTGTTTCGATGTACTAATTCATGGGCATACGGTAGCTGATGAACGGTCAAATCACGCTCGTCTAGATAAAAGCTCCACCGGTTCTGTCATGATCTGCGGAAATTGGTCGGCTCCAAACTCTAGCCACTTGGATACATGCATCGCATGCATGTAGTTTAATTCATGTCGGTCATAGTTCATAACATAATTGAAATTGAAATCAAAATAATTTAATTAAAAAGAGATCAGAATAAATCTCATTGATAAGTGAAGCAGCGTCGTGCGCTTGTTATTCCACTTTTCCCATAGCTCCTTTCAGCGGGATATCGACCGTCCATGGTCGAGTTGATAATCAGAGTTCTTTATTGGTAGGGTTCGGATGTCTCGGTCATCGTCGATCCGGTATGTTCTTAGGTCCCAGCTACTTGCTTTGCTCGCGAATAATATATGCATGTCCAAGATACCCCAAAGCGAAATGGATCAGAATTGAGGCGGTAGCGATAAATCACTTGGAGGCAGACTCGAGAAAATCTGATAATCGCTTGGAGTCAACCATGGGATCGCTTGGAGTCAACAAATTCCAAGGCCTGGTAGTCGGGGATTAGCGCCTCTTTAGGGTTTTCTTCGGGAAAATCCCCGTCTCACTCGAGTCCTGCTTTGGGTCAACGCAGAGGTTCTAAAATCATGTTCGGTTTTGTACTTGTCAACATTCATGTGCGACACCAAGCTTGAATGAACTTTGTATCTCATTTTTTTCACACCTCTCCATAGGAACGCAGGATATTATCTTCGAGAAACTTCCCTTCTAATCATTTCTGGACTTCGACGAGAAGCAGAAGTGGGTGGTCGAGCATTTGTTGATGGATGTGTTAACAAAAACGGTCGGTTGAACTCAATGACCTTGAAACAATCGTACTAGATCGATCGTATAAGAGTGACAATAATTCAATTGTTGGTTGGTCGATAAGCTAACAAGAAATGATCGGTTATAAGGATGGAAGTGGAACGATCGGTTGGAAAGCAAATCTGGAACGATCGTACAAGAAACGATTGTATGCAACCAATTGGTAGGGTACTGGTCAGAATGGTCGCAATAAAACGGTCGTATAGGGACGATTGGCGGTCTTCAGCAAGCAGAAGTGTTGTTATGGTACGGCCAATCATACACGAATCAAAACGATCGTATCCACGATGGAGCTGGATGGAGCTGGAACGATCGTATGAGGAACGATCGTATAAGAACGGTCGAAGATAAACGATCGTGTAGGGATGCGAGTAGCCACATTCATGTTGGTGGAACGACCAATGTAGCCCATGGTAAGGAACGATCGGCTAGGGTAGTGAAGCGCATGAATTCGTGGTGAACGACTGTTCACCTAATGTGTATGGTCCATAGTCAATTGCCGATCGTTACCCCTTGCTCGAAAACTTGCAAATATACTAACATTCACGAATCATATAGCTACATGGACAACTGCAAGGGTAGGAGACACGGTTTCATGGCCTTGTGAAATAGTTTCCATCTAGATTTCTTTCAAATCTTAGTAGAATGGAAACTTATCAATCAAAAGCTAGATCTATCTCGCGAACTTGGAAATTCGCCAAATGAGAGCCAATTAAGCTGACAGTTCATTTCACAGCGAAAGCACCAAAATTTCGACGCCAAAAATGAGCATCAACACCCGTAGAATCCCATAGAGATTAAATAATGAACAAAATTGAAAACAAAGCAGAATAAATAAATGAACACATAAATTTTTATTGTGGTTCGACAATCTTGGCCTACATCCACTTCACATTTTATTAGTCTTTTCTTGGATTACAATTACAAGAATATTTGGACCAGCAAAGATCCATTAATACAAGATTCAGGAATAAAAATGGCAGAGCCTTCGGAGCAGGAATAAGAAGAAGCCGCGTTTTCTGAAGCTATACTTGTTGTATTTATAGCAGGAGACGCGCATGGATCGGACTGAAACTTTGCAAGAAGGCTCTCTAGGTCCAGTAGAGCCCGCCATATCGATCGGCCACAATAACTTGATGATCAAGAACGATCGGTATACATATAGCCGATTCTTTTTGTTTGCTCCAATCAACTCGCGATCGTTTTTAGATGATCCCAAAGGCCTCTTGATGTTGCTCCTAGAATATGGGATCATTCTGGGTTGCAGATTGCAATTTATAGATCGTCATTGGTCGAAGGTAGAACATTCACTGAAATACATTGATCGTTATATTGAACTTTCCAATAACGATAGGTGTGTATCGATCGGCATTACTTCCACTTCCATTCTGCGACACGCGATCGTTAGTTGTGCTCCTTTTGCCACTCTATTGATGTCCTGAAAGTCTCTAATGGATTGGCTTCATGGTTGTCAAGATATTGAATGTTCTCTGATGGCTTGAACTGTTTCCTTGATCGTTCTTTGGTCAATCCAAACAAACCACTGTCTCAACCGTAGCTCGTGCATATGAACTTCAATCAACTTCAAACTTGAGATATAACCTCACAGGGCTAGACCGGCTACCTCATGCTAGCCACACTTCGTTTTGGCCCTAGTTCGAATCTGTCCGACTATCGTCTAGGTGTTGTATGTAACTGACTCTTCACGCTATTGACTATCTGTTCCTAATCGAATCGATGATATCTTCACATGGCAAGAGCTTCTTCATCCGTATGAACAACAGTACACATCCTAGGCATAGAATATTCACACGTATCTGATCTGGCATCAGCTTCTTGTTTATGTTGATCACTAACCTTGCTCTCAGGACTCAAATATGTTTTTCTTCAATTCCAAACAAATTTTCACATCACCCTCGGTTCAAGCTCTACTTAGCTTTTCAATAAGATGACTAAACTTTGCGGTCCTCTCAGCCACCAAGTCTTGTTTTAAACTTTCAGACCCATTTTAAAATGTCTACATAATCAGACACACGTTTGACTCTTCACAAAGGTAATTAAATTCCTACATTGCATCAAAACTGACTGGCTAATGCACGAGTAAGGTTTGAAAAGGACGATCAATGTATAAATGCTTCAGTTTTTAATCATTTAATCGATAAACTTCATCCACCAATACTTGTAGGGACGGTGGGTACAACATACCACCTCAACAGTGAATGTGTGACTAATACCAAGCACATATGAACTCACGCATAGATAAAATTCATGAAAGTAAGCAAAGTCTGCTATTGACACTAAATTCAACCAACACTTGACTTGTGCAATTGAAACATATAATGAACAATTAAAACTTCATATACACCATTACACAAGTTACAGTATAGATGATAAAACAAATTTAGAATATACAAAAAAATATACACAAATAACATTGTTATTGATACTCCACTTTTGGATATTAGTATGTCATTTTTTTTTTAGAAACAAAAACAAAATTGCAGTACAAGAGATACTAATAAAAATAGCCTCCTTATAAATTATAATTTACATTGACCAATTTGGCCATTTTTTAACCCGAATTCATTTAATCTTCATTAATCTTCATCTTTAGTCTTTAAACAAAATCAATAATTAATGGACAAATCAATGCAGATGAAATTCCAAACGAGAAAGAAACAAGGTTATTTCTTACTCAAGAAAGCATTTGTATCATAGATTTTGTTAAATAAAACAATCAGGCCAAAAAAAAAAAAATTAATTTATAGGGGTTTGTAGGTAGGTTTTAACGTATTTGTCGATCAGAAAAATCAATATATATTCGATATTTGAGATAAAGTTCGGATTGGGGCGACTGAAATGAATAATTTAATTCAACGGCCCCTACCGTTTATCTTTTTTTATTTCGGCACTCTACTGTTGATATTTTGGTTTTAGTCAGGGATACAACCATCGAATTTCATACATTCTTTTAAATTAAAATTTAGTTTAAATTCAGTTTTTCCTTAGAATTTTTTGTTTTTATCATTTTTTTCAATTTGTATAAAAGCGTGGTGGGAGAATGAGTTACTTTAGATGATTACTTCTTAATGTAGAGTTATGAACCTTTAACCAATGACAAAATAGAAAAGGATGCTAACTTTAATTAAAAGTTGTGTACCCCTCGTATCAATCTTATTAGACATAGAGTGCTTATATAATTTGGCCCTCTCATATACAAAAATGGAGTATCGGTAACAATACCCTACACAAATACACAATTGTTGGTGATACAGTATGCGCAGAAGTAATAATGTCACTACCCTCAAATATGCAATTATATTCGATGTGGAAACAAATAATATTATTGCTACTAAAGATTTTATTGAAGAACAAAGGGTAGATCAATATTTTTATGATTTATTAGTATACTTTCTCTTTGAAATATCAAAACGGTTCTTAAACAGTACACTGTACACTGAAATTATTGAGAATTAAAACTGAAATGAAAAATACATGTAAAATATCAAATTTAAAACAAAACTTTTGTGTTTGCTTACTGGTTGATAAATTTAATCGAACACCTACAGCTCGAAACTACAGGAACAATTTTAACTGAACAATGCATGGTTTCAGTTGGCCCTGCAATGAGCTACTAATATTATTTGTAAGCTTTGAAAAACAGATAAAAACTGTAGTTTACAACTTGAAAATTAACTCTTTTTCAACACTAAAAAAATATAAGTCTTAAATACGACCAAAGCTTCTATATTTTTATTATAATATGAATGTTTAGATAAATTACACTTAATTCGCCAAAATGTAGGATTTTTCTTTAGTTGCAAAAGCACCGTCAACATTTTGGCCCGAAAAGAAAACAAAACAGAACAAAGACAATCCTTAGAATTGAATCAAGCAATTGTTCACTAATGGTTACCTGATTACTGAAATGTTGAATTGGCTAGAGATGAACCAGAGCAGCAACTTTTGTTACCCTATACATCATTCAGTGAATCCGGAAATCATGTAGAAATCAAATGATTCGAATAAAATAACAAATAGGAAAAAATCAATCAAAATAGTAAAGACAGCAGAAAAATATATTGGTAAGAAAAGGTTGGAAGGGGAAAAAAAGAGGGAGACTCAGTGTAACAAAACGTCTTTTTACCGTGTTTTATTGAATTTTATAGATATAATAATGTTTACGACTCATTGGAACATAAAATTTAAAAGTCAATAAATTAAATTAAACTGTCCAGAAGTATAACTAGCACACAAGTTAAGCAAACGTGTAATGTTGTTTTTGCTAACACTCTTGGTTTTCCACGTTGCAAAAGGAGATCGAAAATTAGAATGTTACACGAAGTGACCACAGTACCTTTTCGCATGGACAGCTCTGCCATCAAGGTCGATTTCGGATGTTTTGGTACCAAAATCAGTTTTTATAAGCAAATTGTTGTAATATAAATTAATAATAGGGATGAAAATGCTAAATAAAAAATTGCATTATTGTAATCTGCACGGCATAAATAGTCTATAAATATGGAGTTTATTGTATTGTAAGATTTATCTCTCAATTCAATAAAATTGTTCTCTCTCTAATGGCTTTCATTCTCTTTATTCTGTAACACGTTATCAGCACGAAGAAATGCGAATTAATTATTGACCTCAACCTGTTCACCTTCAAACTTTTCAACTTCTCAGCAAGTAATTAAATATTAATTACTCTGACTATTTCTCTTCCGACCATTCCAATTCTAAGTCTATTTATATTCAAAATCCTATTATATATATTAGTGCAGACGAGTCTTTTAGAATATATCTACATACATTCTATTTCTTATTTCCTTTAAAACAGCGGGTAAAAGAATTGTTCTTGCATTTCTTTATAAACTCGTTACTTTTCCTCTCTCCAAAAAGGTAATTGTCAATATCATATTTATTTTTTTGATAAAGCTATCAAGTCAGCACATGCTAGTTTGGGGTTCGCTTCTATATTTTTCATGTCTTTTCTTGTATTACCCTTATTTTTATTTTTTGGCTTCTAAATTCAATATTATTATTATTATTATTATTTTCCTTTACGGATCTATTGCCAAATAAAATTTAAAAGTTTGAAATGGAATATACGCAAAAGTTGACTTTCCTTTCTTATTTGATAAATACATGAAAATTGCAAAATCCAAATGTTTGGTTTTGTTGATACAATTTTTTTTTTTTAGTATAGTTGTTTGATACCATGAATGAAGACTTTCCATTTTTTTTCTTCTTTTTAGCTGGAAACAAACATATAGTGAATGCTGTTGTGGCGAATATTTTCACCTTATGCAATTTATTTTATGAACAGTTCACAAAATAACAAACATCGCCAAGCTTGAATTCAAAGCTTTGGATATATCTGGAGACGACTACTTATCATGGATACTGGATGCTGAGATTCATTTGCAATCTCAATGCTTAGAAAATGCCATTAAAAATGGCAATACTATGTCCCAGCAGGACAAGGCAAAAGCTCTAATATTTTTAAGACGTCATATCCATGACGATCTAAAAACAGAATATTTGGCTGAAAAAGACCATCTCCACTTATGGAACTCTCTGAAGGAGCGTTATGACCACTAGAAGACGGTCATACTTTCAAACACTAGACAAGAGTGATTGAGCCTGAGGTTTCAGGACTTTAAGTCCGTAAGAGAATATAATTCTGCAATATTTAGAATCACTTCTAAACTGAAATTATGTGGAGAAAAGGTGGATGACGCACAAATGTTTGAAAAGACTTTCTCAACATTTCATGCCTCGAATATACTCCTGCAGCAGCAATATCGAGAGCGTCATTTTACAAAATATTCTGAACTCATAGAATGCTTACTAATTGCTGAACAAAATAATGAATTGCTTATAAAAAATCATTCCTCAAGACCAACTGGTTCAACTGCATTACCTGAAGTTAATGCTAATTTTTCCCACTTTGGAAGAGGTAGGGGTCGAGGTCGAGGTAGAGGATATGGTCGTGGACGTGGATATAACTCTAGCAGAGGTGGTTATGGTGGTTTTAAAGGTAACAAAACCACCAACTTTAAAATGCAACAAATGAAAATTGAGCCTATAAAGAACAATGATTCAGCTTCAGAAAATAAAAGGCATTATGAGGAAGTTTGTTATAGATGTGGACCACCTGGTCACTGGTCGCGTACATGTAGATCATTAAAGAAAACAGTTGAAGAATATCATCGCTCGAAGAATATTGAGGCAAATAATGTCGAAAAGTTACCTGAAAACACTAACCTGAAGTTAGATTATTTCTTCGAAGATGACAATGGAAATTTCATTAATGATGAAAATCTAAGTGCAATGATCAATGATATGACCGAGTTGATCAATTAGAAATGTCTTGAAGTTTGTTATGTGACTTTCGTTTTATTTCATTAGCTTGCATCAATAAATCAGTTTGAAGTTTGTGTTCGTTTAATTGTATTTCCCTTTGCAGTACTAGTAATGTGTAATATGGATGTTGTTTTTAATCAATAGCCTATTTTAATCATATTACTTTGTTTGTTTACATTACATTTATTTATGCATACAAATTTTTAATGATTGACTAATTACTACCTTTAATTCTTAAGGTATGGAACGCCATTTGGGTGATGATATATGCTTACTAGATAATGCAACTACTCATACAATTTTAAAAAACCAGAAGTTTTTCTCTGAACTATCTGAAAATTTCTCAGCTAAAGTCTTCACTATAGCTGGATCTGCTAATATAATTGACGGGTCCGGAAGAGCCCATATAATATTACCAAATGGTACGCATATTTTTATTCAGAATGCATTATACTCAAGCAATTCTAAAAGAAATTTGCTGAGTTTCAAAAATATAAGAATGAATGGGTACCATATTGAAACTATAAATGAAAACAATAAAGAATATCTTTGTGTTATTTCTAGAATTGAAAGCTAGAAGCTTATCGTAGAAAAATTTGATACAATTTCAACTGGTTTATATTTTACAAAAATTGGCATAGTTGAATCTCACTCTATAAACATGAGCCAGAAGCTCACAAATACAAAGACGTTGATTCTTTGACATGATCGCTTGGGTCATTCTGGATCAACTATGATGCGTAAAATTGCCAAAAACTCAAACGGACATGATTTATCAATTGAATTTACCATGTGATTACTTATGTGCCCCATGTGCACAAGGAAAATTAATCACTCGACCTTCATATAGTAAAATCACTTCTGAATCTCCAACATTTTTACAAAGAATTCAAGGTGATATTTGTGGCCCAATCCACCCTGAATGTGGACCATTCAAATATTTTATGGTATTGATTGATGCATCAACTCGTTGGTCACATGTCTGTTTACTTTCTACAAGAAATTCGGCATTTGCTAAGCTACTTGCTCAAATAATAAAATTGAGAGCACACTTCCCTGATCATCAAATTAAATCGATTCGACTAGATAATGCTGGAGAATTTACTTCTTAAGTATTTGATGATTATTTTCTATCATTGAGGATTGAAATTGAACATCCAGTAGCTCATGTTCATGCTCAAAATGGTCTAGAAGAATCATTAATTAAGCGCTTGCAACTTATTGCAAGACCATTGCTTATGCAATCAAAACTACCTGTTTCAGCTTGGAGGCATGCAATTTTGCATGCATCGAAATTGGTTAAAATTAGACCAACAGCTTATCATCAGCTTTCACCACACAGCTCTTAACTGGATTTCAACCAAATATTTCACATTTACGAAAATTTGGTTTTGTCGTGCATATACTTATTAATCTCCCACTTCGTACTAAAATGGGTCCTCAACGACGGTTGGGAATTTATGTGGGATTTGATTCCCCATCGATAATTCGTTACCTTGAACCTCTTACAGGTGATGTCTTTACCGCAAGATTTTCAGACTGTAAATTTGATGAGACAATCTTCCCGCCGTTAGGGGGAGAAAAGACCGTTCCAGTAGAACGGCGTGAAATATCATGGAATAATCCATCTATGACTTATTTGGATCCACGTACTAAACAATGTCAATATGAGGTACAAAGAATTTTGCATATTTAAAATATTGCAAATCAACAGCCGGATGCATTTAGTGACACTGCAGAAATAATTAAATCTCACATTCCAGCAGCAAATGCACCAGCAAAAATTGATGTCCCTGAAGGATCAAAAATAAATATAGCAGCAAATGAATCTAAAGCAAGACAAAAACGTGGAAGGCCAAATGGTTCAAAAGACTTGGCGCCTAGAAAAAGAAAGTCTAATGAAAAATCATCAATTAAGGAACCTCCTGAAGATGTTATAAATGATCAAAAAGATCACTCAAATGAAAATCCCAATTCTCCTAGAAGCGCGGAAGGAAATATTATCCCAAAAGAGATAAAAGAAGATTCCAACGAAAAAATGGTACCTAATAATAATGAGACCTCAATATTTTATACGAACTACGGAGAAATATGGGATCGAAGTAAAATAAAAATTGATGATGTATTCTCATTCGCAGTAGCTACTGAAATAATTGAAAGTCATGCCATAATGAGAATAATGAGAATGATGATAATGAACCAAATAGCATAAATGAATGTCGAAAAAGACACGATTGGCCAAAATGGAAAGATGCTATCCAAGTGGAACTAGATTCACTTAAAAAACATGGTGTATTTGGACCAATAGAGAAAACACCAGAAAATGTTAAACCAGTAGGTTATAAATGGGTATTCGTTAGAAAACGAAATGATAAAAATGAAGTCGTGAGGTACAAGGCACGACTTGTCGCACAAGGTTTCCTGTAGAGACCAGATTTTGACTTTAAGGAAACTTACTCCCCTGTCATGCATGTCATAACATTCCGATATTTGATAAGCCTTGTAGTTTCTGAAAAACTCGATATAAGATTAACGGATGTTGTGACAGCTTATCTTTACGGTGAATTAGATACCAACATTTACATGAAAATTCCAGATGGATATAAATTGCCTGAAGCAAAATAAAAGTCCATATACTCAGTAAGACTAAGACGATCACTATATGGATTGAAACAATCTGAAAGGATGTGGTATAACCGTCTTAGTAAATATTTGGTAAAAGAAGGATACGAAAACAATCTCATTTGTCCATGTGTCTTTATAAAAAATCGGTAAAGGGATTTGCTATCTTAGCAGTTTATGTTGATGACATAAATTTGATTAGGACTCCAGAAGAGATTGATGAAACAATAAATTATTTAAAGATGGAATTTGAAATTAAAGATCTTGGCAAAACTAAGCACTGTCTCAGTCTACAGATTGAGCATAGTACTAATGGCATATTAATCCATCAATTAAACTACATTGAGAAAATTCTAAAGCGTTTTCAAATGGATAAAGCATATCCACTTAGTACTCCATTGGTTGTTAGATCTTTAGATATTAAAAAGGACCCTTACCGCCCAAAAGAAGAAGATGAAAATGTGCTTGGCCCGGAAGTGTCATATCTTAGTGTCATTGGTGCATTATTATATTTGGCTCAATGCACAAGACCAGATATTGCATTTTCAGTAAATCTTCTAGCAAGATACAGTTCAGAATCAACAAAAAGACACTGGAATGGTATAAAACATATCATGAGATATCTTCGTGGAACGACAAATTTGGGTTTATTTTACTCTAACACGGGCAATAATCCAAATCTAGTTGGCTATGCTGATGCAGGTTATCTTTCTGACCCACATAAAGCAAGATCACAAACTGGATATGTATTTAATAACAGCAATGCAGCAATTTCATGGCGATCTACAAAACAAACATTGGTAGCAACATCATCCAATCACTCTGAAATACTAGCACTACATGAAGCAAGTAAAGAATGTATTTGACTAAGATCACTGATTGAGCATATTCGAAAAAGATGCCAACTTCCATCAGTAACGGAAATGTCAACCATTATTTATGAAGACAATCAGCTTGTGTAGCTCAAATTCAAGCGGGTTACATTAAGGGTGATAGGACGAAACACATTTCTCCTAAATTTTTCTTCACACATGAGCTACAAAAGGATAATAAGATAGAAGTGAAACAAATCCGATCCCAAGAAAATCCAGCGGACTTATTCACAAAGGCGCTTCCAAAATCAACATTTCAGAAGATGGCGTACAAAATTGGTATGTGTCGGTTGCATCAACAAACTAATTGAATAATGCGTTATAATCCAGGGGGAGCGTATGAAATACGCTATAATGTACTTTTTTCCTTCACTAATATTTTTTCCCACTGGGTTTTTTTTAGTAAGGTTTTAATGAGGCATTATCTTCATCCAAAAGAATCAACCCTCGTAGTAATATTATAAAATATATGTTACTTAAAGATGAAATCATGTTGTACACTTTTTCTTGTTTATGGTTTTTTCCCACTGGGTTTTTCATAACAAGATTTTTAATGAGGCAATTACTCTTATCATCTTTACATACGCATATTCAAGGGGGAGTGTTGCAATATACATTAATAATAGGGATGAATATGCTAAATAAGAAAGGGCATTATTGTAATCTGCACTACATAAGTAGTCTATAAATATGGAGTTTGATTGTATTGTAAGATCTATCTCTCAATTCAATAAAATTGTTCTCTCTCTAATGGCCTTCATTCTCTTTATTCTGTAACACAAATGTCCTTATACAGGTACTAATTTTATTAAAAAAATCATCAAAATAAGTTATATAGATTATCAACAATAAATAAAGGAACTCAAAGTAACAACTCTCTTCAAATAAATAATAACTCAAATGAAAAAAAAGTATAGGTTATTAAAAAATAAATAACAGGAAAATAGGCAAAGGAAATAAGTTGCAAAAAAAAATTATTTTCAAGGAAAAGAAGTTTGTTTTTTAATCCGAAGGACACTTTTCAGTGTAAAAAGAAAAGGATAGTTACAACTACCATTCTGTGATTTACACTAAAAACCAAATTTCTTGTCTTTAAAACTAAATTTTTCTCCAACTTTTTCTCTGAGCCTAAAAACCACAATAAACTCTTTTTTAACTTTTAATTAATTTTGACATTAAAAAATTGGACAGTTTGGCTGAAGTCTCCATTAAGTTTCAAAATACACCAAACATCCTTGCAAAAAAATATGTAAATTAGCTCCCTATAATTAAGTTACTGAATAATTGCATACATTTATGCAATTATTCAGTGAATAACTGCAAACATTAATGCAATTATATCCAAAAATTGCAAACATTTCCACACTTATCACTGAAAAATTGTGGAAATTTGCACAATTATTCACCAAAAAAAATGCGAAAATTTCCGCAATTATTCACTGAATAATTGTAGACATTTATGCAATTTTTGGATATATTAGCATAAAAGTCTATTATTCACTGAATAGTTGCATAAAGTCTGCAATTATTCACTGAATAATTGCATAAATGTATGCAATTATTTAGTAACTTAATTTTAGGGACCTAATTTACCATCTTTTTTGGGAGGAGTTTTCGTGTATTAAGTTTGATTTTAAGGAACTGAGCCTAATATTCACTAAAAAATTCCCAAATTGAGAAATTATTATTTACAAGTTCTAATCCAACTATTGTATAGGTGTATTAGTATATTGCCTAGTTGCCTACTTAGGATGGTAATTGTAAAATTTAGAATGCAAGATATCATATGTTAACTTAGCTATTTTTAAGTATGTTAGATTTGAAAAATGGATATTGTGCATTCTTTTTTATATTATTATATGGAATAGAAAATTTAGGATCGGAATGTGATGAGTCGACTTACTTTATTTGAGATTGAATAGTAATTTTTTTTCCAACGAATTCAACCAAGCATCAAACTCAAATTACCAACTTCCAACATCAAACGCTACATTTCATAATTAGCAACAAACTACGCTTCACAATCAAGTAGTAAACCACCAAAACTCTAACATAAAACCCTAAAAATTATCTTGTTTCTTATTTTAGCGAAATTGACTCAGTTAATGCAATAAACTCAAAGTAACTTAACAAATTTTGAACTCAATTCAAACAACAACCTTAAATAATATTTTCCCAATCCAATTCAAACTAGAAGCGCAAAAGAAAATTGATTTTCGAACTACCAATTAAGAGCTAGAAGTGCGAGGCAGAGGATGGAGTCGTCGCTTGAGGCAGAGTTAACGTGCTAGGGCTTTAGGGAGGAACTGAGGGGAAGTTAAACTTCACGAGCTAGAGTTTTCAACAATATGCGCATTTTTAGGCATTGGGCGATTTGATCTGGAGTGGAGCAACGTCGGGAGAAGAAGTGTGCAGCATTGGATTGGAGCAATAGTGATTTGATTTAGGGTTTTCAGAAAAGGGGCCAGGTGATTTGATTCAAATCTTAACGAGGAGAAAAGAGGGAGAGGATGAAGTAAGCAATTCTTTTTAACAAAATGATGTGAAAAGAGAGGTGTATGGATAGCATTGAAGAGTGAACCGCCTAAAAAAATTTTGGCCTTTTAATAGCATATAAAGTGGAAACGCTGTGGATTAGTGCTATGGATAGTGCATTTTATTGTACTGAATGCATGGCTTTACTGCTATAGAGCTATGCCATTTGAAGAATAGATTGGGCAATCCACAGATTGAGCAATCCATAGAGGTATGCATGGATATGAAACTTGTCGAGACTTTCGATATCCTTCCTCGGTGTAATATAAAACTCAATCCCAAGAAGTGTTCCTTCATCGTTCGATAAAGGAAGCTCCTTAGGCTTGTGATGAGCACCAAAGGAATCGAAGCCAACCCCAACAAGATTCAAGCGATCCAAGGTATGAAAATCACTTGCATAGCCAAACAAATGCAGAGCCTAAACAGAATGGTCGCAACACTTTGTATCCAAAGCAACCGATAAGTGAGTACTCTTCTTTGACCATGTCAAGAAGGGAATTCATTCACTTGGAGCAATGAGTAAACTTTACTCAACGCATTTGAAGACTTGAAGCGACATCTGGCAACACCCCTCATACTTTGCAAAACAGTAAAGGGGGAAGACCGATACTTATACCTCGCAGTCACTTACCATGCAATTAGCACTGTCTTGGGTTAGGAAGAAGAGAAACTTTAGTGGCCAATAAATTATGTCAGCGAGAGATTATCCAGCCTGAAAAGGGATATGTTAGGTTGGAGAAGCTAGCTTTGTGACTTCTAAATATGGCTGATGACTTCAACTGTACTTCTAGGCCACCCAATCAAAGTTCTCACACCACTCGCCAAAGAAAGCGCTGAGCTGGCCTGATGCACTAGGCTAACTCTTAAAGTGGTCCGTAGAACTCAAACAAAACCACATCACCTTTCATCCTCGCACTTCCATTAAAGATCGGGCATTGGCCAACTTCATAGTAGAGCGCTCAAGCCCAGACCATGGAAAGGAAGAAATAACAATCAGTTGGCGAGCATGAAAATTGTACGTAGATGGAGCATTCAATGAGAATGCGGCTGGGCCGGCATGGTCCTAATCACACCCGAATGGAAGAACTTTTCTTCTTTATCTACCTTGTCTTCAAGACCAACACCAACGTAGCCTAATATAAAGCCTTCCTAGCCGGTCTCATGATGGCTAAAGAATGGAAAATAGATTCTCTCTACATGTTTAGCCACTCATAGCTGATGGTCAACCAAATCAGTGTGCAATTATATGTTAAGGGCAAGACATTGGCCATATACATCGTAGAAGCCAAGAAACCCATCGGTATGTTCTCAAATTTCAAGTTGGAAAATATACCACATGAAAAGAACACCAAGGATGACCAACTGGCTAAGGTAGCAAGCAACCTCGAAGAGAGTATCCCTTAGGTCGCATTAGAGATGTGTACCCCGTTTCTTTGAGGTGAGGGAAACCGCCATGGAAATTGATAAAGCCTAGACCAATACCTCGATGACCCCATTGCTAAAATATCTTATGGGTAGTGACTTATCTATGGACATGATAGAGGCTCGGAAAATTGTTTGTCAACCACTCCACTACAAAATTCTAGATGGGAAACCGTATCGGTGGAGGTACTATATTCCCTTTTAATGATGCGTGACAAATAAGGAAGTCATCCATACACTAGAAGAGCTAAATGAGGGCTTTTATGGAGGTCACGCCAGGGGTAAAGCCAAGCAAAAAAGGATGTATAACAAGATTGCTATTGGTCGACTATGATCAAGGATGCAATGAACTATGTCAAGAAGTTCAATCAATGTCAACGATTCATTAAAATCCTTAGAGCTTCCTCAAACCTATTAACCACCATGACATCCCCTTGGTCATTTGACACTGAGGGATTGACTTGATCGGGAAGCCTACCAATGCTAAAGGTATCGCAATCGACTACTTCACGAAGTAGGTCGAGGCTTAGTCTCTTATTAGGGCCAACACGCCTAAAATCCTGAAATTTGTAATCAGAAACATCGTTTGCAACTTTGGACTCCCAAAGAAGATCATCTTAAATAACAACACAGAATTCGATTATGACTTGTTTCAGGGTTCCTAGGAAACGAATGGGATTAATAAATGTTTCTCTTTAGTTTCCCATCCACAAGTGAATGGGCATTGTGCAACCATGAACAAGAACCATCAAATCAACCTGGAAGAAACTCCTCACAAAGGTGAAGGGAAACTGGGCCGAAGACCTCCCACTCATGCTTTGGTCATACTGAACGCCTAGCTGAACTTCTGTTGGGCATTCCGCTTTTTCCTTAGGCTATGGGTATGAGCCATGTTGCATGTCGAGTAGATGTCCCATCTCCTTGGCTCCTCACATTGACCTCGAGAAAAATGAAAAAAATACTTAGGCTTAGGCTCAATGCCTTAGAAGAAAGAAGAAAGGAGGCAGAACTCTGCACCGAAGGCTATAAGAGAAAGATAGAAGCACTATAATGCAAGGGTGAAACTCCACCAATTCATCATTGGTGATTTTTTTGCAAAGGGTAACCTAACCGAGGAGTATTGGGACTAAATTTTGAAGGCCCATATGTAATCAATGCTACCTAACCAGCGGGGCAGACCGCCTCTCACATCTATATGATACCTATGCGCCAAGTACTTAGAAGCTAAAGCACCTTAGAGCCTGCTGTATCTAATATATATTGTGAGCCGCAATTATAAGACTAGAAACATTTGTAACATTTTGACATATGAAATGAAAAAGAAACATTCCCAAGCAATCATCTCGCAATGTCAATAATAGCAGCAAGGCTATCCAGCAACAGTTAGCCACGCAATGCTCTCATTGTCAAAAAATGCCATCGCTCAAGGATATCCGATGGGGTCAAGAATAAATGCTACTTACCCTTCCGAGGGATGCCAAGGCTATTCGATAAAGAAAAATCAATAAAGGCTCTCTTCTGCATTAAGGGACGCTGAAATAGCCCCATGAGGATGCACGAGTCATTCAACGCTCCTTTTTATGCCATGGACATATTACATGGATAGTGTGACCACCTACGTCATGGTCCCAATTTTTCTATCCAAAGTGTACCACTCTGAGAGGATGCAAGAGTCTATTAATGCTCTATTCCGTGTTGGAGGCAATGAAAAATATATGGCATGACAACCCACGTCGTGATCATGAATCATTTGTTCATAATGTTACTCGTCCCTCTAGTGGGTTGGGGCACTAGTGCCAAGATAGGAAGGATTAAACATGAAGTAACCCTAAATATAGCATCTGTAGTGATGCTACATAAGGATGTGCAAGCGGATCAACGCTCCCTTCAATGGAAAGGACACCGTCGAACGGACGACACAACCACCCACGTTATGGTCCTAATTCCTATGTCCATGATGTACTGCACCAAGAGAATGCATGAGCCAATCCATCCACTCCATGCCGGAGGCAAATATATGCATATGGTGTGACCATCCACGTTGGTCCCGACTCGTCCGCCTATGATGCTTCCCTTTCCTCTAGTGGCCCATGCAATGGTGTCAAGATGGGCACGATTACCCATAAAGTAATCCCGATTTTAGCATTTGTAATGCTACCCACCTCAAATAACCAGGGTAACCTAATAATAATAAGGGAGGGTCGTTATTGGTTCACCACTAACCACCCAAAGAGCGGGTCGAGAATGTGACGGCTCGGTGCCCCAAACTAGGAAGCCTCGTGGCAACAAATGTTTGCCCATGCATACTAGCGAGGAGCAGACCATGCCAACAATAAGCATGTTTGTTTACTTGATCTTTGTTCTATTTTTCTCATTTTCAATGTTATGTGTAAATTCCCAAGTCTACATGTTTGCTTAGCAAAGTGTAATAATCAGCACCTCCGGACACACCAAAACCAAAACCTAGGGTGACTTTCGGTCTTGCATGCCAAGAAGTACGAGCTATGTGTTTTTAAAACGTTACAGATTATGATTATAGGGTAAAGTCTAAGCTATGCAGCTAATGCCCCGCTATATCCCATAGTGGATTTCTACCGCTATAGTTTTCCCAAATAGCCTCAAAAATAGCCTTTCCACTTTAAACCCCGCTATTTTCGCTATATCCCGTTATTCCCACTATATCCCGCTATATCTGCTTTAAAAAAATGAATTGCAAAATGAAATTTATATATTATAGAAATTATGAAATTAATTTTTTTTAACTGAATTTTTTAACACATTTTCATAAACAAAAGTGCTTTAATTTCTATTAAATTTAATTATGTTGAATATCAGTTTATGTTTATTAATAATATATTTACACATGTTTTTATTTAAAAAAAATATGTAGTAATTATAATTAAATTGAATGTTGATTATGCATTTAATTACCATTATATATTTGTAAAAATATTAAGTACAATTTTTATATGTTATTTTAGAGTCGCCTGTTATATCCCACTATATCTTCGTTGTATCCCCACTATGACTTTTCGCACCTTCGCTGCAATGAATTTGATGAGCGCTTTAATTGCACAGAGTTTAAGACATTCTACACTTTCAGATCCTACAATGGAGGGAATTAAAATATAGGTACTGAAAATAACAATCTCAAAAATTCATAGTTCATACACAAAGTTTCCCAAAGTATCATATAAAGTCTGATAGGTAATAAATACAATAAATAGTTATATGGAGAATAACACAGAATAATAGGACTCCGACACTTAGCTGCTTTCTTCGAGTGCCATCTCTGGAAAAATCAACTATTACTATGTCTTCTTATAGTGGGGAAAAATGAAAGGAGTGGCTCAAACAAAAGTTTGGTGAATGGGTTGCATTACTAATATATGGTGATCAAATGCAATTGGCTTAATTTATAACCTATATGACCTAGGGGTCCTGCTTGTTTTTGTGAGTTGCTTTCTAGAGTTGGTCGTACTAATATAAGGAGTATAGCCCTAAGTATACCTATACCCAACCATCTGGTGAAGGTTTATACTTAAGGTCGAACAACTAACTGACCCACAAAACAACGATGGGTCGGACTAATAACCTTTAGGATGGCTACTAACATAAGGTCGCATACAACATTATACTTGGGGCTGCATTACCCAAACCACAACTGCAACGTATCATGCTTACACATTGAAAGGGGCCCGCAATGCCACTCTCACCAAAGATGTGACGACCCGGAATTTTTAGGCATTTGAAATTGAAATATTTAATTTATTTTAAATATTTGCAAGATAGTTTAACTTGGATTTCAAATATCAGTTTGAATTTGGCGATTGAATTTATTGAATTTAATAATTTGAATTTGGATGAATTATTGAATCTTCGGTTTAAGCCTGTTAAAAATAATTTAAAGGCTTATAAAATTTATAATGATGATACTGAAGATAATAGAATGGTTAAAATTTAATTTAAAGGTGATTTTTTCAGTTTTAATAATATATCGTTTAAATTGAATTTAAAAATAGCTTTCCGAGGCACAGTCTCGGAATTCGACGAAACCAGTTCCATTGGATCCGTAATATTGTATTATTATCAGATTTCAATTTTCGTATTGTTTGGAGTTGTTGTGTAAGCGTACGATATATAAACGCGCTGAAATTTATATTGAAAATTTAATATATATATATATACATATATATATATATATATATATATATAACTAGGTTCAAAAAGCTATCTTCTTCATATGATTGAATTAGGCCTCAGAACTTGTTCCATTGGGTTTGGAATAGCGACATGATAGTCGAACACCAATGGCATGTCTAGATTGGAGATCGAGATTTTAAGCTATACATAACAAGATATTTTGGAGATTTTAGAATATAATAAAAATTTGAAAGTCAAACGTATTAACCATACTTGAGACGTTTCCAGTATAAGTTGCGTATTCATCTTTCTTATGAAGCTATCCTCGCTCAGATTAAAATCGTGACTTACTTCTCTTTGCTTAGTTTGACTTCAATAAAAATAAAAAAAGAAATAAAAGAAGAAATAAAATCGTGACAAGGCGAAAAAGCGCTGATCGAATTCGTGATTAGCATCAGCAAAGCGATAGGCAACGACGCAATTTGAGTCGCGAGCATGAAGAAGGGCTCGATGCAGAGGAGGTCGTAAAGTTAGGGTTCGTGAGCTAGCAAGTCAAGGCGATTCATGGTGGATGGTTTGCGAGCTCGGCGGCGCAGTGGGATTAGCGACAGCGACACGAGGTTGCGAAGCGACCAGGAAGGGAGTACTCGTGAATCAGGGGAGTTAGGGTCGCTAGATAGAGGGGAAATCGTCGCAGGCCCATGGACTGGTGGCGTGCAGAAGATGAACGAGGGGTAGGACCTCGTGCGGTGACGTCTTGACTAGGGTTCCCTTCAATTTTGATTTAGGCTGAAAGGTATAAAAACAATTTATTCTTCGATTTAAATTTTTATGTATGTATAAGTATATATAGAGAAATATATATATATATATATATATATATATATGATTGCCGCAGTATTTGATTTACAGTAAAGTCTGGACGCAGATTTTATTTTTATACAGAAAACAGATTTTTAATATATATATATATATATATATATATATATGTACACATGCTTTTGATTTTAAATATTAAAGGCATTTATATAATTATATTTTTGAAAATCTATAAAGAATAATTTTTATAGGTATATTTATATATATAAATAATTTCAAAGGAAAAAAAATACAAATTTACATCTTCTAACCTACTAGGTATTTTAAAAATATGTATTTAGGGTTATTTATTTATTTAATAAGCTTATTTAGTTGATAAAAATAATTTATCAAAAGGAAAATTAGTTTAAAACTAAAATTTTTGGTTTGAATTAAAATAAATAAATAATAATTGATTGTTCGACCAATTAGAATATTAATAAAACCTTATAATGTTTGTTACAAGGTCAAAAAAAATCATGAACCAAGTCAAGGTTGAAGTGGGTTGCAAACAACAAAACAAAAGGTGAGTTAATCTCACTCATCTGGGTGTAATTTAAATTTAAATGGTTAAATCTAAATAATTGGTTGAATGATCGAATTGATTGGATGTGCTATATTATATATAGTGGTATATGTAGTATATATTGGAGTGATTGATTTTCCCGCATTATATAGCGGATGAGACCCTATGTGTCGCATAATAGCGGATGATATTATATGAATCCCATATACCGCGATATTCCACCTCGAAGTGGAATTGGTATTGTGCTAGCGTCTGTGGATGCAGGGAAACAGGTTGGAGGCATCCAACTGGATTCCTTGAAACTATTTAGATTGTTTAATATTCTGTGTTATGAATATTTGATATTCTGTGATGAATTTATTGATAATTGGAAATGTTGGATACTATGGTTGATTTAAAATATTTCGGTGAACTGAGTTATCAAAATCTATAGAAATGGGATTTCTGAAAGAAAATAAAAGAGTGAATTTTGAGTAAAATAAGCATAGAAATTTGAATAAATTAATAATGAATTGGAAAGGAATAAAAAGTGATTTGTGAATTCTGATAGAATAATTTCCATGTGCGAGGAATAAGATTTGAATAAATGGGAATAAGTGATTTATTTCTTTTCAAGTGATATTATTTCAAGAAATAAAGAATTTATTTTGAAATTTAAGATTTAAATTTATTTGAAAGAATAAAGAAGGAATTTGGAAAATCTGAAATTGGTATTTTCAGTTAAAAAGATTTTAAAACATAATTAAAAATTAAAATCTGAAGTTAATGGGTTTTGAAATAAATTGAGTAAGTAAAGGAATTTATTTCAAAATGGAGTAAATTGGAAATCAGTTTGGAAATTGATTTAAGTGTTTGAAATTGGAAATTTAAAGAAGAATGTGACTATGAAATTTATAAACTGGGTTTGTAAAAATAAAGCACATATATCAGTGGATATTTGAAAAAATAAATTCACGGTGGGAATTTATTTAAGCAATGAGTAAATATGTTTAAAAATAAATAGTGATTTATTTTTAAAAGATGTGAAAGAGAAGTGTATTTCCCTGGATAGCCAAGTAAGTTTTCGAAGCAAATTTTGTGAAAAGTTTGAAGTTGTTTAAAAAGTATGTTTAGAAAACTCATTATTTCTAAATGTTTAAATTCTAAAGTAAGTATTTTTCTTTTAATCTATTTATAGAAGTAATTATTTAAAGAGAGCTTGGTATTATGTTTTAAAATTTAGAAATTCAATTTTATATTGTACAAAGTAGTTTTATTTCAAATATTCTTAAAGTATATATATTTTGAATAGGTGTTAAAGTAATTTTAATTTAAATGCTTTTAAAGGATATTTTATAATAAAGTGTTTTAAATTATTTTAAAATTTCAAAGTTTTGTGCTCGGTGTTTTCAGTGGAAATAAATATTTGAAAATTTATTTCATGAGAAAAGTGTGGATTGAAAACTATTTTCAAAAGGGTTGAAAATGGAAATATATCTTGCGAAGATATTTTGGGGTTAACAAATAATTCAGGAGAAATTATTTATGTTTGATGGTTGTTGTGAATGTTAATTGATAGTTAAATAACCGACTATCAATATTGGCCAATGCGCTTTGAGTGTGGTTTTCTCACACTGGTATTCCAGACTGACTCGGGTGTTATTTCACTATAATGCTTGGGTCAAACCGAGTATTATAGGATACAGGAAAGGATGTTGTGGAGCTCAGGAGACGAGCTGGATGGCGATACGTACTTCCATATTTGTTTTAAATATTCCTTTGTGTATTCAGATTGTGAGGACAGGTTATGATTACTGTCCAGTTGTGTGTTACGTATACTCTGATGATGTAATGTATAAACAGATGTATTTATTTTGGTGTAAAGATCATTTATTATCTATTATATTTTATTCTGCTGCGATGGTTAGATTCTGATGTTGTTTCTATGTTCTTCTTCTCCCTCTTCTTCTTTTACCCTCATGGTTCGGTTTTTTGGGCATTGAAAAATCGAGTCGTGACATTTGGTATCAGAGCTGAAAGGTTAAGCGAGAGTCTTGGCTTTGGTGGGGATTACTCATTAAATAGAGTCCGTAGTACTCTAGAATGAGTTTGAGCGTATTAATAGATATGAGCGCGTATTTGTTAGTGAATATAAATTGTTTTAATATTGTGTTGATTTGAATTATTATTTGAACCATGAAATTGGTTAAAACGGAATTTGGATTCAAAATTAAATGGTTTAAAGATATAAGTTGATTTGATTTAAAGGATTAAATCAACATTTAAAATTTAACTTGAATTTATATAATTCGAGATGGTTTAAATTTGAATTAAATTAGTTCAAATCGAATTTGATTTGAATTAATTAGAATTGAATCAATTTAAATGGAAGTGAAAATTTAAATTGAGTTGATTGGATATGGAGGTTGGGAATTGAACAGATTAACTCTAGACTATTTTTAAAATAAATTGTTTTAGTACAAATCTACTTTTCCAAGTTATTTATTATATATACAACCTTTCTTATTAAACCCAAAACTATCTTATACTTATTTTATAACTACTTTTGGAATTATTTAACTATTTTTTAACTGTTTTATAAACTAATTACTGTTTTTCAACTGTTTTACAACTAGTTACTATTTTAAACTATTTTGTAATTATCTAACTATTTTATAACTATTTGACTATCTTCCAACTATTTTATCGTTATTTAACCATTTTACAGCTATTTTACAGACTAATAACTATTTTTCAACTACTTATCTATTTTAAAAAAAATTCAAGCTATTTTCTAAATTTGAAGCCGGTCAAAGTGCAAACTGTTTACGATTAAATTACCCAATTGAGATAAGGATTAAAGTGATAATCCAAATGGGATTAAAGCAATTGTAAATAAGTGAATGAAAATTAAAGTGAATGTGAATAGAAAGGGAATTGTTTTGGCTAATAAATCAATGAGGATAGATACGTGGATGTACGTATATTATTCTATTCGCATAGTGGTTTGATCCGGGTTCGAGCACAGAATTTCGAGATAGTTTATCGATCCGAATTGGGATTTTTCACTCGATTTTCGATGGCAAACTTGGATATGGATTGTTGATTGATTCTAGATATTCTCTATCATAGCCAGGCTATGCAAGGAGAATGACGGTTTTTGATCAAGAAACCAGATCTGTATCCGCACTAGGAAGTCGGGTGGACGATAGTAGTTTGGAAGTGAAATTGTGTGATCGAGTGAGCGATCAGATTAGTATAGCATAAGGATGATAGGTGTACGTCGTAGGGATTTGAATGAAATTGATATTGGAAATTTGGGGATAAAAAATGTGAAATGATTTTTGAATTGAATGGTATATTTTGTGAAACATATTATGAAGTAAAGTGGAAACTGGATATTTCTATGGTAAAAATTTACTTTATGGAAGTAAGTAAAATGGTAAGTGACTTTATAGAGTAATCAAATTTGAATATTTGATTTTGAATAAACAAAGTTATATATCTTTGTTATATAAGATAAATCTCCCCTTGTTGAATCTATTGCCGGAAGAAAAGGATTTTGAAAGTGTTTGAACTATAAAAGGAGTTTTATACAAGTATGAAATGATCCAAAGTTTTTTTTAAAAATTATATATTTATATATATATATTTATATTTATATATATATATATAAAGGATCTTATGAGGATTTTGAAAAAAGGTTTTGGGAACCTTTGGATTTGGAAAGGCTTTTGATTTTTGGGTAAAATCAATATTGGAATTTGGAAATCCTAGTTTGAGAATTATCGATTTTGGTATAATCGATTTTGAGATAAGGAGATTTATATTAGATTTATACTAGGTGTATGATTTGGAAGATACTATATGTGTATAGTATAAAGTGTTTTGACAACGGCTCTAGGGAAAAAGGTGCTCCCTTGAAATGAACTTCTTAGGAGTGCCACAGGATGGTACTGCCTTGAACCCTAAGGGGGGATTCTAAAGTTGATCCTGTGAGGAGTTCGGATAAAACTAGTTCCTGAGGATTATGTGTAGTGTGTAGAGAAACTCGAGGCGTTGAGGCCTACAGAGGCATTTGGGTTATGCTATGACGACAGTGTAACTCGATGCCACTGCGATCTACTGCAGACCATAGTGAAATTCGTGTGTGTCGTTGAGAGCCAACAGTCTACGTTTTATTTTACATCGGTAGACTGTGACCTATGGTAACATAGCGAAAGTCGTGTGTGCTGCTGAGAGCCAACAGTCTGTGTTTGATTTTACATCGGTGGACTGCGACCTATGTGGGAGTGGAGAAGTTTCATTTTTGACAGCGAAAATCGATGGCGCTGATGCCTACAGTTATATGGACTTTTGCTGTGATAGCAACGTAACCCTAGAATGTGACAGCGATCTGTTGTGGGTTCCATGGCGTAATCGAGGGGCGTGGATTGCCTACAGTTACATGGACTTTTGCTGCGATGGCAACGTAACCCAGGATGTAACTGCGACCGTGGATGGGGGTGATGATTTCCAAAGCATTCTCACCAAAGATATTTCCTCTGTTTTCAAAAAAATGTTTTCGATATTTTCAATAAAATTATTTTCCAAGTATTTTCACTAGATGTTGAAAATGGGTCTGTTAAGTACTTATAGATTTTCAGTCCTACGCCTGATCAACGTATGACCGAATTTCTGTGAGAACAAGGATGGACTAGTTGAGACATCGAGTTATAAGAAGTATTTTTATAAAAAGCTATTTTAATAGTATTATGTGAATTTAAAAGTATTCTAAAATTTTAAAAATAAAAGAGTAAGCCGCTATTCGAGAAGAGTTTATAAACATCTGACACGATAAATTGACACAATATTGTTTTTAAAGTGGGTGAATGAAAAATTTTACCCAAAATATATTTTGATATAAAAGAAATATTTTCTTAAATTGTTATATAACTTGGATGTTTGGATGATAATATTTTAAACAAATAAAGATTGGAATGACTTGTATGATCAAATGGAAATTTGTATGAGCATAATTATACAAATGAATTATAGTTAAAATTTAATTTAGTCAAAAATTGAAAATTTAAAACCCTGGAGATTTGGATGTGCTTTTTGAAATGTTTTGAAGATAAATAATAGCATTATTATTTTGGAAGTATTTATGAAAGAAAATTGTTTCAAATAGATTTTGGGAAGGGATATAGCATTGAGCTCACTTCATTTGCTGGAAAATAATTTCGGTGATGACTGCAGCATCATCGATGTTCATTTTCGAGTTTCCAAGAGAGGAATTGCTACCAAATTGTTTTGAATTGAAATTGTTTACAAACGTTGGGTTGATTTTAGAAATGCAAAGGATTTTGAGAAATGAACAAAAAAATCCAGAAACTTGAATTATAAAATAGGTTGAACTCAAGAGATTAAGTGAAGTGATTTTTGGAAGGTAAAAATCAAATATTGAATTAAAAGCGGGAAATAAACTAATTTGAATAAATTGGTTAACCGAGTATGTTAATGGAAGTTTAAATTGGTTAAATAAAAGCTGAATTGGGAGCTAATAAAATTGATTTGTGAATTAAATGATAGAAATAGAACTTGAGTATAAATAATATTCATCGCATATTGTAAGTGGATTAATTATGAATTGAAGTTGTCAAATGAAATGGACTTGGATTGTAATAGAAATGATTTGAGTTGCAAATAAAATCCAATTCGTGTATAAATGAGTTAAATATGTGCTTGGATATTATTTTAACGAATTGAGAATGGAATTAAAATTTAAATGGATTATGAGAATGGCTAATTGAATTAAATGAGTCGTGAATGAATTGAATTTGGAAATTAAAATTTGTAATGAACGAAATAAAAGAACTAAACCAATAAATTTGTAGATTGAAATGAGATTTGATTGAAATAGAATCAATTTTAAGTGAAAAATAAAATTTATTTGCAAATGAAGTGAGCTTAAGTTTTGAGATTGGACTAAATTAAAGTAAATTAACTTAAGTTAAAAATAATTAGAAGCTCAACTTCAAGTAAGAATGAAAGTTCATTAAATAAAAGTTTGGGTTAAATTAATTTGGAAAGTGGTTATTAATATAAGAATCGAATGTTGTCAAGCTCAATGAAATGATTTAAAAAATGTACGGTTGGTGAATAAACTAGAAATGGGATGGACTTAAATATAAAATGAGTTGGAATCAATTGGATGTGGCTTAAACTAAAATGGATATTCTATTAAGTGAATATCGTCAAATTGCACAAATTATATTAGTCGTTCGACTTAAACGGAAGTAAATGAAAATTCTATGAATTGGTAGAGGTAAATAAAATTGATTTTTGGATCAATTGAAATGGATATAAGTTCGTTTGGTTAAAAAATGAATCATATGCAAGCAAGTGAGTTGTAAATCACTTAAATTGAATAGTATGGGTTGAGAGTTGATTGAAAGCAAATGAAATAAGTGTCGAAACCTTACATATGTGCTTATGAAAGTATATAACATGCATTGCTATAGAATCCATGTTTTAAATATTTAAAAATAAGTGAAATGCTATAAACTTCTTATATATAGTACTTACATGTTTAAATTGCGCAAGTACAGGTACTGGGAAGCCGTTTGGTTGGATATTGGATGCGCTAATTGCTAAAATAATAAGCCGCTTGCTTAAAAATGCTAAATAAAGGTACACCTATGCAATAAAAATAGGAAATATGAACTTTTTTTGTTTTTTCGACCGTATGGGTCGATGTATACATATTAATATCTCTTGTCGAATTGCAAAAGCTCCTCCGTACAAAGGATACTTTGCCAAAATTTTCCGAAAATTTTGGGTGTTAGAAAAAATTTTGGGAACATTTTTGTTAGCGACAAAACGATTTCAAATTGGAATTGAAATAAGGGATTTTGGAAATGGAAATTGAAACTAATTATTTAGTGGAACTAAAGGATTAGGAAAGTGAATTTGGAATTTGTGATTTCAGAGGATGAATTGAAATTTTCTCGGCAAAGGTATGTATTTAAATTTCTGTATGAAATTTGATGATTTTCTAGCCTAGCCATTTGGCTTTTGTTTTCTTTTGAAATCTGAGGGTCCGTAGAGGCATTTTGTAGTTGTACCGAGCTAACCGCGCAAAGGAGATGCTAGCGAAATTTTTTGGAAATTTTGAGAAAATTTTGATAATTCAAAATTTGGTTTTAAATTCAAATTTGAATTGTTAAGTAAATAATATTATTGGGACTTATGGATAAGTTTGGAAAGCTAGAAAAGGGGTTAATGTGTCTTTAATAAAAAGATAGTTTTGAGAATTGTTTGGAATTGTTTGGTTTTGGAAAAAAGTAAATGGGTATTGGACCATTCTTCTTAACTAGCAATTTCGGGAACGGAGTTCTTTTAAGGGGGGAGGAATGTGACGACCCGGAATTTTTAGGCATCTGATATTGGAATATTTAATATATTTTAAATATTTGCAAGATAGTTTAACTTGGATTTCAAATATCAGTTTGAATTTGGCGATTGAATTTATTGAATTTAATAATTTGAATTTGGGTAAATTATTAAATCTTCAGTTTAAGCCTGTTAAAAATAATTTGAAGGCTTATAAAATTTATAATAATGATACTGAAGATAATAGAATGGTTAAAATTTAATTTAAAGGTGATTTGTTCAGTTTTAATAATATATCGTTTAAATTGAATTTAAAAACAGCTTTCGGAGGCACAGTCTCGGAATTTGACGAAACCAGTTCCATTGGATTCGTAATATTGTATTATTATCGGATTTCAATTTTTGTACTGTTTGGAGTTGTAATATGAGCGTACAATATATAAACGCGCTGAAATTTATATCGAAAATTTAATATATAACTGGGTTCAAAAAGCTATCTTCTTCATATGATTGAATTAGGCCTCAGAACTTGTTCCATTGGGTTTGGAATGACGGCGTGATAGTCGAAACACCAATGGCATGCCTCGATTGGAGATCGGGATTTTAAGTCATATATAACAAGATATTTTGGAGATTTTAGAATATAATAAAAATTGAAAGTCAAACTAGTCAAACGTATTAACCATACTCGATATGTTTCCAGTATAAGTTGCGTATTCATCTTTCTTGTAAAGCTATCCTCGCTCAGAATAAAATCGTGACTTACTTCTCTTTACTTAGTTTGACTTCAAACGGAAAAAAAAAAAAGAAATAAAATCGCGACAAGGCGAAATTGCGCTGATCGAATTTGTGATTAGCATCAGCAAAGCGATAGGCGACGACGCGATTTGAGTCGCGAGCATGAAGAAGGGTTCGATGCAGAGGAGGTCGCAAAGTTAGGGTTCGTGGGCTATCAAGTCAAGGTGATTCGTGGTGGATGGTTCGCGAGCTCGGCGACGCAGTGGGATTAGCGGCGGTGACACGAGGTTGCGAAGCGACCAGGAAGGGAGTACTCGTGAGTCAGGGGAGTTAGGGTCGCCAGAGAGAGGGGAAATCGTCGCAGGCGCATGGACTGGTAGCGAGCAGAAGATAAACGAGGGCAGAACCTCGTGCGGTGACGTCTCGACTAGGGTTCCCTTCAATTTCGAATTAGGCTGAAAGGTATAAAAACAATTTATTCTTCGATTTAAATTTTTATGTATGTATATGTATATACAGAGAAATATATATATATATATATACACACATATATATGATTGCCACAATATTTGATATACAGTAAAGTATGGATGCAGATTTTATTTTTATACAGAAAACGGATTTTTAATATATATATATATATATATATTTGTACACATGCTTTTAATTTTAAATATTAAAGGCATTTATATAATTAGATTTTTGAAAATCTATAAAGAATATTTTTATAAGTGTATATATATATATATATAAATAATTTCAAAGGAAAATAAAAATACAAATTCACATCTTTTAACCTACTAGGTATTTTAAAAATATGTATTTAGGGTTATTGATTTATTTAATAAGCTTATTTAGCTATTTAGTTGATAAAGATAATTTATTAAAAGGAAAATTAGTTTAAAACTAAAATTTTTGGTTTGAATTAAAATAAATAAATAATAATTGATTGTTCGACCAATTAGAATATTAATAAAACCATATAATGTTTGTTATAAGGTCAAAAAAATCATGAACCAAGTCAAGGTTGAAGTGGGTTGCAAACAGCAAAATAAAAGGTGAGTTAATCTCACTCATCCGCGTTTAATTTAAATTTAAATGGTTAAATTTAAATAACTGGTTGAATGATTGAATTGATTAGATGTGTTATATTATATATGGTAGTATATGTAGTATATATTGGAGTGATTGATTTTCCCGCATTATATAGCGGATGAGACCATATGCGCCGCATAATAGCGGATGATATTATATAAATCCCATATACCACGACATTTTACCTCGAAGTGGAATTGGTATTGTGCTAACGTTTGTGGATGCAGGGAAACAGGTTGGAGGCATTCAACTGGATTCCTCAAAATTATTTAGATTGTTTAATATTCTGTGTTATGAATATTTGATATTCTGTGATGAATTATATTGATAATTTGAAATGTTGGATACTATGGTTGATTTAAAATATTTCGGTGAATTGAGTTTTCAAAATCTATACAAATGGGATTTCTGAAAGAAAATAAAAGAGTGAATTTTGAGTAAAATAAGCATAGAAATTTGAATAAATTAACAATGAATTGGAAAGGAATAAAAAGTGATTTATGAATTCTGATAAATTAAATTCCAAGTGCGAGGAATAAGATTTGAATAAATGGGAATAAGTGATTTTTTTTCAAGTGATATTATTTCAAGAAATAGAATTTATTTTGAAATTTAAGATTTAAGTTTATTTGAAAGATTAACGAAGGAATTTGGGAAATCTGAAATTGGTATTTTCAGTTAAAAAGATTTTAAAACATAATTAAGAAATAAAATCTGAAGTTAATGGGTTTTGAAATAAATTGAGTAAGTAAAGGAATTTATTTCAAAATGGAGTAAATTGGAAATCAATTTGGAAATTGATTTAAGTGTTTTAAATTGGAAATTTAAAGGAGAATGTGACTATGAAATTTATAAACTGGGTTTATAAAAGTAAAGCACATATGTAAGTGGATATTTGGAAGAATAAATTCACGGTGGAAATTTATTTAAGCAATGAGTAAATTTGTTTAAAAATAAATAGTGATTTATTTTTAAAAGATGTGAAAGAGTAGTGTGTTTCTCTGGATAGCCAAGTACGTTTTCGAAGCAAACTTTTTTAAAAGTTTTAAGTTGTTTAAAAAGTATGTTTAGAAAACTTATTTTTTCTAAATGTTTAAATTCTAAAGTAAGTATTTTCTTTTAATCTATTTATAACAGTAATTATTTAAAGATGGCTTGGTATTATGTTTTAAAAGTTAAAAATTCAGTTTTATATTGTACAAAGTAGTTTTATTTTAAATATTCTTAAAGTATATATATTTTGAGTAAGTGTTAAAGTAATTTTTAATTTAAATGCTTTTAAAGGATATTTTATAATAAAGTGTTTTAAATTATTTTAAAAATCTAAAGTTTTATGCATGTGTTTTCAGTGGAAATAAATATTTGAAAATTTATTTCATGAGAAAAGTGTGGTTTGAAAACTGTTTTCAAAAGGGTTGAAAATGGAAATATATCTTACGAAGATATTTTAGGATTTATAAATAATTCAGGAGAAATTATTTATGTTTGATGGTTGTTGTGAATGTTATAATTAAATAACCGACTATCAATATTGGCCAATGCGCTTTGAGTGTGGTTTTCTCACGCTGGTATTCCAGACTAACTCGGGTGTTATTTCACTGTAATGCTCGAGTCAGACCGAGTATTATAGGATACAGGAAAGGATGCTGTGGAGCTCAGGAGACGAGCTGGTTGGCGATACGTACTTCCGTATTTGTGTTAAATATTCCTTTGTGTATTCAGATTGTGAGGACAGGTTATGATTACTGTCCAGTTGTGTGTTATGTATACTCTGATGATGTAATGTATAAATAGATGTATTTTTTTTGGGTGTAAAGATCATTTATTATCAATTATACTTTATTCCGCTGCGATGGTTAGATTCTGATGTTGTTTCTATGTTCTTCTTCTACCTCTTTTTCTTTAACCCTCATGGTTCGGTTTTTCAGGTGTCCAAAAATCGGGTCGTGACAAAAGATGACCTAGGATCTGCTGCATCCATGTCCAAGCACAATGGTAACACCATTTATTGCACTGCGTCAGGCATACACCAACAGTGTCACGTTCTAATTGCCGTATGCACCGACGAACCTCCCTTAAGTGCTAGGCCACGCACCTCTCTAGGCATCCATCAACAATGTTGTAGATCCATCGAGGAACTTCCTATGAGTGCCACTTGCGATCGAACCGCCTTTGTCAAATATCGAATTCGCTACATGGATAACATCTAAGCCTAATTTCTCGCGTACACATCTAACAAGTTTCATGGATCTCTAACAAAAATTAGGGAACTACTTTCCTTACTAATATACTATTATATGGATGGTAATATTTATAAATTTATAAACCTGGGCCTTAGGCCGAGGTTCACTTGATGTAGAACAATCATCTATCAGTCGATTGTCGGTACTGTAGCGGTCGACCGGCTACAGTAGGCCTATCGACTTGTTGGTTTTAATTACTGTAAATTTCTAATTGTTTTGCTTTGTTTATTTAATAGTTAATTATACTTTTAACTATAGATTTTCAATAGTAAACCCTATTCCTGACTATATTTCACCTATTTGTTTAAAACTACAATTTCAATAACTATATTTCATTTACACGATTAAAGTATTCAACTTCGTAATTATTTTTGTATATTTTCGTATCGAATTAGTTTAGGGTAAAATCAACGTCAATAGGATATAGGTATGTGCACATGAAATTATATATTCAATTCAAGGTGTACAAAAGGGTGAATTTATATTTCAAAATCAATTCTAAGCATATTTCAGAACCTACTTCATATCCAAATCAAAATTAAATATACGAGAAGTTATACCCATACGATCTACACTTTTATCCCGAATTAAATTCTTAACTTTAGATTTAAAACCAAATAATTCCTAAATCGATTAGGTATATGAGTGAATTAGACTATATGTAAATCATCATAATTAATAATAAACCTACTCACCTCTTATAAGCTTTTTCCCTAGATTTGTTAATCCCCTCTTTTAGCCCGACTTCGATCTTCACTTTTTAGTTGACTACTCTTCTTCTTTGATTTATATCTCTCTCTCCTTTTCTCTTACTTCTGTCCTCAATTTGATTATCTTCTCTTCTTTCTAATCTTTGATTTTAATTTTTAAATTTTGTTTTTATTTATTTCTAAGAGTAGAGTGTTTTAGGAGAGAAAGAGTTTCATTGTAGTTTAGGGTTTTTAGGCAATGAACAAACATTTTACGCTCTATTTATAAGTGCATAAAACTCCCCTGGCTGTCAATTTGTAATTTAATTAAATCCAGACTGTCTGTCCTAGATTTTTCCTAGCCGACAGCGCCCAATGATCGACCCTTCGTTTTGGAGTCGTCGACCCCTAAGGGTCGACTAGTCCTAGTCAAGGTGTCGATTGGTAAAACTTATCTAATTTAAATTACTTCCTTTTTAAATTTTGATTATTTTCTGTTTCAAATCTTTAAACTTTAATAACTTTTTCATATGAACTCTGATTGCAAGAATTTATGTATGAAAGTTGTCCAGAAAATCGCCACGAACGCAACGGTGCAAGTTTCGTAGTCAAATGTAGACGTTTTCTCAAAATTCATTATTATTCTTAATTTCTTTTAGTAAAGTTTCGTTTATTTTGTGGGGTGTTACATTCTCCCTTCTCCCCTAAAAGATATCGTGCTCGAAATCTCTAAGGATGGAAAAATGCAACTTGTATGTACAGAAAATGGTATCTATAACCATCTACTGAACCATCAACCACTAGCAACCATAGTTTAAAATTTCTAATGCAATATGTACGTATAGGCATTGACTACATATGAACCTATAGTTGATGCAAAAATAAGGCGGCTTCCTACAGTAGTCGACCTCTTGAAATGCTCGTGCTTATGCCATGCATCTAACAAGTATGCAACTTCCTATGCATGCAATTTTATATGAATAAGCAACCATTCAATACATATGCAACAACCACATGAATATAACTCAATAAAGTATAATAAGTGATGGTGTGAGTGCATGTTAACCTGAATATATTAGCCTAGATGTGCAAAGATTTACCTAACAAGTACATCCATTAGCAATCATCGTCCAAAACATGTCCTAGTGACACATTCACAACCATTCCTAGCATCCAACATCCCTACCTATGAGGTATACTAAGCTAAAATCAAAGTGCATTAGTAATTAGCTATTCTAAATAGAGACTCACCAGAAAAGAGCCCTAAATGGGTAGCTTGGATTTTCTCCTCAAGCTCTCAAGTACCTTCAACTAAATTATCTTCTAGCTGGATTATAACCAGTCTAATTACCTTATTGTGTGATCGCTTTGTCCCATCCTCAACAATACGGGTAGGTGCATGGCATACAAGTGACTCAGCTTCTACTTTAATTTCTTCTAACTGACTCGGCTCGACCATGGTAGCTGAATTGTGTAAGCACTTCCATAAGTATGACACATGGAAAACATTGTAAACTCCTACCTGCCCTTCAGAAAGCTCCACTCTATAAGCTAACTTTCCTACTCTATGCAAAATCCCAAAAAGGCCCTACAACACTTGGTGCTAACTTTTCCGAACTACCATGCTATAATGTATCTAAGCGGCGAGATCCTCCCAATGACCATGTCACTCATTGTGGACTTTAAATCCATATGTACCCTTTCAATATAAGATCATTGCTTATTTCTTCTAGTATCTCTCCATCTATTGAAAGTCTTTCAGCAAAGAGTCAAAGATGAAAAGATTGGATTCTCTCTTCCATATCCCAAGTATTCTCTAGTGCATAATCCTTTTGACCTCCCTTATCATCTTTGCTAGTGGAATGTGACTTCAACCCAAATGTACATGCATAGGCAACCCTCTACAATCCTTGCTACCAACTCAAATAAAATGATGTCGACATGCACCATACTAGGTAACTTGAGCATATGTATGCTCCAACGTAACTATAGCCTGTCCTCAATGCACTCACACAATCCTCAGTGCACTTAAACAATGCCTTAAATTATCTAGTAGTATACCCGATCACTTCATCTTCTACATACTAAAGGTAAGACAACCAGAAAGTGGACGGTGTCCGCTCCCCTAGTGTTTTCTACATAGATATTTTTCTATTTCTCATTTCCACCTAATATTCTTTTCTCCAATCCTTCAACAATTGTGGTATCTAGGTATCATGTCTAATCTATAGGGATTTATCTACATTCTTCGATATACATGCAAGTAAATACTCTAGCATTCAAGTAGGGTAAACCTGACTTATTTTCCTAATCGAACTTAACAATTAAAATCCTAAGTCTAAGTGAAGTCCTGGATTAAAATAAAATTATAACTTAAAATTATTTTAGTATCGAAGGTAATCGATCAGGTGATACATCGTTCACATGCAACTATTATGCAACACAAACTATGTATCCTAAGTTAGTATTTCATGAACTTCCTTAAATAAATAGCCTTCTTCCAATCAAAGGGATGATTGGAAAGAATCCTATTATCCTTTCCTCCAAATCTTACTACAGATTTCCAAGTCTTATTTTCTATGAAAATCACCTCCGCATCCTCAATGCGTGCAAATAGAAATATTTTTTCTTAAAAGGGAACCTAAGTCTTCGAATTAACCATCCCTTGCACAATGTTAACTCCAACTTCATCTAGGATACCTTTTATAGTTTAAGCTTCCAAAATTTACCATTCCTCAATGTAATCTCATCAATTGGATTTCCCCAAACATAACTTCTCACCATTTTATTCCAATTGTTTTATGGTCAAGAAAACTCAAGATGGAATAGTGCATTCCTATTTTAATATAATAGACATAATGATCGACACTTAAATAGCGTCGTACATAAAAACTCATCTAGGAACATCTAAAATGGACGATGTCCTAGCCTAGTGAATATCTTATGAAACTCGTGTCACCTTAGCCCTAACAACATACTTACAGTTGCGACGATAACTCAAGTATCAGTTACTTTATAAATATCATCATATAACATATACTATAACAACCTACTTGCTTGGTTGCCTATAATTCACCAAGTCAAAAACAACATGCTTGGTATCTATAACTTCCCAAGTCAAAAGCAACATGCATGTACCTATAACTTCCCAAGCTAAAAGCAAACATGTGTGGCGTAATGCTACCCGAAATATCGAATCTATGACACTCATCCATAAATAATCCAAATCATCTTCCTCTTCAGGCGATGTTGAAACAATCAATACTTTAATGGCTTATAATTTATAGACAACTTAAATAACCTCCAAAACTGAAGAGCAAAACAATAGCTGCCAACTCAAGATCACGCGTTGGATAACTCTTCTCGTCTACTTCAAATGTGGACTGGTATAATAAACAACTCTACCCTCCTGCATAAAATTGGCACCCCGTCATGTACCCCAAGCACCAGCATATATACAACAAACGCCTTCACACTATCAGTGATTATAAAATAGAAGTACTAGCCAATAACTCTTTTAGCTAACTGAAAGCATTCTCATGTTCGAAGTTCCATGAAAAACTTCTTATAGCAGCCGGCCAAAACGAAAAAACTTCTTGCGTAAAGATTCTGCTCTTTATACCACACTTGGATAGAAAAACACAAAATGGCGTTCACTCTTCGCTATTACAGGAAGTTTGATCTAGTACTCTACCCTTCCGATTCAAAATTTCATTAAAAATTCACTAAATCTCCATGTCACTTTCTATTTCTACACCAAACATTTCAATGCTTATGAACTCCTTAGTCAATTTAGTCCTTGAAGGCTGTGTAACCATATTTATCTGACTCCAATTTACTTCTTCCCTTTTAAAATTTAAGTGATAATCATAATAATAATTCCACCTTACTTTTTAGATCAAAATATTTGATTTTAACATAATTTCCACAAAACTAGTAATTTTCTAAAACTGTAAAATCCACAGTTAATTTTTCCCCCAAAACAATTCAGCTTAACTTAGAAAAGTGGACATATAAACATATCTTTCTAAATTTTCCCTTTATAAAGAATAAAGTTGCACAAAGTGCACTTTAAAAAGAAAATGTGATATTTTAACGTATTATTATTATTACCACTACTGCCTTAAAATGCAACTGAAATACTTATAAAAGACTTTTCAATAGCTGGGTTTTTACATACATCTCAGTTTTCCTTTCAAAAGTTTCTTTGTCAAAAACACAGTATGCATCAAAGATAAGCGCAACAATGTGCCTTGTACTAAAATTTTTATCGAAACAAAGTTTTAAAGGAGTTATTGAAAATTTCTTCTTATCAAATTCTTTTAATTCTATTTTTAAATAAATTTCATAAAGTTGTCTGATCATTTCCTAGAAAATTATAAACCAACTTATTTTTCTATTAAAAAATATTAGATATCTACTATTTCTCACATTTAGAAAACATTTTCACCGGTTTATCACTTAAATTGGAGTGGATAAAAGCATCATAATTGACACAAGCCTAATTACACCTAATAGTGCATATAGGGTTTATGTCCCTCTTCTTCGAAGATGGTTAACTAAAGTTTATTTTTCAATACAGTGGTGTCCAACTCCAATATAGGAACAATCTGGCTATAAATTTTAATTAAAAGGAGTCTTTGCAACTACTAGCAATATAAGAATAGGATTTCCACTTTAACTAGGGAGATTTACTCTAAGTTTTTGAAGTCCTTTCATGTTCTCACTATGCCTTGACACATCACACTTTAATTATACGAGTCCGATGGTACTAATTTTCTTCCACTCACCCTTAAACCCATAATTTACTTTAACTCACGATTATTTTCTTTTATAAGGGAACAAATACCTATGAGTGAAATTGTATAGGGTGTTGTGTGTGTGTATATATATTACAAAAATGCTTCCTCGCTGGGTTAGGATCAGCTAGTCCCCTCGCTGGTAGATACCAGCGGAACCATATAGGGATGTTCATGCCTAGAATCTTAGCTCCCCCACCTGAGAAATTCTCAGCAAAATGGCTCGTTCTCACTATCTATGATTAAGAATTATAAGCAACTTTCCCATGGATTGTATTAAATAAGAATAGAGAAAATACATTTTTCATGTTATACCTTTACATGTTGTTAAACCAGAAAATGGATCAAGACCCAAAAATCAGATGAAAGCATCAGTTCTTTTATAATAAATGTAAATCACGGATCGAGCAAGTAAGAATAACAGAAAGGTAAAGAACTCACAAGAATATTTATAGTAGTTAGGCATAATCTCCAGTCTACGTTCACTTCAATCTCTTTTGGTAGTTGTTCTCTATCTGGATTACAGCTAGTTACATTAGATCTGACCACTATCTAGTGGATCTCAGATTGAAGTTTCTAGAGAGTTTGAGAGGTAAAGGATAGGTGTGAAGAAGAGGAAGAAGTCATCATTGGCAGAGAGATCAAATCCCGGAGTTAGAATGCTAGAGGAGATGAAGCAAAAGGATCCCTTCTTGGTTGCAGCAAGGCTTGTATTTATACGGGAAATAATTGTGTTGGGTTAAAAGTCCACTGGGAGCATAGTCCAGACATCGGCCCAAAGTCATGTGCCAAGTTGAAGAGCTTCCCGAGTTAGCCAAACATATCAGTACCGACTTAAACATGTCGATACAAACACGTTTCCTTAGTTTGAAATACTTCGAACTTTCTTGTATCCTTCTTCCTACTTCATTTTGTGACGTTCCATGTTGTTTCCATCAATTGTAGGTTGATTTTGATGATCGTTCCTTCATCTCTTGATTTATCCTATCATTCTAGCTGTTAACTCTTCAACTCTTGAAGTAGGTCATCGAAAACCCTTGGAAATCACCTGAACACATATAGGAGAGATAGATAATAACCTATATGGAGTTAGAGTGGAGGAATATAGGGCAAAAACATGTCGTCACCGAGATGAACAAGTCGGCACTGACTTGTGTAGTTAAGTGTATTTTGGGATGAAACTTCTCCGAACTATTCCTTTACTGCATCTAAACATGCTTGCCAATTTTCAAGTCGTTTCGTCCTGGTTTTGATCTTCCAAGTTCGGTTGTAATATGCTTTGGCTCAAAAACGGTTAATATTTGCCCCCCCCCCCAAAGTATGCCTTTCGAATGTAAGGTGTGCTTTACTCAAGAAAAAAGTTACAACAGTAATCATTCTTCAATAGTTGAGCTCTCCGGTCTTCCATCTATCTCAGTCTTGGTAAATCGTCCGCTTACTTTGGATTCTCTTGCAAATCAAAGGTTTTTCTAAACCCGTTATAGCCAAAAACTCTAGTCTATAATTAAATGTTGTTTAACATCATAATCATTACATATTAAAATCATCCCGTGTTCATCCAGGATTTATCTGTTTTACTCTAATTACAAGGTGCTTAAATCCTTTTATCAAATCTATTTTCGTTCTAAGGTTCGACCTCTCTAGATCATTTTACTTTCAATTTAACATGCGATCTCTCCGAATCTTTCATGATCCAATCTAGGATTCGATCTCTCTAGAACTTTTAACTTCCAATCTAGGATTCGATCTCTTTGGACCGCTTATTGCCTAATCTAGGGTTTTGATCTCTCTGGATCCTTGATGAATCTGCTTGCTCTCCATAAAGGAACTCAATGACCAAGCATGCCTATCCTCTCAGGATTTAATTTTCATATAAGCATATCCACTAGCTCTCTGGTAAGGGGACTTGCACTATACACTCCGTTCCTATCTCCTCGGACGGGACTTAAAGCTATTAATATCGTATAAGTTCATCCACTCACTCTCCGATGCGGGGACTTGCACCCTGCACTCTGGTCGCGTCTCTCTAGACAGAACTTAAAGCGATTAATATTGGTCATCACATTCAATGTGGATTATTCAAAATTCGAATATTTGAATCAAAACAAACAAGTAGAAATCCTAATTATTCTTCCTAGACATCCGAATCAGAACATGCCTAACGATAAATCTAGGTCCATACGTGTAAGCTGTCCGACGTCATTATTATCCTAAGTAAACATCCTAGACATCCTAGACATCTGACTTAGAGCAAGCCTAGAGACCAATCTGGGCCTTGTATATGTGTAAGAGGTCCGAGGTTATTATTTTCCTAATTATTTAAAGCAAGAAAAAGTGAAGCAAGGGAGTCAAACTGACTCATGACGATCCCGCTTATGGTATTTTGAGTCCCAAACCAGATTCATGGTTGTTCCTTGATGCATTTGCTGTAGATGGTGGTTGCTCCAGCCGCACCATTGCAGTTCGGTTCCTTAAATACTATTTTAGTCGTCTTCTTCAAACTAGTTCTTCTATCAGATCATGAAGGTTTTGGCACTCATTCATTTCATGTTCCTCCAGCTCACGGAAGATGAAAAACTTTCCAGATCTTTTCTCCCGATCTGCGGGCTTTCTCCTAGCTGGCTTTCGATAGGGGATCTACTCCATAGTGTCTAGATATATCCTCTCCGAGGTCTCAGTTAAATCAGTGTAGGAGAAGAATTTTGGTTCCCTCCTTTGTCGTTTCGGTTCTCCAACGTCATCATCAGCTCTTATCTTTCCTTGTCCTTTTCATTTCCAACTCCGGACAGTCATCTGGCAACATTAATTTTAGCATCCTCTTCTTTGACGTCTTCTTGATGCAAATATCTCTTAGCTTCATGATAGATATCTGCAAGATCCATCGATGGATCCCTTTCCAATGCTACTTTGAAGTCGGTCTTGCTTGCGACTCCAGGTGCCGCTGCTATTAAGATTATAGATGGATCTGGCTTATCGACGGCTACAGCTGCCACATTGAATCTTGTCAAATAGCTTCTCAAGGTCTCTCCAGAACTTTATTTCACACTCGATGTCGTCATCACATTCTTTGGTCATAAGATATGAATTCTGAACTGTCTTAAGAACTTATTCACCAAATCGGTCCACGTGTTTATGGAATCATTCTCCAGTTGTTTGAACCACATCGTCGCCAAGACCGTTAAATATAGGGAAGCACCACCCCCATTAACTCCTCAGAAGCACCCAACATTTCATTTATCGGATGTATCTCATTAGATGAACCGCCGGATCCGATTTTCCATCGTACATTTCCAACGTCGAAAGCTTGAAATCGGGAGGATTTCTCGCATTCTGGATATTAAAAGTGAATGGATTCCTGTCCACATCCTTCAAACTCTGGTCTAAGGATCCACCTCTAACTATTTTCCTTACCAATTCAGTGCTTCAATTTCATGTCCAATGTAGGTCTTCAACCAAAAGGGTTGTTCTTCTCCCAGCTCCTGCAGGGGAACTCCGGCACATACTCTGGCATGTACTCCTCTTGTTGCACGTTAGTGTTTTGACCTACTCCTCTGGTTTCATTCTATCCTTCGCCCTACAGGGAGGTTCTAGTACATACTTTTCCAGTCATTGCCCGTTCACAATCTGATTTGCATTTCTAGCTCCATCATCACTCGTTCCTGGCATTCTAGCGCGTTCCAAGTTCACACCGGCGTTTCCTCCAAGTATAATTTTCCCGATATCGAGATGACTCGGGTCAGTTATGAGTCGTACTATTGGTGGGGGCATCATTCTAGTTTTCACTACTCCAACACCAGATGTTCCTACGTTTGCTTCTAGCACTTGGTTCTGAATTCCTATAGCTCTAGCTATTCCTTGTTGTCCCATTCTTTAGAAAAATCCTTCAAGCATTTCATGTTGTCGAGTCATTAATCCATCTTGCATCTTCTTCATCAATTTCTCCATCTCTTCTCTGGTTAAGTAGATGGATATGAGAATTTAAGGACATTTCTTGGCTGTCCCTATGCTCAATTTGGCTTGCTCCGACCATAGATCTAGTGTTAGGCCCCTTCATCTTCTTTAAATCTCATATTCAAGCCTCAAATCTTCAGATTTAATTCTTTTATTCTGAGTTAAAGCACCAAAATGTTAACCTAGAAAATGGACCAATGCTTGAAAATCAGATAAAAGCACCAGTTTTTTTAATAATAAATGCAAATCATAGATCAAGTAAGTAAGAATAGTAGAAAAGTAAAGAACACACAAGAATTTTTATAGTGGTTCGGCATAATCTCCAACCTATGTCCACTGTAATCTATTTTATTAGTTGTTCTCTTTATATTACAACTAATTATATCAAATCTGACCACTTCTAGTAGATCTTAGATTTATAATGGAGTTTTTAGAGAGTTTGAGAGGTAGAGGATATGAGTGAAGAAGAGGAAGAAGCCTCCATTGGTAGAGAGATCGGATCCCAGAGTTAGAGTGTTGGAGGAGACGATGCAGAAGTATCCCTGCTCGGTTGTAGTTAGGCTTGTATTTAAAGAGGAAACATGTGTGTTAGGTCAAAAAGTCCACTTGGAGCAGAGTCCAAACATCCCCCAACGTCACGCGCCAAGTTGTAGAACTTCTCGAGTTAACCAAACATATCACTATCGACTTAAACATGTCGGTATCGAAATGTTTCCTTAGTTAGAAACACTTCGAACTTTCTTGCATCTTTCTACTGACTTCATTTTGGAGGGTCCCATGTTATTTCCATCGATTGCTGGTTTATTTTGATGATCATTCCTTCATTTGATTTATTCTGCTATTCTAGCTGTTAATTCTTCAACTCTAGAAATAGGTCATCAAAAACACTTGGAAATCACCTGAACGTATATGGGAGAGATAGATAATAATTCGTGCAGAGTTAGAGTGAAGGAATATGAGGCAAAAACATGGCGTCATCGACATGAACAAATCGGCACCGACTTATGTAGTTAGTATATTTTGGGTTGAAACTTCTTCGAGCTATTCCTTTGCTCCATTTAAACGTGCTTGCCAATTTTCTAGTCGTTTTTTCTTGGTTTTGATCTTTTAAGTTCAGTTGTAATTTGCTTTGGCTCAAAAGCAGATTAACACAAGTAAATCCTTTGAAAAAAATTCATATATATATAAACCTTTTGAAAATTTTTCCAAAATATACAAGTAAATTCTCTCAAGATGTATCTAATCCTTAGAGAATCCTGAACCTCGCTCTGCCACATGTAACAACTCGCACATCCGGACACACCAATACTAAGGCCTATGGTGACTTTCGGTCTTACATCAAGCTAAGAAGTACGAGTTGTCGGTTTTTAAAACATTACCGGATATAATTAAAAGGGTAAAGCCTAAGACATTCTACACTTTCAGATCTCACAACTGAAGGAAATAAAATATAAGTACTGGAAATAGCAGTCTCAAAAATACATAGTTCATACATAAAGTTCCCCAAAGTATCATATAAAGTCTGATACATAATAAATATATGTTAACCTGTCTTTTTACAAGGCCATAAACAGGCGAATTCAACCTAAGTCGACTCCACAGTTATCGAGGTTGGAATATGATGGATTCGGTTTAAAAGAATGAAGTTCACTCGGATATGTCGTTCAGCATGGTTGGGTCATGGCATGGAAGTCGTTCGGCATGGAAGTCGTTCGGCATGGAAGTCGTTCGGCATGGAAGTCGCTATAGGAAGTTGCTCGTACCATGATGAAGGATGTTGGCTTGGCTATGGCCCTAATGGGCCCGGACTGCAAAGGAAGCCCAGTAACTAGGGATTTTCCTATAAATACAGCATGAGGGGGTTCAGAAAAGGGACCTTCTTTTATCTCCTTGACTTCTATTTTCTAAGGTTGAGGCTATTCTACCATCTTGTAACTGTAAACGATTGTTACAACAATAAAAAGGAAATTTCTAGAGTGGACGTAGGCCAGAGTTAGCCGAACCACTATAAAATCCGTTGTTATTTACCTCTTTCATTTTAATTTTGACTATTCTTCACATTATTACTCTCTACATATACTCTATCTGTGATGACCCGGAATTTTTAACAATTTAAAATGAAATAATTAATTGACTTTGAATATTTAAAAGTTAACTTCAATTTGAATTTCAAAATATTAATATTTACTTGATAATTTAATTATTGAGTTATATAGTTTAAATATTGAATTTAATAATTGAAAATTGGGTAAATTGTTAAATCTGAAATTTCTAAGCTTGTTTAAATAATTTGAAGGCTTATAAAATCTATAATGATGATACTGAAAATAATAGAATGGTTGAAATTTAATTTAAAGGTGATTTGTTCGGTTTTGAAATTATATTGTTTAAATCGATATTTAAAAATAGCCTTCCGAGGCACAGTCTCGGAATTCGACGAAACCAGTTCCATTGGATCCGTAATAGTTAGTTATTATCGGATTTCAATTTTTGTAGCAATCGGAGTGTCGTTTGACTCTGGCAGCTCGAAACGCATAGAACTATTTTAATCGATTTAATTTAAAATTGATCGTTTACTTCCGTAACTCGCGCATATGATCGAATTAGATTCCGAAACACGTTCCATTATGTTCGAAACGCGGGTAAAACCTTTTAAACGCCTGTCGGCATGTCTGATTCGGGGTTCAGGATTTCATGTTAAGGTAAACGAGATATTTTCATATTTTATTATATTATAATCTCAAGCGTACTCAAGAAGCTTCTCAAATATCTATCTTATACCGTTCTTCCCACTCATTTATAGAACCATACCGTATCTAAATAATAATAATAAAAAAGGAAAATGGCCGAAGCCAGCCCCTCGAAATTGAAACGAAATCATTTTATTCAATTCGTTCGTGCTCGTTTTAAATCAAATAGATTCTATATCTTCGCCTCTGAAACCCTAGGTTGTTTGCTCTAGATTGAAGCAGGTCGCGACACATTTCGAGGGGAGGAGGGGTCGTTCGAGTTGAGGTGGACGCGATGTTTATTAGTGTTGTGGCAGGGCGCAGTAGGATGGGTCACGATCGAACGCGAGGTGAAGGGTGTCGATGAAGGCTAGGGTTTCACGAGATGGGGTGGCGACATTGTTGAGAGTATCGATGCTAGATGGGGGCGTGGCAAGTGTCGCACTTACGTTGAGTTGTGATTGGCAAGGCGATTCTCGAGTTTGGTGATTTGATGCTGTAGTCGATGGATGGTTCTGGGATTTTTTTTGTGTGAGCTGCAGGTACCAGTTTCGGTTTTTATTAAATACCACATTACCAGTAAAGTATAACATATTTCTGCTTTTAATCCGATAAATATATACTAATTACTGTTTCAATTTAAAAAAATAAATATTAAGATGGTTAACATATTTAATTTCTTATATAATTTATTTTAGTTACTAAAAGAATTGTGAAAGAAAATTAGTTTAACTAAATTATTAGTCGAGTTATTTATTTAATGGTAATTGACTTGTTAATAAAAATTCATTTATTTTCTTAGTTACCAAAGGATATTTAAAAAAAAACAAAAAGGAAAAGAAATTTAAATAAATAATTAGCTAAGTAAATTATCAAAGAAAAGAAATTTTTCAATAAGTTTAAATTATTAATAAATTATAAAATGTTTATACAAGGTCAAAACTGTGAAGCCAAGCCGAGATTGGATCGGATTTGCAAATCGAAAATCAAAGGTGAGTAATCTCACGCTTCTGGATTTTTATTTAAATTTAAGTGGTTAAATTTAAATGATTGATTGAATGGTTGGATTGAATTGATGTGTTATATTATATAATGGTATATAGTATATGCTGGAATAATTGATATTCTGTGATGAATATTCTTAGTAATTGGAAGATTGAATGATGTGGGTTGCTTGGATATTTCGGTACCCTACGTTATCGGAATATATAAAATTGGATTTTGAAACAAATATAAGGGTGAAAATTTTGAAAGCGAAATAATTATAGAATAAAATGAATTGGAAAGGAATAAAAATGATATTTACAACCTGGAGATAAATTGTAAAGTAAGGATTTAAAACTAGTCCTAAATCAAAGTTAAATCTGACAAATAAGTTTTAAATATCAAGTGTTTTGAATAACTTGAATGTCAAAGTGCAATTGTAAACCGAATTAAATTTAAAAATAAATTTGGTTTTAAATTCCTTAAATCTTCTATTATAAAATGAGTAATTAATTTATTTAATGAAGTAAATTAAAAAGGTAGATAATTACATGTTGAGATAAATCAAGAATGATTAATATCTGCGGTTTAATTTAATGATTAATTATTTAATGTAATTAATTTGGATTAGGGTAAATTGAAATATAATTGGGAAATCATTAATTCATATAATCAACGATGTAATTAAAGATTGATTAATTAAGATAAACTAATCAGTAATAAGTGACTTATGAGAAGTAAATTAATATGAGTAATTATGGATTAATGTAATTAAAAATAGATTATTTAATTCATGAAATAATTAAGATTACTTATTGATTTTGGTTAAGAAGAATTAATATCGTGAAATGAGTTAAAGTTAATTACTTAAATTAAATTGAAGGATAATTAATCCAGGGAGATTAATTAAGATAAATAATAAAGGGATGATTGATAATTTATTGGAAATTAATTAATATTGAATGAGGGAATCTAAGTGAACGTGGTTAGAAATTCAATTAGAATCAATTGAATTAATTTGTTTGTGATTAAGCATTGCTTATGGATGATTGAATAGTATTGGATGTTTGAATGAGTTGATATCTCTGATATGAAATGTTGTGTATTTCATTGAATAACTTGGGTTGGGATAACATGAGTTACGAAGAGGCCGGGTCGGGTATTGGAAAATACCCGAAACCACTTCGAATTTTTATAAATTGATTTGTGAAATCAATACGATGAAACAAAAGAATTCAAGTGAATTGGATTATTTTATCTAAGTAAAATTGATATGTGAAATAAGTATTGTCTATAGTGAATTGTGAATTGGTTAAATTGATATATGTTACCCCGGGTTTATATAAGTGGTTTGCTTTGGTATTCCATGTAGTTGGTTTTACTCACACTGGTTTCCAGCCTGACCCGGGTGTTACTTTGGTATAATGCTCGGGTCAGACCGAGTATTACAGATTTTTAGGTAGGTACGTTCTGGAGCTCAGGAGGAAAGCAGAATGGCAATATCGCTAGAATATTCCGCTGTAATTATATTATTGTAATTCTGTGATAAATTGATTGTATATGACCAGCATTTGAATGTATGTGAAACTCTGATGTATTGAAATGTAATCACAGATATAGTATTCTTTTGTAAACTGTTATTTATTATCATATTTTATCCGCTGCGATTGTGAGGTTTTCGGTGTTTCTGTTCTTCTTCTTCTTCTATCTCTTTCTTCTTTTTCATAACTATCTGGAATTTTCGGGTTCGAAAATTTCGGGTCGTTACATTTGGTATCAGAGCTGGAAGGTTAAGCGAGAACCTTGGCTCTGGTGGGAATTACTCATTTAATAGAGTCCGTAGTACTCTAGAATGAGTTGAGTGTATATTTATATGAGCGCGTACTTGTTATTTTCTTATACAAAGGTTTTAAATGATTTTATATGAAATACTAATAATATATTTTGAGATATAAAGCAATATTTCCTTCTAATAAATATTAAGGTGATTGGGTGTGAAATTATTGGAATTAAAATTTAAAAGTAATATAATACAACCAAATCGAAATATAATTAATTGAAAATGAAATTCTAAATTTAGAATTCAGGAATTAAATTATTTGAAAGCTTTAAATAAATGTATGTTGGAAATGTGACTTGTTGCAAACAATGGGTTGTTTGAGATTTGATTTGAATTTAAAACCAAGGGTGGTTTAAAATTTTAAAATATGGCTGGGAGGGCCAAGAAATAAATATGTATGGATATACATGATATCAAAGATATTTTGAAATAAACTCTAAGAGGTTGAGTTTTGATTTCTCCCTGAATTGTGATGTAAAACCCAAAGTAGTATAAGTTTTGAGCTTATAAGAGGGATAGAATTTTGAAGTTTGAAGCGGAAATTCAAATTGAGTAAGGTTGATTGGATTAAGTAAGTTGGAATTTAACTTTGGGAAGTTAAATAAGTGTAGAAAAAAGCAACCAGAATTGGAAAATTCAAGATGAAATTGGAATTTAACTTGGAAAGTTAAATGGTTGATTTGAATTGGGAATTTGTGTGACCTCAAAACGGGTTTGAGATTTAAAAATTTAAAATGGATGGATGTTTTAGAATAAATTGGATGTTATCATCCTATTGTTGATAAAAATCTTTAAATCGAGAATAGTACTGTATAAATAAAATAAATTTGAATAATTGAGTTTGTAAATTAAAATTGTTTAAGAACTGGCTTCAAACTGCAAGATAAATTTGAATAATAAATTAAATTTTGAAAACAAATAAAATTGTGTTTAGCTCTTATTTGAATTTGAAAATGTATAAGTTTAAAAAATTTATATGGGAAACCGATTGAAGTGATTTGGATCCTAAAATTAAATTGGTAATAATTCAAATTGATTGGAATAATATGAAATTATAATTAAAATTGAACAGGATTAAAATCAACTAGAATTTGATTTAAAATTGGGAAGGTATCAAGATTGATTCAACTTGAATTGGGAATTAATCAAGTCCAATGGAATTTGGAGTTATTTGAATCGGAATTGGGTCAATTTAAATGGAGATTTAAAATTGATGGGGAAGTGAACAGTTGGCTCTTGACTATTTTCAATATAAATTGTTTTGATATAAACTTATTTTTCTAAGCTATTAAATATATATAACCTTCCTTTCTTAAAAACCAAATTATTTTATACTTGTTTTACCATTATTTTTGGAGCTATTTAACCACTTTTCAATAGTTTTCTAAACTAATTACTATTTTTCAACTATGTTACAAATTAATTACTATTTTACAACTATTTTACGATTATCTAAAATTTCTGAAACTATTTAGCTATTTCTCAACTATTTTACAGTTAGTTACCCATTTTATAGCTATTTTACAAACTAATAATTATTTTTCAACTACTTATCTATTTTCGAAATTTTCAAGCTATTTCCCAAATATAAACTGGTCGGAGTCCCAACTGTTATGGATTTAATACCCAATTGAGATCAGAATTGAAGTGATAATTCCATGGAACTGAGGGAATTGTGAATAGAAAATGAAATTGATTTTGGAAGGAGTAATCAAATTTGAATATTTGATTTGAATAAACAAAGTTATGTATATCTTTGTTATATAAGATAAATATTTCCTTGTTAAATCTATTACCGGAAGAAAAGGATTTTTGAAAGTGTTCGAAGTATAAAGGGAGTTTTATACAAGTTGGGAAAGATCCAAAGTTTTAAAAATTATATATATATATATATATATACATGATCTTATGAGGATTTTGGAAAAGGTTTTGAGAACCTTTGGATTCGGAAAGGCTTTTGATTTTTGGGTAAAATCAATATGAGAATTTGGAAAGCCTAATTTGAGAATTATCGATTTTTGAATAATCGATTTGTAAAAATGAGCTTTGGATGAGATTATACTAGGTGTATGATTTGAAGATACTATATGTATCTAGTATAAAATGTTTTGATGATGGCTCTGGGGAAAAAGGCGCTTCCTTGAAATGAACTTCTCAGGAGTGCCACCGGGTGGTGCTGCCTTGAGCCCCAGAGGGGGTTCTAAAGTTGATCCCGTGAGGAGTCCGGACAAAACTAGTTCCTGAGGATTATGAGTTGAGTATACCATAGAGTAAGTCATGTGTGCCGTTGAGAGCCAACAGTCTACGTTTGATTTTATATCGGTAGACTGTGACCTATGGTATAACATTGCGGAAGTTATGTGTGCTGTTGAGAGCCAACAGTCTACGTTCGATTTTATATCGGTAGAATGTGACCTATGGTATAACATAGCGGAAGTTGTGTGTGCTGCTGAGAGCCAACAGTCTACGTTTGATTTTATATCGGTAGACTGCGACTTATGTAGGAGTGGAGAAGTTTCATTTTGACAGCGAAAATCAAAGGCCGCGGAGAGCCTGCAGTTACATGGACTTTTGCTGTGACGGCAACGTAACCCTGGATGTAACTGTGATCTGTTATGTGGGATCCATGGCGTAATTGAGAGGCCGCGGAGAGCCTGCAGTTACATGGACTTTTGCTGCGACGGCAACATAACCCTGGGATGTAACTGTGACCATGGATGGGGGTGATGATTTCCAGAGCATTCTCACTAAAGATATTTCCTCTATTTTCAAAAACTGCTTTCTATTTTTCAATAAAATTATTTTCAAAGTATTTTCATTGGATGTTGAAAACGGGTTTACCAAGTACTTATAGATTTTCATTCCTACGCCTGATCAACGTATGACTGAATTTCTGTGAGAACAAGGATGGACTGGTTGAGACATCGAGTTATAAAAGGTAATTGTTTTATAAAAAGTTATTTTAATAGTATTATGTGACTTTAAAAGCTTTCTAAAATTTTAAAATAAAGATATTGGAAAATAAGAAGCCCAAACTGGAATTATAAAATAAAATTTGAAACTCGGGGAAATTTAAGACGTGATTCTTTGTCATTAAAATCGAATATTAATTTAGAAGTTGAAAGTAAGTTAATTAGCTAAATAATTAATTGATTTAGTATCTTAATAAAATTTAACTTGGGAAAATAAATAGATTGTGAGTTGATAATGGAGTTTGGTAATGAATTCGAATTGTAAATGGAATCCGACTTAGGTTTGATAATGGATTAAATAAGAGGAGATGTTGTAAAATAAATAAAAAGTTGGATTGCAAATGTGATGGTTAGAATTACAAATAAAATTCAAGGGTGATTTGAATAATATTTAATAAAATTTGCAAGTAAATTGGATATAAGAGAAGTGATTATAATAGAAATGGTTTGAGTTGCAAAACAAAACCCAAATGAATAGAAATAAATGAAGAATGGCCTTATGTTAGTAAAATAAATTCGATAACGAATTAAGTAAGTAAATTAAAATTTAAATGGGTTAATCGAGTTAAATAATAAATGGATGAAGTCTGATAGAATAAAAAAAAATCAAAGTTGTGATTGAATTGGATTATCAGACTGAACTTAAATTCGGTGGCATATTAATTTGTAGTATAAATGAATTAAGTTTGTGCTTGGATATTATTTTAATAAATTGAGAAGGTGAATTAAAAATTAAAAATTGACGGGCTAACTGAATTTAATAGAAGTTGATTAAATGAGGATCAAATGGAAGTCAACTTAAGTTTGATGTTGGAATAAATTAGGTAAATTAACTTAAGTTTAAAATTTATGGAAGCTTGGTTTCGAATAAGGGTGAAAACCCATTAAATAAAACTTGGATTGAATTAATTTGGGATTGGCTAGAAGTATATAAGAAGGGAATGTGTCGAGCTAAATAAATGGTTGGTTAATAAATTAGAAATGAAATGGAATTAAATATATAATGAATTGAAAATTTATATAAAGTAGTTATAAACTAAATAAACACTTCATTAAACGAATATCGTTGAAATTGCATGAAAATGGTTGTCGTTCGGCGTACATGAAAGTAATTAAATGTAACGATCGGGATTTTTCGTTTCAAAAAAATCGAACCGTTAGGGTTTTAGAAGAAGAAAGAGGTAGAAGAAGAAAGAAAAGAAAGAGAAGAGAAAACAGAAAAACAAGTAACAGAACGAGAAACAATAACAGAATCTCACAGTCGCAGCGGAACAACATATAATAGATAAATGAATATTCATTAAAACAAAAGAACTATACATTTTATACATTACATCACATTACATTACATCAATCAGAGTGTACGACAACAACAGCGGAAAGAAATACTATATACAATAGATAATAGACTACGCTATCTGGCTCGCCTCCAGATCTGCACAGCAACTCCCGAATCCAGAATAACCTGACAACCTAACTCTAGACTGCCCGTGTGGAAAATAGTGGGCACCCAGAGTTTAGGAAAGGAACAATAAACTCCAGGTCAGTCATGGGACTGGTGTGAGAACTCAAAACAGTTAATCTTTAAACAAGCAACAAGAAAATTTAAATTTCGAAATCCGCAATGCTTTTTGGAAAATGAAACTACCATAAGGCCTCCCGGCACACACACAATGCAAACGCACACATGGGGGAGATTTCTCCTTATGATAGTCAAACATGCTTACTACGAGAAAATTCTTTGATATTATTACTAGTGCATAGTGGAAAATATTTCGAAAGTATAATATAAATCCTAGCCAGCATAGGTACCATGATACTATGCCTACTATAGCTGCCATGTTAAATGGCAGGTTCTACAACTAAAACCGTACAGGGCGCGTATTGGATGAATGGATTTCCAACAAATGGTCAGGCTAAGGAACTTCCTACTGCCACATGGGATCGCCTCTGGCGGGACGTCCCGAGAACTAACGTTACGGTTAGATCTCTGCCAACACAAGGCCGGGTTACCTCTGTAACTAGGTAACTACTACACGAATATGTCATCCCCCGGTCCTTTGGGACCTTTATCCGAGCGCTCGATACCAACAACACCACACAGAAATAGATATAGTGTTTCCACATGAGTAAATATCTGGGCTCCATACCATGATACCACCCTTTTCCAGAAGGAAATGACATACCCTAAAGGGCGCGACCCTCATAACCTTGCCGCATATTCCTGTTTCGACCATTTCCGGGGAGTGAGGTCCTGACGAAGTCTCGTCCACAAAGCTACGCTTTGTGTAACAAAGCCATGCTTCGGGTCCACAGATGACCAAAGCAATAATCACAAAGATAAATGATCAAACAAATGATCATATCACAAATGACCAACCAATGATCATCACACAGCAGCACTCAGCATGCCACATTACCAGATTGGGAAATATCGCTGATAACCTTCAACTACATAACCTCTGAGCTCGTACGTCTCAGAGAAGGGTGTTAAGCTAAGAGAATAAATTCTCCGCCACCAACAGAAATGTATTTGAAAGAAATCTGCTCTATCTCTCAAAATGTAATGTCAGACACGTAACCATACAAGTCTGTTCCGGGTTCGAACAGAACCGAAGGCACTTCCAAAGAAGCCCTTGCAATCCGGGTATTCACAATCCCGATAAAATTTCCCATCACAAAGGAAATCTCCATATCGTAGCTAACGATGCGGAGACAATCGATAGGTCATCCTATCGTTTTCACAAATACCCGGTCTTCAACACCGGTCTTCAAATGCAATCCAAACGACGTATCGCATATTCGGAATGGGATATACGACACAAAGGTCCTCTCCCGGCTAAACCGAATAGCGAGCGCTTATTTTTAAAAATAAGTGTGCATTCAATTCCAAACAAACACAACCAATACCATCCAAGGGTAAATATTGATAGTCGGTTATTTAACTATCAATAAAGATGCGCCACATCATCAGATTCCAAATAATTTTTCCAAAATTATTAAGTCCCAAAATATCTTTACAAGATATATATATACACAATTTCCAAATAATTGCCCAATTTATTTGCTTTACCAAAACATCTTTACACGATATAATTTCCACACTTCAACCATTTGAAAACCAATTTCAAATTACTTTTCATCCTTTATACCCTTTGAAAACAAATTTCAAAACAACATATAAATCCTTACCGATTTATTTTTAAATTTTACGCTCCAAATTCGTGAATTTTATTTCCATATTTTAAAAATAAATCAACATTTATTTTTAAACAAATTTCCCTTCCTATTTATAAATTCCAAAGTGAATTTCCAATTTCCCAAATATCTACACATACACGATTTCAAAACAATTTCAAACTATTCACTTCGATTTACCTTTAAAAGGTGAATCCTCAAAAACGTTCCTTTTATATTGGAAAAAAAACATTCCCATACTTATTTAAAAATAAGTAATTCACAATTTAACTTATTTTCAACAATTTGGAAATATTCAATATACTTAAGTTACCGTTAAGTATTTTATTCCATTCTCTTTAAGAAAACATTTTTTTATTCACATTTATTTGGGTTAAAAACGAATGTTGCGTAAAACATCGTTACGACAACCCAAAAACACTAGTATATGGATTTGAAATTAAAAATAGATATATAAATCCAATACTATACAAATTATCCCCTTCTGTTTCTCGAAAACGTCTATTTCAACAATCAATGTTGAAATCTATGTTTCCAATACTCAATACATTTTAAAACACCTTTAATTCGTTTTAAATTCCATTTAAAACATTCCTTTCCCAAAAACAAACCCATTTTATTTAATAATCTATTCAATATCCAAAATAGTGAATATAGCCCACTTAACAAATTCCCATATTTCAATTTATCAAATTCGATGAATTTCAAATTTATAAACATAGTTTATAAATTCCATTTCTATTATAAACCCCAATTTTATAAATTCCTTTATTAATCCGATGCAATTTTACATAACCCAATTTCATACCCAAAAGCCATATTGTAAGTTAAATACTTATAATATTATTTATTTACCAAATCGTTCCTTTGAACTTCACCAATTTAAAATCTTATCACTTACAAGATTTCTTTATGGTTTATAATAATTTCAACTAATGAAATCTTCATTTATTAACAATTTCTATGAAATTCCCCTTTTTAATGCCCAAATCCATTTCTATAAGTTAATAACTTATAAACTTAAAATTTTCCAATAACCATTCGTTTTATAAATTTCACATTTATTAATCTATAAATCCTAGTGAAATTCATGTTATACATCAACTTAACACTTTATAAATTTATTCTATAACTTCAATAATTTTTATTTAAAAACATCCATTTATAAAATCCTTTATATAAACCATTAATAATAATAACTTCCCAAAAACCAAATTTAACTATTTTATAAAAACCTATTATTGTTAAAAATTTCTTTTAAGTTATATTTTATAAAAATATAAATTTTTAAAACATAAAAATTTTATCCATCTATTTATTTTAAAATTTAATCAATTCAAAATTCTTAATAAACCATATTCTTTGAAAAATCGATTTAAAACCCCTTTTTAAATTCAAAACCGTTATTTTTAATTTAAAAATTAGAATCCGATGATGCAACGACATCGAATGGTCAATCACGGGAATAACATCATATATCAATGTGATTATCAACAATCAACATAATATTTATAAACAAATAAATATGTGAGGAATCCAGTTGGATCCCTCCAACCTGTTACCCTGCATCCACAGACGTTAGCACAATACCAATTCCACTTCAAGGTGGAATATCGCGGTATATGGGATTTTATAAATATTCCGCTTAATAACGGCGCAATAGGGTCTCATCCGCTATACGAGGCGGGAAATCAAATCCAATATATACATATGCCAATATATATATATTGCTATATATAATATATATCCTATTATATCTACTACCACAATCAATCAACAACTATCAATCAATATTAACTATTCAAAATTTTAAACAAAACCTTTCGATTGAGTGAGGAGTTCTCACCTTGATTTTATTTCCGTTTTCGCGTTCGTTTCGAATAAAATTAAACGAACGTTTAATTTTACCCGAAATTCACACGAGCTCCAATCGACTCCAAACCAGCTGCATTGCGAAGAGCACGCGAATACGATTCCAACGCAAAAAACCGCGTCCGAATCCGACCTCGCATGCAAAAGTTATCGCAGTTTTAAACGTTGAACGAAATATAGAATTCAAATTTAAAATAAAAACAACTACCCTCACCACCATCACGCGGGCCCCCCATCTCCCTTCTTCCTTCCTGATGCGCGCATTCCATCGTTCCCAGGCAATTTGCATGCAAATTGAACCCATCAAATTCGAATTTAGGGTTAATATTTTCAACCACCACACACGCATTTACTTCGATCAGGAACCACCACCAGGACCGCCATGACGAACCCCTCCCACGCCCAGAGACCGGCCACGTACGGCAGCCCCCTTGGCTCGAAAAACGAAAAAAAACGCACGACTTTGAAGACGAATTGCCGGCGATCCGTGACTCCATTCACGATCTCCACCGTTGAGATCGAAGTTCTCGCTGTCGCCTACAACTTTCACGTTGAAAGTTTCTTGAATCGATGAACGGATTGGAAGATTTTGAGGAGAGAAAATGAACAAATTTCGGCCATGAATGATGCAAGTGGCGGCTGTAGCTTGTAGCTAGGGTTTGAAGAGGAATTGACACATATACCCATATTATTTTAATATTAAAATCTCCAATTTGACACTTTTGCAAACGAACTCCAAACGACGCGTTCCGCCAGGCGATCCTAAGGTTTTTCCCGCGTTCCGGACGCAATGGAACAGGTTTCGTAAGCTAATTCCATCATATGTGTGAGATACGGCTATAAACGCTCAATTTAAATTAAAACCGATTTAAACGATTTCTAGACGTTTTGGCTTGTACCGGACAAACGATAAATCCGATCGACTTGAAATTTGAAATCTTACAATAATATCACATTACGGATCCGATGAAACTGGTTTCGTCGGAATCCGAGACCGTTTGAAAAATGGCTATTTTTACTCGCCGAATTAAAATTAAAACGATATCGATGCGTTTCGAGCTGCCACGGTCAAACGACAACTCCGTTTGCTACGAAATTTGAAATCCGATAATAATTAACTATTACGGATCCAATGGAACTTGTTTCGTTCAATTCCGAGACTGTTCAAAAATTGGCTATTTTTCAGTCGATAATTAAATATTAAAATATTCAATTTTTACAAATTAACTCCAAATTCAGTTTTACAAGTTCCAAAATATTTCTATAACTTAAATATGATAAAATAAAATTTTCCAAATCATTTTCAATCATATTTAACCCAATATCTAATTATTTGTGGAATTTCACTATTAAATAAATCGATTTAATTGCAAAATTAAATCCAAAATTCAAAATAAAATTTATTCGACTCCAAAAATTCACTTATTAATATTTAAAATTAATTAAATATTCAAATTTAAATTATTAAAAATTCTGGGTCGTTACAATCTTCCCCCCTTAAAAGAATTTCGTCCTCGAAATTGCAAGTTAAGGAGAATAATTCATAATCCGTTTATTATTTTTCCAAAACTAATAGTTTTATCAACCTTCTAACACCAATCTTTTTATTAAAGATTTACTATCATTTCAATTAGCTTTCCAACTTCAATTATAGGTTTCAAACAACATTGTTTACTCAACAATTCAAATTTAAATTTAAATTCAAATTTCAAACTTTCAAAATTTCTCAAAATTTTTTCTAACACCCGAAATTTTCGAAAAATTTCGCCAGAGTCTCCTTTGCGCGGCTAGATCGGTACGACTACAAAATGGCACTACGGCCCCTCAGAATCAAAAAGAAAAGAGAAAGCCAAGTGGCTGGAGAAGGAAATCATCAAATCTCATATAAAAACTGAAATACGTACCTTTTTGTCGAGCCATTCAATTTTTTTAAATTCAAAATCAAAATTCCAATTCCTTTATATACCTGTATATCCTACTAGTAGTAGTATCCAATTCCAACATTCAAACTATTTTGCCAATTCAAGTTCAAAATTTCCAATACATGCTTCTTACACATTTTTTTTAGTTTATTATTGAAGTTGCATATTCAATTCATTCGTTTCAATTCCAATTCAATTCTATTCAATTTCATTTGAATTCAATTACATAGCTTCCAATTGCGCTAGTTCAATTTCATTAACACTTAATGAATTTACATACAATCAACCAACAAGCAAATAACGACCAATGTACATTCAATACAACCAAATTTATTTATTTTACTTACATTCAATTTGGTTCAACTGTTTTAATTCCAATTGGTTTAACATTCAATTGATTTTCATTCTATTATTAAACTATTTTCAAATGAATTTACACTTGCATGCATCATTTCATATCAACTTATTCATATTCTATTGATTAACATTCAATCCATTCTTTAATTCAATTGCTAGTTCTTTTTACAAATAAAATTGAATTTCATTTATATAACTTAAGTTCACACCTTTAACAATTTCATTTACTCACTTTATTCACTTACTTTGATATTAACATCAATTCTTTCAATATTACTTAAGTTATATTCCATTTCAACTTTATTTACCTCATTTAATTCACTTGATTATTTAACTTTGATACAAATATCAATTTTTATTCAACTTTGCTTAAGTTATTCCATTTAAACATCATTTGTTAATTAAACTTAAGTTTTACTTATCAATTCAATTCGGATTTTAAATTCCAAAATAAATCCTATTTAACTTTTACTTAAGTCAAATTCATATCAATATTTCAATTCATATTCCATTTTACTTAACTTAATTGTTTAACCACTTCAATAACTGGTTTCACTTACATTTTCCCATTCTATAACTTATAAAACCTTTTATTCAACTTCTAACTTATGTTATAACTTCAAAACCTTTTTCACTTATATTTATCAATTTCAAATTGAATTTTAATTTCAAATTGGTTTATTACAACAAAACTTCAATTTTAAATTCATTATTGTAGCAAATCCATCACATAGAAACTCGAAAATGATACTGATGATGCTGCAGTCATCACCCTTATTATTTCCCAGTGACAATAGTGAAATCAATGCTAAATATTCTTTCAAAAAGTTTTCTTTTATTCATAAATCACTTTTATAAACCTTTTACTTATATAATTTTTTACTTCTTATATACATACATGATTATCTTACAATTGTAAATCATTATCAATTATAATTTCATCTTATGATTCATTGGTTTATACCATTATTCTTTTACAATAGTTGCTTTTATCAGCTTATTCAAACAACTTTTAATTATTTTATATATATATATATCATTTACAACAACCAAGCAATCAATTATATACACACTTCAATAATTCCTGAAAAATTATTTTCTTTATATACAAAATATAATCAAGGTAAAATTATTTCATTTACCCAATTTAAAACAATATTGTGTCGAATTGTTCTATTCAAGTGTTTAGGAACCCCTTCGATTCAGTTTTCGAGGCTGCGCCGACGAAGGTTCATATACCACTCAACAAACCAATCATCACAATATAAAACAATTTTATACTCACTAACAAATACGCACTCATATCTATTATTACACTCACACTCATTCTAGAGTACTGCTGACTCTATCTCTAATGAGTAACACCCAACAGAGCAGGTTGTCGCTTAACCATATGCTCTGATACCAAATGTAACGATCGGGATTTTTCGTTTCAAAAAAATCGAACCGTTAGGGTTTTAGAAGAAGAAAGAGGTAGAAGAAGAAAGAAAAGAAAGAGAAGAGAAAACAGAAAAACAAGTAACAGAACGAGAAACAATAACAGAATCTCACAGTCGCAGCGGAACAACATATAATAGATAAATGAATATTCATTAAAACAAAAGAACTATACATTTTATACATTACATCACATTACATTACATCAATCAGAGTGTACGACAACAACAGCGGAAAGAAATACTATATACAATAGATAATAGACTACGCTATCTGGCTCGCCTCCAGATCTGCACAGCAACTCCCGAATCCAGAATAACCTGACAACCTAACTCTAGACTGCCCGTGTGGAAAATAGTGGGCACCCAGAGTTTAGGAAAGGAACAATAAACTCCAGGTCAGTCATGGGACTGGTGTGAGAACTCAAAACAGTTAATCTTTAAACAAGCAACAAGAAAATTTAAATTTCGAAATCCGCAATGCTTTTTGGAAAATGAAACTACCATAAGGCCTCCCGGCACACACACAATGCAAACGCACACATGGGGGAGATTTCTCCTTATGATAGTCAAACATGCTTACTACGAGAAAATTCTTTGATATTATTACTAGTGCATAGTGGAAAATATTTCGAAAGTATAATATAAATCCTAGCCAGCATAGGTACCATGATACTATGCCTACTATAGCTGCCATGTTAAATGGCAGGTTCTACAACTAAAACCGTACAGGGCGCGTATTGGATGAATGGATTTCCAACAAATGGTCAGGCTAAGGAACTTCCTACTGCCACATGGGATCGCCTCTGGCGGGACGTCCCGAGAACTAACGTTACGGTTAGATCTCTGCCAACACAAGGCCGGGTTACCTCTGTAACTAGGTAACTACTACACGAATATGTCATCCCCCGGTCCTTTGGGACCTTTATCCGAGCGCTCGATACCAACAACACCACACAGAAATAGATATAGTGTTTCCACATGAGTAAATATCTGGGCTCCATACCATGATACCACCCTTTTCCAGAAGGAAATGACATACCCTAAAGGGCGCGACCCTCATAACCTTGCCGCATATTCCTGTTTCGACCATTTCCGGGGAGTGAGGTCCTGACGAAGTCTCGTCCACAAAGCTACGCTTTGTGTAACAAAGCCATGCTTCGGGTCCACAGATGACCAAAGCAATAATCACAAAGATAAATGATCAAACAAATGATCATATCACAAATGACCAACCAATGATCATCACACAGCAGCACTCAGCATGCCACATTACCAGATTGGGAAATATCGCTGATAACCTTCAACTACATAACCTCTGAGCTCGTACGTCTCAGAGAAGGGTGTTAAGCTAAGAGAATAAATTCTCCGCCACCAACAGAAATGTATTTGAAAGAAATCTGCTCTATCTCTCAAAATGTAATGTCAGACACGTAACCATACAAGTCTGTTCCGGGTTCGAACAGAACCGAAGGCACTTCCAAAGAAGCCCTTGCAATCCGGGTATTCACAATCCCGATAAAATTTCCCATCACAAAGGAAATCTCCATATCGTAGCTAACGATGCGGAGACAATCGATAGGTCATCCTATCGTTTTCACAAATACCCGGTCTTCAACACCGGTCTTCAAATGCAATCCAAACGACGTATCGCATATTCGGAATGGGATATACGACACAAAGGTCCTCTCCCGGCTAAACCGAATAGCGAGCGCTTATTTTTAAAAATAAGTGTGCATTCAATTCCAAACAAACACAACCAATACCATCCAAGGGTAAATATTGATAGTCGGTTATTTAACTATCAATAAAGATGCGCCACATCATCAGATTCCAAATAATTTTTCCAAAATTATTAAGTCCCAAAATATCTTTACAAGATATATATATACACAATTTCCAAATAATTGCCCAATTTATTTGCTTTACCAAAACATCTTTACACGATATAATTTCCACACTTCAACCATTTGAAAACCAATTTCAAATTACTTTTCATCCTTTATACCCTTTGAAAACAAATTTCAAAACAACATATAAATCCTTACCGATTTATTTTTAAATTTTACGCTCCAAATTCGTGAATTTTATTTCCATATTTTAAAAATAAATCAACATTTATTTTTAAACAAATTTCCCTTCCTATTTATAAATTCCAAAGTGAATTTCCAATTTCCCAAATATCTACACATACACGATTTCAAAACAATTTCAAACTATTCACTTCGATTTACCTTTAAAAGGTGAATCCTCAAAAACGTTCCTTTTATATTGGAAAAAAAACATTCCCATACTTATTTAAAAATAAGTAATTCACAATTTAACTTATTTTCAACAATTTGGAAATATTCAATATACTTAAGTTACCGTTAAGTATTTTATTCCATTCTCTTTAAGAAAACATTTTTTTATTCACATTTATTTGGGTTAAAAACGAATGTTGCGTAAAACATCGTTACGACAACCCAAAAACACTAGTATATGGATTTGAAATTAAAAATAGATATATAAATCCAATACTATACAAATTATCCCCTTCTGTTTCTCGAAAACGTCTATTTCAACAATCAATGTTGAAATCTATGTTTCCAATACTCAATACATTTTAAAACACCTTTAATTCGTTTTAAATTCCATTTAAAACATTCCTTTCCCAAAAACAAACCCATTTTATTTAATAATCTATTCAATATCCAAAATAGTGAATATAGCCCACTTAACAAATTCCCATATTTCAATTTATCAAATTCGATGAATTTCAAATTTATAAACATAGTTTATAAATTCCATTTCTATTATAAACCCCAATTTTATAAATTCCTTTATTAATCCGATGCAATTTTACATAACCCAATTTCATACCCAAAAGCCATATTGTAAGTTAAATACTTATAATATTATTTATTTACCAAATCGTTCCTTTGAACTTCACCAATTTAAAATCTTATCACTTACAAGATTTCTTTATGGTTTATAATAATTTCAACTAATGAAATCTTCATTTATTAACAATTTCTATGAAATTCCCCTTTTTAATGCCCAAATCCATTTCTATAAGTTAATAACTTATAAACTTAAAATTTTCCAATAACCATTCGTTTTATAAATTTCACATTTATTAATCTATAAATCCTAGTGAAATTCATGTTATACATCAACTTAACACTTTATAAATTTATTCTATAACTTCAATAATTTTTATTTAAAAACATCCATTTATAAAATCCTTTATATAAACCATTAATAATAATAACTTCCCAAAAACCAAATTTAACTATTTTATAAAAACCTATTATTGTTAAAAATTTCTTTTAAGTTATATTTTATAAAAATATAAATTTTTAAAACATAAAAATTTTATCCATCTATTTATTTTAAAATTTAATCAATTCAAAATTCTTAATAAACCATATTCTTTGAAAAATCGATTTAAAACCCCTTTTTAAATTCAAAACCGTTATTTTTAATTTAAAAATTAGAATCCGATGATGCAACGACATCGAATGGTCAATCACGGGAATAACATCATATATCAATGTGATTATCAACAATCAACATAATATTTATAAACAAATAAATATGTGAGGAATCCAGTTGGATCCCTCCAACCTGTTACCCTGCATCCACAGACGTTAGCACAATACCAATTCCACTTCAAGGTGGAATATCGCGGTATATGGGATTTTATAAATATTCCGCTTAATAACGGCGCAATAGGGTCTCATCCGCTATACGAGGCGGGAAATCAAATCCAATATATACATATGCCAATATATATATATTGCTATATATAATATATATCCTATTATATCTACTACCACAATCAATCAACAACTATCAATCAATATTAACTATTCAAAATTTTAAACAAAACCTTTCGATTGAGTGAGGAGTTCTCACCTTGATTTTATTTCCGTTTTCGCGTTCGTTTCGAATAAAATTAAACGAACGTTTAATTTTACCCGAAATTCACACGAGCTCCAATCGACTCCAAACCAGCTGCATTGCGAAGAGCACGCGAATACGATTCCAACGCAAAAAACCGCGTCTGAATCCGACCTCGCATGCAAAAGTTATCGCAGTTTTAAACGTTGAACGAAATATAGAATTCAAATTTAAAATAAAAACAACTACCCTCACCACCATCACGCGGGCCCCCCATCTCCCTTCTTCCTTCCTGATGCGCGCATTCCATCGTTCCCAGGCAATTTGCATGCAAATTGAACCCATCAAATTCGAATTTAGGGTTAATATTTTCAACCACCACACACGCATTTACTTCGATCAGGAACCACCACCAGGACCGCCATGACGAACCCCTCCCACGCCCAGAGACCGGCCACGTACGGCAGCCCCCTTGGCTCGAAAAACGAAAAAAAACGCACGACTTTGAAGACGAATTGCCGGCGATCCGTGACTCCATTCACGATCTCCACCGTTGAGATCGAAGTTCTCGCTGTCGCCTACAACTTTCACGTTGAAAGTTTCTTGAATCGATGAACGGATTGGAAGATTTTGAGGAGAGAAAATGAACAAATTTCGGCCATGAATGATGCAAGTGGCGGCTGTAGCTTGTAGCTAGGGTTTGAAGAGGAATTGACACATATACCCATATTATTTTAATATTAAAATCTCCAATTTGACACTTTTGCAAACGAACTCCAAACGACGCGTTCCGCCAGGCGATCCTAAGGTTTTTCCCGCGTTCCGGACGCAATGGAACAGGTTTCGTAAGCTAATTCCATCATATGTGTGAGATACGGCTATAAACGCTCAATTTAAATTAAAACCGATTTAAACGATTTCTAGACGTTTTGGCTTGTACCGGACAAACGATAAATCCGATCGACTTGAAATTTGAAATCTTACAATAATATCACATTACGGATCCGATGAAACTGGTTTCGTCGGAATCCGAGACCGTTTGAAAAATGGCTATTTTTACTCGCCGAATTAAAATTAAAACGATATCGATGCGTTTCGAGCTGCCACGGTCAAACGACAACTCCGTTTGCTACGAAATTTGAAATCCGATAATAATTAACTATTACGGATCCAATGGAACTTGTTTCGTTCAATTCCGAGACTGTTCAAAAATTGGCTATTTTTCAGTCGATAATTAAATATTAAAATATTCAATTTTTACAAATTAACTCCAAATTCAGTTTTACAAGTTCCAAAATATTTCTATAACTTAAATATGATAAAATAAAATTTTCCAAATCATTTTCAATCATATTTAACCCAATATCTAATTATTTGTGGAATTTCACTATTAAATAAATCGATTTAATTGCAAAATTAAATCCAAAATTCAAAATAAAATTTATTCGACTCCAAAAATTCACTTATTAATATTTAAAATTAATTAAATATTCAAATTTAAATTATTAAAAATTCTGGGTCGTTACATTAAAAGCCTATGAGTCAATAGAGATTCAATGAAATTGATTTTGAATCATTTGAAGAGAATATAAGCTTGTTCGAATTAAAAATCAATGGAATGTAAGAAATTGAGTTGCAAACCATTGAAATTGAATGAAATGGCTTATGAATTGATTGAAAGCAATTAAATAAGCTTTAAAATCATATAAATCGCTTATGGGAAGCGTTTGGCACTTGTTGTGTATGTAATACATGTGTTTAGCTATTGAAAGTAAGTGATATGCTAATAAATTTTCTATATATGGCACTTACATATTTAAACTGAGTAAGTACAGGTACAGGCAAGCCATTTGGCTGGATTTGGGATATGCTAATTGCTAAAATAAATAAGCTGCTTGCTTAAAAGCTAAATAAAGGTACGCCTACGCAATAAAAATAGAAAATATGAACTGTTTTTGCTTTTTCCGACCGTGTGGGTCGATGTATACATATTTTTATCTCCTGTCAAATTGCAAAAGCTCCTCCGTACAAAGGAGACTCTGCCAAAATTTTCCTAAAATTTTGGGAGTTAGAAAATTTTTGGAAAATTTTGAGAAAATTGGTTAACGGCAAAACAATTTCAAATTGGAAATTAAAGTAAACTAGTAAATAAAACTAATATGAATCGGTTTAAATGAAAGATAAAACTCAATATTAGAAACTGAAAATAAATTGAATCCATAAGAAACGCTGAAAACTAATTTAAATAGAAGTGGGTATGCAACTTATGTAAAGAGATGTATAAAATAATTTGAAAGGTTGCGATTGAATATTATTGCTTGGTAAGTTATGCAGGTATTATAAGGGAAAAGAAAATTGGATTTGATTCCAAAGGATAAATGTGAATTGCCCGACAAAAGGTATGTATTTAAGTTTCTGTATGAAATTGGATTGGGTTTTTGATGTAGCCACTTGGCTTTTGTTTTCTTTTGGAATTTGGGAGCCCGTAGAGGCCTTTTGTAGTTGTACCGAGCTAGCCGCGCAAAGGAGACACTGGCAAAAAATTTCGGAAATTTACAGAGTTAGAAAAAAAATTGAGAAAATTTTGATAATTCAAAAATTGATTTAAAATTGAAATATAGATAATTGAGCAAATGGATATGATTTGAAACCATGAAAGGTTTTGAGAAGTTGGTTGATGTGAGAATGGGTCTTTAATAAAGGATAGTTGGTAGGATATTGAATAGTGAGTTTTGGGAGGAAGTAAACGGGTATGGTTCCATTCTTCCTAACTAGTAATTTCGGGGACATATTTAATTTAAAAAAATAAATATTAACAATTTATTTCAAAGTAAACGGGTATGGTTCCATCGGCTATAGCATCAAATCACCAAAACATGTCCTAGCATCCATCGGCTATAGTAAGTGTAATAGTATGTGAAACGGGTATGGTTCTGGGATTCCTAACCAGTAAAGTATAACATATTTCTGCTTTTAATCCGATAAATATATACTATTACACTTACCATTTCAATTTAAAAAAATAAATATTAAGATGGTTAACATATTTAATTTCTTATATAATTTATTTTAGTTACTAAAAGAATTGTGAAAGAAAATTATTTTAACTAAATTATTAGTCGAGTTATTTATTTAATGGTAATTGACTTGTTAATAAAAAATCATTTATTTGCTTAGTTACCAAAGGATATTTAAAAAAACAAAAAGGAAAATAAATTTAAATAAATAATTAGCTAAGCAAATTATCAAATAAAAGAAATTGTTCAATAAGTTTAAATTATTAATAAATTATAAAATGTTTATACAAGGTCAAAACCGTGAAGCCGAGCCGAGATTGGATCGGATTTGCAAATCGAAAATCAAAGGTGAGTAATCTCACGCTTCTGGATTTTTATTTAAATTTAAGTGGTTAAATTTAAATGATTGATTGAATGGTTGGATTGAATTGATGTGTTATATTATATAATGGTATATAGTATATGCTGGAATAATTGATATTCTGTGATGAATATTCTTAGTAATTGGAAGATTGAATGCTGTGGGTTGCTTGGATATTTCGGTACCCTACGTTATCGGAATATATAAAATTAGACTTTGAAAGAAATATAAGGGTGAAAAATTTGAAAGCGAAATAATTGTAGAATAAAATGAATTGGGAAGAAATATAAATGATATTTAGAACCTGGAGATAAATTGTAAAGTAAGGATTTAAAACTAGTCCTAAATCAAAGTTAAATCTGACAGATAAGTTTTAAATATCAAGTGTTTTGAATAACTTGAATGCCAATGTGCAATTGTAAACCGAATTAAATTTAAAAATAAATTTGGTTTTAAATTCCTTAAAGCTTCTATTATAAAATGAGTAATTAATTTATTTAATGAAGTAAATAAAAAAGGTAGATAATTACATGTTGAGATAAATCAAGAATGATTAATATCTGTGGTTTAATTTAATGATTAATTATTTAATGTAATTAATTTGGATTAGGGTAAATTGAAATATAATTGGGAAATCATTAATTCATATAATCAACGATGTAATTAAAGATTGATTAATTAAGATAAACTAATCCGTAATAAGTGACTTATGAGAAGTAAATTAATATGAGTAATTATGGATTAATGTAATTAAAAATAGATTATTTAATTCATGAAATAATTAAGATTACTTATTGATTTTGGTTAAGAAGAATTAATATCGTGAAATGAGTTAAAGTTAATTACTTAAATTAAATTGAAGGATAATTAATCCAGCGAGATTAATTAAGATAAATAATAAAGGGATGATTGATAATTTATTGGAAATTAATTAATATTGAATGAGGGAATCTAAGTGAACGTGGTTAGAAATTCAATTAGAATCAATTGAATTAATTTGTTTGTGATTAAGCATGGCTTATGGATGATTGAATAGTATTGGATGTTTGAATGAGTTGACATCTCTGATATGAAATGTTGTGTATTTCATTGAATAACTTGGGTTGGGATAACATGAGTTACGAAGAGGCCGGGTCGGGTATTGGAAAATACCCGAAACCACTTCGAATTTTTATAAATTGATTTGTGAAATCAATACGATGAAACAAAAGAATTCAAGTGAATTGGATGATTTTATCTAAGTAAAATTGATATGTGAAATAAGTATTGTCTATAGTGAATTGGTTAAATTGATATATGTTACCCGGGTTTATATAAGTGGTTTGCTTTGGTATTCCATGTAGTTGGTTTTACTCACGCTGGTTTCCGGCCTGACCCGGGTGTTACTTTGGTGTAATTCTCGGGTCAGACCGAGTATTACAGATTTTCAGGTAGGTACGTTCTGGAGCTCAGGAGGCAAGAAGAATGGCAATATCGCTAGAATATTCCACTGTAATTATATTATTGTAATTCTGTGATAAATTGATTGTATATGACCAGCATTTGAATGTATGTGAAACTCTGATGTATTGAAATGTAATCGCAGATACAGTATTCTTTTGTAAACTGTTATTTATTATCATATTTTATCCGCTGCGATTGTGAGCTGTTCGGTGTTTCTGTTCTTCTTCTTCTATCTCTTTCTTCTTTTTCATAACTATCTGGAATTTTCGGGTTCGAAAATTTCGGGTTGTTACACTATCTGTTATCTGTGACTGTTAGTTGGTGCTTTCATTTATATTTGGGTGTTAGTGACCAATTTTGGCACTAAAATTTTGGTGCTTTCACTGAGAAAGCTAGCACTTAGGGATTTTGAAACTTGGATTCTAGAAAGTAATGGCTAGACCACCAACAAGGAAGCAAGCAACTGAAAGAAGCAACCAGGAGGGAAGTCAAGTAGCCATTTCTAGAACTAGAGCAGATCATGCATCCATCTACATCACCAGGAATGAGGTGGAGGCTATGATGGATTCAATTCATGAAAGATTGTTGAAGAGCAAACAGGAAACGATGCAAAGCTTCTTTGAGCAGATAAAAGCAGCCGGAGCACAGAACCTTGGACCGACTGTAGGGGCTGCAAAGGCAGGACATGGAGCTAGAGTCATAGAGACTGACGGAGGTCAAATCCAAGGTCAGAACGAAGAACCTGAAGGTAATCAACAAGAACCTGGGGGCAGACCCTCGGGATCTGACATTGGAAGACCCATAAATGGAGCTCAGCAGACTAGAACCAACATCAACGTAAACGGGCCACATGAAGAATATTACCCAGAATACCCTTCGAGACCTGAGGGCAGGATGGAAATATGCTAAGGAGACAACCCCTGGATGCAGATGAAAGAATGGCTGGATTAGTGCGATAGGTAATGAGGGGAGGAATGTCGAGCGGAGGCTTAGAGGAAGTCAGTCGGAGTCCGTTCACTCCGAATATCAGCAATGCAAGGAATCCTTCAAAATTCAAGATACACACGCTCGACCCTTATGATGGGAAATCAGACCCAACCATGCATATTTCTAGATATATCAGGCATATGGAATTGCTAGGGGCATCCGAGGAAGTGATGGCACGATGTTTTCCTATACATTTATCAGATGTGGCTGCGCTTTGGTTCAGGCAGCTAGAGAATGGATCAATTAGAACATGGGGCGAGCTAGTGGACTGCTTCATGAGGCGGTTTAGGGTCCACGTGATGCGATCCAAAAGTGTGACGACCTTAGCATCGATAAAGTAGAGGATTGGAGAGTCCATAAAAGATTTTTTATTGCGATTCAATGCAACCGTGGCTTCAGTGGATCGCCCGAATCCATCGATGATTTTGATGGCGGTGGTGGAAGGAGTTGCAGAAGGCACAGAGTTCAAGAATTTACTGGCAAGAGACCCGACACAAGACCTTGGAGAATTTTACCATGAAGCTAAAGATTCATTCGGCTAGAACATTCACGCGCCGAGAGACAAGAAACCAATGTTGTGCAAGGCGAAGGAACCGCCAAAGAACAATCAGGAGCAGATAAAGGTAAGCAAAAGCAGGATGACAGATACGATGGTCCTGATAAACGGAAGAAATTCCGAGAACCCAGGTTCAGACAATACACAGACTTGACAACCACTCTGTAACGGATTTACATGGAGACTCGGGGGTAGCTCCCCTATCGAAAACCACCCAGGAGAGATCCCACGGACCAAAAACATAGAAGTGGAAAGTACTGCCTATTCCATGAGCTGGAAGGGCATACTACCGATGAATGTCGCCATTTGAAGGATGAGGTGGAAGAGCATGTCAGAAGTGGTAGATTGCCACAATAACCAAAGATAGGACAGCGGCCATAGGACCTGAGCAACTACCACCTTCACCCAACAGAATTAACCCTGGATTGGGATCACGGCTCGTCATCAATTGATCATGACGGCAAGGGCCTAGTTCAGGACATGAACTTAGGTCGATCATTTAAATTTCTTAGATTTGATTTCAAAATAAAATTTCTATTCCACTTACACATGTACGGGAACCAGAGAGATCCCCAAGCATGCTCTGAGATGGCAATGGACCGCTATGCCCGGAGAGGCAATATTTAGATTTTTTCCTTTCTTTGTGATTGAACACTTGAAATTTTAAATTAATAAATGAACTTGAATTTCATAAAATAACCTTGGACCGGAGAGTTAAAGGATGAATATTGGAAGTCAATTTGAAATTAATCGCTTTATGACCCTACCCGGAAAGACGGGGTCCAGAGTGCAAGAAGTGATTTGTTTCGCTGGAGAGCGACAGGATCAACTCACTTAACGTCGTTCCCCATTCACTGGTGAGTGATTGGATCGGGGTTTGATAAGAGACCAAAGTGGCTGTAATCATGGCCTAGGATTTAGGCCATGACATCATTTAATGTTCAGGGACACTGAAACGGAGTTCAGGGAGTGACGCTGCTTCGCCAAAGAGCGACATGATCGGCTCACTCAACGTTGTTTCCCTTCACCGGAGAGTGACATGATGGGATCCAGCAAGAGCCCGGAGAGGCTGACATCGGTCCAGGAGGATCGTGACATCGCTTATTGTTCAGGGACACTGAACCAGAGTGTAGGGAGTGACGCTGCTTCGCTGGAGAGCGACAGGATCGACTCACTCAACGTTGTTTCCCCTTCACCGGAGAGTGACAGGATGAGATGAAGTAAGAACCCGTAGAGGCTGACATCGGTCCAGGAGGATTAGCGCATCGCTTAATGATCAGGGACGTTGAAGCGGAGCGCAAGGGATGGGTTGCTTCGTCAAAGCGCAAAATGATCTGCCTATTCAATCGTTAAGTTTGGATTGAGCTTAGGAAGGGTCCAGAGAGCCCGTCAATGGTCTGGAAAGATCGTAGGATTCGATTGCTGACTTCCAAGGGGCAAATTCGGAATTGGATAATGACTTGGAACGATCACGAAATAAAACAATCATATTCGGATGAAATCGTTTGATAACGAATGTTGTATGGACTTTGGATATCGAAATGGAGACTATTCAAAACACACCTTCCAATAAAAAGGCATGTTTTGGGGGGCAAATGGTGTGGGGGCAGATTGGAGGGATCCAATAGGATTCCTCGTACTTTTGATTTTACTTTTCATATATTTTGATATATGATGTATTAGAATAATAGAACCCCAGCTCTTAGCTTCATTCTCCACGCACCATGCCTGGCCAAATCAACTGCTACTCTTTCTTCTTATGGTGGAGAAAAAAATGAAAGTAACGGGTTAGACAAAAGTCTGGTGAATGAGTTGTATTACTAATATATTGGGATCATATGCAATTGACATAACTTATAACATATATGACCTAGGGGTCCTACTTGTTTTTGTGAGTTGCTTTCTAGTGTTGGTCATACTAATATAAGAAATATAGATCCAAATACATCTATACCCAAATATCAGGTGAAGGTTTATACTTAAGATCGAACAACTAATCGGCCTACAAAACAACGACAGATCGAGCTAATAACCTCTAGGACTGCTACTAACATAAGATCACATACAACATTACTCTTGGGACTACATTACCCAAACTACGAATACAACTAATTGTACTTACGATTAAGTGGAGCTTGTAATGAAGACTCACGCTAAAGATGACATAGGGTCTGCTGCATCCCTATCTAAGGTCAATGGTAACGCCACTTATTGCACCACGCTGAACATCTACCAACAAGGCATCCACTAACAAAATCACGTCCTAATTGCCATATACACTAAGGAACCTCACATTAGTGCTAGACCATCCACCTCTCTAAGCATCCACAAACAATGTTCTGAATCCAACGAAGAACCTCTTGTGAGTATCATTTGTAATCGAACCGCCTTTGTTGATTATCGAATTCGCTAATGGATTGTGTCCAGGCCTGACTTCCCATGTACACATCTAACTAGTCCAATATATCTCTAACAAGAATTAGGGAGCTAATTTCCTTACTAATATACTATTATATATAATAATATATATAAAACTATAAACCTGGGCCTTAGGCCGAGGTTTAACTTGCGTAGGAAAATCGTCTACTAGTCGACCGCCGGCGACTATAGCGATCGATCGCTTGCTGTCGACCGACTATTGTGGGCGTGTCAACTAGTTGGTTTTTATTAATATAAATTTATAATTTGTTTTTCTTTGTTTATTTAATAGTTAATTATACTTTTAACCATACATTTTTTAATAATGAACCCTATTCCCGACTATGTTTCATCTATTTGTTTAAAACTACAATTTCAATAACTATATTCCATTTACACGGCTATTGTATTATCAACTTCGTAATTATTTTGGTATATTTGCATCTCGAATTAGACTAGGGTAAAATCAACATCAATAGGGTATCGATATGTATTTATATTTCAAAATCGATTCTAACCATATTTCAGAACCTACTTCATATCCAAATCAAAGTTAAATATACTAGAAGTTATACCCATATGATATATACTTTTACCTCAAAATAAATTATTATCTTTAGATTTAAAACTAACTAATTCCCAAATCAAGATATATGAATGAATTAGTCTACATGTAAATCATCATAATTAATAACAAACCCACTCACCTCTTATAAGTTTTTTCCTTAGATTTGTTAACCCCCTCTTTTAGCCTGACTTCGAGTTCCACTTGATTTATTGATCTCTCTCCTTTCCGTTTGCTTCTGTCCTCAATTTCATCATCTTTTCTTCTTTCTAATGATAAACCCACTCACCTCTTATAAGCTTTTTCTATAGATTTGTTAATCCCCTCTTTTAGCCTGACTTCCATCTTCACTTTTTAGTTGATTACTCTTCTTCTTTGATTTGTTAATCTCTCTCTTTTCTGTTTGCCTTTGTCCTCAATTTGATTATCTTATCTTCTTACTAAGCTTTGATTTTAATTTTTAAATTTTGTTTTTATTTTGTTTTTGAAGAATGGGATGATTTGAAGAGAAGCAAAGAGTTTTGAGTGAGAAAGAGTTTCATTACAGTTTAGGGTTTTCAAGCAATAAACGAATGCTGTACACTCTATTATAAGTGCACGAAACTATGATGACCATTGATTTTTAATTTAATTAAATTCGAACCGTTCAACATTGGTTTTTCCTACCCAGTAGTGCCCAAGCGGTTGAACCCTTGGTTTGGAGGGGTTAACTAATCCCAGTCAAGGTGTCAACTAGCAAAACTTACCTAATTTAGATTACTTCCTTTTATATATTTTAATTGTTTTTTATTTCAAATCTTAAAACTTAAATAAATTTTTCTTATTAACTCGGATTATGAAACTTTATATATTAAAGTTATCCAGAAATCACCATGAACGCAATGGTGAAATTTTCATAACTAAATTCAGACATTTGTTCAAAATTCATTTTTATCTTTAATGTTAATAAAATTAATTTCTTTTAATAAAATTTAGGTTAATTTTGCGAGGTGTTATACAAAGTCAGAGTATGCTTGAGCCTCTTGATACGGAATAAAAGTAATTATAAACAAATAAAAGTAAACAAAGAAAACAAACATGTAAGTAGAACATTAGAAGAAAAATAAGAAATAAACACAGAGCATAGTAATAAAAGATAGTCAAATCAAATTACATCAATATCGTTCATTACAAAAACTCATGGCCTTGCCTAACCTATAAGCTATTACAAAAAACAAAAGAAGCAAAGACATCCATTCACCCTATGGCTCAAAGAGGCGGTAAGGCTCCGATAACTTGGTTGTCATCATCCTGTGTCATTTCCTTATCCATTTATAGGACGCCATCTGTAGGCGCTTGTCAAGGAAGCAATCTACGCTAGTCAAGGAAGCAATCTACTCTGGGGTCAAAACTGGTGGGGGATTCTGGCTAGTAACTGCCATCTCCGCCGCTACCTCTCGATGATCTTTAACATAGTCTTAAAGGGAGGAAACTAACAACCAAGGAGAGGTGGTGTTGGCATCAAATATCAACTTAAGCATGGTCATTAGCTTATAATTACATGCCTTGTCCTCGGCCTCGCTCGATGACACTTGTTCCTTCTGGGTCATGTAGGTTAGATGTTGTTGAGAGATCCTCTCAACTCATTGGCCTCCTTACAGATGGCTTCCAAATCCACCCATACTGTCTAAGCTCCACTCGAGCCTCTTTTTTTCCTCTATCCACTCCTTGATGGTAGCGTCTTTGGCCATCTTTTCCATATGCCTTGGCCCCACGACCTCAAGGGCCTGCGTAATGACCCAATTTGTCGACGCCCGAAAGTCGACATCGATACGTCCACTGTATCCAATGCCGAACAATCGAATGCCGGAAAACTGAACCTTTAAGGTCAGAGAAGAAGAGGATAGAAGAAGATACATAAACAATAGTAGAATCTCACATTTCGCAGCAGAACAAATATTATAGATAAATGAATAATCTTTAAAAGAAAAGCACTATATCAGTTTATACATCATCAGAGTTTTACAACAATAAAACAGTGAAAAAGAAATATCATATACCAGAGATATGCCTCGCCATCCAGCTTGCTCCTGATCTCTATAGCATATTTTTCTGATTTTGCTCCAGAATAATGATAACCTGACTCTAGGCTGCCCATGTGGAAAATTATGGGCACCTGGAGTTTAGAAAGGGAACAATAAACTCCAGGTAAATCATGGGACTGGTGTGAGATCTTAAAAATAGTTATTTTCATAAAGAAAATAAAAAGAAATCCGCTATGCTTTTGAAAAATGAAACTACCATAAGACCTCCCGCCATACACACAATGCAAACTCCCAATTGGAGGAGATTTCTCCTTATGATAGTCAAACATACTTGATACGCGAAAAATCCTTTTAATATTATTATTAGTGCATAGTGGAAAGCATTTGCAAGTATAATATTAATCTTAGCCAGCATAGGTACCACTATATTATGCTTGCTATAGCTACCTCTTGAGGAGACATGTTATACAATTGCAATCGTAAAAGGCTCGTATTATTTCTTTGGATTTCCAACAAATGGTCAGGCTAAGGAACTTCCTAGGCCACATGGGTACGCCTCTAGAGGGATGCCCCGAGAACCTAATAGGATCTCTGCCAACACAAGGCCGGGTTACCTCTGTAACTAGGTAACTAACTATCACGAGCATGCCATCCCCCGGTTGTAACCGACCTTTATCCGAGGATCCTCAACACTAACAACCACAAAGCACAAATTTGTAGTAACCACATAGGTTAAATATCTAGGCTCCGTACCATTGTACCACCTCTTTCCAAAAGGAAATGGACATACCCTCAAGGGGCTCTACCCTCAAATAACCTTGCTGCATCCTTCCTGTTTCGACCATTTTCGGTTTGTGAGGTTCGATGAAGTTTCATCCACAAAGCTACGCTTTACACAAAAGCGATGCTTTGATCAACAAATGATCAGCAGCACTTCATATGCCACATTACCAAATTGGGAATGTATCAGTAGTAACCATCAACTACATAACCTCTGAGCTTGTACGTCTCAGAGATGGGTGTTAAGCTAAGAGAATAAATTCTTTGCCACCAACAGAAATGTATATGATAGAAACCAGCTTTACATCTCAAAGTGTAACGTCAGACACAGATCCATACAAGTCCGTTTCGGGATCGAATGGAATCGATGGCACTTCAAAAAAGCCCTTGCAAATCAGGATATTCACTAATCACGTCCGGACTCCCCATCACAAAGGGTGATAAAATCTCTATACCGGAGCAATTCAGAGCAAAGACATTCGATAGGTAATCCTTTCACTTTCAAAAATACACGGTCTTCAACACCGTCTTCGAATGCAATCCTATTTCGTCGTACCATTATTCGGAATGGGTTTTATGACACAAAGTCCTCTCCCGGCTAATCCGAATAATGAGCGATTATTTTTAAAATAAGTGTTCGTTCATATTTCAAGTAAATCACAACAAATTTCCACTTTGATCTTTTAAACAAAAGATCCATCACAAAGATTCGATATGGTTTTCGAATATCCATTTGGAATTCGACCCCCGGTCGCATCTAAATTTAAATTCCATTTAAAGGTCAATATTGATAGTCGGTTATTTAACCACCAATCAATATTCACAGCAATCATCCGATCTTAAATAATTTTCCCCCAATTATCCCTTTTTAAAATATCTTCGTAAGATATATTTTCACACTTCAACCATTTGAAAAAAATTTCAAATCAATTTCCACATTTCAATCCTTTGAAAACAAATTTCAAATCATTTTCCTTATGTAGAATATATTTCCAAATATTTATTCATTTCTACTGAAAATCTGCCAAGTTCAAATACTTTATAATAACTTAAATTACTTATACAAACATGTATACTTGGAAATATTTAAAATAAAACTATTTTAAAAAACTTGCTTAAATATTAGTTATGAAAATACTATACTAATATCTCATATAAACTTAAGTCTAAAATAATTTTAAAATAAAATTATTAGATAGAGTATTACTATTTAAATAACCATTTTCTAAATCAAATAACCATTAAAATCTTTAAATAATCACTTCTAAAATTAATTAATTAAATATTTACTCCAAAAAAATTCAAAATATCTTAAGAAAATAATTTCTCCGAAACATTCCTTTAAAACCAACACTAGAACTTTCCATTTATATTCGAAAGCTATTTTTGAAAAAAAACATACTCGGCTTTTCAGGAAAAATACACCTTCCATTTAAAAATGGTTCATTAAAATCAATTAATAAATCCTTCTTTATTTATTTTAATTTACATTTCCAATCTGTAAATTTCTTTCCACAATTTTTAAAATAACCCAATGTTTATTTCTAAAACAAATTTCCCTTTCTTTTATAGATTCCCATTGTGGATATAAATTTCCAAATATCCACTGATATACGATTTTCAAATCGATTTCCAATTATTCACTTTCAAACACCAAATCAATTTTCATATTGATTTCCCAATGATTTATTTTCAAATACCAAATCAAATTTTCAAATCGATCTCCCAAAGGTTTATTTTCAAATACCAAATCAAATTTTCAAATCAATTTCCAAATAATTTACTTCCTTTTAAAATAAATTCATTTGTTTCTCCAAAATTATTTAAAATCCTAAATTTAAATAATTTCTTCAACTATTAAACAATATTACTTAAAATCCCTTTATAAAAATATTTTCCCATATTTTGGTATTTATTCAATAGGATTCCAAACATAAAGCTTTATCCTTTTAAAATTCCTTCTTTTAAATTTATTCAATTCTCAAAAATAAAATTTACTATAAACTTTCTACTTAAATTTCAAAAATCCAATTTTATCTATTTCTGGTATCCTACGATACCAAAAATATATTATGCTAAACTATAGCCTTCAACGATTCCAATCACAAATATAATTACATGAAGATTATAAATAAATCAGTACACAACATTGTGAAAAAATGCAGAATACAGATCTTAAGGCTAGGATTAACACTAGAGGGGGTGAATAGTGTTTGAAGGAATTACTAAACCATTTTGAGTTTATATTAATTTGAACACATAATGTATGCAATATACAGACACAGATATGATCACAAAATCAAACACGGATGTAGAAATAAAGTAAAAGCAGTAAAGGAAAGAACACACCGGATTTTATACTGGTTCGGAGTTACCCTAGATCCAGTCCCGCACACAAGTACAGATTTCCTTTCAAAAGCAATTGTACAATTACACCCTCGATTTCAAGGCCACGATGTACACCACTCCAGGTTCACAGTCCTCTAGGTAGAGATACTTGATTTCAGGGGCAACAAGTTCACCCAATTGATTTCCAAGGCTACAATCACACCTTTACTTGATTGATTTCCAAGGCTACAATCACACCTTTTCTTACTAAATTGATTACAAAGAAGTCTATAACTCTGAATAGTACTGAGATCTTGTTAAGATAGTGATAGAGAATCAAACCAGGAATGATCTAGTTAGATTCAATGTTGATTTCGACAGAGTAATGGTTAGAATGTGTATAAAGAAATATGGAAGAAGAGAAGGAGTGAAAACCAGAAAAATATGATTGAAAATTCGTTCAAAACCACCCTTATTTATAGTAGAACAACAATCATTTCAATTCGTGAAAGGATATGACGAATGGACACTTCCTTTGAAATTCATATTTTTGAAATAAACTGCTACCATGTCGACATGGGGTACTTGAGGATGTCGACATGCCAAAGGAATTTTTGGTGATTTGTTTTTCTTTGAAAATAACTTCTATCTTATATTAAAACTATTTTAAACTTTATAAATATTCTTAACTATAGTTAAAATACATAAGTAATATAGAGAACAATATTTGGTATATATAAAATTTTACTATAATTTTATATTTAAATCTAAGTATAAATAATAAAAGTTAAATGAATATATTATAATTAAAAGATAGTTTAAAAACCAAAGATAATTTGATTTTAAAAATAAAGATTATTTTTTAGGCTAAAAATATTTAAAACCAGGATAGATGTTTTTGATCTTTTTAAAAGGAATATTTTGAAATCATTTTGAAAACTAGATAATTTTTGTAAATCATTTTGAATAAAAGTTAGTGGATAAAAAATAATGTTCCACTAGATTTGTCGTAGGTTCCGTCCTACTTAGGGTTCCATCCCTTTAACAGGCTGGAAATGGATTGCATTTCACGAATAAATTGGATTTTAAGATGCCAGTCCTTTTCTAGGAGTTTTAACAAAATTTCCTAATTAAATTATTTGAAATCTTGAACTTTTGATAATCTTGATACTCATGAGTCTTCAATCTTGATATCTTGAATCTCTATACTGTACAGTCTTCACTCTTGGTACCTGCATGGTTAAATCGTGCATATTCATATATATATATATATATATATAAACTATAATGTTAGTATTTATATTTTATAATCTTATTCTAAGGTTGTTGTCATCAAAACCATCACCTCAAGGACTAACAATCTCCCCCTTTTTGATGATGACAACCTTTGTTTATAAAATATTACTTCTATCCTAATAACTCCCCCTAAAACTAATAACTCCCCCTCAATCTACGCCTAACTATCATATTTTATACTTCTCCCCCTTTGTCATCAATAAAAACTAACTCGAAACTATATAACTCCTCTTTAATCTAATACTCTGTGACATGTGATTATAATGATAGTGTTATCATAAACAATCATCACTTAATTCTAAAACTAAATCTTAGTCCAAAATTACTAACTATCTTAACTAAGAATCTATATACGATAATACTTATAATAGTGATAAAATATAAGAACACAATCATTTATTAATCATATTGTTATATGTACATTTGTGTAGACAACATAGATAAAAACATACAACAATAAGAAAGAACGAAAAGAAACTAATGCAGTGCATCCTTCAAAGATCCTTCATTTTCATTACTCTTGCAAGCGTAGTTTGTTGAAAATGTCCAGAAGAAGGAGAAGGGAACGAAACGGTTGAATTTTTGTTTGATTTGGAAGAGAAGGCCATAGTTTTATTAATTTCAGAAGTTATAACAGAAAGGAAACATAAAGAATGATAAAAATTTCGAAAATAAGAAGAATATATAGCCACTTATTTGAATTTTGGTGGGGAAAATTTCAAAAATAAAAAATCGTTATATGTCGACATAGGTATAGGGAGATGTAGACATGGTGCTTGAAATTTTTACTATTTGATTTATTTTGATTTAATTTTTAATTACTTTGTTATTTTATTTTATATTTCAGTTATTGAACATATACCTAATTCTCTTCTTAATTTAGTAAATATAGATTCATTTTATGGTTTTGTTAAAATATCAACAATTTGATTCTCAGAATTGATATGATCGAGAGTAATTACTTCCTTACTTATATTATCTCTGAGAAAATGGTGTCTGATATCCATATATTTAGTTCGAGCGTGATGAATAGTATTTTTGGATAAATTTATTGCACTAATATTGTCACAATAAATTGGTAATTTTGAGATATTTAAACCAAAATCTTTTAAAGTTTGTTGAATATATATTACTTGAGAACAGGCTAAAGCAGCAGAAATATACTCTGCTTCGGTTGTTGATAAAGTAACCGTGTTTTTCTTTTTACTAAACCAGGAAATCAGGGAATTCCCCAAAAAGCGACAAGTTCCACTTGTACTTTTTCGGTCTAATTTACAACCAGCATAATCAGCATCACGGTAAGATATTAAGTCAAAAGAATCATTTTTAGGGTAAAATAACCCATAATCAGAGGTGTGTTTAACATATCTTATGATATATTTTACGGCTTTTAAGTGGGTCTCTTTAGGTTGGGATTGATATCTTGCACAGAGACAAATAGTATGCACGATATCAGGTCTACTAGCAGTGATATAGAGTAGTGATCCAATCATTCATCTATATAATTTTTGATCTACATCTTTTGAGAGATCTTCTTTACTTAGGTACTCATTGGTTGCCATGGGAGTGGGTTTTCCACTTGCAGTAGACAAACCAAATTTACTAACTAGGTCTTTAGCATATTTTTCTTGACTAATAAAGATATCATTATCTAATTGTTTTATTTTGTAATCCTAGAAAGAAGTTTAATTCACCCATATGACTCATCTCAAACTCTTTTGTCATTATTCCAGAAAATTCTTTATTCATTTCAAAATTAGTTGATCGAGAAATGATATCAGCTACGTAGACTTGTACTAGTTAAATATCATTTTTGTTTCTTTTAATGAAAAGAGCATTGTCTACTTTACCAATTTCAAAATTTGATTATTATAAGTAAGATCTTAGTCTATCATACCAGGCTCTAGGAGCTTGTTTTAGACCATATAGAGCTTTCTTAAGTTTGTAAACATAATTTGGTAATTTTTCATGTTCAAAAAGTGGCTGTTGTTCAAAATATACTTCCTCTTTTACAAATCCATTTAAAAACGCACTTTTAACATTCATTTGAAATAATTGAAATTATTATGATTTGTGAAAGCAAGTAGAATCCTAATGGCTTCTAATCTTGCTACGGGAGCAAAGGTTTCATCAAAAATATTCCTTCTTCTTGACAATAACCTTGAGCGACTAACCAGGCTTTATTTCTGACAACCTCTCCTAGTTCATTCATTTTATTTTTATAAACCCATTTAGTTTCAATTATAGTTTTATTTTCAGGTCTAGGAACAAGTTTTCAAACATCATTTCTAGTAAATTGATTTAGTTCTTCTTGCATAGCCAAAATCCATGAATCATCAGTTGATGCTTCTTTTGGATTTTTGGGTTCAATAGTTGATATAAAGGCCACATTTCTCATTTTACTTAGTTGATTTCTAGTTTTAACAAAAGATTGCATATCTCCTAGTATATTTTCTATAGGATGATCTTTTAAAAGTTTAGTCCTTTTATTAGGATCATTAATTTCATTATTAGTTTCAGCTGACTCTTGATTTTGAGTGATTAAATCCTCTTCATCATTTGTATCTTCAAAAATTTTGAGATTTTCATCAAAGAAACATGAATTGTTTCTTAGATGGTGTTAGTTCTCAAATTAAACACTCTGTACGCTTTACTTCTATTAGAATATCCGATAAAGATACCTTTGTTGGATTTAGGATCAAATTTATCGAAGTTATCTTTTGTATTTAAAATAAAACATTTACTTCCAAAAATTCTAAAATAAGATATCATAGGTTTCTTTATGTGAAGAAGTTCATAAGGTGTCTTATCAGTTAAAGGTCTAATTAAAATTCTATTTAAAATATAACAGGCGGTAGCCACTGCTTTTGCCCAAAAATACTTTGGTAATTTACTATCTGAAAGCATAGTTCTCGCACACTTTTGAATCGTCCTATTTTTCCATTCTACTATCCCATTTTATTGTGGAGTTCTTGGAAATGAAAAATTGTGAGTTATTCCCTTTTTATTGTAGAATTCCTCAAACTTTTCATTTTCAAATTCACCACTGTGATCATTACGAATGGTTATAATTTTTAGAGAAGGTTGATTTCGAATCCTTTTTGTAAAATTCTTAAAATATTTAAAAGTATCGCTTTTATGTCTCAAAATTATTGTCCAAGTAAATCTAGAATAATCATCTACAATTAAAAAAGCATATTTACTATGATTTATTGACAGAATTTAATATGGACCAAATAAATCAAGGTGAAGTAATTCAAGAGGTTTTGAAGTTGAAATCATATCTTTTAATTTAAAGGAACTTTTTCTAAGTTTTCCTAACTGACATACATCACATGGACTATCTACTTTAAAATTCATTTTAGGAAGACCTCTTACTAGATCATGTTTTGACAGTTTAGATAAGAGTTTGATATTCAAATGCCCAAATCTCTTATGCCAAATCCAATGTATTTGCCAAAAGACATAGGTTATCATTTGAAACTTTCATGCTAATAGTATAAATATTCTTTTTCCTAATTCCCTCAAATATTATGGTTGAATTATTATCTTCAATGTGACATCTATCTTTCTCAAATTTAATTTTATATCCTTTATCGCAAAGTTGAGTAATACTTAGCAGATTATGTTTCAGATTTTTAACTAGCAAAACATTAGTAATAATAGGAGTTTCAGAGTTACCAACTTTGCCGATGCCAATAACATATCCTTTTAAGTTGTCTTTGAAATTAACCAGTCCTCCATCTTTGTATATTATATCATTCAACATATCTGGATTATCAGTCATGTGTCTAGAGCATCCACTATCAAGTATCCATTTATTCTTTTTTATCTGCACAATATGTCCATTGTGGATTGATTCCTCAACCATAAAACATGTTTCCTACACATCAAACAATCTTAGTAGACAAATTGAATTTGAATATTGATTATATGCAGACTCATGAGACAATGATGATCTGAATATTTCTAAACTAGTATTAACAAAAATTTTAAACAAAGCCATTTTAAAAACTTTTTCAAAAATCAAACTATGAAACTTTGAAAACCTGGCTCTGATACCAAATGTGAAAAAAATGTGGAATACGGATCTTAAAGCTATGATTAACACTAGAGCGGGGTGAATAGTGTTTAAAGGACTTACTAAATCTTTTTGAGTTTATATTAATTTGAACACAAATGTATGCAATATTCAGACATAGATATGATCGCAGAATCAAACACAGATGCATAAATAAAGTAAAAGGAAAGAATACATCGGATTTTATACTGGTTCGGAGTTACCCTACATCCAACCCCGCACACAAGTACGAATTTCCTTTCAAAAGCAATTGTACAATTGCACCGTCGATTTCAAGGCCACGAGGTACACCACTTCAGATTCCCAATCTTCTAGGTAGACATACTTGATTTCAGGGGCAACAAGTTCACCCAATTGATTTACAAGGCTAAAATCACACCTTTACTTGATTGATTTCCAAGGCTACAATCACACCTTTACATGATTGATTTCCAAGGCTACAATCACACCTTTACTTGATTGATTCCAAGGCTACAATCAGACCTTTTCTCGCTAAATTGATTACAAAGAAGTCTATAACTCTGAATAGCACTGAGATCTTGTTGAGACAGTGATAGAGAATCAAACCAAAAATGATCTAGTTAGATTCAATGTTGATTTCGGTAGAGTAATGGTAAGAATGTGTATAAAGAAATGTGGAAGAAGAAGAGGAGTGAAAACCAGAAAAATATGATTGAAAATTCGTTCAAAACCACCCCCAATTTATAGTAGAACAACAGCCATGTCCATTCGTGAAAGGATATGACAAATAGACACTTCATTTGAAATACAAATTTTTGAAATAAACTGCTACCATGTCGACATGGGGTACTTGAGGATGTCGACATGCCAAAGGAATTTTTGGTGATTTGTTTTTCTTTGAAAATAACTTCTATCTTATATTAAAACTATTTTAAACTTTATAAATATTCTTAACTATAGTTAAAATACATAAGTAAATATAGAGAACAATATTTTGGTATATATAAAATTTTACTATAATTTTATATTTAAATCTAAGTATAAATAATAAAAGTTAAATGAATATATTATAATTAAAAGATAGTTTAAAAACCAAAGATAATTTGATTTTGAAAATAAAGATTACTTTTTAGGCTAAAAATATTTAAAACCAGGATAGATGTTTTTGATCTTTTTAAAAGGAATATTTTGAAATCATTTTGAAAACTAGATCGCGATATGATCACGAATCCCTGCTGTTTGTTATTTTTTTTTATATTAAATCGATTTCGAGATTTAAAAGGGAAATGCGGCCATTGATTTTTGAATCGATATTGAGCTATTTTAAAATGGAAGAGGGTTGCAAAACGATTTTGATTTTGTCTCTCTTATCTTATTTCTTTTCTCTGCGTTATTCTATCTTGACCGAGATAATCAATTTTTTCTTTACTTCCAAACGAACGCTTGTATCACTACACAAAAAGAAGAAATCACTTTGCTGAATTTTCTCCTACGTATCTGATGCTTGCACAGTGCATTGATATATATTAATATTATTTATATTTAAATTTTAAATTCAAATTCATCTCGTCTAGAAATTATAGCTTGAAATTTTTGAACTCCTATCGAGGCATGCCGCTAGGCGTTTATAATGTTATACGCCTATTCCGAATGCGATGGAGAAGGTTTCGAGTCCAAATTTAATCTTATGGAGAAGATAGCTTTTTGGACCCAGCTATTAAATTAAATTTCGATATAATTTTCAGCGCGTTTGCTTATCGTACGATCACGCGACAACTCCAAATGCTACGGAAATTGAAATTCGATGATAATACAACATTACGGATCTGATGGAACTGGTTTCGCTGAATTCCAAGACTGTGCCTCGGAAGCTATTTTTAAATATCGATTTAAACGATAAATTTTCAAAACTGAACAAACACTTCAAATTTCAAATTTTAACACTTCAATTATCTTCAGTATTATTAATATAGATTTTCCAAACCTTCAAAGTATTTTTAAATCAGCGTAAAACCGAAGATTCGAATTTTTACCCAACTTCAATAAATTAAATTCAATAATTAAATCCCCAATTAAACAGATATTTTTGAATTTCAAGTTAAACCAACTTTCAAATATTTAAAATCAATTTAATATTTCTTTTTCAAACGTTCAAAATTTCCGGGTCGTCACATTCTTCCCCTTAAAAAAATTTCGTCCCGAAATTTCTAGTTAAGAAGGATGATCCTTAACCCATTTATCATTTTCCCACAATCAAATAGTTTTATCAACTTGCCAAAACAAATCTTTTATTAAAAACCCATTATCAATTCAACTAACTTTCCAACCTTAACAATAAGTTCCAAACATAGTTGTTTTCTCAATAATTCAAATTTAAATATAATTCAAAAAAATTCTAACTCCCTAAATTTTTGAAAAATTTCGCCAGCGTCTCCTTTGCACCGCTAGCTCAGTACGGCTAAAAAATGCCACAATGGGCCTCTAGATTTAAAAAGAAAACGAAAAGCCAAGCGGTAGATAAAAAATCATCAAATTTCATACTGAAATTTAAATACATGCCCTTTTCGAGCAATTCAAATTATCTTCAAAATCAAAATCCAATACCCTTTTCCTTTTAACACACCTATATATCATGCTTATCATTTTGCACATTCCTTTACAAAAGTTTGAATATTTATTTCATTCAAATCCGTACGATGTCTTTACATCATACGTAAGCAATATCAAATTTGATCGCTCACTCGATTACACAATTTCACATCTGAACTAGTATCGTCCACCCAACTTTCTAGTGTGGACTCAGATCTGGTTTCTTGATCAGAAACCGTCATTTTCTTTTCATAGCCGTAAACTATGATAGAGAATTTCTAGAATCAACCAAAAATCCATATCCAGGTCCGTCGTCGAGAATTGAGTGAAAAATTCTAACTCGGATTGATATAACTATCTCGAAATTCTGTACTCGAATTCTGGATCAAATTGTTCTATGAATAAAATAATATACGTACATCCTATGTATTTATAATTGATTACTATTCTTTAGCAATTTTCTTTTATTCACATTAGTTTTCTTTCGCTTGTCCACAATTATTTATTTTCAAATTGCCACTTCGGTTAATATCTACTTATATTTAAACTAGATTTTAAATTCCATATGAATTCAATTTACCTTTCATTCATAATTATTGAATTCAATTCATTTTAAACCATATTTACTTTGTCATTCCTTCAATTAGTTTCACTTACTAATTTTATTTCAGTACTTCGCTTTGTTTATCACAAATCAAATTCAATACCAATTCCAGTTCTATTTACTTACAAATTCGAAATGAATTTCAACATTCAATTTCACTTTTATTTACTTGCATTTGTAAATTTATTTATTCATTCACAATTTATTTTCCACCTTAATAAAATTTATTTCATAACTATTTTTATCAGATGTCAGTGTCTTTCCAACATTTCAAAATCATTTTGAAATCAATTCAAATTATCTTTTGAATTTCCAATACCAAACCTAGTTTTTCAAACAACTTCAATTTAAAACAATTTGGCAGCAATCCCTCTCCTGGAAACTCGATAATGAACATCAATGATGTTGCAGTTATCATCGAAGTTATTTTCCAGCAACCGAATAGAGTTTAACGCTTTTATCCCTTCAAAACATTTTTCCAAACCTTTCGAAAGTCATTTTCAAATATAAAGGGATTTAAACTTTTCCAAATCGCCAAAACTTCAAATACTTTCAATTTCTTTTCAAATATTTCTCTGGAATTCTACTTCAAATTATAAATCACTTTCACAATTTACATTTACGAATTCCATTCATATAGGAATTTATTTCTTAATCTTTGGTTATGTTTTCACTTTCTTATTCAATAATCAATGATAATAATTTAATAGTATCACTTCCTAACATCCAAGCAACTATATATTATAATAATTTACAAAGACTATTTCCTTTTATATATGAAAATAATTTGGGTAAAATTATTTCATTTACCTTATTTAAAACAATATTGTGTCAGTTTATCTTGTTTAGGAGTTTAGAAACCCCTATCGATACAGTTGGCCAAACTGCACTGACCAGAATCTATAAACAATCAACCGATAAGTCAACACAATATAAAACAATTTTTATATTCACTAACAAATACGCGCTCATATCTATTATTATACTCAACTCATTCTAGAGTACTACTAACTCTATCTCTAATGAGTAATCCCCACCAGAGCCAAGGTTGTCGCTTAACCAAATGCTCTGATACCACGATGTAACGATCCCATTTTTCGATGCCCGAAAGTTGACATCGATACGTCCACTGTATCCAATGCCGAGCAATCGAATGCCGGAAAACCGAACCGTTATGATCAAAGAAGAAGAGGATAGAAGAAGAAACAGAAACAATAACAGAATCTCACATTTCGCAGCGGAACAAATATAATAGATAAATGAATAATCTTTAAAACAAAAGCACTATATCAGTTTATACATCATCAGAGTTTTACAACAACAAAACAACGTAAAAGAAATATCATATACTATAGATACGCCTCGCCATCCAGCTTGCCCCTGATCTTCACAGCATACTTTTCTGACTTCGCTCTAGAATAATGATAACCTGACTCTAGGTTGCCAGTGTGGAAAATTATGGGAATTAAGAGTTTAGGAAGGGACCAATAAACTCCAGGTCAGTCATGAGACTGGTGTGAGATCTTAAAAACAGTTATTTTCACAAAGAAATTAAAAGGAAATCCGCTATGCTTTTGGAAAATGAAATTACCATAAGGCCTCCCGCCACATACACAATGCAAATGCACAATTGGAGGAGATTTCTCCTTATGATAGTCAAACATGCTTGATACACGAAAATCCTTTTAATATTATTATTAGTGCATAGTGGAAAGCATTTGCAAGTATAAAATTAATCTTGGACAGCATAGGTACCATTATATTATGCCTGCTATAGCTACCTCCTTGGGAGGCAGGTTATACAATTGCAATCGTAAAGGGCTCATACTGTTTATTTGGATTTCCAACAAATAGTCAGGCTAAGGAACTTCCTGGGCCACATGCATACGCCTCTGGAGGGATGCCCTGAGAACCTAACCGGATCTCTGCCAACACAAGGCCGTGTTAGCTCTAAAACTATGTAACTAACTATCATGAATATGCCATCCCCTGGTCGTAACCAACCTTTATCCGAGGATCCTCAACACCAGCAACCACAAAGCACAAATTTGCAGTAACCACATATGTTAAATAACTGGGATCCATACCATGATACCACCTCTTTCCAGAAGGAAATGGACATACCCTCAGGGGGCGCTAAACCTAAATAACCTTTCTGCATCCTTCTTATTTCGACCATTTTCGGTTTGTGAGGTTCGACGAAGTTTCGTTCACAAAGCTACGCTTTACACCAAAGCCATGCTTTAATCAACAAATGATCAGCAGTGATTCGTATGCCACATTACCAAATTAGGAATGTATCATTAGTAACCATCAACTACATAACCTCTGAGCTCATACGTCTTAGAGAAGGGTGTTAAGCCAAGAGAAAAATTCTCCGCCACCAATAGAAATGTATTTGATAGAAACCAGCTTTACATCTCAAAGTGTAACGTCAGACACACATCCATACAGGTCCATTCTAGGATCAAACGGAACCGAAAGCACTTCAAAGGAGCCCTTGCAAATCTAAATATTCACTAATCACGTCCAAACTTCCCATCACAAAGGGTGATAAAATCTCAATACCGGAGCAATTCAGTGCAAAGACATTCGACAGATAATCCTTTCGCTTTCGAACATACCTGGTCTTCAACACCGTCTTCGAATGCAATCCCATTTCCTCGTATCATTATTCGGAATGGCTTTTATGACACAAAGTCCTCTCCCGGCTAATCCAAATAGTGAGCGCTTATTTTTTAAATAAGCATTCATTCATATTTCAACTAAATCACAACAAATTTCCACTTTGATCTTTTAAACGAAAGATCCATCACAAAGATTTAATATGGTTTTCGAATATCCATTTAGATTTCGACCCCCGACCGCATCGAAATTCGAATGCCATTTAAAGGCCAATATTGATAGTCGGTTATTTAACTATCAATCAATATTCACAACAATCACCAGATTTTGAATGATTTTCCCCCAATTATCCATTTTCAAAATATCTTCGTAAGATACATTTTCACACTTCAACCATTTGAAAACAAATTTCAAATCAATTTCCTTATTTCAATCCTTTAAAAAACAAACTTCAAATCATTTTCCTTACGCAGAATATATTTCCAAATACTTATTCATTTCCACAAAAAATCTACCGAGTTCAAATACTTTAAAATAATTTAAATTACTTATCCAAACATATATACAAGGAAATGTTTAAAATAAAACTATTTTAAAACACTTGCTTAAATATTAGTTATGAAAATATTATACTAATATCTCATATAAACTTAAGTCCAAAATAATTTTAAAGTAAAATTACTAGATAGAGTATAACAATTTAAATAACCATTTTCTAAATCAAATATCCATTAAAATCTTTAAATAATCACTCCTATAATTAACTAAATAAATCTTTACTCTAAAGATTTTCAAAATATCTTAAGAAAATAATTTCTCCAAAACATTCTTTTAAAACCAACACTAGAACTTTCCATTTATATTCGAAAGCTACTTTAAAAAAAAAACATACTCGGCTTTCCAGGGTAAAAACACCTTCCATTTCAAAATGGTTCATTAAAATCAATTAATAAATTCTTCTTGATTTATTTTAATTTACATTCCCAATCTGTAAATTTCTTTCCATGCTTTCTAAAATAACTCAATGTTTATTTTTTTTAAATTTCCCTTTCTTTTATAAATTCCCATCGTGAATTTAAATTTTCAAATATCCACTGATATACGTTTTCAAATCGATTTTCAATTATTCACTTTCAAATACCAAATCAATTTTCATATTGATTTCCGAAAGATTTATTTTCAAATACCAAATCAAATTTTCAAATCGATTTCCCAAAGATTTATTTTCAAATACCAAATCAAAATTTCAAATCGATTTCCAAATAATTTACCTACATTTAAAATAAATTCATTTATTTCTCCAAAATTATTTAAAATCCTAAATTTAAATAATCTCTTCAACTATTAAACAATTTTACTTAAAATCCCTTTATAAAAATCTTTTCCTATATTTTGGTATTTATTCAGTTGGATTCCAAAAATAAAAATTTATCCTTTTAAAATTCCTTCTTTTGAATTTATTCAATTCTTCAAAATAAATATTACTATAAACTTTCTACTTAAATTTCAAAAATTCAATTTTATTTATTTCTGGTATCCTACGATACCAAAAATATATTCAGCTAAACTATAGCCTTCAACTATTCCAATCACAAATATAACCACACACAGATTATAAATAAATCAACACACAACATATGATACAAATTCAAATATTTGAGGAATCCAGTTGGATTCCTCCAACCTATTTCCCTGCATCCATAGATGTTAGCACAACAACTAAATACCCATTCCACTTCGAGGTGGAATATCGTGGTATATGGGATTTACAAAATATCATCCGCTATTGTGCAGCGCATAGGGTCTCATCTGTTATATAATGTGGGAAATCGATCACTCCAAATATATATATATATATATACACTACTATATATACTATCACAAATAGATAATCGATCAATAACTGCCATTTTCAATTATTAAATTTGAGTGAGAAGATCTCACCTTTTGCTTATGCATGCAAAAAAATTTCTTTCCGGCTTAATTTCACGATTTTTTTGAACCTTCTAACAAACATTATAAGGTTTTTATTAATATTCGAATCAATCAAACAAGTAAATTTTCATTTGATAAATTTACTTAACTAAGAATTTTATTTAAACTCATTCTCCTTTAATAGAGTTAATCACCATAGTTCATTATTTTAAAATAAATTAATGCGTTTAAAATATGTATTTGTATATTCATTTTTATTTTTGAAACCACATACATACTTATATAAATAACCTATTTAGATCTTTAAAATCAAATTTCTTATATAACTATATAACATTTTTAAATTCCCATATATATATATTCTCAATAATAATTTCCTGATTTGGAAGAAGTGTGTTTATTTACATAAATATATTTATATCATTTCCTTTACTGTAAAACAAGAATTCCATTTATTTATGTTTATATGTATATATACATGTTTATTACCTTTAAATTAATACAGAATCTTTTATCTAACTGACATAATAAATTTTTTCTTTGTTTTCCTTCTGATAAAAAACATCAAATTAAAAAATTCGAATACCTTAAGATGCCGTTTATGCCACAATACGACACTTCCAGACGAATTCTAATCGACACCCAAGCTCCTAGCCCTCGAACGCGAACCCAGCCCTCACCATCGCGGCATGAACGCGTCGACTACCACGCGTATCACCGCCTTCTCGCGAATCCATATGCCTCGCCTATGCATGTGTGAATAGTCGGCGACCACCTAAAGTCGCGGCGCCTTCATCCCACTGCAGACGCCATTTCGAGCCCCTCTCCTGCCTCCGAGCGCGCGACCATCTACCCCCAAGCAATCGCGATCCCTAGCCGACGATCGCGATATGATCGCGAATCCCCACTGTTTGTTGTTTTTTTATATTAAATCGATTTCGAGATTTAATAGGAAAATGCGGCCATTGATTTTTGAATCGATATTGAGTTGTTTTGAAATGGAAGAGGATTTTTTTTAAAACGATTTTGATTTCGTCTCTCTTATCTTAATTTTTTTTCCTACATTATTATCTCTTGACCGAGATAATCAATTTTTTCATTACTTCCAAATGAACGTGTGTATACTACACGAAAAAAAGAAAGCACGTGGTTGAATTTTCTCCCACGTGTCTGATGCTTGCACAGTGCTTTGATATATATTAATATTATTTATATTTAAATTTTAAATTCAAATTCAATTTGTCTAGAAATTGCAATTCGAAATTTTTGAACTCCTATCGAGGCATGCCGCTAGGCATTTATAATGTTATACGCTTATTCTGAACGCGATGGAAAAGGTTTCGAGTCCAAATTTGATCGTATGGAGAAGATAGCTTTTTGGACCCAGCTATTAAATTAATTTTTGATATAATTTTCAGTGCGTTTGCTTATCGTACGATAACACGACAACTCCGAATGCTACGGAAATTGAAATCCTATAATAATATAACATTACAAATCCAATGGAACTGGTTTCGTTGAATTTTGAGACTATGCCTCGGAAGCTATTTTTAAAGATTTAAACGATAAATTTTCTAAACTGAACAAACACTTCAAATTTCAAATTTTAACACTTCTATTATCTTTAGTATTATTAATATAGATTTTCCAAGCCTTCAAATTATTTTTAAATCAGCTTAAAACTGAAGATTCGAATTTTTACCCAACTTCAATAAATTAAATTCAACAATTAAATCGCCAAATAAACAGATATTTTTGAATATCAAGTTAAACCAACTTTCAAATATTTAAAATCAATTAAATATTTCTTTTTCAAATGTTCAAAATTTCCAAGTCGTCACAGCCTGCCTCCGTAGCTTTTCCACTCTTTTCTTTACCAATCGATGAGTAGTGGATTCGTCCTCGGCCTGCTTCCATAAAGCTTGCAGGCCTGTGTGAATACGGAGGGCATGGGGTTCGGCCTAAATCATAGATCAAACAGGAGAATTTGCGAAAGAATGATTTTTTATGCTAAATTTGAGAATCCTTACCATATATCCCTCCTTCAACTCGGATTCTACCGCTGCTTGATAAGAATAAGGGCCACATCCCGACTTGGGATGGCCCACCTAAGCAATGGCCTTCAAGTCTAACCTTCCAATGAATGAAAAAGCATCAGCATGCTACCCTTATCCCTCTCCTTTACCATTCAGGATGGTGGAACCTACTACCTCGAACCGATTTCCCCCAACAAGGGCCCAATCATGTTCCCCTCTCTCAAAAATTTAAAGGGACTGCCATCGGAGCTCACTATAGCTTCTACTTGGAGTCTTTTGAATAAAACCCTCTCTAAATTGTCCGGCTAGTGCTACGATAAAAGGCCTTCCAAAGGAACCGCGTCGCCCTTTGAATGTCCCGATTGAGAAGTCAGGGTCATTTGTTGATGGACAATGGCAACGCCTTAAGGTTATTATGTTGCTTTCTATTGAGACGTTCCCCCAGAATCAACTGCGATCATCAGCTGCGCAAAGTTTAGAAGAACCATTAAAAAAACAATAAAAGGTTAACGATATTTCAACAATGACAACGCGACACAAGTTAAAGCTAGCATCATCAGATTGGGCCCCTTACCCTCCCAGTCAAAGGCAGACAAGGGGACCCAGTGCTTTTACTTCTAAATCGTGCCCCATCTGAAGTTTGTGTTTCAGGGGGAACGATGTGTGTAACTTGGGCTAGAGACCTCGAGGCGGGAGGGGTGTTGGAGGAGGAGCCTGTGCTAGTCAAGGTATTTTGCTCGTGCATCCACCACCCCTTCTTCACCTTGAGCGTCTTAAAAGTGCTAAAGTAACACGAAGACCATGCAAAATTATGATCGGGGACCACTACGTCCTCCAAAAGAAGTTGATAGTAAGCTTCCACTCACCCTTATAGTGGACAGTTTCAAACTTTGTAACCTCTTCATCTTCAATAACCACTACTGGCCCTAGGAATGACTCCTTAGTGATCATCCCTACTGACTTAATACGGTACTTGGCTGGGATCGAGCCATAGCTTCCCCCTCCCTCATAGACCGGTTTAGGCTAAATAACCCCATATGGTAGAGGTTTTCTTTCATCAACCACTGCTAAATACTTGGTCCATTTAAGTGTCTCCAAGATCCTTCAAAGATATTTATCACATATAGTCATGCCTAAGCCAACTCTGCTAGGAGTTACTACAGTAAAAAAGGAGAGTTGGTATCAATAATTGGAAAGTTCAAGCTCAAGGAAAGAGAACTATGAATGGAACATACTTGGAATGTGGAAGGCCTAAGTTGTAAGCATTGGATTGATGGTGGATGGCACGTTGAAGAAGTAATCTTAACAGCCGACACGTTGCTCGGGAGACCAAAAAGTAGAGGAGATTTGTCGACCCCCTGAAGATGATAGTAGTAGCTCAATGGGGGTTTTGCCTGCTTTTAGTTCATAAAAACCAACCTGATGAGGGTTGGGCCCAGCTCTTGGATACCATGGTCATAGCAAATGATAAATAGCTCATCAAAGAGGTTGTAGTTATTTAGGGAGAGTTTCATATGCACCGTCTGGTGAGTATTGAGGAATCCGACAAAGAAGGGATAGAGAGGAAGCGTCACCTAATGCAAAGTACCCTACCAAAGGCTAGTAGGCCCTATAAGTGGGTAAGGGATAAAAGGGATCTATCCCATAGATTCATAATGCATCAGGGAGCTAGTAAGGTTAATTGGTCTTCACAGACATTTGACGCACCTAAACGGAAAGTCCTCTCACTTGTAGACGCAGATTTAATCATCTGCAATTATCAAACAACCTAATTACTAAACCAATCCAACCGACTTAAGGATTAACTAAACCGAGGAGCGAACCTTCCCCTGACATAGAAACATGCGACCTAGAATCGCCTGACTCAAATACACTTAAGTGTTAGGAAATCAAATCTACGGTTTCGATGACAACAATTATACAATGGAAATCGAATATGAATATATATTCTATTTACAGGTAATTGCTATAGTAACATCACTAGAGAGACAAAAACGAAGCTCAAAGAACATTACAAGAGATGGCAAGTCGATACGATCAGTAGAGCAATGACACAGATACACAAAAAGCAACATGCATAGGATCAGATGTCTGGGTGCACTAGCCAGACGTCTGAATAAATCCCCTGAATTACAAACCAAACAGAATCAGACGTCTGGTTAATGTACTTAGACATCTGAAAGGCTCCTATATACAAAAAAATATAGAGCTAAATGTTTGAGACATATTCCAGACGTTTGGAACTGAACTTGGATTTTGAAATTCAAATAACAACTGCCGCATTTGAAAAGACGTCTTCACTTCGCTTTGCTGCAACTCTTCATCACCATCAGAAGCGTCCATAGAACACTTGTTAATGGATGCAACTACTCAAGGAATCACTCTACCACTATAAATAACATCAAGAATCCAAGAGAAGAAGTCACCTTACTTACTTGTGCTCTTTACTCTTTTACTCTAACATTTCTTGATCTATAACAATTATATATTTGTATTTCACTCTTCCATATATTCAAAACTCTTCAATCAATATTCTCTAGATATATATGTTGGAAGCATTTGTATTTAATAGTCAATATTCGTGTTATAGAACATACACTTGACAAGAACAAGCTATTGTAACCAAGCCTATTCCTCCGGGCGAAGTGAGAATGTTTGATAGTCGAATTCTGAAGGGGAGCTTCGAGACTGGACGTAGGACGGAAGGTCCGAACCAGCATAAAATCCTGGTATGCTTAGTCTATATTTTACTAGATTAATTTTATATTAGTTACATCATATAGTTAGTCACATATACTTGCATATACACTACACGATTCATCCTATAGACTTTGAATTGGTATCAAAGCAAGGTTTGATCAAAGTACAGTAACGTTTTTTTGAATCATTTTAATATGGCAAATATTTTTCAAGAAGGATAATCCACAGCACGACCCTCACTTTTTAATGGCTCTAACTATTGATATTGGTCAACAAGTATGACAATTTTTATGGAAGCTAATGGTCTAGAAATTTGGTCAGCCACTCAAGATAAATATGAAGCACCTACTACTGCTATGAATACATGGACGGATGCACAAAAAATAGCGGCATCTAATAATGCCAAAGTTATGGATGTTTTATTTTGCTCACTAGACAAAAATGAATTCTCACGTGTCATGCTATGTAATACTGCATTTGATATTTGGCGCACTTTACAAGTCACACACGAAGGCACAAACAAAGTTAAACAAACCAAGATTTCAATTTTACAAAATCAATTCTCATCATTTAAAATGAAACAAAATGAATCTATAGTAGATATGTACTCTAGATTTCAAACCATTCAACATAATTTAATGGCACTTTGAGTCAATTTTACAAATTTTGATTTAGTATCTAGAATACTCAATTCCTTAAATCTAGAGTGGGAAAGAAAAGCATTAGCTATCGAAGAAGCTAATGATCTTTCAGCACTCTTAGTTGAAGAATTGATAGGAAATTTAATGTCCTATGAAGCTAATTTGTAGGCACGAAAAGAACTAAATTTGAAGAAGATTAACATAGCATTCCCAGCAATAAATGAAGACTCTGACTTAGATGAAGAAGAAATTGTATTTATTGCCAAAAATTACAACAAATTCAAGAAGTTTAGAAAAATGACTAAATTTCAGAAAGGAATAAAATCAAGCTCAACGAATCAAATGTTATGAATGTGATCAATTTGGGCATATGAAGAAAGACTGCCCCAAGCTCAATAATGATAAAAAGAAGAACAAATTTGAAAAACTCAAAAAGAAGAAGGCTTTCAAAGTAACATGGGATGACTCGGATTCTTCTTCATCTGAAAGTGATAGTGATAGTGACGAGAACAAGCTAATGTGTGTTTTATGGCACAAACTGATGAGGTATGTCCCAAACTTAGTTATGACGAATTATTAGAACTTAGCATGAAATTAGATGATAAATTTAAACAAATTAAAAAATTGAACAAGAACATATAGTCAAAATAAATAGATTAGAACTTGAAGAAGGAATGTTAAAAGATGAAAAAATTAACTTAGAAGAAGAACTAAGATTATCTCAAGAAAAAATTAAAAATAATTTGATAGAAAGTGAGGCTACTGCTATTGATTTTGATAACACTAAAATGGTAAAGGATAATTTGTTAAAAGAAAATGTCAACTTGAAAAGCAATGTTGAAATATTGAAAATTGAAAATTTAGAATTAAAAGAAAAATTAGATAAAATTACAAATAATGTGTCAAAATTTAATAAAGGAAAACAAGATTTGGGAAATCTTATCAAGACTTCAAAACCATCAGGTAATAGAAATGGAATAGGATTTAAAAATACTCCTAAACAAAAAGGAAATGATGCTAAGAATTATAGTTATAAAAAGACTAAAAGTTTACCTACGTCTAATATGAATACCAAAAATATGAAAATTTGAATTCCTAAGACAAATGATAATTTGATTTGTGAGGACCCGCAAATCCGTACTCCTTGAATAGACAATAATCTCCAGCGATTAACTCAAGGTGAACGGAAATATGAATTCTTAGGGTTTAAAAAACGAAAAAAAGATAGAAGAAGAGAGAAAAGGTAGAACAGAACAGAAACAACAGAACAATATCAGAATCTCACAATCGCAGCGGAACAACATATAATAGATAAATGAATAATTTTTAAACAAAGGACTATATCAGTTATTACATTACATCACATTACATTATATTATCAGAGTTTACAACAACAACAAACAGCGGAAAAGAAATACTATATACAAGTGAATACGCCATGCCATCCAGCTTGCCTCCAGCAACTCCTGAATTCCAGAATATCCTGATAAACCTGACTCTTGACTGCCCATGTGGAAATTGGTGGGCACCCAGAGTTTAGGAAGGAAAAAAATAAACTCCGAGTCAGTCATATGACTGGTGTGAGAACCCAAAACAGTTTATCTTTAAAACAAAGAATATGATAATTTTAAAATAGATTCGCAATGCTTTTAAAAATGAGACTACCATAAGGCCTGCCGCACACACACACAATGCAAACGCAGAATCGGAGGAGATTTCTCCTTATGATAGTCAAATATGCTTGATACGTATTAAAAAGAAACATTTGATATTATTACTAGTGCATAGTGTAGAAAAATCATTTCGAAAGTAAAGATATAAATCTTAGCCAGCATAGGCATTCCGCACTTATGCCTACTATAGCTACCATCCAAACAGTGGGGCGCCACCATAAGTGAATGATAGGTTCTACAACTAAAACCGAACAAGATCGTATTGTTTCTTTGGATTTCCAACAAATGGTCAGGCCAAGGAACTTCCCATTGCCACATGGAAACGCCTCTGGAATGACGTCCCGAGAACCAAACCGGATCTCTGCCAACACAAGACCGGGTTACCCCTAACTGGGTAACTACTGACACGAATATGTCATCCCCCGATCGTAACCGATCTACATCCGAGGATCCTCGATTTCCAACAACCACAAAGTAATAAGTTTGCAGCAACAACATAGGTTAAGTATCTGGGCTCCATACCATGATACCACCTCTATCCAGAAGGAATGACATACACTAAAGGGGCGCTACCCCCTAATAACCTTGCCGCATCCTTCCTGTTTTGACCATTTCCGGGGTGTGAGGTCCAACGCAGTCTCGTCCACAAAGCTACGCTTTATACAAAAGCCGTGCTTTGATTCAACAAATGCTCAACATCACTTAGCATATCACACTACCAAATTGGGAGTATATTACTAATAACCTTCAACTACATAACCTCTGAGCTCGTACGTCTCAGAGAAGGGTGTTAATGCTAAGAGAATAAATTCTTCGCCACCAATAGATATGTATTTGAAAGAAATCAACTTTATATCTCAATTTGTAAAGTCAGACATACAATCCATACAAGTCTGTTCCGGGATCGAACAGAACCGAAGGCACTTACAAAGAAGTCCTTGCAATCCGGATATTCACTAATCATGTAAGGACTTCCCATCACATATGGAATCTCTATACCGGGGCCATTCGGTGCAGAAACATTCGACGGTAATCCTTCCGTTTTCAAAAATATCCGGTCTTCAACAGCGGTCTTCGAATGCAATTCATAACGACGTATCACATATTCGGAATGGGTTATACGACCCCAAGGTACTTTCCCGGCTAACCCGAATAGTGAGCGCATATTCAAAAATAAGTGTGGCATTTAAATTCAAACAAATCACAACAAATACCTATTTAAAGGTAAATATTGATAGTCGGTTATTGAACTATCAATGGATATGCACAACATCACCAGATTCCAAATAATTTTCCAAATTATTTATTTTCCAAAAATATCTTTACAAGATATATAATTTTCACACTTCAACCATTTGAAAACAATTTTCAAATCACTTTCCTTTTTACCACTTTTGAAAACAAATTTCAATCATTTTCTTTCGCGGAAATACTTTCATTTCAACATGGTTCATTTAAATCAATTAAATAAATCCTTAACGATTTACTTTATATTTACGTTCCAAAATCCGTAAATTAATTCCTACACTTCAAAAATAAATAAACGTTTATTTTTAAACAAATTCCCCTTTTCATTTATAAATTCCATAGTGAATTTACATTCCAAAATATTTATGAATATACGATTTCAATTATTCATTTTAAATTTCTCTTCAAAAAATAAATTCTCAAAACGTTTCATTTACATTGGAAAAACATTTCCATACTTATTTATTAATAAGTAATTCACAAATCTATTTATTTTCAACATTTGGAAAATATTCAATATACCTAAATCGAGATTTAGTATATATTTCATTCTTTAAAGAAATCATTCTCTTAAACATATTTATTTGGGCCAAAACGAATGTTGCGTAAAACATCGTTACGACAACCAAAAATCACTAGTATAGGGTTTCAAAATTAAAATAGATATATAAATCCCAATACTATACAAAACATTTCCTTTCGAAAATCATTTACTATAACAACAGTGTTATAGTCCACCATTTCCTTCTATTTCTCGAAAACTTCGATTTCAACAATGAATGTTGAAATCTATGATTTCGATTCTTAACACATTTTAAAAACATCGTTAGATCGTTTTAATTCTATTTAAAACATCACATCCAAAACATTTTCTTTAACATATTATTCACTATCCAAAAACGTGAATATACTTCGTTAACCAATTTCATCATTTCTATACGTTTTATTTTAAAGGATTATTCACCGTCTAAAACGTGAATATAACTCCATTAATAAGTTATAACAATTTGCTTATCAAAATAAGTCGTTTGCGGATTTATAAAACAATGTTTATAAATTCCATTTCTATTTATTTTATAACCACTTCCTTTTATAAATCTCCTTTATTAACCTATTTCAATTTATAAGTCAATTATATACCAAAAGTTCATATTATGAGTTAAATACTTATAATTTATTTGTTTACTAAATCGTTCTTTTAGACTTCCCAAATTATAAATCTTATAACTTATAAGATTCATTTATTTACCCAAAACTATTCTTTTAATAACTTTACAAATTTTATAATATCTACTGCTTATAAAATTCCATTTATAACTTCACCATTTATAATTCTATAAATTTCATTCATTTATGAAATTCATTTACACTTCATTCTAACACTTGTAAAAACTCGTTTTATAATTCCAATATTTTAATTTAAAAATATCAATTTATAAATCCTTTATATAAATCAATTTATATTATTATTTTAAAACGTCTTTAAACTCCTTTATAATTTCACCATTTTGATTTATAAAATAATCAAATTTTATAAATCCTATATTTTAAACTTTTTACAATAAATTCAAAAATCCCAATTAAACTATTTTATAAAATCATTAACCCCATATTTTCAAAATCAACTTTTAACTATATTTCTCAAAAATCATAATTTTTATAACATTAAAATTATAACGTTTATTTATTTAAAATGAATCAATTAAAAAAAATTATAAACGTATACTTTCAAAAATCACTTTAAAATCCTTTTAATATTCCAAAATTGGCCCAGTGATGCTACACACCAAATAGTCAATCACGACAACAACGACATCATATATCTGTATATGATAATCATCGAATATCAAAATATCCATAATCAAATAAATACTGGTGAGGAATCCTGTTGGATCCCTCCAACCTATTTTCCTGCATCCAAAGATGTTCGCACAATACCAATTCCGTTCCAGTACGGAATTATCGCGGTATATAGGATTTAAAATATTATCCGCTTAATAGGCGGCGCAATAGGGTCTCGTCCGCTATATAATGCGGGAAATCAACTCCAAGTACATAAATAATACCAATTTCACTGTACTGTGAAATATTCGCAGTATATGTTTTTAATAAATAACCTCCGCTTAATAACGGCGTATAATGTCTATTCTAAAAATCAATAGATAACAATCATCATTCAAACATACAATCAAGAATTTTAAATCTAACTATTTAAAATTTAAATCGAAGCCGATTCGATTGAGTGAGAAGTTCTCACCTTGATTTCAATTTCGTTTTCAGCTTTTATTTCGAATAAAATTAAACGAGCGTTTAATTTTACCCGAAATTCTCACTAACTCCAAACGACTCCAATCCAATTCCATAGCATAGTCCTCGTCCATACGAACCCAATGCAACTTGTTTCGTGCGTTTTCGACTTCGTATGAAAAAGATAAGAATTTTTAAAGTTACACGAATTTATAATTATAAATTTACAACATATATTTTTATTTTTTCTAAACCTAATTAATCCCAGCCGCACGTTCTCCATCCTGCAAATCACGGCCGTGAGTATCATCTTCCCCCCCATCGTTCGTTTCCAGTGAATGCCGAACCCAACCTCCACCAAAACCCTAAATCAACGCGACTAATTCGAACAACTAAAAGACGATCAACTAGCGTCATATTGAAGTCCATCCCCTACTCTACCTTCGGCATGAGCCATGTCTAGCTCGGATCCATGATGGTCGTGAAAAACGCGTGCGAACTGACTATGTTTCGCCCCTCTTTGCTATCAATCCACTCAACTATATCCAATCATAACCGTTGGATATGTATTTCTCATCGTCGTCTACAACTCTCTAGTTGGAAGTTTTTCGATTCGATTAATGGATCTGAAGAAATTAAGGGATGAAGATAGGAAGATTTCGGCCATTGGAAATATAAGAGGCCGGCGGCTCTGAATTTTGACCTAGGGTTTTTAGAATTTTGCAAAAGTGAATTTTAAGTTCTCAAACACTATTCATCCCAGATTTTCCGAACTCCAAAAGAAGCGTGCCGGTTGGCGTTTCTAAGGTTTACTCCGCGTTCCGAACACAATGGAACATGTTTCGGGAGCTAATTCGATCATCTGTGCGAGTCATGGCAATAAACGATCGATTTTAAATCAAATCGATTTAAACTACTTTCTAGGCATTTTAGTTTGCACCGGACAAACGGTAAATCCGATTGATACGAAATTTGAAACCATACAATAATATCACATTACGGATCCGATGAAACTGGTTTCATCGAAATCCGTGACTGTTTGAAAAATGGCTATTTTAACTAGTCAAATAAATATTAAAACAATTTCGATGCGTTTCGAGCTGCCACGGTCAAACGAAAACTCCGATTGCTACGAAAATTGAAATCCGATAATAATAAACTATTACGGATCCAATGGAACTAGTTTCGTCCAATTGTGAGACTGTTCGAAAAATGGCTAATTTCACTAGTCGATTTAAATATTAAAATATTCAATTTTCACAAATAAACTTTTAATTCAATTTTAAAAGTTCCATAACATCATTCCAACTCCAACATGATAAAATAAAATTTTACAAATCATTTTCAATCATATTTAACCCAATTTTCAATTATTTTTGTAATTTCAACTATTAAATTATCGATTTAATTATCCAATTAAATCTAATTATTCGAAATAAAATTATTCGACTTATAAATTTCACTTATTAATATTTAAAATTAATTAAATATTCCAATTTTTAATTAATAATAATTCTGGATCGTTACATACTTCCCCCCTTAAAAGAATTTCATCCTCGAAATTACCAAGTAAGAAAAGTTACAGAATCTATTAACTTTCCAAAACAAACCATTCAAATTGGATTTTTCAAAACTCTTAAGTGTTTAACTTTCCCAAAATCCATAGTTAAACTTCTTACAATAACTTTACTAAGTTTCCAAATCCAAACTTAGTTTTCAAAAATTTCTCAATTTTCTCAAAAATTTTCTAACGCCTTAAATTTTTGGAAAAATTCGCTAGAGCCCCCTTTGCGCGGCTCGATCCGAAAAAAAATGACAGTATATATATCACAAATATACATCTCATCAAGTGATGAGGCATCCCGTAGGGAAAAAAGTGTAAAAGTGCTATATTTAATCCGAGATATGTACCTTATATTTTATTAGCGAGCATATACGGCTAATATAGCGCGAAAGCGAGCTCCAAATGCGAAGCAAACGCGATCTGTACCTACTAAACACTCAACAAACATATGAGAAACATGTATATCGACAATAGTATCGATATACAACATATAGCAACATAATAACTATATATGCCGACATAGCAAATGCAACAAAAGCAATATATTCAACCATCAACCAACTATCATCCAACTAGCATTCAACTAACATCCATAACTAATAAATATTCATTCATATTCTCATTAATATTCAATGAAATGGGTTTTCAATTTAATCACATTTGATTCATTAACAGTGGATGTTTTTACTAATATTCATTTTCAATTAGTTTATATTCACTAATTCATATTCAAATTGGTTCACTTCCAAATCAAATTCAATTTTATTTAAGATTCACTTAACTTCCAATTGGATTTCAATTAATTTGGCTTTCAATTTCATTAACTCTTAATGAATTATATACAATCAACTAACAATCATATATCAACCAATGTATATTAATTGCAACCAAATTCCTTTGCTTATATTCATTTTGGTTTAACACCTTTACTTTCAATTGGTTTAATTAAATTGATTTTCATTCAATTATTAAAAAAAAATTCCATAACATTAGATTTTAATGGATTAACACTTACATTCATTATTTCATATCAATTATTTACATTTAATTGATTAACATCCAATCCATTCATTCAATTCAATTACAAAAGTTGAATTTCATTTATACAACTCAAGTTCACATTAATCACTTAACTTTATTAATTTACTTTGATACCAAAATCAACTTCATTCAACATCTCTTAAGTTATATTCCATTTTATAAACATCACTTTGTTTTACTTAACTTAAATTCCAACTTATAAATCAATTCAGATTCCAATTCTAAAGTAAATTTTACTTAACCTTTACCAAAGTCAAATTTCATCACTCATTTAAACTCATTTTTTATTTACAACACATATACATAAATATATTCATATAGTTTCACTTCTTATATATATAAGATTATTTCACAATTGTAAATCACATTAATTATAATTCAATTCTTATAATTCTTTTTACTTATACAATAATTCTCTAATTTAGATTATTCAAACAACTTTTAATTTACTTATATGTATATTCTTATATTTTCAACAACCAAACAATCAACTTATATACACTTTAATAATTCTGAAAAATTATTTTTTTATATATAAAATATACTCAAGGTAAAATTATTTCATTTACACAATTTAAAATAATATCATGTCGGTTTATTTTGTTTAAGAGTTTAGAAACCCCTATCTACGATAGTTAGCCAGACTACATCGACCGGAATCTATAAACAATCAACCGATAAGTCAACACAGTACAAAACAATTTTATATTCACTAACAAATACGCTCTCATAGCTATTATTACACTCAACTCATTCTAGAGTACTACTGACTCTATCTCTAATGAGTAGTCCCCAACAGAGCCATGATTGTCGCTTAACCATATGCTCTGATACCAGATGTGAAGACCCGCAAGTTCGTACTCCTTGAATAGACACTAATCTCCAATGATTAACTCAAGATGAACGGAAATACGAATTCTTAGGGTTTAAAAAAAAGAAAAAAAGATAGAAGAAGAGAGAAAAGATACAACAGAACAGAAACAACAGAACAATATCAGAATCTCACAATCGTAACGGAACAACATATAATAGATAAATAAATAATCTTTAAACAAAGGACTATATCAGTTATTACATTACATCACATTACATTATATTATCATAGTTTACAACAACAACAAACAGCGGAAAAGAAATACTATATACTAGTGAATACGCCATGCCATCCAGCCTGCCTCCAGCAACTCCTGAATTCCAGAATATCCTGATAAACCTGACTCTTGACTGCCCGTGTCAAAATTGGTGGGCACCCAGAGTTTAGGAAGGAAAAACAATAAACTCCGATTCAGTCATGTGACTGGTGTGAGAACCCAAAACAGTTTATCTTTAAAACAAAGAATAGGATAATTTTAAAATAGATTTGCAGTGCTTTTAAAAATGAGACTACCATAAGGCCTCCCGCACACACACACAATGCAAACGCAGAATCAGAGGAGATTTCTCCTTATGATAGTCAAATATGCTTAATACGTATTAAAAAGAAACATTTGATATTATTACTAGTGCATAGTGTAGAAAAAAATCATTTCGAAAGTAAAGATATAAATCTTAGCCAGCATAGGCATTCCGCACTTATGCCTACTATAGCTACCATCCAAACAGTGGGGCGCCACCATAAGTGAATGATAGGTTCTACAACTAAAACGGTACAAGATCGTATTGTTTCTTTGGATTTCCAACAAATGGTCAGGCCAAGGAACTTCCCATTGCCTCATGGAAACGCCTCTGGAATGACGTCCCGAGAACCAAACCGGGTCTCTGCCAACACAAGGCCGGGTTACCCCTAACTGGGTAGCTACTGACACGAATATGCCATCCCCCGATCGTAACCGATCTACATCTGAGGATCCTCGATTTCCAACAACCACAAAGTAATAAGTTTGCAGCAACAACATAGGTTAAGTATCTGGGCTCCATACCATGATACCACCTCTATCCAGAAGGAATGACATACACTAAAGGGGCGCTACCCCCTAATAACCTTATCGCATCCTTCATGTTTTGACCATTTCCGGGGTGTGAGGTCCAACGCAGTCTCGTCCACAAAGCTACGCTTTATACAAAAGCTGTGCTTTGATTCAACAAATGCTCAACATCACTTAGCATATCACACTACCAAATTGGGAGTATATTGCTAATAACCTTCAACTACATAACCTCTGAGCTCGTATGTCTCAGAGAAGGGTGTTAATGCTAAGAGAATAAAGTCTCCTCCACCAACAGATATGTATTTGAAAGAAATCAGCTTTATATCTCAATTTGTAATGTCAGACATACAATCCATACAAGTCTGTTCCGGGATCGAACAGAACCGAAGGCACTTACAAAGAAGTCCTTGCAATCCGGATATTCACTAATCACGTAAGGACTTCCCATCACATATGGAATCTCTATACCGGGGCCATTCAGTGTAGAAACATTCGACGGTAATCCTTCCGTTTTCAAAAATATCCGGTCTTCAACACCGGTCTTCGAATGCAATTCATAACGACGTATCACATATTCGAAATGGGTTATACGACCCCAAGGTCCTTTCCCGGCTAACCCGAATAGTGAGCGCTTATTCAAAAATAAGTGTGGCATTCAAATTCAAACAAATCACAACAAATACCTATTTAAAGGTAAATATTGATAGTCGGTTATTGAACTATCAATGGATATGCACAACATCACCAGATTCCAAATAATTTTCCAAATTATTTATTTTTCAAAAATATCTTTACAAGATATATAATTTTCACACTTCAACCATTTGAAAACAATTTTCAAATCACTTTTCATCTTTACCACTTTTGAAAACAAATTTCAATCATTTTCCTTACGCGGAAATACTTTCATTTCAACATGGTTCATTTAAATCAATTAAATAAATCCTTAACGATTTACTTTATATTTATGTTCCAAAATCCGTAAATTAATTCCTACACTTCAAAAATAAATCAACGTTTATTTTTAAACAAATTTCCCTTTTCATTTATAAATTCCATAGTGAATTTACATTCCAAAATATTTATGAATATACGATTTCAATTATTCATTTTCAATTTCTCTTCAAAAAATAAATTCTCAAAACGTTTCATTTCACATTGGAAAAACATTTCCATATTTATTTATTAATAAGTAATTCACAAATCTATTTATTTTCAACATTTGGAAAATATTCAATATACTTAAATCGAGATTTAGTATATATTTCATTCTTTAAAGAAATCATTCTCTTAAACATATTTATTTGGGCCAAAACGAATGTTGCGTAAAACATCGTTACGACAACCCAAAATCACTAGTATAGGGTTTCAAAATTAAAATAGATATATAAATCCCAATACTATACAAAACATTTCCTTTCGAAAATCATTTACTATAACAACAGTGTTATAGTCCACCATTTCCTTCTATTTCTCGAAAACGTCCATTTCGACAATGAATGTTGATATATATGGTTTCGAATCTTAACACATTTTAAAAACATCGTTAGATCGTTTTAATTCTATTTAAAACATCACATCCAAAACATTTTCTTTAACATATTATTCACTATCCAAAAACGTGAATATACTTCGTTAACCAATTTCATCATTTCTATACGTTTTATTTTAAAGGATTATTCACCGTCTAAAACGTGAATATAACTCCATTAATAAGTTATAACAATTTACTTATCAAAATAAGTCGTTTGCGGATTTATAAAACAATGTTTATAAATTCCATTTCTATTTATTTTATAACCACTTCCTTTTATAAATCTCCTTTATTAACCTATTTCAATTTATAAGTCAATTATATACCAAAAGTTCATATTATGAGTTAAATACTTATAATTTATTTGTTTACTAAATCGTTCTTTTAGACTTCCCAAATTGTAAATCTTATAACTTTTAAGATTCATTTATTTACCCAAAACTATTCTTTTAGTAACTTTACAAATCTTATAATATCTACTGCTTATAAAATTCCATTTATAACTTCACTGTTTATAATCTATGAATTTCATTCATTTATGAAATTCATTTACACTTTATTCTAACACTTGTAAAAACTCATTTTATAATTCCAATATTTTAATTTATAAATATCAATTTATAAATCCTTTATATAAATCAATTTATATTATTATTTTAAAACGTCTTTAAACTCCTTTATAATTTCACCATTTTGATTTATAAAATAATCAAATTTTATAAATCCTATATTTTAAACTTTTTACAATAAATTCAAAAATCCCAATTAAACTATTTTATAAAATCATTAACCCTATATTTTCAAAATCAACTTTTAACTATATTTCTCAAAATTCATAATTTTTATAACATTAAAATTATAACGTTTATTTATTTAAAATGAATCAATTAAAAAAAATATTTTATAAACGTATACTTTCAAAAATCACTTTAAAATCCTTTTAAAATTCCAAAATTGGCTGAATGATGCTACACACCAAATAGTCAATCACGACAAAAACGACATCATATATCTGTATATGATAATCATCGAATATCAAAATATCCATAATCATATAAATACTGGTGAAGAATCCTGTCGGATCCCTCCAACCTGTTTTCCTGCATCCAAAGATGTTCGCACAATACCAATTCCGTTCCAGTACGGAATTATCGCGGTATATAGGATTTAAAATATTATCCGCTTAATAGGCAGCGCAATAGGGTCTCGTCCGCTATATAATGCGGGAAATCAACTCCAAGCACATAAATAATACCAATTTCACTGTACTGTGAAATATTCGCGGTATATGTTTTTAATAAATAACCTCCGCTGAATAACGGCGTATAATGTCTATTCTAACAATCAATAGATAACAATCATCATTCAAACATACAATCAATAATTTTAAATCTAACTATTTAAAATTTAAATCGAAGCCGATTCGATTGAGTGAGAAGTTCTCACCTTGATATCAATTTCATTTTCAGCTTTTATTTCGAATAAAATTAAACGAGCGTTTAATTTTGTCCGAAATTCTCACTAACTCCAAACGACTCAAATCCAATTCCATAGCGTAGTCCTCGTCCATACGAACCCAACGCAACTTGTTTCGTGCGTTTTCGACCTTGTATGAAAAAGATAAGAATTTTTAAAGTTACACGAATTTATGATTATAAATTTACAACATATATTTTTATTTTTTCTAAACCTAATTAATCCCAGCCGCACGTTCTCCATCCTGCAAATCACGGCCGTGTGTATCATCTTCCCCCCCATCGTTTGTTTCCAGTGAATGCCGAACCCAACCTCCACCAAAACCCTAAATCAACGGGACTAATTCGAACAATTAGAAGACGATCAACTAGCGCCATATTGAAGTCCATCCCCTACTCTACCTTCAGCATGAGCCATGTCGAGCTCGGCTCCATGATGGTCGTGAAAAAAGAATGCGAACTGACTATGTTTCGCCCCTCTTTGCTATCAATCCACTCAACTATATCCAATCATAGTCGTTGGATATATAGTTCTCATCGTCGTCTATAACTCTCTAGTTAGAAGTTTTTCGATTCGATTAACGGATCCGAAGAAATTAAGGGATGAAGATAGGAAGATTTCGGCCATTGGAAATATAAGAGGCCGGCGGCTCTGAATTTTGACCTAGGTTTTTTAGAATTTTGCAAAAGTGAATTTTAAGGGGATTTTATAGAAAATTTCTCAAACACTATTCATCCCGGATTTTCCGAACTCCAGACGAAGCGTGCCGGTTGGCGTTCCTAAGGTTTACCCCGCGTTCCGAACACAATGGAACGTGTTTCGGGAGCTAATTCGATCATCTGTGTGAGTTGTGGCAATAAACAATCGATTTTAAATCAAATCGATTTAAACTATTTTCTAGGCGTTTTAGTTTGCACCGGACAAACGGTAAATCCGATTGACACGAAATTTGAAACCATACAATAATATCATATTACAGATCCGATGAAACTGGTTTCGACGAAATCTGAGACTGTTTGAAAAATGGCTATTTTAACTCGTCAAATAAATATTAAAACAATTTCGATGCGTTTCGAGCTGCCACGGTCAAACGAAAACTCCGATTGCTACGAAAATTGAAATCCGATAATAACAAACTATTATGGATCCAATGGAACTAGTTTCATCCAATTGTGAGACTGTTCAAAAAATGGCTAATTTCACTAGTCGATTTAAATATTAAAATATTCATTTTTCACAAATAAACTTATAATTCAATTTTAAAAGTTCCATAACATCATTCTAACTCCAACATGATAAAAAAAATTTACAAATCATTTTCAATCATATTTAACCCAATTTTCAATTATTTTTGTAATTTCAACTATTAAATTATCGATTTAATTATCCAATTAAATCTAATTATTCGAAATAAAATTATTCGACTTATAAATTTCACTTATTAATATTTAAACTTAATTAAATATTCCAATTTTTAATTAATAGAAATTCTGGGTCGTTACATACTTCCCCCCTTAAAAGAATTTCGTCCTCGAAATTACCAAGTAAGAAAAGTTACAGAATCTATTGACTTTCCAAAACAAACCATTCAAATTGGATTTTTCAAATCTCTTAAGTGTTTAAATTTTCCAAAATTCATAGTTAAACTTCTTACAATAACTTTACTAAGTTTCCAAATCCAAACTTAGTTTTCAAAAATTCCTCAATTTTCTTAAAAAAATTCTAACAGCTTAAATTTTCGGAAAAAATCGCCAGAGCCTCCTTTGCGCGGCTCGATCCGAAAAAAATGACAGTATATATATCACAAATATACATCTCATCAAGTGATGAGGCATCCCGTAGGGAAAAAAGTGTAAAAGTACGATATTTAATCCGAGATATGTACCTTATATTTTATTAGCGAGCATATACGGCTAATATAGCGCGAAAGCGAGCTCCAAATGCGAAGCAAACGCGATCCGCACCTACTAAACACTCAACAAACATATGAGAAACATGTATATAGACAATAGTATCGATATACAACATATAGCAACATAATAACTATATATGCCGACATAGCAAATGCAACAAAAGCAATATATTCAACCATCAACCAACTATCATCCAACTAGCATTCAACTAACATCCATAATAATAAATATTCATTCATGTTCTCATTAATATTCAATGAAATGGGTTTTCAATTTAATCACATTTGATTCAATAACAGTGGATGTTTTTACTAATATTCATTTTCAATTAGTTTATATTCACTAATTCATATTCAAATTGGTTCACTTCCAAATCAAATTCAATTTTATTTAAGATTCACTTAACTTCCAATTGGATTTCAATTACTTTAGCTTTCAATTTCATTAACTCTTGATGAATTATATACAATCAACTAACAATCATATATCAACCAATGTATATTAATTGCAACCAAATTCCTTTGCTTATATTCATTTTGGTTTAACGCCTTTACTTTCAATTGGTTTTATTAAATTGATTTTCATTTAATTATTAAAAAAAATTCAATAACATTAGATTTTAATGGATTAACACTTACATTCATTATTTCATATCAATTATTTACATTTAATTGATTAACATCCAATCCATTCATTCAATTCAATTACAAAAGTTGAATTTCATTTATACAACTCAAGTTCACATTTATCACTTAACTTTATTAATTTACTTTAATACCAAAATCAACTTCATTCAACATCTCTTAAGTTATATTCCATTTTATAAACATCACTTGGTTTTACTTAACTTAAATTCCAACTTATAAATCAATTTCGATTCCAATTCTAAAGTAAATTTTATTTAACCTTTACCAAAGTCAAATTTCATCACTCATTCAAACTCATTTTTTATTTACAACACATATTCATAAATATATTCATATAGTTTCACTTCTTATATATATAAGATTATTTTACAGTTGTAAATCACATTAAGTATAATTCAATTCTTATAATTCTTTTTACTTATACAATAATTCTCTAATTTAGATTATTCAAACAACTTTTAATTTACTTATATATATATTCTTATATTTTCAACAACCAAACAATCAACTTATATACACTTTAATAATTCTGAAAAATTATTCTTTTATATATAAAACATACTCAAGGCAAAATTATTTCATTTACACAATTTAAAATAATATCATGTCGGTTTATCTTGTTTAAGAGTTTAGAAACCCCTATCTACGATAGTTAGCCAGACTACATCGACTGGAATCTATAAACAATCAACCGATAAGTCAACACAGTACAAAACAATTTTATATTCACTAAAAAATACGCTCTCATAGCTATTATTACACTCAACTCATTCTAGAGTACTACTGACTCTATCTCTAATGAGTAGTCCCCAACAGAGCCATGATTGTCGCTTAACCATATGCTCTGATACCAGATGTGAAGACCCGCAAATCCGTACTCCTTGAATAGAAACTAATCTCCAATGATTAACTCAAGATGAACGGAAATACGAATTCTTAGGGTTTAAAAAAAAGAAAAAAAGATAGAAGAAGAGAGAAAAGATACAACAGAACAGAAACAATAGAACAATATCAGAATCTCACAATCGTAGCGGAACAACATATAATAGATAAATGAATAATATTCAAACAAAGGACTATGTCCAGTTATTACATTACATCACATCACATTACATTATATTATCAGAGTTTACAACAACAACGAACAGCGGAAAAGAAATACTATATACTAGTGAATACGCCATGCCATCCAGCTTGCCTCCAGCAACTCCTGAATTCCAGAATATCCTGATAAACCTGACTCTTGACTGCCCATGTGGAAATTAGTGGGCACCCAGAGTTTGGGAAGGAAAAACAATAGACTCTGAGTCAGTCATGTGACTGGTGTGAGAACCCAAAACAGTTTATCTTTAAAACAAAGAATAGGATAATTTTAAAATAGATTCGCAATGCTTTTAAAAATGAGACTACCATAAGGCCTCCCCACACACACAATGCAAACGCAGAATCGGAGGAGATTTCTCCTTATTATAGTCAAATATGCTTGATACGTATTAAAAAGAAACATTTGATATTGTTACTAGTGCATAGTGTAGAAAAAAAATCATTTCGAAAGTAAAGATATAAATCTTAGCCAGCATAGGCATTCCGCACTTATGCCTACTGTAGCTACCATCCAAACAGTGAGGCGCCACCATAAGTGAATGATAGGTTCTACAACTAAAACCGTACAAGATCGTATTGTTTCTTTGGATTTCCAACAAATGGTCAGGCCAAGGAACTTCCCATTGCCACATGGAAACGCCTCTGGAATGACGTCCCGAGAACCAAACCGGATCTCTGCCAACACAAGGCCGGGTTACCCCTAACTGGGTAACTACTGACACGAATATGTCATCCCCCGATCGTAACCGATCTACATCCGAGGATCCTCGATTTCCAACAACCACAAAGTAATAAGTTTGCAGCAACAACATAGGTTAAGTATCTGGGCTCCATACCATGATACCACCTCTATCCAGAAGGAATGACATACACTAAAGGGGCGCTACCCCCTAATAACCTTGCCGCATCCTTCCTGTTTTGACCATTTCCGGGGTGTGAGGTCCAACGCAGTCTCGTCCACAAAGCTACGCTTTATACAAAAGTTGTGCTTTGATTCAACAAATGCTCAACATCACTTAGCATATCACACTACCAAATTAGGAGTATATTACTAATAACCTTCAACTACATAACCTCTGAGCTCGTACGTCTCATAGAAGGGTGTTAATGCTAAGAGAATAAATTCTCCGCCACCAACAGATATGTATTTGAAAGAAATCAGCTTTATATCTCAATTTGTAATGTCAGACATACAATCCATACAAGTCTGTTCCGGGATCGAACAGAACCGAAGGCACTTACAAAGAAGTCCTTGCAATCTGGATATTCACTAATCACGTCCGGACTTTCCATCACATATGGAATCTCTATACCGGGGCCATTCGGTGCAGAAACATTCGACGACAATCCTTCCGTTTTCAAAAATATCCGGTCTTCAACATCGGTCTTCGAATGCAATTCATAACGACGTATCACATATTCGGAATGGGTTATACGACCCCAAGGTCCTTTCTCGGCTAACCCGAATAGTGAGTGCTTATTCAAAAATAAGTGTGGCATTCAAATTCAAACAAATCACAACAAATACCTATTTAAAGGTAAATATTGATAATCGGTTGTTGAACTATCAATGGATATGCACAACATCACCAGATTCCAAATAAGTTTCCAAATTATTTATTTTCCAAAAATATCTTTACAAGATATATAATTTTCACACTTCAACCATTTGAAAACAATTTTCAAATCACTTTTCATCTTTACCACTTTTGAAAACAAATTTCAATCATTTTCCTTACGCGGAAGTACTTTCATTTCCACATGGTTCATTTAAACCAATTAAATAAATCCTTAACGATTTGCTTTATATTTACGTTCCAAAATCCGTAAATTAATTCCCACACTTCAAAAATAAATCAACGTTTATTTTTAAACAAATTCCCCTTTTCATTTATAAATTCCATAGTAAATTTACATTCCAAAATATTTATGAATATACGATTTCAATTATTCGTTTTCAATTTATCTTCAAAAAATAAATTTTCAAAACGTTTCATTTCACATTGGAAAAACATTTCCATACTTATTTATTAATAAGTAATTCACAAATCTATTTATTTTCAACATTTGGAAAATATTCAATATACTTAAATCGAGATTTAGTATATATTTCATTCTTTAAGGAAATCATTCTCTTAAACATATTTATTTGGGCCAAAACGAATGTTGCATAAAACATCGTTACGATAACCCAAAATCACTAGTATAGGGATTCGAAATTAAAATAGATATATAAATCCCAGTACTATACAAAACATTTCCTTTCAGAAATCATTTACTATAACAACAGTGTTATAGTCCACCATTTCCTTATATTTCTCGAAAACGTCTATTTCAACAATGAATAACACAAATAGATCTTAGCGGCTCTAGCATGTGCACAAGTGATATACATGCAACAAACACTTACAAATTTCGACAAAATTATCAAAAAATCTCCAATATATTGTGATAACACGAATACGATAAATTTATCAAAAAACCCTGTCAATCACTCGCGAACTAAGCATATAGATATATGACATCATTATTACAAGACAATGTTGAAAAAGGAACTTTTTCATTAGAATACGTAAATACCAAAAATCAAATAGTAGACATCTTTACAAAACCACTAAATGAACAAACTTTTATTAAACTCCGTCGTGATTTAGGGATTTGCTCTCTTCATGATCTACTCACTTAATACTCACTCCTTCTTTTAGGCTATGATTAGCCATTAGTTTTTCTAACCACAGATTATAATTAAATTCTGCACCTTTGTTATTTTTGATTAGTTAGTTTTTTACAAATTTTCTATAAATAATTTTTAAAACTTCTATATAAACAGTTATACAACAAAAAAATATATACACAATTCATATTTTTAACAAAATATAGCCATGTCTTTTGAAAATTCTTATATATCCATCTCGACATCTACGACGGGTAGCTCGACCGATACACCACAACGGCTTTCTATACCCACACCAAATCACGAACCGATGTATAGGTGGTCCTCATATCACACGAAATTCACTCCCGATAGCAAGAAGACCAAACAATCTGTATTTGTCTCTCCTAACACGAAGGAGAAAATTGATGAAATTCGTCACTATCAAAAACAACAAAAAGATCTACAAAGAGAACTATATATTGAACAAAAAGTTACAGCACGTCGGCTAAGCGTTTTGGAGCAAGTAGCGATAAAGTTATGTACGTCACGGAAGAAAGATGTCCATGAACCACTTCCAAAGCCTTGCAGTTCCTTGGATCCCTCTTCTTCTTATCGAACCCCTTTGGATCCTTCACTAAGATGATTCTCTGGCTTCCTGAGAACCCACGAACGTGGAAATATATGGTCTCCACTTAAAGCATGGAGGGATAACGAGTCAGAAGATCGTAAAACTCCATCGCCATCTAAATAAATTATATTTTTTATTGTTTATGTATCTATGTTTATTTGTTATTTGTTTCACACAAATAATACTATGTTTTTTTAAAAATAGAGAATCGAGAAATAAGCAAAACCATTAAATTTTAGGATATTTACAGAAAAATTGCTTATTTCAGACATATGGATATGGACCTCAGACGTCTGACACTCTGATATACCTCTATTTTTTAGCACTGTGCGTATGTCAGACATCTGTTATACCCTCCAAACGTCTAAAAAATTGCTCTGCCTCCTCGAAATTAAAATCAGACTATTCCAAACGTCTGAAATTCAATCCAGACGTCTGAGTTATGTCTCTGTCACCAAGTTTTAAAACTTGACCTATTTCAGACGTCTGATATTTTACCCAGACGTCTGAAAAAACTCTGACTATCAATTTTTTAAAATTCGATCAAACCAGACGTCTAGAAAATAAACCAGACGTCTTAAGTTATCTACTGTATTCGATTTAGGGTAAACTAGATGTCTGATTTAGCGTCCAGACGTCTGAAATTCAATCGACACTTTATAATCACCCAAATAACGTCATTTTTTCACTTTCATCTCCAATTTTTGCATCTGTGATTTCTCCATTGATGATTTTCCTCTCAAAATCGTCTTTTTACGCTAGTTCAATTCATAATGCCTCCTAGAACCCAAAATCCCAATATATCCAAATGAAAACAAGACCAACCAACATCATCCTCAAGTTTGCTTGGATGATCAAATCGAAAGATGGATGAATAGAGCACTAAACTCAATCAAGAGATATGAGAATATACAAAAGAAAAGGCTTCACACGGGTCTATTCTATAACTTACTTAAATTTCCAATGTATGATTTGGATGAAATGTGTGAGAATGTCAGACTAGAAACATTGATTTCGTTCACTCCTAATGACATCCAAATCGATCAACTGGCAATATTTCTTTTCTATGCAAATTTGGATAGCACGCAGTATGGAGCACTGAAGATGAAGATAAATGGCTATGGTCTAGCGTGTATGGCAACACGATTAGACTCACTCCTCGCATAAATGGTAGAACACTAGGATGTTCTGACGTGGGCGAAGATTTATACAACATTCCCGATATGCGCTTCAAGCCAAGGAATAGTATAACCCATCAAATTTAGGAGGATGAAATGTTAGAATTTGCCTCTAAATATCTACGTCCAAAAGCCCGACTTCTTACTCGAATGATAATAAATACCATCGTTCCACGTAAAGAAAGTCATGAGCAAATAACCGAGTTAGAGCACAAATCCTTATATGCTCTATTTAGTGGAACAAGGGTGAATTGGGCCAAATTTATCTTTGACGAGCTCAAACATTTTTGGACTCGATCACGGCCATCAATTATCTACCCTACGTTTATTATGAGACTTCTTCGTGCACACAACATCCCTTCCTACCTATCGACTTTTGAAGAAATCTCTCCAAAATATGCTTCCACCAAGTTTTTCTCACTTATGCACTTACCCGAGATTCCCTCAAAATTTATATCCTTCGAAGATTGGACGCATAATCGTCAAACCAGACAAGTTGAGCCTCCACCTTAACCACACAATGAACCATCTCAAGAGGAGGAACAACATCGAGAAGCAACTCCACCTCCTCCTGCACCATTTGATTATCCAGGCCAGGATGAGATTGTGGAGACTCGAACAGATACAAATCCAAATGAAAGCGTCCAAGATCTTACCCTTCAAAATCAACATATATTATCTCAAAATCAAAAACTTTTGGCTAAGCGTATTGAGAACTTCGAAACATCATTTGCTACATGCCTAACAACAGTTGAAGAATCACTGTCAACTGTCCTATCGGTTCTCAAAGGAGTACTCCAACGGGTTCGCGGTCCAACGCCGCCTTCTGAAGATTGGCCAACCCCAGTACTTTCTCCTCCCGCAAAACATTCCAAACTTTCTAAAGACGAACCTATCAAACAAGCTTTGACATCTCCTACAGAGCCTAGCACTTCTCCAAAAGAAGAAACAGGGGATGATCAAGAAAAAGCTTCTCCGAAGGAATCATAGATTTTAGGATTTCGAATCTTGTACATTTGCTAAAATCTATGAATTTAATCATTTTCGTATTATTAATGAAATTTTCCTTTTATGTGTTATCTTTGACGATTGGCTAAAATTTTATAATTCTTTTTGATAATGCCAAAGGGGGAGAAATATAAGTATAATTATAAAACACTAAAAATAAGCACATATTCAGGGGCAGATTTATAAATTATATATAAGTCCATCGTATAGTTGTCATCATCAAAAAGGGGGAGATTGTTAGGAAATCAAATCTACGGTTTCGATGACAATAACTATACAACGGAAATCGAATATGCATATATATTTCTATTTACAGGTAATTGCGAAAGTAACATCACTAGAGAGACAAGAACGGAGCTCAAAGAACATTACAAGAGACGAAAAGTCGATAGGATCGGTAGAGCAATGACATAGATACACAAAAAGCAACATGCACAGGATCAGACGTCTGGGTGCACTAGCCAGACGTCTGAATAAATCCTCTGGATTACAAACCAGACAGAATCAGACGTTTGGTTAGTGTACTCAAACGTCTGAAAGGCTCCTATATACAAAAAATAATATAGAGCCAGACGTCTGAGACATATTCCAAAGGTCTGGAACTGAACTCGGATTTTGAAATTCAAATAATAACTGCCGCATTTGAAAAGACATCTTCGCTTCTCTTTGCTGCAACTCTTCATCACCATTAGAAGCGACCATAGAACACTTGTTAATGGATGCAACTACTCAAGGAATTTTGCCACTATAAATAACATCAAGAATCCAACAGAAGAAGTCACCTTGCTCACTTGTGCTCTTTACTCTTATACTCTGACATATTCTTGATCTATGGCAATTATATATTTGTATTTCACTCTTCCATATATTCAAAACTCTTCAATCAATATTCTTTAGATATATATATATTGGAAGCATTTGTACTTAATAGTCAATATCCGTGTTATAGAACGCACACTTGATAAGAACAAGCTATTGTAACCAAGCCTATTCCTCCGGGCGAAGTGAGGGTGTTTGATAGTCGAATTCCAAGGGGAGCTTCGGGACTGGACATAGGACGGGAGGTCCAAACCAGTATAAAATCCTGGTGTTCTTAGTCTATATTTTACTAGATTAATTTTATATTAGTTACATATATAGTTAGTCACATATACTTGCATATACACTACACGATCCATCCTATAGACTTTCATTAAGTCCTAACCCTAATCCTAAGTGGACCATGTAGCCCGTCCACATACAAATTTCTTGCTTAAATTTTAGCTGCGGGCTGGTGCCAAATGTAAAACTTTCCTAATTTAAGCAAAGGGGCAGTTTGGTAATATTAATAGGGAATTTTAAGATTTTCAGTTGGTCAATAAAGTGTCCAATGTTGATGGATCAAAACTGATTTCACAACTACCAATCAACACCGTGTTCAGGGGAAGTTCATTAGTGCAACAGTAACACTTAGATCCTCAAAGCATTGGCAAAAATGAAAACGAAAATGCAACATCTGAATCTGGATAACACTCAAACTGACTACAATATTAAAGAAAAAAAGCATAAACAAAATCAATTTAGGAGAAGAATAAATCACAAGTTAAGTCAGAGTCTCTTTAATGGTGAAAATAGGAAAATGCTTGGTAAAGGTTGAAAAGGATAACATGGTGAGATTATATAGAGGATGGTATTAGATATAAGTTATTAGATCAAATAGGTGGGAGACGATCTGGACCATCTAGGTTTCATCGTTTACTCTGTCAAATCACAATGAACTATCCCTGCAACATCCTAAGAGATCAAATGCCATTACTAATAGCATGGAGACACATGTTGGAAGCATTAAATGCACAAGTGACAAGTCTGCCCCTAAAAGTAGGCGCAAACTTAGGTGGCAAATTATTTCTCAATTTTCTCACAAGGGTGAAATGTGTCAGTTGCAGGGTTCCAACAGCCGACGACTCAGCCAACATCCTAGCGTACATCTCAGCCCGCATGGTTCCAAAAGCCCGCACCCAGCTTGAACTACTTAGTCCCTAAAAAAATTGATTCACCATGTGTCAATGCATACATGAGCCACACAAAGCATATGCGATCATCAACAGGCGATGGCAATAGTAGCGGCCCGACATGCAAAATCGTCCTCAATAGCCGAGCGACTTGGAAAATGAACTAGCGCATACCCTCTAATGAGCCAAATAATGTCCTCCCCTTTCCCTGTCCAGGTCACATGCTTGCCTTCTAGATCGGACATCTGCACCTTCTTAGTCCTCTTTTCTAGACTAATTTGGCCGTAGATGCCCGATCTTCCGTCCAAAAAGAAGCAACCACTACACTCTTTCTTTGAAAAGACAGGCATATACGACATTTTTCATCCAACAAAATCAATATTGTGTGGTAACCACTCTTGGTCCTTTACAACCATGCTACAAAGCTTCTCTATCAACCACTCTCACTCTTGGTCCTTTACAACCATGCTACAAAGCTTCTCTATCAACCACACTCTGATTACATGTCGCCTGACCCTAGCAGGGCATATTCTAGTATGGACTGCCAACTGATGATCATCTAAGCCATACAATCTAGTTGTCATCCTAATTGGCATACATATCAGTCGAACAACCTAATCGATGGTCAAGAGTGAATTTTGGACTTTGGTAGAGCAATCATGGCCGTCCTACATATTTTCGAGCAGCTATAAATACAAAATATCATGCATGTATATATGGATTGGATTTTCTGAATCTCTCAAGCGTTATTATTTTTCTAATCATTGTCTCTTGTAATCTAGGCTATTGTAAGAGAAGTAAATTAATAAGAAAATACTAATAGTTGACGTAGATTAACTTAGATCAAACCACTCTACACCTTGCATCTCTTTACTTATTGCATACTTATTGCCTCGTTTTCATTTTAAATCAAGTATTAGTGAGTAACCTTCGCTAATATAATCTCTCAACTATATTTCTTAGGTTAGATAAATTTTTAGCCAACAACAACCATATAAATAATTAAGAGATAAATTATAAAATTGACTCCCTCTGACTTTATGCACCAACCTATCATTTTTCCTAGTATATTTATATATCTTCTCCTCTTTTGTCATCAACAAAAATGAGTAGAAAAGAACTGTTTAAGCACAACTAGACAATATGTATAGAGTTTGTATATAGAGTACCATATATAATATTTAAATAGAACTCACAAAAGTAATCAGAATCAATACTTTAAAATGTTAGAAATAAAAGGAGTTTTAGGATTATCAATGTTGTTAATGCCAATAACATATCCTTTTGAATTATTTCCCAAGTTCATAGTTCACCGTCATTATACATAATATCATTCTGCATTTGTGGATTTCCTATCATATGCTTTGAACATCCACTGTCCAGTATTAATTTTTCCTTCTTTATATTTATTGCATTTTATTGTACTTGAAAAATATGATATATACATACCAGTGCCCTTGGGGTCCGTGGGTTTAAGCTTTGTGAAGCCAAACCCATAAAGATTTTGAAAAACCTCTAAAAATATATTTACTAGGTAAATGAACTTCTTTAATAAAATCATCAAATATATTATTCTTGGTATTTCCGATTAATAAGAACTAAAATACTTGGATAATTTCTATTCGTGTTTCATGTTAATTACTTCTATAGATATTAGAAATATTATAGCTTATAGAAGTACTTGAATTTCTATAAAAATTGGGTTTATATTTTACTTGAAATCTTGTACTAACATTAACATTTTTACTATACATGAAAGCGTATCTAGTACTATTTTCATTATTATATCTGAAATCACTTTTATTATTTAAAGCTGTAGATTTAAAAAAATTGAATTTAAACCATTTTGAACTTTATTAAATTTTGTGACTTTTTCTTTAAGCTCATTAAATTCAATTTTATAATTGCAATTTCCTTTTTTTAAAAAAATTGGTTACTATTTTTCAAAGTATTAGTTTCTTTAATTAGTTCGGATTTCTCATCTTTTAAAGCACGTTTCTCTGTTTTAGGTGATAAAATTTTAGTAATTGAATTATTTAAGGAAATTTGCAATTTATAATTTTGGTTTTTCAAATCCCTAACTTCCAAAAGCTTTTTTAATTTAAAAAATCATTAAGTGTCAAAGTTATCTTTTAAACTTCTTATTTTCTAGTTCTCCAATATTGTTTTCACAAGATTTTAATATTTCTAATATAAAAAAAATCAGTTTTGATATTATTCAAATTTATTAGTTGATCTATCATGTTTACTAGATAATTGATCATATGAATCATGAAGTACCTTATTGTAGTTTTTTCGGAAATTAAGCAGGGTTCTATAGAGGAACCTTACCTCTTTTGTTAAACTAAAAGAAAGAAATCCAAACAAACCTTAGAAGTAGCAGCAAAACAAAAGGCACTAAATACAAAAACTAGCTCATCTGTAAAAAGATTCTTATCACTTGAACTAATAAGATGATTAGGTCCCCAAGCTAAAATTTTCATCCTAATCCTTTTAGAACATGCCATAATTAACACGTTGGCATTTATTTCTACCTTATTAAATAACCTTAAATTCCTTTCTCTTTAGATTTCAGACAAGCAAACCTTTAAGGCAAGAAGCATCACCCTTGCTTTTATGTTTCCTCCATTCTGTAGCTAGGAAAACTAAGTACCAATCATCTCTACTAAGATTATCAGGCATATTCATCAAGTTCAAAAGATGGGCTTCCTTTCAAATTTCAAAAGAATAGGAGCACTGAAAATACATATGAGTGTTAGATTCATTAAACTGCTTGCACAAAACATGGCAAGAACTAGTTGGCATGCCAAAATGTACCTTATTGTAGTTTGCAGTTTGTTTGGTAATAGCAATGTTCTTTTCCTTGATAATAGAGTCGAATCTTGTTTTGGTCATTGTTCTCGAATATTGTTGTGATCAGTAAAACATCGGGATTTGATATCAAGTGTGAGTCTCTAAATGTGAGATCTTTTATGAGGAAGTTTACATAACACACGATCAAAATGTGAGATATGTAAGTTACCTTAACTTACTCATGCGGAATAGATCTTAAGACACTAGAGGGGGTGAATATTTTACATCAAATATTTAAAAATTATCTTGTGAAATTAGAGTTTGTCTACTTAGATCAATAATCAAATCACAAACAAAATAGATGATTAGAGAATAAATATAAAGTGAAGTAAAAGCCATAAAGTAAATAATAATAATAAGAATTTTTATATTGGTTTGGATATCCAATCCTACATCCAGTCCTATACTCCTATACAGAATTTCCATTATAATAACTCTCTTTTCACGAGTGGAAAGTATACCTTTACAATGGTGTAATTCCATGAGTAGAAAAAAACAACTTTCCTCCCGACTTTCCATGGGTGGAAAGAACACCTTTCCCTTTATAATCAACCGTATTATGATAAAATAGTTGTGTCTTGAATATATATTCTTGAATATTCAGTACAATGGCCCTATAAACCTCCAATAGTAATATATCATTGAAATCAATAAGGAATATGATGAGAGTAGAGAGAGAATGATTGAGAATTTGAATACAAATACTCTAATCTTGTATGGTTTACAAATTATTGAAGAATAAAGTGAAAGAGTGTGGATTTACAAATATAGTGAAAGAATTGTAATAGATCTTTCTCACGAAAGTATAGAAATGAAAGAGTAAGGAATATGAAAGAATCATACATAATTTTTTTATTCTAGAGCCTTTATATAGAGAATGAAGAGACATGACTTTTGGTGAAAGGATGAAGGGAGGTATCCATTTGTCTAAATTTGAAAATCTATCCCATAGTCACCATGTCAACAAATATTCAATGGAATGTTGATATATCTATTTATATGTCGATATATGGTCCAAGGGTATGACGATATACTCTTGTTGATTTTTGAAACCTTTATAAAAATTGTATCGATATTTATAACTATAAAAACTAATAGTTTAATTTTGTAAAAAGATATTGGAGTTGAAAATATAGTTTAGTAAAAGAGAAATATCAAAGATATTTTCGACGGGGTCTTTAACTAAATTCAAGACTCAGACAAACTCACTACACACTTCAAATATCTCTATTGATAAAGCACATGCGTTCCATTCAGCTTGAGTTGATTTTTCTCTTCCATTTTTTATGATTAATCTTGATATATATAATTAATTTGCTTCCACTGAGTTCTTTTTAAACTCTGTAAAATGTACCCATAATATATCTGAAAATGCTGCACAACTCAAAGAAACGTTAGTCATAATATTTATAAGATTGTTGTTGTCAAAATCAATACTTAAGGTTTTAACAACCTCGCCTTTTTTATGATGACAACATAAATATTTAAGTGATAAAATATTATATTTTATGTTCGACTCCCTCTAACTCTATGCACTCCTCGCTATCGTTTTGCCCACATTTGTCATCAACAAAAACAAGCAAAAAAAGAAATGTTTAATCATAACTAGACAATGTGTATAGAGTTTGTATATAGAGTCGTATATAAAATTCATGATTGTAGAGTTTCCTTTAGTACTTCAGTTAACAAGACTGTTAGTTACATCATGCATAACAGACAACTATAGCCACATAACTTGTCAAAAACTACAGAGGTGGCCTCGTAGATACACCAAGTAATTTTAAGTCGCGAAGGGCTTTCTGATTGCTGGATGATTGCCGACAAACGGAAATTTGCCTTCAGATCGGTGTGGAACGCTATTCGACAACATGCAATGCCAAATGACAACTTTTTACTGATATGGCATAATATTACAGGTAGGAAATTCTGATTAACAGCTTTTTTAGCATATACGCAACATTTACCAACTGTGGATAGATTGCTAAATTGGGGAACGTCAGTTGCAAAGCTGTGTACTTTGTAACTTACATAGTGAAACTCAAGATCATCTGTTTGCAAATTGTAACTACGGTACTTATCTTTATGGAATGCTCTTCGGTCGGCTAGATCTTCAACCTGATACTACCATTAATCTACATCAGTGGCTCTCACACTTGATGCTGAGCTTCCCTCACAAGTCAGTCTCCTAAATCTCACGTATGTTGCGACTTCCACGCTTATTTATCATATATGGACAGAGCGAGTTTATCGTCGATTTGAAAGCAAGCTTTGCTCGATAGATCGACGGCTAAAGCTTTTCGAAATTGATGTTCAACTTTAATTTGTACGCCGTTTTCAATTTCGACATTTTCCTTCGAGTGATAAAGAATAACTTTGAAAACAGGGTATTGACCTTGGAGATTTTGGATAGATCTATTCTTAATCGCAATTTTTTATTTGGAGATTTTTTGTCCTCATGGGCTAGATTGGGCTGCTAGTAGACAGTTACAGCTGTTTAATTTATATAAATGTGTGGTTATATTTGCTTTAATTCCCTTTTATCTTTTTTTTTGCTTTTGGTTGTACGGTGTTTCGGCTTTAATAGAGTTGTATTGGCATAGGTGTTTTTTAAGGTGGCGAATCCTACTATTATATTGTTCTATTTGTTATTAATAAAGAACCTTTATTTTCAAAAAAAAATCATGATTGTAAAGTCAATACTTTAAAAATATAAGAAATAAAAAGATTATAGAATTACCGACGTTGTTGGCACCAATAACATATCCTTTTGAATTATCTCCAAAGTTTATAGTTCCACCATTTTTATACATAACATCGCTCAATATTTATGGATTTCTCATCATATGCTTTTAATGATCGTTGTCCACTATCCATTTCTCCTTCTTTATATTTATCTCATTGTTTCGTACCTAAAAAAATATGAAATACTCGTGCTAGTACCCTATTTTATTTTAAGGTCTACGGCGGTCAAGTTTTAGGAAGCCAATCCTATGAAGAGTTTGAAAACCCTTTAAAAATATAATTATCAGATAAATGAACTTCATTAACAAAATCGTCAAAGTAGTTTTCTTACTTATTCCAAATAACAGAAACCGAATACTTAGATAATATTTTTTTGTGTTTTATGTTAATGGTTTTGTACTTCTACAGATATTAGAAACATTATAGCTTATAAAAGTACTTGGATTTCCATAAAAAGTGGGTTTTGATTTTCCTCAAATTATAGTAATGAATTATCCTTTTTACTATTCATGAAAGCGTATCCAGTACTATTTATACAATTAGTTTTATTATCTCCTAAACCACTTTTATTATATAAAGGTCTAGGATAAAATTGAATTTAAACCATTTTGAACTCTGTTAAATTTTATAACCTTTTTCATTAAGCTTAACGAATTTAATTTTATAATCATAATTTTCCTTTTCAAGAGATTTGGTGCTATTTTTCAAAATATCAAGTTCTTTAATAAATTCGAGTTTCCTATCTTTTTAAGCACAATTCTCCTTTTAAGATACAAAATTTTAGTATTTGAATTATTTAAAGAAATTTGCAATTTATCGTTTTGATTTCAAATCACCAACTTCTAAAATCTGTTCACATAAAAAACCATTAGGTATCATGGCTTTATTTTTTAATTTTGAATTTTCATTTTGTGAAAGGTAATCAATTTTGGAGTGGTCCGTCCACTTTTTATTAATACTATTAAAACAGGTTCTTGGTTGAGATACCAAAGCACCTATAACTCACACAAACAAGAATGACCATAACGTAAAGTGACATACCGTAGAAGCTAGACCTCACATAGAATAAAATAACAAATAAAACCAAATTGCCATACAAGATAAAAGTCTAAGATGGGAAAAGATCTGTTATACGTACTCAATTCCATCATCAAGATCATCCTGGTTGACTAGGTGCTTGTTCGAACCAGGACAAGTGTCATCAAAGGTCAATGGCCTATCTACAAAGAGTTTGGCTTTGAGAAAATGTCACAAGATAAGGCAATGATAAGGAAAGCATTAAACTTAGCTAGTTTATTAGTATCAGTAATACCGGAGGTGACGGAGCAGCAAAAGACTTGAAATAGTGGCATTGACGAAGGCCTCACAATGGGATGGGCTACCTTTTCTCATCATTCCCAAGGTAGAGGTTTTTATTGCGGAATCTATTTAGGGATTATGGGCACAATAAACTCTGGATTGGACAAAACTAGATGGTGAGTAAATAAGGTCTCGGAATGACCAAAAGAATGGCAGTGAGCACAGATCGAAGGATGGCATAAGTGAGAAGCAGAAATATGGGCGGTTGTATTGCCATAGACACCAATAGCTAACTATGAGGAAAGTGGCCTAGTAGGAGTGATATCAAAAAGTACTCTAACATACTCAAGACAATCTCTACGCTTAGTATTTTCATCAAAATCAATTCTCCAGTATTACTAGCTAACCAATCTAGGCCCTCAAGAGATGGGAGAAGGGAGGGGATATAAGTGAACTTGACCTAGATTGGGATGTACATAACATTCTCTCAAGTAGAATCCATCAAAGGGACCCAATAGGTGATTATAAACACTTTACATCAATAACACAACGATTAGATTCTAAAAACCTATGTCATTCCTCTTCAACTCCAAAATCAAAGAAGTGCATATCCTTATCAAAGCGCTTTTAAGGATTCCCTAAGTTTCCAACCATTTGATAAGAATTTCTTTACCACACTATATGGTAGTCCATCTAAAAAGAAACCAACAAGAATGTTTTCTCAAAACTCAACTCTCGTATTAATGACTTCTTAGGGAGGAATAAGTATTTCATCAACATTACTAGATATTTTGAAGTGTTTAGCTGTGTATCTACCAGCATTCTTTGGCTTATTGGTGAATAATAAGGACAATGATTTTCTGTGATAAGGAGCTTTCTCTTCAGCAATCGGGCATGGCAAAGAACCCTTATGTCATTCACTAATTTGCATTGGGATATCACTGTTAATAATTAACTCGGTAACAACATGCAACATGTAAGGTATTGGAGTTTGCTTAATGAGACTTGCTATTAAAAGAATAGAGGTAGCTTCACCTTTGTTAGAAAGTACACTAGAATCTCCATTGCATGGACGACACATAGCACTGTCAAAAGCAGGCGAATAGATGATGTCGAAAAGAAATTACGGTAGAGAGATGTGGTTGTAAGGGGAAGTTAGGTTCTGATCTATAGCAAAGAAGTTTTGCTTTTGCTTGGCCTGTGGCTGCACTTTAGCCAAAGGAGGGTAGGCATCGAGATAGGCCAAAGAGGGAGGTTTGAATAATATTCTAGACCTCATCATTGAGATTCCAAAAGGTAAAGGGCACGCTCGATGATTTGGGGATTCGATGTAACCCTACCTCATGGGCTTAATCGCAGTGAGAGGGAGGAGATAGTCAAAGATAAGAAGAGGGAGAAGATAGGCGCGATGAGAAATGTGGAGGGGACAAAACATGGCGGTTGAAAACCCCTAAGCGAATTCCCCTTCTATTCTACCAAAAGTCACCATTCCAAAAATTATAACTAAAATGAGATTGATATATCTTCATTTTCCTAATATAATTGAATTGAATTGTGAAACTTTATCAGATTTATCAGATAATATATCTATTGACTGGATAATTGATCATATGAATCATGAAGCACCTTATTGTAGTTGTTAGTGGCTTTGGTACTAGTAGTGCTCTTTTTCTTGCTAACAGTGTTTCGACCAAATCTTGTTTTAGCTATTGTTCTAGGATGTTGCTACAATGAGTTGAACATCGGGCTCAAAAACCCAGTGTGAGTCCCTAAATGTGAGTTGCTTCATGAGGAATTTTACATAAACCAAACAGAGATATGTGAGTTACCTTAACACACCGATACAGAATGGATCTTAAGGCTATTAATACACAAGAGGGCGTGAATAGTTTATATCAACTATTTCAAAGTTAACTTACGAAATTAAAGTTTACTGTGACGCCCCACCTCTATACCCATGCTAGCCAAGAACATTACGGTGAATGTTGTCAACTAGCACGGAGAATAAGGATGTTGAGGAGCGACCATCCATGTAATTGCTTTGTGCGAGCATCAATATGTCAGATAGTATAACATGCAATACTTTATCAAGAGAAAATCCGACATACCGATACAAACTCAAAGCTACTACACAGTGGCTATAATATCTTTGGAAACAAATTCAGAAATAAACATAACATAAATCAGTCATAGATAATTCATATCACAAAGGCGGAAGAAGATATGAATATATAATAAACACATGGAAGTGTATATCAGAGTAGTGGTCAAAAAGATCCACAAATATACAAAAGAATAGCAACAATGAGTCTATATCTCAGGTGTATATAACAAAATAAACTACTAATCTAAGTAGTTTGCCAAAAGTCAGAGTAATGAATCCCTGGGGAGAAGTCAAGCAGAAGCACCTGTAACATCTCGGTCTGACCCGAGTATTATTTAATAAGAAAATAATAAACGGATCAGTCTAACTATAAATATCAGATGAAACGATATAGAATAAGAGATATGACTAAACACATAATAATCACAATGCCAAGCTGTGATATATATATATATATAAGCAGTTGAAAATCATCAAGGGATTATTCAATGTCACAAAATCTACACAAGAATCACAGAAACGTCATACTCCTAATTTAGTTCACCAAACCATAAATATTGACGATAATATCAATGTCAATTACAAAAGTCAATGACACACAAATTCCAGAATTCGACGCACGAAATCTGTTGAATATGCGCTTATATGATTTTTGTTTGATGATAATAAACATATATACATTCGTTTAAATGTATTTGTTAATATACTATTCTATTTTTCACAGATTAAATAAATATTTGTTAAATAAAATAAATTACACAGAATTTGAATTCAAACAGATATTTTATTCAAACAAATATTTATTACATTTTTGAATAGTACAATTTCAAGCTCTCACTATAACTATACAACTTTGATTACATCACATTTTTCACATTTACATCAGCACCTCACTACATATCACTCACACTCGTATTTTTATCTTCAACTGCATTCCAGTTTGAATCCAGCATCTGAGAAATCTGCAAAAATATAAACTAACGTAGTAAAATTGAAAAAGAAATATTTTTGCAATTCAAAAATAAAAGATAATTTTGAAAATATGATTTGCCTCAGTTATTGGGTTGTTCGTCATAATTTAAATTTGAATTCATCATACACGAACAACTTGTGACATACACAGTGTATTACTGTATATGCCACAAGGCCGTGCACGCCGATATATACACTTGATTGATTTACAGGGACAGGTGAGCACAGGTCAAACCCAAATGAAAAACCGGGTTCAACTCACGTGCAATAACATTGAAAATCATGACAAGAGCACAAGGTCAAACCCGAGTTTTAAAACTGGATTCAACTCAGGTGCGAATCAAAAGTACACATGAATGCTATGTTCAAACATGACACAGCCTCAGACCAGCCACAAAGAAATGCCACCAAGCAAACAATGGACTCAATCAAATAGAAGCGGCCAAGAGCGAACAACTCACAAATATGGAACCAGACCAAAATGGCACTATCAAAGTATGCCACAATAAAGACAGTAAAATGTACAATGCAAAGAAGGCTGCAGTAAAGCATGTACATGAGTGGACAGGACTGCAACAACCAATTGAAAACAAGTATAACTGATATATGGTGATACAGTCAACAACTCGACTCAACTTAATTCAAGCTGCATGCCAGAGGTGCAGACGACCACAAATGCCAACATAATAACAATGCTGCAAGGCCAACCTAAGTGACACAGTGTATACATGAATCTAGCTACAGATCAGTCCAGTGAAATGCAACAATGCAGACTCGAGCACACAAACAAAAGACTACAAGTTCACGTCCAGTCATAACAAAGAAAATGTAAAGTCGACGTTCACAGTGAAGATCAATTTCAACAGTATGACCAAAGAAAATAAACTGGTCAAAGCAAATGTCAACACAGTGAAGAACATGGATGTCAAAGTGTACATGAAACAATGCAACACAGACCAAATGCCACCAAGAATCAGTGCAACGACCAACAGTATCAAACTCATATATGCACAGCAAGTACATGAATGCGAGCTACAGGAATGCATTGAAGACCAAAATCAGGCAACAGTGAATGGGAAGACATACATGAACATGAAGATATAAACAACATCAAATTCAAGACCAAACTCAAGTGAATAGAAAACAGTTTGCAAATAAATTCAAAGAGGAAGCATCACCAAAGACTCAACATGGAACACATGCCACCAAGATCAACAATATCAAGTCGACCAGGCAGCAATGATGAAAGTGTGCAAGTGCAGACGATAGCTACTCAATGTAACTCAAAGATACAAAGCAAACTGGCACTCAGGCACATGTACAGACAACAAGTTTTGCAGTGATACAAAACAAGTTCGACAGGCAACAAGCAAAAGTTCACAGTGAAGTCGAAATCATGGAAAGTGGCACAGCAATTTTTGAGAAGAACCAACAGAAATCGCATGTCAATGTTGAACAAGTCAAAGTAAAAAAGGCCAAGAAATCAACATGAAATATACGAATATGACAAATTCAAATTAAAGCCGTGCTCATCACAATTTTTAAAGCCGTGTCAATCAAGCAATCGAGTATTTACACAAATGAATTAGTCAAGGAAAAATCAAGAGCATCCAAGTATAATCGAATGGCCAGAGCAAATAATTTGACAAATTCAAATATATTCATACGAACGCAAATCTAGGGTTACAAACCCTATATAAAGAAATCATCATCGGCAATTTCATTCATGGAGTTCAATGAAGCATAACAGAACAGCATAAACAAAAATCACATACCGAATCGAAGTTGAACTTCATCAACTCGAAGTAGCCAGAGAGAGAGCAACGAGAAATCGATCGAGCAAAGAAATTCTCGAACAACCACAGATTTGATCGAAGCAATAACGGCTCTTTGAAAGCCCTAATCTGAATCAAGAACGAAAGCCCCAATTTTGCAAGAGGAACGGTCACCATTATTCTCAAGCAAAAAAGGAACCAGGCCGATAAAATAAAAGGAGAAAAGGGGGACGCAATCTTTTAATTAGTGGGCCGGTTATTTTGGGCTTAGTTGTTTTAAATTAGGGCTATTTTATTTTAAATTGTTTTTAATTTGTAATTTTCTTTTTTAAACCGTTTAATTTCTAGTCGTGTGACTAGGGGACAAGCTATGTGGCGTAGCTTGAGAATTCGCAACTCAGTGGCTGAGTTGTGGCAGGGTTTTGAGCGTAGAGTTAGATTAGTCAATAGCGGGTATAGCGAGTTTACGTGTGTAAGCAAGGGGCTATCTAATTTCTAGTAGAAACCTTGGGGGCAGCACGTAGGCAGGGTTTTGCCGAAGCTGGGTAAATTCTGTGTCGTTCTATTTCTGCATTTATTATTCTGCTATTATCTGTGCTGCTATTGTTCTGTGATCTGTGTTGAGATTATTTTATAAGCTTCCACGATTAATTTTAATAATTTATACCATCACCCTATTCACCCCCCCTCTAGGGTGAAATCGATCCTACAAGTGGTATCAGAGCTAGGAACAAAAGCCGTTTTTGTTTTAAATTTGTTTTACAAAAATCTATTTTTTTTTGTTTTAAAAATTCGTGTTTTTAAAAATTGGTTTTTGTTTTAAAATTTTGAATTTTTGAAATGGCTTCTTTTATTAATACTTTTGTTGAGGGTCGCCCCAATATTATTCCTTCTATTTTCGATGGAACAGATTTTTTGAATTGGAAATTGAAAAGGGAATTTTATTTAAAATCTGTTAATATTAAATGTTGGGATATTATTGGAAATGGGTGTGACATAACAGATAAGAAAATTATCTCGATTAATGCTCTTGCTATGCATATATTATATTCTCATATTAATCAAGATAATTTTAATTTCATTTCTCATTGTGAAAATGCACAGGAAATCTGGAATACTTTCGATGCAATATATGGTGCAAAAGTCAACAGCAATGAGAAGTCCTCCACAACTAACTCAGTTAAAGAAATGTGCTTAACAGGATTGGTAAATAGCAGTTGTGATGAGGATGATGATGATGGAGCAGCCGAGCTGGCATTAATAATGAAGAAATTCAAAAGGTGGAACCGCAAATACGGAAATCCAGCTCTAAAGAAAAAATTAAAAAGCAGAATAATCAAAGCACTGGATAACTCAAAAGAACATGGGATCATCTGCAACAAACCCGGTGATATCAAGCCCAATTATCCCCGATTTCAACGCGATTTTGAAAAGAAATCAAAACGGTGTTTTACAGCCACATGGAATAAAAGCGATAGCAGTGAGAGTGAGAAAGCAGATATGTGCCTTCATGGGAATATAACCGATAGCGACGATGACGAGCCAAGCGAGGTATCAAAACTTACTCACTCTGAATTACTCATTTATTTCCACAAAGTAAATGGCTGTTTTGAACGACTTAGGGAGAAATATGCCAAACTTGAATCACAAAAAGATACTTTGATAGATTTAAATAAACAACTTGACCAATTAGTTAAAACCTATCAAAGTAGGATCCCTAATGTGATAAGTGTCCAACATTCGAAGAAGAAATTAGAAAATCAGAAATCAATAGAAAATCACTTGAAAATGAAATTCTGATTTTAAAAGAAAGTGAAAATACAAGGAGAGAGAATTCTATCAAAAAGTGCACTCAATTGTTAAATGAAAATGAATCTCTCAAAACACAAGTCCAACATATGTCAACGACTTTAGATAAATTTTCCAAAAGTGAAAAATCGTTGAACATGCTATTAGGAAAGCAAACTGTTAATACGGTTAGACAAGGACTTGGATATAGTCATTCTAAAAATGTTAGAAATGAGATTAATCGAGAAAATTCTATGTGCACAATTTGTAGAAAATTTGGACACGATCAGAATAATTGTTGGTATAGACCCAAACATGTGAAAACTATACCGATTTGGGTTCCAAAAGGCACAAATATAAAATCTCTCAAAGTTAAACAAATTTGGGTGCCGAAGGAAACAATTATAAATAGTTATGGGTCTACACAAAATTATTTTTCAAAATTTTCTGCCACTAACAACCATGGACCTATAAAAACAAATAGGTCACATAAATCTTTCATCGTGTAGGTGTGGTGGCAGGCTAAGGAACAAGAACAGTGTTCTCTGGATTTTGGCTGTTCCAGAAACACAACGGGCGACAAAGCAAAGTTCCTTAGCCTAGTATAAAGGTGACAGAATCACAATGGACAACGACGAAAAATATCGTAAAGGTAAAACAGGTAATGGTATGTTTTAAACGATATATTAAATGTGATAATCTGCACCGTATTCTGAATTAAAATCAGCCAATATTGAGATGATGAAAAGATGATGATTCTGACTTATTCAAAATTGTTGGACAATTATATTCTTATGCCAAAAACACTATAATAATCTCTAGATTCTTTGAATTACTTCATACATAGCAGTTTGGATTAAAAAATAGTGTTTTGTTGGATAATACAATTGGTTATAATACGGCTGACTCTATATTCACGGTTTTCTGATTATTTACACGGCTTCAATTCAATTTCAAAAGAATGTCATTTAAATTGTTGTTAAAATTGAGTTTGAAATTTTTGGCGCACACTTCATGTTTTGGTCTATAAAATTCAATTGATGATAACTTTTGAGTGAAAGAGAAATTCAGATGCACATTACACTGGTAATCTAGTTGATAGAAAAATTACTAGTGAAACGTGATTTTTGTTGAGACATTTAGTAACTGCATCGTTTTTCAAAGAAAATATCTGCATATTTTTCATTTCAAATAATTTTCAAATAGCAGAAAATTTTCTTTTAAAACCCCCTGGAGAAAATCATTTTTGACCATATTTTCAGATTAGTCATTTTAAAAAATTAATTTCATAATTATTTTTGAATTTGATTTTAAATGACTATTTTGACTAATCTGACTCCCTGATGTTTTATCGAAAAGAAAAATAGTAATTGAAAAAGTGATGAGTGTTAATATTGATCAAATATTATGACTCGAGACGGTATAATTAATAAATTTCTTTAGAAATTTAAACAAGAGTTATAAAACTGTTTGTTGGTAAAAATTCCATGACCATCTCTATATCTATCATATTTCTAACAATCATCACTCATCAAAATTCTATATAGTTTGTCGATATGTGGTACTTTAAATAGGAATCGTTCGTTTTTCATTTTTCACATTTTTTTTTGAGAAAAAATAAGGTAATAATAATAATAATAATAATAATAATAAACACCAAAGTATTCACTCTCATTTAAAAGTCCTCATGGTTATGCATGGGTGAATTACTTGGAATTTGTTATGTGCTTCCATGCTCATTTAAAAGTCCTCACGGTTATGCATGTATGGAACGCATATCTAAAGTTGATTTTTTTTAAAAATAAACAAGTTGATTCTAATTCCATTTAAAAGTCCTCACGGTTATGCGTGGTTAGAAGATACTTGAATTTTTTTTTTAAATTAGGAATACTACTAATCTCATTTAAAAGTCCTAACGGTTATGCATGGTTAGTAGATATTCAAATTCCTGATATAAATATGCCACAAATAGACACAACTGTATGGTTTTATATGATGACATCATTTCCATCATTCTAAAAGTGGAATATACGCAAAACAAAATATTTATGATTTTTGTTTGATTTTTTATTGAAATTTAATATTTATATTCAATTGAGTTCTAATGTTGGATTAATATCGATCACTTTATCTCTATTTTCTCTAACACTATTATTCTTTTGCTGATAACAAAAGGGGGAGAGAAAAGTTAAGATTTTGTCAAATAAAATCAAGCAAAGGTCAAATAATTTTCCATTTTGCATCTAGACTCATTTGCATATTTTATTTGTATGCATATATGTAGGGGGAGTTTTGTGTAGAGAGGAAGCATTTAAATAGGGGAAGCAATTAGAGCATATCAATGATCAAATACATTTGACATATTCAAAATCTTAAATATATGTTTGTTATCATCAAAAGGGGGAGATTGTTGAATATGCGCTTATATGATTTTTGTTTGATGATAATAAACATATATACATTCGTTTAAATGTATTTGTTAATATACTATTCTATTTTTCACATATTAAATAAATATTTGTTAAATAAAATAAATTACACAGAATTTGAATTCAAACAGATATTTTATTCAAACAAATATTTATTACATTTTTGAATAGTACAATTTCAAGCTCTCACTATAACTATACAACTTTGATTACATCACATTTTTCACATTTACATCAGCACCTCACTACATATCACTCACACTCGTATTTTTATCTTCAATTGCATTCCAGTTTGAATCCAGCATCTGAGAAATCTGCAAAAATATAAACTAACGCAGTAAAATTGAAAAAGAAATATTTTTGCAATTCAAAAATAAAAGATAATTTTGAAAATATGATTTGCCTCAGTTATTGGGTTGTTCGTCATAATTTAAATTTGAATTCATCATACACGAACAACTTGTGACATACACAGTGTATCTGTATATGCCACAAGGCCGTGCACGCCGATATATACACTTGATTGATTTACAGGGACAGGTGAGCACAGGTCAAACCCAAATGAAAAACCGGGTTCAACTCACGTGCAATAACATTGCAAATCACGACAAGAGCACAAGGTCAAACCCGAGTTTTAAAACTGGATTCAACTCAGGTGCGAATCAAAAGTACACATAAATGCTATGTTCAAACATGACACAGCCTCAGACCAGCCACAAAGAAATGCCACCAAGCAAATAATGGACTCGATCAAATAGAAGCGGCCAAGAGCGAACAACTCACAAATATGGAACCAGACCAAAATGGCACTATCAAAGTATGCCACAATAAAGACAGTAAAATGTACAATGCAAAGAAGGCTGCAGTAAAGCATGTACATGAGTGGACAGGACTGCAACAGCCAATTGAAAACAAGTATAACTGATATATGGTGATACAGTCAACAACTCGACTCAACTCAATTCAAGCTGCATGCCAGAGGTGCAGACGACCACAAATGCCAACATAATAACAATGCTGCAAGGCCAACCTAAGTGACACAGTGTATACATGAATCTAGCTACAGATCAGTCCAGTGAAATGCAACAATGCAGACTCGAGCACACAAACTAAAGACTACAAGTTCACATCCAGTCACAACAAAGAAAATGTAAAGTCGACGTTCACAGTGAAGATCAATTTCAACAGTATGACCAAAGAAAATAAACTGGTCAAAGCAAATGTCAACACAGTGAAGAACATGGATGTCAAAGTGTACATGGAACAATGCAACACAGACCAAATGCCACCAAGAATCAGTGCAACGACCAACAGTATCAAACTCATATATGCTTAGCAAGTACATGAATGCGAGCTACAGAAATGCATTGAAGACCAAAATCAGGCAACAGTGAATGGGAAGACATACATGAACATGAAGATATAAACAACATCAAATTCAAGACCAAACTCAAGTGAACAGAAAACAGTTTGCCAATAAATTCAAAGAGGAAGCATCACCAAAGACTCAACAAGGAACACATGTCACCAAGATCAACAATATCAAGTCGACCAGGCAGCAATGATGAAAGTGTGCAAGTGCAGACGATAGCTACTCAATGTAACTCAAAGATACAACGAAAACTGGCACTCAGGCACATGTACAGACAACAAGTTTTGCAGTGATACAAAACAAGTTCGACAGGCAACAAGCAAAAGTTCACAGTGAAGTCGAAATCATGGAAAGTGGCACAGCAATTTTTGAGAAGAACCAACAGAAATCGCATGTCAATGTTGAACAAGTCAAAGTAAAAAATGTCAAGAAATCAACATGAAATATACAAATATGACAAAGTCAAATTAAAGCCGTGCTTATCACAATTTTTAAAGCCGTGTCAATCAAGCAATCGAGTATTTACACAAATGAATTAGTCAAGGAAAAATCAAGAGCATCCAAGTATAATCGAATGGCCAGGGCAAATAATTTGACAAATTCAAATATATTCATACGAACGCAAATCTAGGGTTTGTAACCCTATATAAAGAAATCATCATCGGCAATTTCATTCATGGAGTTCAATGAAGCATAACAGAACAGCATAAACAAAAATCACATACCGAATCGAAGTTGAACTCCATCAACTCGAAGTAGCCAGAGAGAGAGCAACGAGAAATCGATCGAGCAAAGAAATTCTCGAACAACCACAGATTCAATCGAAGCAATAACGGCTCTTCGAAAGCCCTAATCTGAATCAAGAACGAAAGCCCCAATTTTGCAAGAGGAACGCTCCCCATTATTCTGAAGCAAAAAAGGAACCAGGCCGATAAAATAAAAAGGAGAAAAGGGGGACGCAATCTTTTAATTAGTGGGCCGGTTATTTTGGGCTTAGTTGTTTTAAATTAGGGCTATTTTATTTTAAATTTTTTTTAATTTGTAATTTTCTTTTTTCAACCGTTTAATTTCTAGTCGTGTGACTAAGGGACAAGCTACGTGGCGTAGCTTGAGAATTCGCAACTCAGTGGCTGAGTTGTGGCAGGGTTTTGAGCGTAGAGTTAGATTAGTCAATAGCGGGTATAGCGAGTTTACGTGTGTAAGCAAGGGGCTATCTAATTTCTAGTAGAAACCTTGGGGGCAGCACGTAGGCAGGGTTTTGCCGAAGCTGGGTAAATTCTGTGTCGTTCTATTTCTGCATTTATTATTCTGCTATTATCTGTGCTGCTATTGTTCTGTGATCTGTGTTGAGATTATTTTATAAGCTTCCGCGATTAATTTTAATAATTTATACCATCACCCTATTCACCCCCCCCCCCTCTAGGGTGAAATCGATCCTACAAAATCCAAAAATCACCAAAAGTCAATGACGCACAAATTCACCAATGCACAAATATCGATAAAGCTTATCAATGGAAATCACAAAAATTGGTGAAACACAAATTCTAGAAATCATCTCAAGAAATCCAGAAATCACATAGAGGGGGAGGCCTATCACAAACGGGAGCATAAAGCTCGCCAACACGTGTATCACAAACGGAACGCTAATTCCATGGTTGCTAACCATCACAAATTGAGCCGAAGCTCCACAAACGGCCCGAAGACCATGGGTTGCTACCCCACCAATTTGAGTTGAAACTCCACAAAGCGGGGTTTAGTCTCCCTCGCAGACAAAGAGACATCGCACATTGCTAGTCCAAATCACAAAGATGATCATCATGATCAACGAGAAGTGTCAATTACAGTAAGCTAGTAAATATATGAGCTTAGCTTCATGTCCCATAACCACTAGTTTAACTTAAATATTTACGAACAAATTGTAGATCTCCACTAGAAAATTGTCACAAGAAGTTCAATCGAACAAGTCCAAGAATTAACCGACGAAGTAAACGCAAGCGTTTCATACCACTTGTTTTACTAAGTCGTTTAATTAGATTTCTCATACGAGTGAGGTAAAGGTTTGTATATACTAATAGCTTGGAAATCGGTTTGGGAAAATGAGCTTTGTAATAAAATAGTGTTGAAATCGTTTTGATGAAAGAATTTTGATATTTACTACTAGTATTGAAACCTTTATATTTTTAAAGTGACAAATCACAAAGAAGATTGCAGGAACAATCAATCACTAAAGTTCACATTCGAAGACGTGAATAAAATCCAAAGAAATCGATACCGAATCCATCAAAATGGATATTCCCATAAATCACGATGAAAATGTCATCAAAGTCGATAATAAGTGATAATAACAAAAGGGAATCAACACGAATCGATTAACATTGGAAATTCAATCCAAAAAGGCAAATTGGACTCAAACAGCAGGTTCAGTCGACTGAACAGAGTTTTCAGTCGACTGACCCTGTACCTGAAAATTTTCCAGGTTCAGTCGACTGAACAGAAGATTCAGTCGACTGAATCATGCCTGGAAACTTTCGGGTTCCAGGTTCAGTCGACTGAACAGAAGATTCAGTCGACTGAATCATGCCTGGGCTGTTTGTCAGCCTATTCAAATGAATAGCAAACTCTTCCAAAATGCAACCGGACGAACATTGGCTCTAAGGGTTTATGCCAATCGGCAACCCGGCCCTATATGCTCCTCGATGCATCACCAAAAGCATGATCAAACATCCATAAAAGGATTTTCACACAAATTTGACTTAAAAACCCAAAAATTGGAATATTCACAAAACCAATCCAAATCAAGAGCAAATGCACATGAAGAAGTGTTAAGAATTCATACCCAACAACCAAAGATAATTATAGTCATAGATATGAGATAAAAATCTCACAAATCACACAAATAAAGAAGAAGCTTGAAAGCAAAGGAGAATCAATCACTCTTCAAATCCAACTCAAGAAGCTTGATTCTAAGCTTTAAAAGAAGAACATTCCCAAAGTTAGGTTTAGGAATTTCTGAAATGATAAGAGGATGAGTTGGAGAAGAAGAAGAGAAGCTTACCAATGGGTTATTCTATTAGTTTGGAGCTAGAACTTGATTTGCAAAAGAAAACTAGGGCTTGAGTTTTAATTTCCCATATCTCCCACCATTGTTGCTAAAGCTTGAGTATTAGGAATTGGAAATGAAGTAAATGAGGAGGAGAGGGGTTGGGACTGAATACATAAGTGGGCTCAGCCCAAATCAAAACCCTAAGTGAAAAAAGAAGCAAAAATCAACTTTCTCCAAGCATATCGAAGCTTATACTCAAAAAGGTCGCAAACGACATTTTAAACTCAATGGGAGTGGTCCCGAATCCTAATTCGACCGTATGCAAAAAGTAGCTTTTGGGACTAAATTCTGAGTATCGATAAAATATATTTAAATAAAATATTTAAATATAACATCAACAAATATGCGGGTTATTACATTTACCTACTTAGATCAGTAATCAAATTATAAACAAAGTAGATAATCAGATAATAAATATAAAGTAAAGTAAAACATAATAAAGTACATGACACCAGAACTTTTATACTAGTTCAAATATTCACCTACATCCGGTCCTCTACTCCCTGTATAGAATTTCCACTATAACAACTTGCTTTCCACGGATAGCAAGTAAACCTTTACAATCCTGTAATTCCATGGGTGGCAAGACAATTTTTTCCTCTTGACTTTCCTTAGAGAACACTTTCTCTTTACAATCGGCGATAGATTATGATAAGTAGTTGTATCTGACAGAGTTAGGGGTATGCCCTATGGGCAACTATGTAATTTGTTACAAATATCTAACTCAATAACCATTCTTATTCGAAATAAATGTATTTTCTTTCTATCATATATACTTGATATAACATGTTATATTAATTAATCAATTTAATAAAAAGTATATTTAATAGAAAATCCATATATGGTATGTTTTACAATAGTAGTTACAATGTATTGTTACCATGAGTGATTTATCACAATAAAATAAACATACTGTTTTATATATTCCTAGTCAAGATGTATCAAGACTGGATATCGATGCATTCTTTGATACTATAATACGTAATGCTCTCTAATTGTTAGGTATTGTATTACTCATGATTTCTAGGGAAAGTGTTGCGTACTGATAGTTATTGGATAACTATGGAATGACTCATGCGATAATTTACTGTTAGTTAATATAACTAAGGTTAAACAGAAAAATTGATGTGATAAAATTACACATTTCTCTTGACTTAAGAATGTTGTTGATCTTCAACATGGAAGTTCCACTTTGATTATGGTTAAATCATGGTACGACGTCCATTGAACGACTATAGTTGGGTCGAGTGAAAGCATTGAAAGTGAAACACTATTCAAGAGAGGATTCACCTCCTTAGTTATATAAGATTAGTATCACGGTCAACTGAAGTCAAAGTCTCTGGCTAGAGCATTTCGGTTAATAAGAATTGTTACTATTGAACCAAGACTTTGTATTTAGACTATAGTTGAATTTAGATGATACTGGAAACTTTACCATTATTAAATTCCATAAGCCCAAAGTGATATAGTTTTGATGGAGAGAATTGATGTAAATAATTGTCACAATCCGATAACGCTTAATAAAGTAAAATTGGACTTTATCGAAACTAAATATGTGATAAATTTGGTCATAATGTCACACCACCTGCTAAGTGATGCGTGAACGTTAACATTCGAATTGTTCAGTATTAATCGTTGACCAAATTTACACCTAAGAGTCATACAATCGAAGTGAATGTTCAATTTTAATATATTTAATTTTACAATGTTAATTCGGCAGCAATGGATGTTCAATTTTAATATATTTTATATGTAATTAATGATATAACTATTTATTTAAATATAAATTGATTATACATACATGTATAAATACATATATTTAATATAGCTTGAAATTAATTATTAAATTTAACATAAATTATTGCATAATTTTCAATTCTAATAAATGATTTTTTATAATTTTAATTAATTTAACTAAATTATTTTTAAAATTATTTTATAACCGTTTAATTAAAATACATTTTAAAATCCGAAAAATTAATTTTTCTCCTGTTTGCTTAAAATCAAGAATCATTAAAAAGATTATGTGTGTGTGTATTTATGTATGTATTTATATGCACATATGTATATATATTTATAAATAATTAAAATTAAGTATTGAAAAAAAGTAAAAAAAATATTTGTACACAACTTTGCTCAAGCAATTTAAATAAAAAAATTAAATATTTTATTTTAATTATTAAATGATTTGTTATTATTCAATAAACATTTGTTCAAATATATTCTAAAATATTGTATATAAATTATTTTAATTATTATTTCTACATATTTTTGTGCCTATGTGTGAGTGTGTATACGATTATATTTTACATAAATATATATATATATATATATATATATATAAATTTTGATGCATGCGCACGTGTGCGCACACACAAGTGTGTATATATATTCATTTAGACAGCTCATAGAATACTAAAGGGGTTTACATGTCTGTTGTAGTGTAAATCCCAACACTTATACATGGGTATGTCAAACCATGTATACTTTATTATGTTGCACGTGTGTGTGTGTATATATATATATGCATATATATATATATATATGATACACATATTTAAATATAATACAAAACAACATAAAGTAAAATTTTATTCATAAAATAAGATAAAATAAAATAATGATTTTATTTAAAGGAAATTTGGAAAAGTTCTATATGAATTGTACTTCATAGGCTCAATAAAGATCCAAAATGGTCAAATTTTTTGAAATTCGCTCATTTCTTCCGTTGTGAGTTGAAAAGTTCCAATAATGCTATCAGAGCCAAATAGCCTATATGGTCTAAACTAGTCATATTAAGACTAACTAGTTTAACGTATAACTCAGTTAGTAGTTGTCTAATAAAGGTAGTGTCTATGTTGAATTGTTGGGTAATCAAGTACCTTATACTACCTGGTTACTGACCTGGGCCGAACAGTTATGTTAGCCCAAAGGCTGCCCCAAATAGAAGTGGCCCAATTTGAATTAGGTTGCATGCTAACTTCAAACTTTTTTGGAAATTAAAATAAAAGTTTTAAACTTAAAATAAGAAATATATTACAAATGTTATAATATAGATTTTCAAATTGTTTTGAAAATTAAATAAAAGCTTTAAATTTATAGTTAAATTTAAAATAAACATATATTATAAAAGTTATAATATATATTTTTTTAAAATGTTTGAAAATGTCATAAAATTAATTTCGAAAATATTATTTATTATTTATTAATTATATTAATAAAATAAATGAATTAATTAAATATGTTAATTAATTAAATACACACATGTATGTATAATATAAATAATGATATATGTTATGTTGTCTTGAATTGTTTAAGGAAAAATATGCATACATGTGTGCATAAAAGAATTTTCGAAATTAATAAAAGTTAGTTAATTTATTTAATAAAAAAAATTAACTGAAAGCTAATTAATAAATTAAAATACACACACACACACACACACATATATATATATAAGATATTTGTGTATTACCATAAAGGTTATAGTATATATATTCAATATAATTTTTTATAATGAATATATATAATAATTTATTAGAGTTTTAACTAATTAAATTAATTAAATAAGATTTAATTAATATATTGTTATACATAAAATATTATATAAGTTAAATATAGTATAAAAGTTATATGATAATGAAAATTATATAATATGAATGTATAAAATAAAGGTGGAATGCTAAGGAATCAAATTAGACTTAAGGAATAAATACATACGTATAATACATATACCGTGATTTCTGATGTGTCCGACACTTGAATCATGAGAGTATTTCATAAGAAATACATTATTTTATAATCGATATCATTTAAAATATATTGAAGATTATGAATCTATAATACAAGTGTTATCCTTTACCATTTATATATTAATAAATTACTTGCACACTCTTTAGTTGTTGAGCAAACTTAAGCTAGAGATGTTATGTGTAGTATTACTAATATATTAAATAGATGAGGTGAGATAACTATATGTATTTATTTATTGAGAAAATTCAAGATATATATATATATATATATATATATATATATTGTACCTAGGCCATCGCGAAAAGGTAGGTGCGAGTGAATAATTTCGTCTCAATTTGCTAAGCAAAATCAAGGTCGAAGTGAAATTAGGACAATGTATCAAGGGTTAGGAGTTATATATGAGACAACCGATAAGGAATTATCCATCGTCCATGGAACCATGACATGTTGAGCAAACTCAATGTTAGAATTCAAAGACGGACGAGTCCTAACACCTACTAGTTGAAGCGAAAGACTTCTATGTAGTGTTTTAAAATTCCGACCCAACCTCGGTTCGACCGTAGTTAACCTTCAACCTGGGGATCGTTATGGCTCTGAAAGTGAAATAACCTTGCGCATGCATGGACTCATGGTCTAATCTCAAAGCCTTGAAAAAACCTCTAAACCAACTTTTTGAACCATACGGTTCTTCAAATTTGAGGAAAAACTATCGTTTTCACTCTTCATATTTTTCACCTAATCAATTTAACAAATAATTTTAGTACCTTATTCACCAAATTATTTAATTATCTTATCTATTTTAGATGACATGATACATTATTACTGTACATTTTACGAATCATTTTTGAATTTAATCTGTTTCATCTTAAAAAATAAGAAAATATATAATTTTGTGCTAAAAAATTGTTATAGAATTTATTCCAGTTAATATTTGTTATGAAATGTTCAAAAATAACTGTTTGAGTTCAATATATTAATTATAATTGGTTAAATTTTAACATTAATTTGAAATAATTTTACATTTAAATTAGAAAAATAGAAAATAACGATCAACGCGGTTTTACAGTCTGATTGGTTGAACCACTAGAACCTTTGACCTTGCACTAATAAGGTTCGACTAACATTTTGGTCTTCGAAACTATGCTTATATGTATCAACTTAGGGTTTAGCGAAACATAAAAGACTAGTGGGAGCTTATTAGTAAAATGAAACGTAATGTTTAACCTTACTAACTTCATAAACATCTATTATGATTTGTCCTATTAATCTACTACTTAAACTTGTAGAAAATGATTACTCCAAAACTATTTTCTCAAAGCGACAAGCTTATTAGAGCTAACTGTACCGGTTGTCTAAAAGTAATTAAAATAACATTGACTTACGAGTGCCTTTGGACGATTATTACATGTGAACCTGAAGAACAAACCACGTATGATGCGAACCCAAAATTTAGACTTGCTTATGATAAATGGGTGTCAGACCTAAACATTGTGGAAAATGATGTGGTACTAATATGAATGGATCTTAAGGCTACTTTTAACACTAGAAAGGAGGTGAATAGTGTTTTATAACTTATACGAAATTTTTCTAAATTATTTCAAGATTTGAATTCAAACAAAGATAATCAATACATATATATATTAACATATAGCCACAAATATATATAAACGCATCAAAAGTAAAGTAAAAATAAGAGAGATGACACTAGGAGTTTTATACTGGTTTGGATTAACCAATCCTACGTCCAGTCCTATATAGTGTATGTACAGATTTCCTTTTCAATGCCTACTTTAAACAGGTAGAAAACAAACCAGAATACAATCTCAATTTTAAGGCAACGAGATACACCCTTTTGACTTTCCGAGCTTAAGGTAGACTCTGTTGATTTAATCGGCCAAAAAGATCACCTACTTGATTTAAACGAGCAACAAGCATACCCACTTGATTTAAACAGGCAATAAGCACACCCACTTGATTTGAACGGGCAACAAGTACATCCACACAAATAATAGTAGAAAGTTGTTGATTCCAAATACAAATAGTTGTACATTGGATAAAAAATATCCCATAGCCCTTTAATAGCACTTATTCTTTGAATTAATTAAGAATACTTTCAAATCAGCGAGTGGATTATAGTGAATGAATTCGTAAAGTAGAGATTGAATTTGAGTGAATTTTAAGGGTATAGAAAGTGGATTTTGTGAAATATATAATTATAATTTGGGGTAAGAAGAATAGAGAAAGTAGTTATTAAAATTCGTTTTCTACTCCCATTTATATAAGGGGCATTTCACTAGAAGGACAAACTTTACGGTCCAATTAGTTTCTAGGACACACATTCACATAAATTAATTTCAAGGCCAAAGTCGGCAGGATAATTACTTTTAAGGATAAAGTCAGCAGTCTAATTACTTTAAAGGACATAATTTCATAGGTTTTTAGGTATTAGAAACTAATTATTTTGCATTTTGTCCTTAAAAGTAATTATTTCAGTTGTGTGTCCTAAAAACTAATTGCACCTACTAAAGAGGTCCTTACGGCTAATGTCCACTTTATATAATGTTTGAAGGGATATCTTTATTCGTGAAGAGATGTAACCAACAATCACAACCATTAAAAATTCAAAAGACACCTCTTCAATGGTAAATATGTTGACATGCCTATGTAGTCTATGCCGACATACTTGTGTTTGTTTTGAAAAACAAAAACACTTTTAAGGTGTTTCAAAATTTTGGACTCTTGTAAAATTATTTAAACATAGTTTCTAAATATTTTAATGTATAAAACTCTTATAAAATATTTGTAGAAATATATTTTGAAAATAAAATATATTAAAATAAATAATTTGATAAGAGAGTATTCAAAGAAGAGAAAGTTGCTATTAAAAGGACTTTAACAAGTTAATCTATTGTCTATTAAGTATAAACTATAGTCTTGAAATCTTCATGTCTTTGTCTCTAAACTCATGAGTCTTTAAATATCTTGATCATATCTGAATCTTGATCTCTAGCCTTTTTACCAATCAGTCTTCAAACTTGATTATCTTGTACTTATATAAACTTATAAAATATCATGCAAATCATTCTATGTAGCTTGAAAAAACATCAGTACCTATATTTATATGGTTGTTATCATCAAAATCAATATATGTGGTATCAACAGAGATCACCTAAATTTTCGTGTTGTTTACATTAAACAAGCCATTACAGAGGTAGCACGAAAATATGTCTGTCCATGAGATATTTAATAGTCTCAAAGCCCTATTTGGTGGATAGTCACATTTCACAAGGTATAAGTTTACGAAGAAGCTATTCCATACCAAAATGACTAAAGGACAGACAGTGGAGGATCATGTGCTGATGATGAAGGGCTATATTGATATGTTTTCATAGTTCGATGTACTAGATATGCAATCAATTACAATTTGATTTGATTCTTGGTTCTCTTATTCCTCGGTATGAACCGTTCATACCGAATTATAATATAAACCAGTTAAATGTGAATCTCGTGGAGCTCCTTTGAATGTTGAGTTCGGTCAAACCTGCATATAAGGATTAAGGGGATGTATTTGCTGTTAAGGGTAGTGTATCATCTTCAAAAAGTCCGAAGAAGCGAAAAACAAAAGGTAAGAAAACAAGAAAAGTAAGAAGACCGATGACAAGGGTCTTAGATACTGGATCTAGAACTCATATTTGTAATTCGTTATAGGCGTTTAGGAACTGGCACCACATGGCAAACAGAGAGATAAGGCTCTAAATTGTTGATGGTTCTATCGTAAATGCAACGGCAGTAGGAGACTGCCATTTATGTTTTCCTAGTGGCTTGATATTAGATAAGTGATATTTTGTAAAAGACTTTATTTGTGGGATTATTTCTGCTTCTAGATTGTCTAAGACTTTATATATATATCATTGAGAAAATAATATTATGAACATTAATTTGAATGGAAATAAAGTCTGCGATGGTATTCTTGAAAATGCCATTTATGTGATCAATTCTAATTATGTGTGTTTTGTGAATAGTACATCGAACAATATAAATGATAGTTATCTTTGGCATTGAGCTAGGTCATATTAGTGAGAAACGACTACACAAATTGAAAACCAAAGGTTTTCTCCCATCACTTGATTTCGAATCATTAGACTTGTGTGAGTCATGTCTCAAAAGGTAAAATGACCAAGCATCCCTTCAGTGGGAGTAATGAAAGAGTTGATGAACTCTTAGGGTTAGTGCATAGCGATGTATGTGGTCCAATGCCTATGATTACCAAAGATAATAATTCTTACTTTGTTACCATTGCTGATGATTTCTCGAGACTAGGATATGTGTATATTATGAAGAACAAATCTAATCTCTATGATAAATTTGTGAGATATAAAGACGTAGTAGAAAACAAAACGGGCCATAAAATAAGGATTCTTTGATCATATCGAGGAGATGAGTACGTTAGACAAGAGCTCTAACGGTACTTAAAAGATAATAGGATTATCTGCCAAATTACTCCAGCCTATACTCTATAACATAATGGTGTGCTAGAGCGAAGGAACTGAACCTTATTAGATATGGTTTATTCCATGATAAGTAAAGCCGAGTTACCTCTGTCCTTTTGGAGATATGCGTTGGAAACCGCAATCCATATGTTGAACTTGTTTTCCACTAAATTTATGCCTAAAATGCCATATGAGATGTGGCATGGTAAGAAACCTCAACTCAAGTATTTAAAGATATAGGGTTGTCTGACATACGTTAAGAACGTTGGTCCGAATAAACTAGAGGAAAGATCGATACCATGAAACTTTATAGGATATCCAAAAAATTCAGTGGGCTGTATATTCTACAATACCGAGGAAAAAAGGTTATAGTTTCTTGACATGTTGTCTTTTTAGAAAAGGAATTTCTATTAAATGAAATGAACAGCGTGGTTGTATACCTGGATGGGATCCAAGAAATTAACACTGAGGGTGAACCAGTGGGAGAACCAAGTTCACCCGTATATGAAAACACGCAACCTATTAGGTCTAATAGGGTGCACTGGAGAGATACTATAGTTTTCTCATGGATGGCGAGGAGGATTGTGCTTTAGGTGGCGATACACCTCTGTCGTTCCAATAAGCATTGTAGAATAAAGAATATGCACTCTGGCTTGGAGCAATGAAATCCAAGATGGATTCTTTGTATGAAAAAAAAAGTTTGGACTTTATTCGATGTACCCGAAGGGATAAAACCCATCGGCTGCAAATGGTTTTTTAAGAAAAAAGCTAAATGTAGACGGAGAAGTAGAGACTTACAAGTTAAGGTTAGTTGCAAAAGGATTTCGTCAAACTCAAGGTGTTGATTATGACGAGACCTTTTTTCGCCCATGGCCATGTTTAAGTCCATTCAGATTATGCTAGTCTTTGCTGCATTCTAAGACTATGAGATATGGAAAATGGATGTAAAGACAGCATTTCTAAATGGTGATTTGAAAGAAACTGTCTATATGTAGCAGCCCGAGGGTTTTGTGGTCAATAGAAGTGAAGGAAAGACTTAAAGTTGTTGAAGTCCATATATTGGTTTAAACAAGCTTGAAGGAGTTAGAATAAGTATTTTGATAAGGTAATCAAAAAGTTGGTTTTTATTAGAGCACAAAATGCATATATAAAAAGGCATAGGGCAATGCTATCGTTTTCTTAGTGCTATATGTAGATGATCCATTACTAATTGGTAATGACACTTCGTTGTTGCAATCAGTGAAATCTTGGTTTTCCAAGAATATCTCCATGAAGGATTTGAGAGAAGCAACCTATATACTAGGTATAATGATCTATGAAGATCGATCTAAGAGGCTATTTGGATCATTCCAATCTCTGTACATAGATACTATACTGAAAAGGTTCAGTATGGAGAATTCCAAGCATAGAAATGTTCCAAAGCGGTCTGGAATTGACCTTTCTAAGAAGGATTCTCCTCATACCGATGAGGAGAAAGAGCATATGAAGAGGATCCCCTATGCTTCAGCCGTAGGATCCATAATGTATGCAATGCTATGTACTAGACTGGATGTGGCATACGCATTAGGATGCGTAATTCGATACTAGTCTAATTTTAGAGAAAAACATTGGACGGACGTAAAATGTATGCTGAAGCATTTAAGAAAACTTGAGGCTTATTCCATGTATACGAGAATGGAGACCTCCTTACGAAGGGGATTATGGAGTTGAGCTTTCAAAGTGATACAGTTGATAGGAATCGGTGTCTGGTTATATCTTTATGCTCAATGACAGAGCCGTTCATTGAAAAGTTCCAAGCAAGTAATAGCTGATTCCACGGTGGAGGACGAGTACATTGCCCTCAATGAAGCAGCTAAATAGATAGTCTGGTTGCACAAGTTTTTGAGTGAGTTTGGAGTGATTCTCGATACCTAGAATCCTATGGAATTGTTTTGCGATAACAATGCAACCATGCAGATTGCAAAGGATCCCAAAGTTCGCTAGAAGTCACGACATATTCTTTGGAAGTTCCACCTTATTAGAATATTCATTGAGAAGAAAGAGGTCGTGATATAAATGGTAAATACCAAGGATAACATAGTAGATCCATTCACTAAAAGTCTAGCTTGGTAGACTCTCGAGAAGTTGATTGAGGGATGAGACCGAGATTCCATAATTGGCCTCAAGTGCAAGTGGGAGATTGATAGAGTTTGGAGTATGCCTTAGGGGAAATTTTGTAATTTATTGTAAATTAATTAACTCTGCAATCAATTCTCATTCGTAATAAAGGTGTTTTTTTATATTATATGTTTGTTATAATGTGTTATACATAATTAAATATTTAGTTAAAATATATTTAATGGAAAATCCATAAATGATGTGTTCATGATATTAATTACAAATATTTGTAATCATGAATATTGTATCACATTATAATAAACACTTCATTTTAAATGTTCCTAGTCAAAATGCATCGACACTGGATATCAATATATATATTGAGACTATAGTATGCAATGCTCTGTATATATGGGCAGTGCACTGCTCATGACTACTGGGGCACCAAGAGGTTATGCAGTGATAGTTATTGGATAACCGTGGAACTACTCACTCGATAATTTTCTATTGGTTAATACAACTAAGGTCAAACAAAAAATAAATATGTGACTAGTTTACACAGTTCTCTTGACTTGAGAATACTGTTGATCTTCAGTATGAAAGCTCCACTTTGATTATAGTTAAATTATGGCAAGGTATCCATTGAGTGATTATAATTGGATCGATTAGAAGTATTGAAAATGAAACACTATTCTAGGGAGGATTCATCTCCTCGGTTATATGCAGTCGGTATCGTGGTCAACAAGTCAAAATCTCTGGCCAGAGTAGCTCGGTTAATAATATTTGTTACTATTAAACCAAGGACTTTAGGTTTGGACTATAAAATTGAATATGGACGATATTAAAATTTTAACCATTACGAAATTCCATAAGTCCAAAGTGATGTAGTTTTGACTAAGATAATTGGTGTAAATAATAGTCAAAACCGGGTAACGCTTAACAAAGCGAACTTGGATTTTACCAAAACCAAGTAAGCAATAAATTTGGACAAAATGTCACACCAACTGCTAAGTGACGTGCGAACGTTAATATTCGAACAGTTCAATATTAATCGTTGGCCAAATTTACACCTGGCGAGTCACACAACCGAAACGACGAATACTCCTTTACCGCATGATTTAATAAATTTGTAATTGTTATAAATTAATTGAATTGATTAATATTTACAAAATATTAAGTATAAATTTTATTTTGATTTCATGAACAAACATTATTGAAAATATTTATAGTAGTTATAAATATATTGATCGATATACGATATCGATATGCATTTAAATTGGATTAATATGCAAAATAATTGTTCGGGTTTTAAATGGTTTGGAAGCCCATATAAGGGCTGAAATGTTTGGCCATAATGGAGCAAGAAAGGGGTAGCTATGTGTAGGGTAGAGGGGTTTGATTTGGAAGGCTAAGGTAGAAGAGAATTGGTAAGAGAAAAAGGACGATCTAGTTCCTAATTTGTCTCCAAACTCCCCTCTATATAAACATCTCTATCCATAATTGTCAAAGGACTTTTTGAAGCCTCCAAACCCTCTACATTATTGGCCGAACCCAACCTCCTTTATCCTCCATTGATTCAAGTTCAAATCAAGTCAAATAAGTACTATTCGATAGTTGGTGGTCATCGGTTCAGGAACTAGCACTCTTCTGGATTGCAAATCAGTTCTAGAAGTAGATCTCATCATTTCAAGGTGCACGCATAGACATTAGATATAAGGTAAGTCTCTAACTTATTTATAAATGTTAATGTGTGTGTGTGTATAATGTTTATATCATATATTTTATATTTCTAGTTAAGTGATGATTCCAATATATAAATATATTGTCACTATGAAATTGGTTTTATGTTTACATATACTTTTATGTAAAAATTCAGTCATATATACCTTCAAACAGCACGGCTAAAATAAAAAAATTAACTTTAAATAACTTAATGTATAATATATATATATATATGTATGTATATATATTTAAATATATATATATATATAGTTTATAATTTAAATACTATATCATACTTATATAAAATATAGTCATATAATTTTACATACAAAGTTTCATACGTACATTATTTTCTTTAGAAATAAAAATAATATATATTATTTAAATCAATTAATCATATATATTAATTATATTAATATATATATATATACATTATATAGTTATATTTTATATTTTATAAAATTAAATTATCACTTAACATACCCTTGATAGAAAAATAAGGAAACATTTTCTTATATTTTAAAAATATTTAATTATAACCCGAAAATTAAAAATAGATTTAAAAATTGTTTTCTAAATCATAAAATTATATATCAATATCTAAAATTACAAAATTTCACTCAGGATTTTACTAAAAATTCAAAATTCAAAATTAAGTCTCAGAAATAATTTTTATTAATTTTAATTAATATCTATAAGTATATTTGTTTAAAATATATTTTAAAATTTTAAAATTAAAAAATCTTTGCCTTATGCATGACCTAGTATATGCGTATATTTAAAGTTTACATTTTGTATATTTTAATACATACATACATACATACATATATATATATATATATATATATATATATATATATATATATATTATCAAACCGACCGTCAGGGAAGTTTGCTTACTGTCACCGACCAAAATCAATTTTTTTGAAGCCAAAAAAACATGGATCTTGTCTCATCGCGGTTTTCCTAAACTTCCTCCTTTTATTTCGTACGTCAAAAATTCCAAATTCAAATCTATTATGATTTTCAAATTCTAAAATTTCAATTTCAAATCGACAATTTTGAATGCTTTGATTAATATTTAAATTTGAAATTCATATTTTCAGATTCAAATCTCAATTTATTCTTTTCCAACATATTATCACTTAATGTTTAAGTAATATTAACAAAAATTTTAAATATATATTTCTTATAAAAGTTATACAATAGAACGGTCGGTTTATATATATATATTCTGTTTTTTGAAAATAGGTTCTTTATTAGCGACGTGAAGAACATTGAGAGATCGGCCTCCTTAAAAAACCTTGCAAGAGTAGCAAGAAAAAGGAGAATGGCGAATGTTATACATTTTCAGTCCAAATAAATAAAAACGAACACTCTCGCTTCAATCACATTACACCCGGCCCAACCCATAAAACAACAACACAACACCAAAACCCTAAGCAGCCGCCTATCCAGGATCAAACTCGATATTCCATCTTTTAGCAAATTTGATGTCTTCCTCCTTAATCTCACCTACGCATCCAAAAAACTGAGCTCTAATCTCGAGGTCAATCAATTTTCCTCTCTGGTCTACTGAAAGCTCCTTCTGCTCAAATGTTCTCCTATTTCTCTCAAGCCAAATATGGTGGATAATAGTACTAAAGCCGGTATAAGCAATACTTTGTCTGAGCTCTTCGTCCAAAACAATGAATGAAGTCCCGAGCTCAGTGAGCAAGGTCAAATTATGAACAATCTGGAGCATGAGTTGGTTTCGAAATCGATTCTACAGATAAACACATATTGTACTGTCTAAAAGTCCTTATGAATGAAGTCAGTCTTTTGTTGGTAATCGTCCCATCCATCCCTTATTTGCCGTTAGACCAAAAAAATTGGCTGTTGTCCAATGCCAAATAAGTTTGCCCCAAAACCGAGTAGGATAATTTACTCTAATATTATTCCAAACTGCTTTGAAATTGAAAGTTGTGAACCCTACAATTTTTCAGTAGTCAGTATTATGATCAGTAGCCATCGACATGTGATTGATTTCATTTTGAATTCACGAGTGGATGATGATAATTGTGGATGTAAAGATCCTTCTTCCAAAATACTGTTGACCATTAAAGTAGCATCTGAACATATATTGATTCTATGCCAGCCTAGTAAATCGACCATAGACTTGTGATTAATCCAGGGATCATACCACATAGAAGTAGAATTGCCATCGACTATAATTCTTTGCATTACCCTATTAGCAGCATCTCTAGATTGAAGAATGTTTTTCATTATGCATGAATAGTTATTATTGATAGCCATGTGCCAGAAATGTTAATTGTTTATTTCTCATCCATGAGCTCCAGAGCCAATCTTTTGTAAGTAGTGTCCATGACAATTTCAACACAACTATTTTTTTAAAGTCTTTAAAAGCCTCAGGCCGATACCCCCTTCCGCTTTGGGTCTGCACAAGATGTCTTGTGCAATATTGTGATATCTGCCTCCTCTTCCCCCGTAAAAAAGTCTGCATGTATATTTTCAATTTCGTGAAGCACTGATTAGGCACTTGATAGATTAAAAGCCAGTATAACACTATCGGGGTGATGATGCTTTGTATTAGTTCATCTCTCCCTGTAGTTGATAGCAAAGAACTATCCTATCCCTCAAACTTATCAAACACCTTAGAAATAAGTGGTGCACAATGTGGTGTATTATGTAATATGTTGACAGTGGCACACCACGATACTTCACTGGAAGTATATCATCTGACATCCCCAAAGTATTCAGTAGTTGATCTTTATTTGTTACATCTTTACTAAAATAGACTTTTGATTTCAACTGATTGATTTGAAGACCAACAGTATTTAATGGTTGTTTGAAAATGTTGTTCAGGGCATGTGCATTAGAAGTAGTAGCATATAGAAAAATCATAACATCATCCACATATAAGGGATGAGAAATCACTGGCTGGACTGGGGAGATAGGTTCTATGTGATGGAAGGTAACAACATCCTCCATGTATAGAGAGAAAATATTCTATTGTAATACAAAATAAATAAGGAGACAAAGGATCACCTTGTCTCAATCCTCTTGTAGATGTAATGGAGCCATGTGGTATGCCATCTATAAGTATAGAGAAAGTAGGGGAGCTTATCCATTCGTAAACCAGATTCACAAAAGATAGAGGGAAACCCATGATATATATCATGTAGCACACAAATTCTTTGTTCACCATATCGTAGGCCTTTTGTGGTTCAATTTTGATACACATTTTTTCCTTTCCTCTTTTCTTGAAATCACGAGCAAGTTCATCCGCCAATAAAATACTTTCTCCTATATTTCTATCGGGCACGAAAGCAGATGATTTTTTTGCAATAAGAAAAGGAAAATTATGTTTTAATCTAGAAAAATTAAGTTTAGAAATTATCTTGTAAAGAACATTAATACATGATATTGGATAATAATCAGAAATACTCTATGGCTTATCTTTTTTAAGAACCAGAGTAATGAAGTTGTGATTTAGTCCGTAGGCAAGCTTCCCTGTCTGGAAAACAGATGTCACAGTTGAGAAAAGAGTATCCTTGAGCTCCTTCCAATGAAATTTGTAAAATTTGGAAGAAAAACTGCCGGGGCCTGGACTTTAGGAATCCTCTATGGAGAAAACATCTGCTTTTAATTCTTAAATATCAACTACAACAGATAAGAAACTCTTTCTTTCTTTACTAATAAATGTTATTGGTTAAACTGATGGAAAAGTTCCACCTATTTTACCATTGAACAGATTACTGTAGTAAGACAATGGTTGTGCAATAAGTTATTGCTGATCATACACATAATTACCATCTGAGTCCAACAAAGCATGGATTCTATTTTTATGCTTCCTCATAGACATTTTAGCATTAAAAACTTTGAATTAGTATCAACACTTTGAAGCTAGGCAATTTTACTTCATTGTTTGTTAAACTCATGTTGGATTTTTAGTTTATCCCTCAATTGTAAATGGATTTGTAGAATTTTATCATGCTGTTCAAAGTCCTTTGGATTAGCATCCAGTTTTATAAATGCTTTAGAATATTCTTCTTCAAGTTTCTAGACTGATCTGACTCTGTTTTTGTTCCAAAAAGTTCAAATTTATTTTTATTGATGGTAACATGTTATGAATTTATGCATACTTGATCCCCATGTTTGTGCTTGTAGTCCTTGTATGCAAACAGAATAGCCTTCTAACTGATGCCAAGTGTTTATGAACATGTTGTGCCGAAAGCTACAATAACAGAGGTGTGTGGTCACTATGTTGATCAGGCCGTGCAATTGTCACTAAATTTGGACATTTGGTTAACAATGCATAATTGGCAAGAAGTTTGTCAATACTTGTAGCCATCCCTCTGCACCTCCATGTGTATTTGCAGCCCCGTAAGACTGTTTCAACCAAACCACACCGTAACATGCAGTTTTTGAAGTTAGTAATATGGGATAAAGGGATAGGCAACCCCCTTCCAGTCCTTAGGACTAGAAGCATTATCAAAATCCCCCAATACTAACCACGACAATTCTATTGCCGTAACATTCATGATAAGATACTCCCAAAGTGTTTCTCTTTCTCTATAGATATTGCTTGCATGCAAAAAAGTGAACACGCATTCAAAACCCCCGCTGTTTTTCATTTGAACAATCATGTGTTGTTCTCTTTTGTGCAAAATTTCATTAGTCCACACATCAGGATCCACAAGAATTAAAATACGGCCCTTACACCCTAATCACTATTATGGAAATTTTCCCATTGCCTGGGTAGAAAAGATTGTAGTTTGAATATACTGCCAGTCTCCAATTTATTCTCCACCAAACTTAATATAGTGAGTTTTTGGATAGGTAGAAGGTTGAATGCATGATACATTTCCGTATCAGTATTCAGCTCTCTGACATTGCAGGACATAAGATTCATTTAATTGAGTTAGAGCTCCTTGTTCGTCTTTTAGGAGGAGCTACAACTTTGGGAGTATTTTTTTGATGCTTAGCCTTATATGTAGGATTTCATGTCATGAAGTGGGAAACATTTGTGGTTTTGTTGATGTTTTTGGAAGTTCTTGAACTTGAGAGGCAACATTATCAACAAATTTTTGTGTATTATCAAATGCATCTATGAAGTCAGAATCATCTGAATTACAATCCTCCATGATTACTTCATCTAAATTGGTACTCTGATGAATGGCATTTGAATGTGCAGGTACAGATATAGGTGATTCATCATGGTGGATCGCTGCGGGGGAGATTGAGAAGCTCTGATGTATATATATCAATCGCCTTGGGACTGATTCACTCTAGGGGATTTCTGCTATTGAGGTTGGTTACGCAGATGCATTTGTAGATTGTTGTAATTCGAAAATTAAAGGACTTGATGCATTTGGAGATTGCTGCAATTTAGATAATGAAAGACTCAGCTCGACAGCAAGGCAAGCAAATCTATTTGAAATGTAGATAGTAGGACTAGATTCAACTGTATTCAGAACTTTCGACTTTCCTTTAACTTTATCAATAGCAGAAGTCTTATCTATACAATGCTTAATTATGTCTGCATTTTCATGTGTGTATGTGTATTGTTCTCGGCTTTGCAAAAAAAATTAGTACTATTTATAAGTGACTTGAATATATTCATATAATTATAAATGTATATAATGTTAAAATTTCATACATATATTTATAAATATTGTAAAGACCCGTAAATCCGTACTCCTTGAGTAGACACTAATCTCCATTGATTAACTCAAGATGAACGAAAATACGAACCCTTAGGGGTTTTAAGAAAAAGAAAGATAGAAGAAGAGAAAAGAAAAACAGAGAACAAGGAAAAATAGAACAGAACAGAACAACTATAGAACAACATCAGAATGTCACAATTCGCAGCGGAACAACATATAATAATAAATGAATAATCTTTAAATAAGGAACTATATCAGTTATTACATCACATTATATTACATTACATCAAATAATCAGAGTGTACAACAGCATACAACAAACAACAGCGGAAAAGAAATACTATATACTAGTAATATACTACGCCATGCCATCCAGCTTGCCTCCAGCAACTCCAGAATATCCAGAATATCCTGATAAACCTAACTCTTGACTGCCCGTGTGGAAATTTGGTGGGCACCCAGAGTTTAGGAAGGAAAACAATAAACTCCGAGTCAGTCATGTGACTGGTGTGAGAACTCAAAACAGTTTATTTACTTTAAAATCAAAATAGAGGAATATTTTCAAATTCAATTCGCAATGCTTTTAAAAATGAGACTACCATAAGGCCTCCCGCACACACACACATGCAAACGCAGAATCGGAGGAGATTTCTCCTTATGATAGTCAAAGATGCTTGATACGCATTTAAAATAACATTTGATATTATTACTAGTGCATAGTGTAGGAAATTATTTCGAAAATAAAGATATAAATCTTAGCCAACATACGACCATTATCGTATGCCTACTATAGCTACTATCCAAACAGTGGTGACCACCATAAGTGAATAGCAGGTTCTACAACTAATACCGTACAAGTTTCGTATTGAGAATTGGATTTCCAACAAATGGTCAGGCCAAGGAACTTCCCATTTCCACATGAGAATGCCTCTGGATGGACATCCCCGAGAACCAAACCGGATCTCTACCAACACAAGGCCGGGTTACTCCTAACTGAGTAACAACTGACCGAATATGCCATCCCCCGGTCCTTTGGGACCTTTTCAACCGAGCGCTCGTAATCAATTCACACAATCATAAAGTGTTTTCAACATGAGTAAGTATCTGGGCTCCATACCATGATACCACCCTTTTCCAGAAGGAAATGTACATATCCTAAAGGGCGCTACCCCTCATAACCTTGCTGCTTCCTTCCTGTTTTGACCATTTCCGGGATGTGAGGCTCGACGAAGTCACGTCCACAAAAACATACTTTATACAAAAGCCATGCTTTGGGTCAACAAATGATCAACACAATGATCACTAAGATAGACGATCAAATAAATGATCCTATCACAAATAATCAACACAATGATCATTTCAGCATCACTCAGCATGTCACATTACCAAACTGGGAATATATCGCTGATAACTTCAACTATATAACCTCTGAACTCGTACGTCTCAGAGAAGGGTGTTAAGTTAAAAGAATAAATTCTCCGCCACCTCAGAAATATATTTGAAAGAAATCGGCTTTATATCTCAACTTGTAATGTCATACATACAATCCATACAAGTCTGTTCCGGGCTCGAACAGAACCGAAGGCACTTACAAAGAAGTCCTTGCAATCCGAATAATTTCTAATCACGTTCGGATTTCCCATCACTTATGGAGATCTCTATACCGGGGATCAGCCAGTGCAGAGACAATCAACAAGAAACCCTCTCGTTTTCGAAAATATCCGGTCTTCAACACCGGTCTTCGAATGCAATTCATAACGACGTATCACATATTCGGAATGGGTTATACGACCCCATGGTCCTTTCCCGGTTAACCCGAATAGTGAGCGCTTATTTTTAAAAAATAAGTGTGGCATTCAATTTCAAACAAATTCACAACAAATACCGTTCAAGGTAAATATCGATAGTCGGTTATTGAACTATCAATGGATATGCCAACATCACCAGAATCCAAATAATTTTCCAAATTATTTAATTCCAAAAATATCTTTAGAAGATATAACTTTCCATATTTCAAAAATAAATCAATATTTATTTTTAAACCTATTTTCCCAATTCCATTTATAAATTCCATATTGAATTTATATTTCCAAAATATTTATGAATATACGATTTCAAATATTCATTTTCAATTTATCTTCAAAAAGATAAATTCTCTAAACTTTCCATTTCTCATTGGAAAAACAATTTCCATACTTATTTATTTTATAAGTAATCCACAAATTTTATTTATTTTCAACCTTGGAAAATATTCCATATACTCTAATCGAAATTAAGTATATATTTCATTCTTTAAGGAAATCATTCACTTAATCATATTTATTTGGGCCAAAACGAATGTTGCGTAAAACATCGTTACGACAACCCAAAATCACTAGTATAGGGATTCGAAATTAAAATAGATATGTAAATCCCAATACTATACAAAAACATTTCCTTTCGGAAATCATCTATTATAACAACAGTGTTATAATCTACTATTTTCTTCTATTTCTCGAAAACATCTATTTCAACAATGAATGTTGAAATCTATGATTTCGAATCTCAATACATTTTAAAACATCTTTAGATCGTTTTAATTCTATTTAAAACATCATGTTCAAAATAATTCCTTTAACATATTATTCACTATTCAAAAACGTGAATATATTACGTTAACAAATTTCATCTTTCTATTCATTTTATTTTAAGGAATTATTCACTGTCTAAAACATGAATATAACTCTATAAATAAACTACAACAATTTTACTTATCAAAATAAGTCATTTCGAATTTATAAAACAACGTTTATAAATTCTATTTCTATTTATTTTATAACAACTTCCTTTTATAAATTTCCTTTATTAACCTATCTCAATTCATATCACAATGATATACTAAAAATTCATATTATAAGTCAAATACTTATAATTTATTTATTTACAAAATCATTCCCTTAAACTTCATAAATTTTATAAATCTTATAACTTATAAGATTCATTCATTTATCCAACCCCATTTCTTTAAACAACTTTACAAATTTTATAAACCTACCGTTTATAAAATTCTATTTATAACTTCACCGTTATAATTCTATAATTCCAATTTATAAAATTTATTTACAATTCTTTCTAACACTTAGAAAAGTTCGTTTTACACTTCTAATACTTTTAATTTATAAATATTAACTTATAAATCTTTTTAATATAGAACAATTTATATTATTACTTTAAACATCCTTAAACTCTTTTATAAATTCACCATTTTGATTTATAAAATATTCAAATTTCCATTTATAACTTTACCGTTATAATCCTATGGATTTCATTCCTTTAAGGAATTTATTTACAAATTATTCTATCACTGATAAAAGCTCGTTTCATAATTCAAGATATTCTAAATTTATAAATATCAATTTATAAATTTTTTAATATAAATCAATTTATATTATTACTTTAAACATCCTTAAACTCTTTCATAGTTTCATCATTCTGATTTATAAAATAAAAATTTTATAAATCCTATTTTTGAACTTCTTATAATAATTTCAGAAATCCCAGTTTAAACTATTTTATAAAATCACTAATCCCATATTTCCAAAAATCAATTTTTAACTATATTTCTCAAAAATATAATTTTTATAACATTAAAAATTATAACGTTTATTTAATTATAATGGATCAATTCAAAAAATATTTAATAAACGTATATTTCCAAAAATCCCTTTAGAAATTAAAATCGTTGTTTTTAAATTTCAAAATTTGGATCCGATGATGCAACACATCAATAGTCAATCACGATTTTCCAAACATCATATATCATCCATGATAAACAATCAAATATCACAATATATGAAATCAAATAAATATTTGTGAGGAATCCAGTTGGATCCCTCCAACCTGTTTTCCTGCATCCACAGACATTAGCACAATACCATTCCGTTTCAAGACGGAATATCGCGGTATATGGGATTTTATAAATATATATCCGCTTACTAACGGCGCATAGGGTCTCATCCGCTAAAAAGAAATGCGGGAAATCAATCAACTGCAATATATACATATGCCAATATATATATATTGCTATATATATATAATATAATACCAATTCCACTTCGAGGTGGAATATCGCGGTATATGTGTGTAATAAATAACCTCCGCTTACTAACGGCGTATAGGGTCTATTCACATCCAATATATATATCAATCATCATTTAATCATTCAATCAACACAGTCAAGCAAATTTTAAATCTAACTATTTAAAATTTAAATAAACAATAAAATTCCTTTTGAGTGAGAAGTTCTCACCTTTATTCCCGTTTGCCATCCACTTCCAATTCAACTTGTTTTCTTCATTTATACCTTGTATAAATATTTACACAGTTTATTAATATTCGAACGATCGAATAATAAATTTTCATTTTTGATTGTTAAAATAAATCAATAGTTTTATTTAAACCAATTTCTCATTTAATAAATTTATTTAAACTAATTTCCTTCTTTTAAAATAATTTTAACTAGAGATTTTCTTTTTAGTAACTATAGTAGATAAAACAAATTTATTATCGTAAACTATCTTATAAATATTCGAAAAATTCAAATCACCAATTATCGTTCAATAGATTTAATTTTAACTAACTAATTCCTTTTTAAAACAATTTCTCTTCAATGGTTTAAATTGTTTAACGATTTTAAATTTGAACAAATCTAACAATTATTTTTTTTTTCTTTCTTAAAAAAAATTATTTTCTTTGTTTAATAAATTTATTTTAACTAAAGGTTACAATTTGAAAAATTAAATCCTTTCCATTCAATTTGTTTCAAAGGATTTCTTTTTTAATACTTTGCTTTAACAAAAAATTAAATTCAAACTATTCTTTACAAATTCAAATTTTGTCGAACAAATTTAATTTCTATTTAAATAAATTTAAATAAATTTTATTAACTAACTGACCTTATTTTATTTACTTTAAATACTTCAAAATTATTTTAAACATCTTTAAACTTTATATTCTTTCTCTTGAAATATCCATATATATTTTATTTATTTAAAACTGCCTCTATATATATAAAAAAAAAATCAAAAAAAAAAATAAAAAAAAAATGATATAGCTTACTGAAAAAATCAGCTCGAACTCGAGCTCCACTTCATCGCTGTCGCACAGTTGCCGCCATCGCCTTCGAGTCGACACACGACCCCCCCCACTGACACGCGCGCATGCTCGTACGCCTCACCCTCATCCTCCATCTACTCGAGCGTGCTTCAGATCGGCCCCCTCCTATGCGCGCCATCAACAACCCATCACAACGCAGCCGCTGCCTCCAATCGCCTTGAATCGCGTGCGCACCTAAATCACACAGCCCCATTTGTCAATCGCGACCCCTCCTACGCGCCATCGCATTCCCAATCGACGCCACTTCGTGCCGCCGAGTCCCAATCGCCGCTTCCCCACTTGCGCGAGCCCCTCCACGAGTCGCCTCAGCTGTCGCGTGTTCGACTTAGGGCTTCGGCCATTTTTTTTTTTTATAAATGAATCTGCGGCATGTGATTTTTGGGAACGAGGAAGAGGGCTCGTGATTTTGAAGACGCGGCCATTGAATTATATTTTTTTTTTCGTTTGATTTTGGAACTGAGAAGTGGTTGCGCGATTATATAAAGAGGGATGGAGGAGACAAAGGAACGTGATGCTTCAGGGAGAACGTGTTTGCCTCCATGATCATCTGCGTGATACTAGGCATGATTTTAGGGAGAACGTGGTACCGTTTGATTAATTAAAATATTAATTTCAATTTGAATTCGATTTTATCTCAACGCGTTTATATGTCGTGTGCTCACATATAAACTCCAAAAAATACGAAATTTGAAATCCTAGAATAATTCAATATTACGGACCCAATGGAACTGGTTTCGTCGAATTCCGAGACTGTGCCTCGGACAGCTATTTTTAAATATCGATTCAAACGATTAAATTTCAAAACTGAACAATTCACTTTAAAATTCAATTCTGAAGCTTCTATAATCTTCAGTATTATCAATGTGAATTTTACAAGCCTTTGAAATATTTTTAATTGGCTTAAAATTGAAGATTCAAATTTTTATTCAACTTTCAATAGATTAAATTCTAAAATCTAATCGCTAAATTCAAAGCTATATTGAAAATTCAACCCAAACCGTCATTCAAATATTTAAAATTAACTAAATATTTGCAAATTAAATTATTCAAAATCCTGGGTCGTTACAATCTTTCCCCCTTAAAAGAATTTCGTCCCGAAATTACAAGTTAAGAAGAATGCCCTTATCCCGTTTATTATTTTTCACTATCCAAATAGTTATATCAATTTTCTAAAACAAATCTTTTTACTAAAGATTCATTATCATTTCAACTAGCTTTTCAACTTCAATTATAAGTTTCAACCAACATTGTTTTCCTAAACAATTCAAATTTAAATTCAAATTCAATTTCAAACTTTCAAATTTTTCTCAAAATTTTTTTCTAACACCCTAAATTTTCGGAAAATTTCGCCAGCGTTTCCTTTGCGCGGCTCGATCGGTACGACTACAAAATGGCACCACGGCCCCTCAGAATCAAAAAGAAAAGAGAAAAGCCAAGTGGCTAGAGAAGAAAGTCATCAAATCTCATATTAAAATTGAAATACGTACCTTTTTGTCGAGCAATTCAATTTTATCTTTGAAATCAAAATTTCAATTCCTTTATACACCTGTATAACCTGTATAATCTGCTAGTAGTAGCATCCAAATCCAACATTCAAACCATTTTGCAAATTCTATTACAAAATTTTCAACATATACTTCTTATACGTTTTTACTTCACTATTGAAGTTACATATCAATTTCATTCAATTTTACTCTTCAATTCAATTCACAATTTCAATTCTATTTGAATTCAATTCACAATTTAAATTTCATTCGAATTCAATTCTCAATTCTAAATATTAAATTCTAACGATTAACTTTCATTTGGTAATTCATATTACTATTTTAAATTAGCTTCATTCACTAATTCATTTCAATATTCAATTTACATTCATCTCGAATTTACTTAATTATTAACAAAGGAAATTTCAATTCATTCCTTTTACTTACTTGAATTTATATATAAATTCAAATTTATCTTCAAATTTAGCTCACGACTAAACTTTAATTTAACCAATTCAAATTCCAATTCATTAGTCTATGAATTAATAATTTATCAAGTTAGTTTACTTGAATTTAATTCATTTTATTTAATTCCATTACTAATGATAATAATTCAATATTATCACTTCCTAACACTCATGCAACCATATACTATAATAATTCATAGAAAATCATTTCTTTCTATACCAAAAATAGTTTTGGGCAAAATTTATATAAATCAATTTTATATTCACTAACAAATACGCGCTCATATCTATTATTACTCTCAAACTCACTCTAGAGTACTGCTGACTCTATCTCTAATGAGTAACACCCATCAGAACCATGGTTGTCGCTTAACCAACAGCTCTGATACCAAATGTAAAGACCCGTAAATCCGTACTCCTTGAGTAGACACTAATCTCCATTGATTAACTCAAGATGAACGAAAATACGAACCCTTAGGGGTTTTAAGAAAAAGAAAGATAGAAGAAGAGAAAAGAAAAACAGAGAACAAGGAAAAATAGAACAGAACAGAACAACTACAGAACAACATCAGAATGTCACAATTCGCAGCGGAACAACATATAATAATAAATGAATAATCTTTAAATAAGGAACTATATCAGTTATTACATCACATTATATTACATTACATCAAATAATCAGAGTGTACAACAGCATACAACAAACAACAGCGGAAAAGAAATACTATATACTAGTAATATACTACGCCATGCCATCCAGCTTGCCTCCAGCAACTCCAGAATATCCAGAATATCCTGATAAACCTAACTCTTGACTGCCCGTGTGGAAATTTGGTGGGCACCCAGAGTTTAGGAAGGAAAACAATAAACTCCGAGTCAGTCATGTGACTGGTGTGAGAACTCAAAACAGTTTATTTACTTTAAAATCAAAATAGAGGAATATTTTCAAATTCAATTCGCAATGCTTTTAAAAATGAGACTACCATAAGGCCTCCCGCACACACACACATGCAAACGCAGAATCGGAGGAGATTTCTCCTTATGATAGTCAAAGATGCTTGATACGCATTTAAAATAACATTTGATATTATTACTAGTGCATAGTGTAGGAAATTATTTCGAAAATAAAGATATAAATCTTAGCCAACATACGACCATTATCGTATGCCTACTATAGCTACTATCCAAACAGTGGTGACCACCATAAGTGAATAGCAGGTTCTACAACTAATACCGTACAAGTTTCGTATTGAGAATTGGATTTCCAACAAATGGTCAGGCCAAGGAACTTCCCATTTCCACATGAGAATGCCTCTGGATGGACATCCCCGAGAACCAAACCGGATCTCTACCAACACAAGGCCGGGTTACTCCTAACTGAGTAACAACTGACCGAATATGCCATCCCCCGGTCCTTTGGGACCTTTTCAACCGAGCGCTCGTAATCAATTCACACAATCATAAAGTGTTTTCAACATGAGTAAGTATCTGGGCTCCATACCATGATACCACCCTTTTCCAGAAGGAAATGTACATATCCTAAAGGGCGCTACCCCTCATAACCTTGCTGCTTCCTTCCTGTTTTGACCATTTCCGGGATGTGAGGCTCGACGAAGTCACGTCCACAAAAACATACTTTATACAAAAGCCATGCTTTGGGTCAACAAATGATCAACACAATGATCACTAAGATAGACGATCAAATAAATGATCCTATCACAAATAATCAACACAATGATCATTTCAGCATCACTCAGCATGTCACATTACCAAACTGGGAATATATCGCTGATAACTTCAACTATATAACCTCTGAACTCGTACGTCTCAGAGAAGGGTGTTAAGCTAAAAGAATAAATTCTCCGCCACCTCAGAAATATATTTGAAAGAAATCGGCTTTATATCTCAACTTGTAATGTCAGACATACAATCCATACAAGTCTGTTCCGGGCTCGAACAGAACCGAAGGCACTTACAAAGAAGTCCTTGCAATCCGAATAATTTCTAATCACGTTCGGATTTCCCATCACTTATGGAGATCTCTATACCGGGGATCAGCCAGTGCAGAGACAATCAACAAGAAACCCTCTCGTTTTCGAAAATATCCGGTCTTCAACACCGGTCTTCGAATGCAATTCATAACGACGTATCACATATTCGGAATGGGTTATACGACCCCATGGTCCTTTCCCGGTTAACCCGAATAGTGAGCGCTTATTTTTAAAAAATAAGTGTGGCATTCAATTTCAAACAAATTCACAACAAATACCGTTCAAGGTAAATATCGATAGTCGGTTATTGAACTATCAATGGATATGCCAACATCACCAGAATCCAAATAATTTTCCAAATTATTTAATTCCAAAAATATCTTTAGAAGATATAACTTTCCATATTTCAAAAATAAATCAATATTTATTTTTAAACCTATTTTCCCAATTCCATTTATAAATTCCATATTGAATTTATATTTCCAAAATATTTATGAATATACGATTTCAAATATTCATTTTCAATTTATCTTCAAAAAGATAAATTCTCTAAACTTTCCATTTCTCATTGGAAAAACAATTTCCATACTTATTTATTTTATAAGTAATCCACAAATTTTATTTATTTTCAACCTTGGAAAATATTCCATATACTCTAATCGAAATTAAGTATATATTTCATTCTTTAAGGAAATCATTCACTTAATCATATTTATTTGGGCCAAAACGAATGTTGCGTAAAACATCGTTACGACAACCCAAAATCACTAGTATAGGGATTCGAAATTAAAATAGATATGTAAATCCCAATACTATACAAAAACATTTCCTTTCGGAAATCATCTATTATAACAACAGTGTTATAATCTACTATTTTCTTCTATTTCTCGAAAACATCTATTTCAACAATGAATGTTGAAATCTATGATTTCGAATCTCAATACATTTTAAAACATCTTTAGATCGTTTTAATTCTATTTAAAACATCATGTTCAAAATAATTCCTTTAACATATTATTCACTATTCAAAAACGTGAATATATTACGTTAACAAATTTCATCTTTCTATTCATTTTATTTTAAGGAATTATTCACTGTCTAAAACATGAATATAACTCTATAAATAAACTACAACAATTTTACTTATCAAAATAAGTCATTTCGAATTTATAAAACAACGTTTATAAATTCTATTTCTATTTATTTTATAACAACTTCCTTTTATAAATTTCCTTTATTAACCTATCTCAATTCATATCACAATGATATACTAAAAATTCATATTATAAGTCAAATACTTATAATTTATTTATTTACAAAATCATTCCCTTAAACTTCATAAATTTTATAAATCTTATAACTTATAAGATTCATTCATTTATCCAACCCCATTTCTTTAAATAACTTTACAAATTTTATAAACCTACCGTTTATAAAATTCTATTTATAACTTCACCGTTATAATTCTATAATTCCAATTTATGAAATTTATTTACAATTCTTTCTAACACTTAGAAAAGTTCGTTTTACACTTCTAATACTTTTAATTTATAAATATTAACTTATAAATCTTTTTAATATAGAACAATTTATATTATTACTTTAAACATCCTTAAACTCTTTTATAAATTCACCATTTTGATTTATATAATATTCAAATTTCCATTTATATCTTTACCGTTATAATCCTATGGATTTCATTCCTTTATGGAATTTATTTACAAATTATTCTATCACTGATAAAAGCTCGTTTCATAATTCAAGATATTCTAAATTTATAAATATCAATTTATAAATCTTTTAATATAAATCAATTTATATTATTACTTTAAACATCCTTAAACTCTTTCATAGTTTCATCATTCTGATTTATAAAATAAAAATTTTATAAATCCTATTTTTGAACTTCTTATAATAATTTCAGAATTCCCAGTTTAAACTATTTTATAAAATCACTAATCCCATATTTCCAAAAATCAATTTTTAACTATATTTCTCAAAAATATAATTTTTATAACATTAAAAATTATAACGTTTATTTAATTATAATGGATCAATTCAAAAAATATTTAATAAACGTATATTTCCAAAAATCCCTTTAGAAATTAAAATCGTTGTTTTTAAATTTCAAAATTTGGATCCGATGATGCAACACATCAATAGTCAATCACGATTTTCCAAACATCATATATCATCCATGATAAACAATCAAATATCACAATATATGAAATCAAATAAATATTTGTGAGGAATCCAGTTGGATCCCTCCAACCTGTTTTCCTGCATCCACAGACATTAGCACAATACCATTCCGTTTCAAGACGGAATATCGCGGTATATGGGATTTTATAAATATATATCCGCTTACTAACGGCGCATAGGGTCTCATCCGCTAAAAAGAAATGCGGGAAATCAATCAACTGCAATATATACATATGCCAATATATATATATTGCTATATATATAATATAATACCAATTCCACTTCGAGGTGGAATATCGCGGTATATGTGTGTAATAAATAACCTCCGCTTACTAACGGCGTATAGGGTCTATTCACATCCAATATATATATCAATCATCATTTAATCATTCAATCAACACAGTCAAGCAAATTTTAAATCTAACTATTTAAAATTTAAATAAACAATAAAATTCCTTTTGAGTAAGAAGTTTCACCTTTATTCCCGTTTGCCATCCACTTCCAATTCAACTTGTTTTCTTCATTTATACCTTGTATAAATATTTACACAGTTTATTAATATTCGAACGATCGAATAATAAATTTTCATTTTTGATTGTTAAAATAAATCAATAGTTTTATTTAAACCAATTTCTCATTTAATAAATTTATTTAAACTAATTTCCTTCTTTTAAAATAATTTTAACTAGAGATTTTCTTTTTAGTAACTATAGTAGATAAAACAAATTTATTATCGTAAACTATCTTATAAATATTCGAAAAATTCAAATCACCAATTATCGTTCAATAGATTTAATTTTAACTAACTAATTCCTTTTTAAAACAATTTCTCTTCAATGGTTTAAATTGTTTAACGATTTTAAATTTGAACAAATCTAACAATTAATTTTTTATTCTTTCTTAAAAAAAATTATTTTCTTTGTTTAATAAATTTATTTTAACTAAAGGTTACAATTTGAAAAATTAAATCCTTTCCATTCAATTTGTTTCAAAGGATTTCTTTTTTAATACTTTGCTTTAACAAAAAATTAAATTCAAACTATTCTTTACAAATTCAAATTTTGTCGAACAAATTTAATTTCTATTTAAATAAATTTAAATAAATTTTATTAACTAACTGACCTTATTTTATTTACTTTAAATACTTCAAAATTATTTTAAACATCTTTAAACTTTATATTCTTTCTCTTGAAATATCCATATATATTTTATTTATTTAAAACTGCCTCTATATATATAAAAAAAAAAATCAAAAAAAAAAATAAAAATAAAAAATGATATAGCTTACTGAAAAAATCAGCTCGAACTCGAGCTCCACTTCATCGCCGTCGCACAGTTGCCGCCATCGCCTTCGAGTCGACACACGACCCCCCCCCACTGACACGCGCGCATGCTCGTACGCCTCACCCTCATCCTCCATCTACTCGAGCGTGCTTCAGATCGGCCCCCTCCTATGCGCGCCATCAACAACCCATCACAACGCAGCCGCTGCCTCCAATCGCCTTGAATCGCGTGCGCACCTAAATCACACAGCCCCATTTGTCAATCGCGACCCCTCCTACGCGCCATCGCATTCCCAATCGACGCCACTTCGTGCCGCCGAGTCCCAATCGCCGCTTCCCCACTTGCGCGAGCCCCTCCACGAGTCGCCTCAGCTGTCGCGTGCTCGACTTAGGGCTTCGGCCATTTTTTTTTTATAAATGAATCTGCGGCATGTGATTTTTGGGAACGAGGAAGAGGGCTCGTGATTTTGAAGACGCGGCCATTGATTTATATTTTTTTTTCGTTTGATTTTGGAACTGAGAAGTGGTTGCGCGATTATATAAAGAGGGATGGAGGAGACAAAGGAACGTGATGCTTCAGGGAGAACGTGTTTGCCTCCATGATCATCTGCGTGATACTAGGCATGATTTTAGGGAGAACGTGGTACCGTTTGATTAATTAAAATATTAATTTCAATTTGAATTCGATTTTATCTCAACGCGTTTATATGTCGTGTGCTCACATATAAACTCCAAAAAATACGAAATTTGAAATCCTAGAATAATTCAATATTACGGACCCAATGGAACTGGTTTCGTCGAATTCCGAGACTGTGCCTCGGACAGCTATTTTTAAATATCGATTCAAACGATTAAATTTCAAAACTGAACAATTCACTTTAAAATTCAATTCTGAAGCTTCTATAATCTTCAGTATTATCAATGTGAATTTTACAAGCCTTTGAAATATTTTTAATTGGCTTAAAATTGAAGATTCAAATTTTTATTCAACTTTCAATAGATTAAATTCTAAAATCTAATCGCTAAATTCAAAGCTATATTGAAAATTCAACCCAAACCGTCATTCAAATATTTAAAATTAACTAAATATTTGCAAATTAAATTATTCAAAATCCTGGGTCGTTACAAATATATACATATATATGCAATTATTCAAATAAAATATAGTTTATTTATACATATATATACATAATATTTTGTGTGTGTGTGTGTGTGTGTGTGTGTATATATATATATATATAAATTAAAAATATATAAACATACATTTGGACAATATATTAGTATACTGAAAGAGCTAATGTGTCCGTTACGGTGTAGATTCCAGCACATATACATGGACATGTTATACCTTGCACGAATTGATATGTTGCACATGCGCACATACACATACATGTATATGATACACATGTGTGTGTGTGTGTGTGTATATGTAATATCATTAATTTAATAATATAACATCATTTTATAAATTTAAATAAAATAACGATTTTATTTAAATAGAAATTTAGAAATGTTCTAAATAAATTAGACTTCATAGGCCCAACAATTATCCTATATGGTAAAAATTTGAATTTCAACTATATCTTCCGCTACGGGCTGGCCCAGTTTGAAAAGTTTATTATTTTAAATATTGTATTTGTTAAAACAAAATTATTAAATTTGCGTTAAACATATAATTGCTAAGCAAATAATTGAGTGATTTAACTTATATATTCGTTTAATTTACTGGGTGATTTAACTTATATATTGTCAAATTATATGTGTATATATGAATTTTTAATTTATCGAGTGATTTAACATTTACAAACATACTAGTTTAATTTATTGAAATAAAATTTATAATTAAACTCAATTATATATACGTTTGTTTAATTCATGAATGACATATATTTGTTTATTCTATTGTGTGATTTAACTTATATATTTGTTTAATTTATCATGCGTTTTAAAAAAATTCTATATTTTAACTTGAATATACTGTTGTTTAATTTATCGAAACAAATTATAATTTGACTTAATTATATATGTATATATAAATATTTAATTTATTGAGTGGTTTAACTTTTACGAACATGTTCTTATCTAATTTATTGAAATAAAGCTTATAGTTTAACTCAATTATATATACATTTGATTAATTTATTGAGTGATTTAACTAATATATTTGTTTAATTTATTCTGTATTTGAAAAAACTATATTTTGGCATGAATAAACTCTTGTTTAATTTATTTACCGTTGTTTTAACGTCACAGGGTAGTGATTATACTAAGCATTCGTATAAAATACATATATACACATGTGATTTTTGGGATTTAAAACCTACACACACATGTAGTATACCGTATGTATGTATGTATGTATATAGTTCTGTGTGTGTGTATACCCTTAATATCGTATGTATATAACGAATGTTTAGCTATTACTTACCCGAGGAATATTGTCGTAGTTGAGCTTACAATCCATCTTTTTGCAGCAGCTCTAGCGACTGTGTGGAATATAGCTTCACCCACTTATTTGGTTATCTCCGCACCTTGACACTGAATCTTTTCAATCCCTGCCTAGTATTTTGCCTATTTTGATTTTACATATTCATTAAAATTTTATACATGTATATATATTTATGTTATATAAATGAATTAAAATTTATGGATAACGTACTGCAAACTCGATGGAAGCATCATCTAGCCAGCTATTGACGATGGACCCATCCGATGACTCAATCTTGTGAGTCCTGCAAAAGGGTTGCCGAGATTTAGGCTCACTATGCTGCTCTTCATACTGAAATTTTAGTTTCAATCAAGTACACTATCATACAAGTCTAGGAACAATTACAATAAGAAACATGCATGGATTCTTCACACACATATCCAAGGAGGAAGATTGTAAGGTATTTCTTTAGCCACAACGAGTAAGGCTTATCGATTGAAGAAAATGGAGCAAAATCATCCGTACATCAACCAAGTCGAACATTATGTGATTCTTTAGTACAATCAGGATATGTCTTATCGAAATGTTTCCAAGCTTCATCGTCTGAAGGATGACATAAAACATTTTCATCTCATTGTCGTTCACTATATCATTGGGTAGGAGCGTATGCATATAACTTTTGCAATCTCAATATAATCGAAAAATAATGCATTTTGGTGAAAGGTACGCCTTTACCATTGGTTTTCATCGAATTATGTCTAGGTTATATACAAAATTTACATGACATCAAATATTTATCTTCCTTCCAATAAATCATGTATCCACCTGAACACATGTCAATTTCTTCATTATGTAATTTGAAGGTATAGACTTCTTTTTTAAGGGAGTACCACTTCTTCACCAGTACATTGTTAGGTGGAAGAATTTCTTTACACAAGCTAAGAATCGCATTCATTAGGTTTTCTGATGCATTGTATTCTAATTTTATAGCGATTAACCTAGATTTGATTGTTAAGTGTGTCATTTTACAACCTTTATAAAGTGATCATTTCGATGCTTCTAATAGTTGAAAAAATCGCTTCTGAGTTAAGATCTTCCTCCAAATCTAGTTCTTCGATCCACATACTCAGATCAACATCATCATGAACCATTTCAGTCATTATATTTTTCTAGATCTACATTTCTTCAACAAGGGGTTCATCACAATCCACGTCCATATTTACGATCTCCTCTTGTACAATGTGATATTCTTCTCTATGGTATACCCACTCAAGGTAGTCGAGCATAAAACCATATTGGTGTAAATGTAATGTTATGGTAATATGCACTATATGTTTCAGGCAATATGACGACTCACATTTCGGAAGGTTTAAATCGACAACAATCCACACATGTCCGACTTAAACAATCCGCAACATAGATAATCAATGAGGTTGAATAAGAAAAATAAGAAAAGAAGAAGAAAAACAAACACAGAATCTCACAGCGGAATCGATAAAATATAATAATCAAATAAACAGTTCATGAGACAAATTTACTAAACATTTGATTTTAATCTATACATATTTGTCAGAGTTATATATATACATCAGGGATAAATAATCAATACAGTAGACTAGCATGATGCATGGAATAATAATAATAGCAATATAGCAAAACTCCGTCTTCGTAGGATAGTTTTCAATACGCTGAAAAACTCAGGACTGACCCGAGCATAATGAAATGAAAAAACATTCAAGTTATGACTAAAATACTCTTATGTAAGTCAAATCAATATCACAAATATGAGTGCAATAACTTAAGAGATGTTACGGGATTTTCATCTCCTAAGGATCCGTTAAACTATTTATATGTAATAGTATACGCTATAATAGATAATGTCTATCAGTAAAATAAATATCAAAATAGCGTTAAGGCTTTACACCGATCCGAAATCGTAATGGGCTCGTATAGGGATAAATATGACAAGGCACGTGAGGCAATGGCCAAGGTAGGATTCTACCAGTTTACCCTTTCTGGCTGGTCGCAACTCATTTGTGGCCGACCGCGATAATCACCCAAACGACAAATAAGGTGCACCCATCGAATTCGAAACCACAATAGTAATACAAGGATCAACGTCGTTAGAGGTAACTAATCTCTTTGGCCAGACATAGGCTCCTGTTTTATTCATTTTAATTATGACACGAATGTGAAGGCTATCCATCATCGTTCTCTTGTTTCATTCCAATAAACATCGCTAATTCAACATCTGCATTCTGGATATCATCCACCGCGTACACGGTTGTCAAAGTGGTTCCAATATTGAAAGAGAGTATTTCAATAAGAGGCTCGAGTCTCTTTAACAACCAATCATTATTTTTCACACCGGTTGGTTTTTTACATTTCGAAAACAATTTGCACTTGATATCAAAATATCATATTCGTTTAAAAATCAAATCCATTTCGAAATCATCATATATTCGCTTCAACATCAATTCCATTTGGAAATTATCATATATTCGAAAATATCAATTTTGTCCGATAAATCGATTCCACTTCCAAAATTTGATTCGAATTCAATTTAGGTTATATTCTTCAATTTAATCTAGTTCGTATTTAAATCCGAGATTTAAATATAAAAGTTTACTCTTTAACCAGTTTGAGTTTAAATAGTTAAAAATAGTTTAACAGAAAATATTTAAAAGTTAAAATAGTTTAAGAGAAAATATTTTTAAACAGTTTAATCGAAAATAATTTGAATATAAAAATGGTTTAGTAAAATAGTTTGGAAAATAAAATTTTTAAATATTTAAAGAATATATATTTTAGATCATTTATACCAAAATATTTATTTTTAAAAATAATTCTAAAGTCAAACCGGTCAACTTTCCAATTTCCTACCCAAATCAATTCCAAATTCCGTTTCGATTTAATCGATTCAATTTTGATTCCAACTTGAATAAATTTCGATTCCACATAAATTTCGATTTCAATTCCAAATTAATTTAACTTCCAATTTCAAATTAATTTCCAATTTCAATTTCAATTCCAAATTCGATTTCAAAATATCGATTTAAACACTTAAATAAAATTTACTTCCAACACCAAACTTTTAAATCCAAATTTTCAGTTCCAAACTTAAATTTGAAATATCATTTCATATCTGTTTTTTTTAAGAAATATTCAATGTTCAAATAAAAGTCCAATCCTTTAAAACAAATCCATTTCTGAAAATTTACGACGTATTTCATTTGTAACTTAAAATTTTAAACTTCGACTGATTGAACAATCTCGTTTATCAAGTTTAAATTCCAACATTTCGAGCCCCAATTCAAAATAATTCAATTTCCATAAATTTGATTTTATTCTTAAAATCAATTTATTTAAATAATTTCAAAACAACTTCTAAAATCATTTAATTTAATCAACCTGGTGTCCGTATATAATTTTCTAACCTACCAAGTGGATAATTATTTCAATATAATTTCAAGAATGGATATATATCATTTCAATCCAAATAGTTGTCATAGGTATATACCATTTCAACCTATTTGTTAATTTATTCGAAATAATTTAGTTTACAGTTTTATACGCAATAAACAACATACAGGATGATAGCATGACATATCAAAATAAATAAACAGCCAATATCGACCAAAAGCATCCATCACAACCAATCAATCATAAGCCAATAACATTCACAAATTTCCTTTTTAACCATATCAGGCAATATGCTGCCAATTAAATTTAAATTTATTTAACGGTCAATTAAAATTCTATCAATTAATTCATATACCAATTTAAATGGCAGTTAAACCTACCAAACAACAGTCAATAAATTTCATATCACTTCAGAATATAAATATAACTATTATAAAATTATTTTAGTCAATTGTGAGTGTATAAACACTCATCTTGGATTTTAAATAGATTTAAAATCCAAATTTAGCCCAAAATTTGAACAGTCGTAAAATTCGTCCAAACTAGTTCTATGTCGTCCGAAATTTCACCACGATCGCAACGGAGCAAACCGCGCTTAAACCCGACCTCGTATGTAAAAGTTATGCGATAATTAGTCTAATGATTTAATAAAACAAAATTAACAAATTAATAATATAATTAAATAGTAACTCATGTTCTCATCTTCCCAGGCCAAGTTTGCATCCAAAAACTCATCGTTCACGGCCATCATTCTTCGAACGCCCGCGCAACCAAGCGAGAGAAGGTCCATCAGGCAGCGCCGCCGCGTGCGCCGCTTGCTCCACCACCCATGCCGGAGGCTACGTCGGCTTTGCCGCCGCCTTTTGCACGATCAAACCCAAAGCATGCGTAAGCTTTAATGTCAAAATCTGCTGATTTCCTGTCGCTACGCTGCAATCCAACGTTGGATGTGTAGAGCTCGTCGAGCTCTACAACTTTGCCTTTGGGAAGTTTTTCATTCCGACAAACAGATGAGACAAATTAAGAAGGGAAGTTGAACAAATTATGGGCGTTAAAATAAAGGAAACGGCTGCCATGGTTTTGACCTAGGGTTTTGAAATATTTTAATATAAAACTGTCTCGATATGTGTGCCATATTTATATAGTTTAGTCAAAATTCGTCCGAACTCTAATTGAGGCATGCCGCTTGGCGTTTATAATGTTTTACCCCCCTTGGGGACACAATGTAACTAGTTCGAGGCCTAATTCAATAGTACGTGAAAGATAGCATTTCAAAGTTGATTATTTTAATTAAATTTGAAATCAAATTTCTACACGTTTCAAGCTCGCACGGCCAAGCGGCAAGTCCGATCGCTACGTAACTTGAAATCCTACAATAATTCACCATTAGGGATCCGATGAAAGTGGTTTCGTCGAAATCCGAGACAGTGACAAAATGTCTATTTTTACTCGTCACTTTAAAATATAGAATTTCAATCTTTAAATTTTCACATTTAAATCCAATTTTAAATGTTAACCATCTTCGTTCATATTTTGAATAAAATTTAAACCAATTTTCGATATCATTTTCAATCGTCTTAAATCCAAAATTAAATTATTCAAATAATTCCCCATATTAAATTTTAAACAACTTCATTATCTAATAAACCAATATAAATAAATCATTAAATTTTACTTCTACTCATATTTATCCAATAATTACACTAAATTTAATAATTTAAAATAGCCGAAAATACGGGTCGTTGCAGGCAACGACATTTCGAACATGACCACTAGACTTCTTTCATATTTGTTTTATTACAAGATGCCACTTTTATAAATGCATCCACGCTATTTCTAAAGTGCAATGGAATCGTTCTATTTTTACCTCTAATGTACATCTAAGTTCGATCTTTCATATGATCCATCTTTTATGCTCTACATGTAAATAAAATTTACATTATCTTTCACACGATATTAATACTAATTCAAATAATAATTTTAATTTTATTATTACTTTAAATAACACTAATAATTTTATCAATATTTAAAGTAAATTTTTTTAAATTCATTTAACTAACATTATTAAGCTTATTAATATTTCAAATAAGATTATAAATTTAATTAACATTACAAATTTAAATAACATTTTTTTTATTAATTTAAATAACATTATTAATTTTATTATAACTTTAAATAAAATTATTATTTTTATTATTAATTTAAATAACATTATTGATTTTTATTATTAATTTACATAACATTATTGATTTTTTTATAAAATTATATAACATTATTGATTTAAGTATTACATAATTTCATTAATTTTATTAACACATTTAATAATGTTATCAATTACTGTTATTAAATTTAACAACATTATTAATTTTATTATAAAATAATGGAATTCATGAATAATTTCAAAGCTATATAACCTAGGGATTTCTACTCTTTTAAATGACTGGTCATCCTACTTTTCATTATAAACGCAATGATATTTATGTTTCATAAATCATTTCAAATCGAATGATTAACGAAATATCGACAGGACTTCCCTGTATTCCCGATATCATACGCAAAAGTGCATACATAGGGAACAAGAAGGAAGTGCCATCGAAATTTCTTTAATCACTCGATTCGATATATTGATTTACGAAACATACATGTAGATGCATTTGTACCTTGTCCAATACCGGGATAAATTCGAAAAATTGCATATCAAATTGATATCGATATCCATTTTATTTAAAAAAATAAATATCTATATAACGATCATATATGGTACTTGTCAGATGAGGTCAAATTAACCATCTACAAGGTTTCATTAATACCATCGTATCAAATGACAATGAATTATCAAACAATTTATGTCAATATACAATGCTAATTAAATACAAATATACACTAATGAATATAAACCAATGATAATGTTTTATAACAATTTATATCAACAAAAACGAATATAAACTAATGAATCTATATCGTATAAGAATCTAATCAAATCATAGCATTGCGTAGGAAATGAATCGAATAATAAATCATAGTGGAGCCGTGAGCGACGACTAGGAGGAGGGATTTGCAGCTTGGGCTTGCGACGATCGACAAGGTGGAGGCTTGGGTTTGCTATGATTGACAATGTGGGGATATGGGGCTTGGGGTTGCGACCTGTGCTTTGTAGTAGCATCAAGGCAGAGGACTTGGCCGATAAGGAGGAGGTCAAGGCTTTGCAGCGATCAAAGTCGAGGGAAGAGGAGGATTTTGCATCGAGGTAGAGGACTTAGCCGACGAGGAGGAGGCGAGGGCTTACGGTTGTCATTTGGAAAGTGGGGAAGATGCCGAAATCAAGGAGTGAGAGGTCGGGCTTGGTCGAAGTCGAGAATCGTTTTGTTGTAATTTGGAAAGCGGGAAAGACAACGATTGGGGTATTACCATTTAGGCCGATGCCATGCCAATGCATTGTCGATGCTATTATATAGGCATCAGTAATGTTGTGTGGGTAATTCTTTACCTACGACTTACCGACATTGCGCCGATGCCTTAAGTAATTGCAATAGCGTCGCATTGGTAACGTTAAGTAGGTAATTGTAACCTTTCTAGTAGTGGGAGAAGGAAAAAATTCTCCCCCTTTTACTCTTTCATCTCCTACCAATTCTCATATCTAGATCGGGAATTCAAACCCCCCCTCCAACCATATGTTTGGCTGTACAATGGTCTTCACGGGCCGTTAAAAAAATCCAAACCCGTTTAGTAATTAATATTGTTTAAATCATATTTAAATACATGGTGTTATCATAATCGATTGTAGATATAAACTTCTATATCTTCTATATATGCACCTTACAATTACTAATGGCATAAGGAAAATACTAATAGCACCCTATATAATAAATAAATAATATTTTATAAATATTAATTAAATTAATTTATAACAATTTATAAACCAATTAAATCCTGTGTATTTCAAAGAATCATTAATACGATTTTGCGATTCATTGGTGTAAATTCAGTTAAAGATTAATATTGAATAGCTCAAACATTAATGTCACACATCACCTTAGCTAGTGATGTGATAGTCTAGCAAAATTTATCACTTATAGATCTTTAATGATAAAATCTAGCGTTTAACAACGATTGTTTACACGCATCCTCTTCATTAACACAATATCCTTCTAGGATTTCTGCAATTTGGTTTTGGTTGAAATTCCAATATCATCCACATTCAACTTAGTTAGTCCACAGATAATATTATTGCTTTAATAGTAACATTATTATTAATCGTACTATTCTAGCCAGTTATTTTGACTTTAGTTGACTACAATTGACGGTGATACCAACCTTGTACAACTGAAGAGACGAATCCTCTATGGAATAACGTTTCACTTCTAATGTTCTAATTCAGACCTAACTATAATCGATCGATGGTCGCCATGCCATAATTTAACTATAATCAAAGTGGAATATTCATATTGAAGCTCAAACACATTCTCAAGTTGAGAGAATTGTGTAATATCACTACTTCGAGATTTCCTATTTGACCCAGTTGTTATTAACCAACAAGAAACTTATGGGCGAGTCATTAACAGTTATCCAATAACTATCAACACATAACTCCTTGGTGCTTTCAACAACCATGAGTAATACACTGCCCAACATTTCGAGAGTGTTGCGTACTCTTGTCTTAACAGATTTGTCGATATCTGTAACGACCCGTAAATTTATCAATTTGATAAATTATATTTATTTTTAAATATTCAAATATAAGCTTTTAAAAACATATTTTATGATGTTTTGAACAGTAAATAATAAAGATAATCTTATTTTAAATAAGTATTTATGTAACGAACCGTATTTTCGACCCTCGAAAATCGACACTAATACTTCATTGTATTATATGCCGAGAAATCGAATGCTGGGAAATCCGATTGTTAAGGGAAAAAGAAAGAAGAAAGAACATAAGAAGAAAACTTAACAACACAGAATCTCACAACGGAATGGATAATCTATAATATACAACAAATCTCTACATAAAAACAAATGTAATATATGTATATACAGACATCAATCAGAGTATACTAACTTATTTCAATGTAGATAGTTATGATAATATGTCCTCATAATTGCTGATAGATACAACAATAAACACAGCGGAAAGTAACCATCTACGGGAATACGTCTCTGGGCCTCCAACTCACCTTTTGATGCTCTAAGCATCCAAACCAATCTGTCATATGCTCGGTCTGATCCGAGCATTATAATAAAATAACACCTAAGTCAGTCTGGAGAACCAGCGTGAGAAAACACACCTAACTGGTTTTAAAGTTATATAAAAAAATCACTGAAATCAAAGGTATTTCGTAAGAACACCCCTCACATAAACACGAACGGTTTTGACCTTACGATAACCAAAATGTTTTTTTATAGAAAATCCATTTATACTATAATAATGTCTAGGTGTCAAAGTAAAATATTAAAATAGCTGGAATGCTTGCATCTTACATTCCAACATATTTAGTATACAACTAAACCGTAAAGTTCGTATTGGAGAATGGATTCCAACATATTTAGTATACAACTAAAACCGTAAAGCTCGTATTGAAGAATGGATTCCAACTAATAACTGGCCTACTAGGGTACCGTCCGTCACGATGCATCTCTAGATAAAATAACACAGAGGACCTCGCATGGATCCCCTGCCAACATAGGACCAGCCTACCCCTTGCTGGATAGTACCAAATAAGATCATCCCTTCGTTAATGGGCCATGAAGCATACAAATAAGAGATCATAGCGACTCTAGATAGGGATGATCATACCATACTTGGGAGCAACCCACTTAGCCCTGCTGCATCTTCCCTGTTTTAGTCATTCCTGATTGATGAGGCTTCAGGCTATGATTATCTTTCAAGAACCTTTACACTTAGAATGCTCATTGCCCTTCAATGACAATATGCCGACAACATTCATCCATACAAGTCCGTTCTGGGTCCGAAAAGCACTATTCCTACTACATCCATTTTGGAATCACCCTCGGGATTAGCAACGATTAACCCTTGCACTTTACATCTCTATCTTCAATTCCATTCTCTTCACTTCGAAACACATTTATTGGATTGAAGGGGTTTTCGAATAACATATCCGATCCCAGTCTCCTCAAAATAATGTTCGATAATTTCCGGTAAACTCAAACCCGGTTCTTTAGGAAATAAATAGTCGAATATAAAATTGGAGACCACCTTCTAATTGTTAGTGAACGGATTTCCTTATTATTGTCCTAAGAGAATGAAATGAGATTTATACGCATGGTACAAAATCATCTCCGATGAATGTGCCATGTAACTCATGTTTTCTCCAAGATATTTCCAAAGTTACGTTTGGGTCCCATGTAACTGCCCGCACCTCACCTAATGCAGATATTGTCCCCAACTTAGTCATCTCCGCCTCATGGATCAAGCCAAGGTATAGGGTTTTGTTCCTCAAAAGGCCTCGATGTTGTTATGAGGTGAAGGCTTTGGTATATAAGAACCCACTTCATAGTGTTTTTCCACGATGTGTGACTATGATTCCCATTTTTAAGGGGTGTTACAATTTCCCCCTTTAGAGGCCAATGCCCTCGTTGGCTCATGAACATAACACTACCCAAGCATCGTGGCTGTAACACGTACATACCACAACTCTGGCTGGATAGGACTCTAATACCATTGTAACAGCCCGCACCTCACCTAACGCAGATATTGTCCCCAACTTAGTCACCTCTGCCTCATGGGCAAAGCCAGGGTATGTGATTTTATTCCTCAAAAGGCCTCGATTGTTATGATATGAATGCTTTGGTATATAAGCACCCACTTCATAGTGTTTTACCGCGATGTGAGACTATGATTCCCATTTTTAAGGGGTGTTACAATCTTTTTCGATGGTCGGTTATTTAACTATCGAATAACAACATTAAATCAAGGATTCATTCCGTAGGGAAAACCAACATTGGTTCAACATATAAGCTATCACTAGCCTCCTTTTATAAATCTTTCATGCATAAAAAATCATTTTGTAAATTACTTGTATATAAACACCTTTACAAAGATATACACGCAAGTCCCTATATTTCAATACTTAGAAATATCCATTTACTTATCTCAATGGTATAAGTATATCCACAAAATTTAGAAATTTTTTCTTTTTATTTGATTCTCCAATCATTTATAAAACCCCTTATAATTCTTCTTAAAACATTTATAACTCATTTTATAAATCTTCGAAAATCATGTATAATCCCTTTATAAAATTTCAATCACTTATAAGCTTGTTGTACATTTCAAAAATCATTTATAAACCCTTTATGAACCCATAAACCATTTGTAGAACTTCTTTTATATTAAATAAACCCATTTATAAAATTCGTTTATGAATATCTAACCATTTATAAACTCTTTCACCTTGCAAATAACCCTCCCTTAAGTCTTCAAACCATTTTATAAACTCCTTTATAGAATCCAAGTCTTTCAAATCCATTCACGATCTCGGAAACATTTATAAATAATTGAAAATCTTTTATTTCAAAACATCAACTTGTAATAATGATTATTAACAATAAAACATTACAAATAAATGGAATTTATTAACTTTATAACATCTTAAATATAAAATAAATAATTTCAAAATATTGTTTAAGAACACTAATAATTAATCCTTACCATTCTTATAAATAGTAATAATTTAATTTCAAAACCTTATTGATAATCCTTATTATTAATTTCAAACCATAATTATTCTTAAGTAATTACTTTTCAAGATATTAACAATTTGATAAATATTTTGCAACAATATTAATTATAACTAAATAACTTTGAAAAAATACTAATGTAATTAAATACTTTTAACAATATTAATATAATTAAATAATTTAAAATGATATTAATATCTTTAATAATAGTTGTAATAGCTCTGGTGTCACACTTTTTTGGTATCAACGTGAATTACCAAAAATGCCCCTCTATATGTTATCAAATCTTAATAACCTAAAAATATGATTTAATATTAAACTTCTTTTAGAAATTCAAACGCCCCTAAAAGTAGGATCTAACGATTAAAAATGCTTTACGAATTCAAAACACTTCTAAAAATAGTATCTAAAATTAAACTTTCTTTATAAATTTAGAATACTTCTTTACAAACATACAAATCTTAATATCATTTGAAAATAAAAAATCATTTTTTTACCTATTTAAACACATACAATTTATAAGGAAAATAATTCACGCGCGAAGCGCGTGCCATGACACTCATAATTAATACTTTAAAATGATATTGATATAAGTAGATAATCCTTTAAAGCAATATATTGGTATAAATAGATAAGCTTTGAAACAAAATATTTTTGAAACCCAATTTTGGATTTAAAAATCGTATCGTCTCAAAAACCAACTCCGACTTAATTAGCAGTTTAAAATAATTTTAAAACACTAATTTGAGGCTAATAGCCATCCAACACTTAACCAATATCAATATTAATTTTCTATCACTACTGGGTTTTATTTTCAAACATATAACGATGTTATAGCTACAGTGTCCACAATTATGTTCATCATTCAATGCTCCATATAAAAGAAATATTATTAAAAACAGTTCAACAATAATGAGGAATCCCATTGGATCCCTCCAACCTGTCCCCCCGCATTACAAATGTTATATGATCATAAAATGTAAATCAACCACTTCGAGGTGGGATTTGTATACAAAGGGTCATCCGCTCTTACATGAGAACGCAATAGGGTCTCATCCGCTCCAATAGGCGGGAATATATCCAAGCCAACTAATAAATATAGTAATTCATCTAAACAATCATTTAATAATTTGTATCAACTATATATCATACTAGTTATCCAAAAAGGTGAGTTGAACTCACTGAAACTTTCTATTGTCGCCGGGGCATTCCGATTTGGAACTAAAATCGAATGACGTCCGATTTCAATTCAAATTTCAACGTTCTCCAAATTCATCTAAACTAGTTCCATTGTGTAGCACTTGTCGTTACGAGCGCAATGCAAAAAGTTTCGTCTCCATCGGACCTCGTATGAGAGAGTTATGAAAATTTGAAATTAACAATTTCTTTTTAAATTAAAATAAACTAATTACAAGATCACCTATATATATATATAATGCCATCTTCCCCTTTCAGAGTATCTGCTATGCACGTGTTATCATCGTGCACGCCTCCTCCCAAGCTTCTCCACCCATCCACGCCGTGCCCCAAGACCACCACCAAAACTCCTCTCCTCGCGAGTCTGAGCCTTCCATCATCGTTTAGTCCAACCCGAGCTTCCTTAAAAAAAAGTGATCGACCCCCTGGAGCTACGGTGCAACATTGTGACCCTCCCAATAATGATCGGACCAGCTAAAATTTCGACCCGAGGTGCCCCTTCTCATCGTGAGTCCAACTCCATGCTCCGTTTGTCGAATCATTGGCCACAATTCCTAAATCCTTAAACCTAGCTCCTAAACTCACAAACCTGCTATTCTGGACTGCGAAATTCACCCCATCACCAAACTCCACCAAATCCCTTATCAAAATGGAATCTAAGCAAGATAAGGCCAATAAATTTAGGATTTTCCATAAGATATTAAATTTGATTTCAAATTTTGAAATGAAAAATAACCGCTCTAGGTGTTAATTTTAATCTAGGAGGAAGCGCGTGGGAGGGATGCGTTCTGCGTACGGGTCTAATTTTGAAGTTGATGGGTCAAGGCAGTGTATGGTCAAATATAAGTAAATAAATTATTTAAATTCAAAATATCTAGCCAAATCATTTCGGACCCCAATCGAGATGTGCCGCATGACATTCTATATGTTATACCGCTATTTCGAACGCAATGTAACTTGTTTCGAGACCTAATTTGATCGTACGCAGAAGATAGCTTTTTGAACCCAATTGTTATATTAAATTTTAATATTAAATTCTTCGCGTTTCAATCTAGCATGGCCAAACGATACATCTGATTTCCATGAAATTTGATGGTGTATTATAATTCATTATTACAGAGCCAGTGAGACTGGTTTCGTCAAAATCAAAGACTGTGCCTCCGAAGACTATTTTTGTATGTTAATTAAAACGAGTTATTTTCAAAATCGATTAACTAACTTTTAAATCCAATTTAAAAGTTTTATTATCTTTATTCTTATTAAATAGAAATTAAATAAGCTTTTATTAAATAGAAATTTATTTTCAACTTTTTTTATATTCATATGTAATTTAAAATATAAGTGAAAATGTGACCAGTAATCGGTTTCCCGATTTTCAACAGTTTGATGTATATAAGTTGTGTAGCGTTGTTTATATGACTTGAACACCTCTATGACATACACATATCCATATTAAGTCATGCATATACATGCACAAACATGTCAAGTGCACGCATGAATGGAACCGTGTATATATATATATATATATATATATATGTATATGTGTGTATATATATATATGGTTCATATAACATACTTAAACACACACATTTATATAAGATATTTGTTTAAGCTTTCTCCAAGTCAACCCTTACGCATCAAAGGGCACACACTCAATTAGGCACATGGGAGGAGGTCATTTCGGCTATGGTTGATGAGGTAGGATGGAGCATGTGGGGTGATGAAGTGATGATGTGTTGGTGTGAAAAATTCTAGATATTTTTGGCACTTGCTTTGGCTATAAATACCTGTCATTTTTCCCCTTATTCATTCCACCATATCTGTTTCAAAACCGAACCAAATCGTGTAATTATTTTTTTCAAACCATTTAAAATTTCAGTGCTACAACATTTTGGTTGACTAATTCTTCCCCTTCTAAGCTGAGCTATACTCAGAACTCCATTCTTTCAAGTACACTCTCATGCCTAGCTTTAAAGGTTGATAATACCTCTTTTTCATTGGAGCATGAATCCTCCAAAATAGATTCAAATGAAGTAATTATTTCTTTACCATGTAGAATTCTAGTGGCTTCAACTTTCATGTTTGGCACTTCTTTCAATTTTGAGCATACTAGGTTAAAATTCCACTTCTTTTACAGTGCATTTTCGGGCTTCATTTTTATGAATATAAGAATACCCTCTCATCCTTTGATCATATCTTCCTCATAACTAGCCAACATCAGGTGTTTCTTTTTTCAAATTCAAGAGAAAAGAAATTTTAAGAACTTTCCACTTAACAACTTCTTTCAATTTTGAGACTAAAAGGATCAAAAATATGAGAGAATGACATATTTTCGGGTCTAGATTTTCAGAACTCAAGGACGTAGCTTCACCACTTTTCTTCCTCTTTCCCAAAGCTTGGCCATGAGAACTTGAAGGTCTTGGAAGTGAGAAAGCATGGTGAAGAGGAGCTAAGTCCGAGAGCAAAAGCATAGAGGAGGGGGTGGCCGAGCACTTGGATAATGGGATGAAGTTGTTTAGGTGATGGTAGAAGTGTGTAAGCGAAGTGTTGTGGCGATATAAATGGTGGAAGGAATATTGGTATTAATAATGGTTAGAACTCTAATTTTAAACCATTATAAGTAGTTATAAATATTTAACATAACTATTTGGATGTTAATGATGTTTGAATGTTTGGTTGATGAATGATTGAAAAAGCAATTAGCAACATATAACTAAAGGCGAGAAAGCTCCTAAACTATAGTTATATATTATTGGATGATATATATGTTTGGATATGGTTTTTTATGATGGTTATTTGTCATGTTTGAATATGATCATATGGATGTTATATGGTTATTGAATATATATACAAATCACGTTTAATTCTCGTCGAAAATCACAAAGGAAATCACTTTCCTTTTATTAATGAAATTTTGTATTGCTTAAACTGGTTAAAAATGGTTTAGAAACGTTTTATAAACATTTAAAATTGTTTGGAAAAGTTTAAATAAATATTGAAAATTTAGTCAAAATAGGCGCGTCGCGTAATGGCAGTTAGCAATTTTGCATCTTAAAAGTTAAATCCATTTGTAGGATGGATTCGGAGCCGGATTGCTTTGAAATAAGAATTTTCCAAACTCTTATAATAATAGTTTTCCAACAAAAGAAAAGGATCAAGATTCATTTAGTAGATTTTGAAATATGAGCAAATCAAGTTTCAAAATAGTCGCGATCTGGGGGTTCGGAAACCAAAGCGATAAATTCTTTATAAATGAAAATTTTAATTCTTTAAAATATGAAATAAATTCTATAAACCTTTTGTAACGACTCGGTATTTTCAACCATTCGCATTCGCACATGTCGGACGTGAATTGCTCAAAATAACGAATTGTAGAAATAAATTTGGCAAACTCAAAACATACAGTAAATAAATAAATTACAGGTCACAGACACAGAGTAATAAAATGCAGTGGAAGAAAAGAGATAGTAGTTCATGAAGCTACTATATAAATACATCAGACTTAAACAAGATACAACAGGAGTAACAAGATGATAATCAAGTACAAATCAGAATACATTACTAGAATCAACTGGATAACCGGAATCAACTGGCTAACTGGAATCAACTGAATACTGAAACTGAAATATATAGCTGGATCTTCAAGAAAAGCTCCAACTCCGAAGGTAAGTCTCAAATGCTGTATAACTCAATCTGACTCAAGCGTAAAGCAAAACACAAAACACTCGAGTCAGGACATACATACTTATACAATGTAAACCAACTAAAGTGAACTGTAATATAGGTACAAGTAACTTAAAGGATGCTTGGGACCGCCCATCCTCTTAGGATCCGTTAAACTATTTATTACGTAGTAATATTTCGTTATTATAATAATGTCTATAGTAAAATAAACTTACTTTTAAATAGCGTTAAGGGGTTACCATATAGCCCTTAACTCGTAATAGTGCCAATAGGCTATACAGTACCGTAATACCTCCTGATCGGAAGGCTACCAGAGGATACTCCATAGGTACGACACAAATCAAACCCGTACAAGACACGCTAGGGTAGGTGACACGGCACAACAAGGCAATGCCATGCTAGATATACCAATTACGCATCCGGACCGGTGGTAACGCGTAGCAGCTACTACTGTCCACCTCGAACCACACTCCCAAAATCAAAGGTGCGCACCAATCAATCACAAAGTAATAGAATGATATACAAAGAAGTGTGTTCGATAAAAGGTACTACCTCCTTAGCCCGAGAATCGCTCCTGTTTTAGCCACCTTGTGCCAAATCACGGGAGTCGGGTCCACGTATATACCTCAATAGAACGTCGCTGCCATCCTACTTTATTCTGGAATCTCCACCGCATACACAGTTGTCAAAGTGATTTTCGATATCGACAGAGAGTATTCCCATATCCGATCTCGGTCTCTTTTCCAACCAATCATTATTATAACCCATGGATATTTATTTCAAAGCAGTAAATACTTCCAAAACTAAAATATCATATCCATTTCAAACCATATCATTTATTTTAAAACAGTATATACTTTCAAAACCAAATTATCATATCCTCTTCAAAACCATATCATTTATTTCAAAATAGTATAAACTTTCCACTTTACCATTTTATATAATCCAAATGTTTATATACTTACAATTCTTACCATCGTTATTTTATCATTTTTATTTTACTACACTAATTAATTCATTTGGATATTAAATAAACCATGCCTTTAAGTTAAATAAACTTAATTACTGTAATTTCCTATTTAAATTTGAAATTCCTTATGTAAGTTAAAGTATATTATTAACTTGCATTTCATTATTACAGTAAAGAACATGTATTGGTTTAATGAATATTGCATTAACTAAAATTACATGTCAAATGTACATTTTTAACTTACGTTTTATTTTCACAATAAAGAGCATTTATTGTCTTAATCAATATCACGTTAACTAGAATTACATGTCAAATGTACATTTTTAACTTACGTTTTATTTTCATAATAAAGAACATTTATTGTCTTAATCAAACATCACATTAACTAAAATTACATGTCAAATGTATATTTTTAGCTTACGTTTTATTATCACAATAAAGAGCGTCTTAATCAATATCACATTGACTAAAATCACATGTCAAATGTACATTTTTAAGTTACATTTTATTATCACAATAAAGAGCATTTATTGTCTTACTCAATTTCACATTAATTAAAATTACATGTTTACCATATAAATCATAAGTGTTCATTTTCCAAAACATATCCATTTCACAAATAAAATATTTTATCATAGTTAATATAATAATCAATTTTCTTTACAAATTTATTCATTTATACTTCCAATAACTATGATTCCAAGTTAAATATTTATTACAAAAGTCCAATTAAACTGTATTTCATTGTATCCAAAATACATCATTTATTATGCAAACCAAATCCATTTCGTGAAATAACCTTTATTAAAGTTACTAGATTAAATTTAAGATTCCATATTAAATCAAATTTAATTATTAAGATATTTATCATAAATAAAATCTTTTAATTTCTTAAAACAATAATAGACTTATAAAATTTTAACTTATAAGAAAGCCAAATACACCTTTACCATTTAAAGTAATGAATCAAATCAAGTTAAATTTCATATATTCATATTTCACAAATACTTAAAAAAATTCAGAAAATATTCAAAACATTTAATGAATCTTTAGGAAAATATTATTTAAATTTATAACTATGGGCCTGTATAATATTTTCTAACCTAGGTCAAGTGATACGGATGTGTATCATTTCAATCCGTAATCTAAAAGAAAAATCCAAGTTCTATAATTTCAAACACGCAATCCCAAGTAACATAAATGCAATAGAAATCACAATAGAAATCACTTGAGCCCGTCATTTCAGCTCATAATGATTTTTCCTTATTCTAAAGTCCGTTCGGTATGTATCATTTCAACCCATAGTGATAGGGAACTTGCAGTAATGATACAGTAAATAAAATGAATAGTATATCATATAATAAAATATTAGATGATGTAACAAATATATAAACAACATTTAACATCATATAACATATCATAGGCATGTATGAATAACATATCAATTTATACAGATTCACTTGTTAACATGTCACAATAATATAAGCATGTAATGTCTAAAGTGAATACTCATCTTTTTAAAGCTGAATGCAACAATTCAAACACAAAGATCAAACCTTGGAAAGCACAAAAGGCACGATTCAACTTGAGTGATAGGAGATCCAATATTTCAACTTATGTACACAAACAAATACAACATACATAAGTATATTTAATACAAAATATTAGATGAATTAAACAATGAAAATAACTGAGACAAGATGACATAACCTTGCTCTACCCTATGCAACTGGTGATGGGGTTGTCAAGGAGGTAGAGGCCAAGCCTATTCATGAAGGAAACAAAGAAAGAAAAAGAGAAAGAAGAGGAAGAAGAAGTCATGGATATTTAGATCTATATTTTTTCTCTTAGGAAATAAAATGAGACGTGGAAAAAATATTTTGTACGTGCATTAGTAATAGTGGAGGTGGCTAAGGTTTGAGGTATGAACGGCCAAAAGAGTAAATGGTAAGAAAATAATAAAGGGGATTTAATTCCTATTTAATAAAAGAAACGTATGCAAAGATCTTTCAATCAGAGGAAGAGATATATTGAGAAGATTTTTATGCGTGATTAGGAGAAGTAATACACTGCTATAGCATGTGAGGAACGACTAAAATAGTGAACGGCTATGGTAGGAAATTAAATACATAGGCACATAAAAAGGCAAAAAATAAAGCCAAAGAAACTTATGCTAAAATAAAACAATGTAACGTACAGCTATTTGATTCGTTTCCCAAATGTTAAATACAGAATATACAAATGAACATCCAAATAAATAAATTAAAGTGTATACACATAAATAGAAATAACATAAGTTATGAGCAACTATGGTAGGAAATAGATAGATAGGCAAATAAAGAGGTAAGAAATAAAGCAATTGTAACGTATGCCAAATTAAAGCAAAGTAACATACGTCAATTTGATTTGTTTCCTTGCCATTAATTAAAAGGTACATACAAAGAAACATTCAATAAACAAAATAAATAAAATTTTAAAAAGATATGCCTTTAAGACAATATAACGTATATCCATTGAAATTTTTTCCAAGTAATAAATAAGAGATATAAACACATAACAATTCAAATAATAAAATGAATGTTAAAAAGGAAAATATAAAAAGATAAAATAGAGATGAATATATATGAAAAATATAAATATATATGCAGAAATTATTTATTTTATTATGTTTGGAAAGGAAATTACAAACAAAAATCCAAACTTTATTGGAAAAATTTCAAAATTCAGATTATGGATAACTAAACACCAAAGTTTTAAATAAAATTAATTAAAATATTTGATAAAAAATTTGGGTTGTTACACTCTCCCCCACTCAAAACTTTTCATCCCCGAGAAGGAAAAGAAAGAATCAAGTAATCAATATATCTTATTCAAAATACTAACTTTATAAATAAATAAATTTAAAGAATTAAATAAATTGGAATAAAATATACCGATTTATTTATAAATTCCTTTAACACCATTTTATATTGTAAGTTATTCAATTAACCTTTTATTCTATTTACCTCAATTAATCCTTTTTACAAGTAAAATTTATGTGTATAACATTTATAATAAACACTTAAATTTTATTCATAAAAATCCCTTTTACATTGTAGATCATCCAATTACATTGTTAACTTCTAATAATTAAGGTAAGTTACATTGGAATGTAATAGAATATTATACATAAAATTTTCTATTTCAATTATCTCAAGCTTAAATATTTATTCAAAATTTTGGTTTCATTGTATATTTGACATTATCCTTTAAGACAAAGTTTAAGAATTAGATTTTCGATTAACTTCAAACGATTTTAGAGATAAATAAATATACACAATATATATCAAATTAAATTTAGAAATCCAAATCCATTTAATTCTCCAAAGCAAGACTGTAGTAAAACTACAGATGGTCTCTTCACTTTGAAACTCGGAAATGAAAGTCGATGATGCTGCAGTCATCACCGAAATTATTTTCCAGCGACAAAGAAAAGAGCACTGATTTGACTTAAAATTCTTTGAAATAATGTCTACTTGAAATAATTTAAAAAATACTCCCTTTAAAACTATAAACAAAAAATTTGAAACCGTCAGAAATTAAATTCTTAGTTTCTTGTTTTAAATTCATTTAAATTTCCAAATAAAGTTATAACCATGTTTTATAGTTCAATCATTTATATATGAAACAAAAGCTAATGGTTACAAGCTATATATATACAGAGTCGAATATTATTTCCTAGCATCCAATTCAATTAACTATCAAATTCAGAAAATCATACTTGTGCATGTATGATATAGTTATACAAAATTTATTCCATTTACTAAATTTGAAAATTATATTGTGTCGGTTTGCTCTGTTCAAGTGTTTTGGAGATCCTATCGATAGTGTTGATCAGACGAATCGATCGAAAACCCAAATCAACATCAACAACTCAAGCAACACAATATATATATATATATATAACATTTTAAATATAGATTTACAGACATACTATACAGGAGCAGATTTCCAAAGCAAGGATAGAGATTCCAATTTGAATAACTCAAATCGAAGAAAATTTTGATTTGAAGATAAGTTGGAACAAACGATAAGATGATTAAACTAACCGAAATAGGAAATGGATAAGCTTGTATAAATAGCAGGCAACCTTAACCGGGTCAACCGCGACTTCAAGAATTAGAGCGAAACAGAATTCTGGGGTAAATCTACATTCGATCTCAAGAGATAGAATTCAGAGCATCAAGAGATATTAGCATTGTAAACCGAGGATACAAAAATCTCCGGTGAATCAGTGCCAATTGTAAAGGAGTTTCATCCCTCTACAAATCAATCGAATATTGGCGGGACCGCCGATTTATTATAAAGATCATTAAAAGTGTAGTTATGGGCTACTCCAAAATCAAAGGAAGATAAATAGTGGGGAACAAGAATGAATTTTGAAACCGCATGGAACGTCCCAAAATTTCAAGGAGACGAGTCAAAAAGGAAGAGATTCACACTCGAATGAAAGTGATTCTGTAAATAAATTTACAATATATGCTAAGTTTTGCCTAGAGCCAAAGCTCTGATACCAAATGTAACGACCTAGTATTTTCAACCATTTGCATCCGTACATGTCGGACTTGAATTGCTCAAAATATCGAATTGTAGAAATAAATTTGGCAAAATCAGAACATACAGTAAATAAATAAATCACATACATAGAGTAATAAAATATAATGGAAGAAAAGAGATAGTAGTTCATGAAGCTACTATATAAATACATCAGACTTAAACAAGATACAACAGGAGTAACAAGATGATAATCAAGTACAAATCAGAATACATTACTGGAATCAACTGGATAACTGAAATCAACTGAATACTGAAACTGAAATAGATAGCTGGATCTTCAAGCAAAGCTCCAACTCCGAAGGTGAGTCTCAGATGCTATATCACTCAGTCTGACCTGAGTGTAAAGCAAAACACAAAACACTCGAATCAGGACATACATACTTATACAATGTAAACCAACTCAAGTGAACTGTAATATAGGTACAAGTAACTTAAGGGATGCTTGAGACCGCCCATACTCTAAGGATCCGTTAAGCTACTTACTATAAAGTAATATTTCACTATTATAATAATGTCTATAGTAAAATAAACTTACTTTTAAATAGCGTTAAGGGGATACCCATATAGCCCTTAACAAGTAATAGTGCCAATAGTCTATACAGTACCGTAATACCTCCTGATCGGGAGGCTACCAGAGGATACTTCATAGATACGACACAAATCAAACTCGTACAAGGCGCGCTAGGGTAGGTGACACGGCACAACAAGGCAATGCCATGGTATATATACCATTTACGCGTTCACACTGGTGGTAACGCGTACTACCACCCACCTCGAATCACACTTCTAAAATCAAAGGTGCGCACCAATCAATCACAAAGTAATAGAATGGCATACGAAGAAGTGTGTCCGATAAAAGGTGCTACCTCCTTAGCCTGAGAATCGCTCCTGTTTTAGCCACCTTATGCCAACTCATGGGAGTCGGGTCCACGTATATACCTCAATAGAACGTCGCCACCATCCTACTTCATTCTGAAATCTCCACCGCGTACACGGTTGTCAAAGTGGTTTTCGGTATCGACATAGAGTATGCCATATCCGATCTCGGTCTCTTTGCTAATCAATCGATATTATAACCCATGGATATTTATTTCAAAGCAGTATATACTTCCAAAACCAAAATATCTTTTCCATTTCAAACATATCATTTATTTTAAAATAGTATATACTTTCAAAACCAAATTATCATATCCACTTCAAAACCATATCATTTATTCAAAATAGTATATACTTTCCACTTTACCATTTTATATAATCCAAATGTTTATATACTTACAATTCTTACCATAGTTATTTTATCATTTCTATTTTACTACACTAATTAATTCTTTTGGATATCAAATAAACCATGCTTTTAAGTTAAATAAACTTAATTACTGTAATTTCCTATTAAAGTTGAAATTCCTTATGTTAAGTTAAATGTATATTATTAACTTGCATTTCATTATTACAGTAAGGAACATGTATTGGTTTAATCAATATTGCATTAACTAAAATTACATGTCAAATGTTCATTTTTAACTTACGTTTTATTTTCATAATAAAGAGCATTTATTGTCTTGATCAATATCACATTAACTAAAATTACATGTCAAATGTACATTTTTAAATTACATTTTATTATCACAATAAAGAGCATTTATGTCTTAATCAATATCACATTAATTAAAATTACATGTCAAATGTATATTTTTAACTTACGTTTTATTTTCACAATAAAGAGCATTTATTGTCTTAATCAATATCACATTAACTAAAATTACATGTCAAATGCACATTAACTAAAATTACATGTAAAATGTACATTGTTAACTTACGTTTTTTTTCACAATAAAGAACATCTATTATCTTAATCAATATCACATTAACTAAAATTACATGTCAAATGTACATTTTTAACTTACGTTTTATTATCACAATAAAGAGCATTTATTGTCTTAATCAATATCACATTAGTTAAAATTACATGTCAAATGTATATTTTTAACTTACATTTTATTATCACAATAAAGAGAGAATTTATTGTCTTAATCAATTTCACATTAATTAAAATTACACGTTTACCATATAAATCATAAGTATTCATTTTCTAAAACATATCCATTTCACAAATAAGATATTTTATCATAGTTAATATAATAATCAATTTTCTTTACAAATTTATTCATTTATACTTCAAATAAGTATGATTCCAAGTTAAACATTTATTACAAAAGTCCGATTAAACTGTATTTCATTGTATCCAAAATACATCATTTATCATGCAAACCAAATCCATTTCATCAAATAACCTTTGTTAAAGTTACTAGATTAAATTTAAGATTCCATATTAAAACAAAATTAATTATTAAGATATTTATCATAAATAAAATGTTTAAATTTCTTAAACCAATAATAGACTTATAAAATTTTACCTTATAGGAAAACCAAATACACCTTTACCATTTAAGGCATTAAATCAAATTAAGTTAAAATATCATATATTCATAATTTCAAAATACTTAAAAAATTCCAGAAAATATTCAAAACACTTAATGAATCTTTAGGAAAATATTATTTAAAAATATAACCATGGGCCCGTATAATATTTTTTAACCCTAGGTCAAGAGATACGATGTGTATCATTTCAATCCGTAATTTAAAAGAAAACTCCGGGTTTTATCATTTCAAACCGGCAATACCAAGTAAAATAAATGCAATATAAATCACAATAAAAATCACTTGAGCCTATCATTTCAGCTCATAATGATTTTTACTTATTCTAAAGTCCGTTCGGGTATGTATCATTTCAACCCATAGTGATAGGGAACTTGCAGTAATGATACAGTAAATAAAATGAATAGTATATCATATAATAACATATTAGATGATGTAACAAATATATAAACAGCATTTAACATCATATAACATATCACAGGCATGTATGAATAACATATCAATTTATACAGATTCACTTGTCATCATTTCACAATAATATAAGCATGTAATGTCTAGAGTGAATACTCACCTTTTTAAAGCTGAAGGCAACAATTCAAACACAAAGGTTAAACCTCGAAAAGCAGAGAAGGCACGACAAAGCACGATTCAACTTGAGTGATAGAAGAGCTAAGATTTCAACTTATTTACACAAACAAATACAACATACATAGGTATATTTAATACAAAAGATTAGATGAATTAAACAATGAAAATAATTGAGATAAGATGACATAATCTTGCTCTACCCTTTGCAAGTGGTGATGGGTTGGCAAGGAGGTAGAGGCCAAGCCTAACAAAGAAAGAAAAAGAAAAAAGAAAGAAAAAGAGAAAGAAGAGGAAGAAGAAGCCATGAATATTTAGATATATTTTTTTTTCTCTTAGGAAATAAAATGAGATGTGGGAAAAATGTTTTTGTACGTGAATTAGTAATAGAGGAGGCGGCTAAGGTTTGAGGTATGAATGGCCAAAAGAGTAAATGGTAAGAAAATAATAAAGAGGATTTAATTCCTATTTAATAAAAGAAACGTATGCAAAGATCTTTCAATCGGAGGAAGAGATATATTGAGAAGATTTTTATGCATGATTAGGAGAAGTAATACACGGCTATAGCATGTGAGGTACGGCTAAAATAGTGAATGGCTATGGTAGGAAATTAAATAGATAGGCACATAAAAAGGCATGAAATAAAGCCAAAGAAACTTATGCCAAAATAAAACAACGTAACATATAACTAATTGATTCGTTTCCCAACTGTTAAATACAGAATATACAAATGATCACCCAAATAAATAAATTAAAGTGTATACACACAAATAGAAAATAACATAAGTTATGAACAACTATGGTAGGAAATAAACAGATAGGCAAATAAAGAGGTAAGAAATAAAGCTAACATATGCCAAATTAAAGCAAAGTAACATACGTCAATTTGATTTGTTTCCTTGCCATTAATTAAAAGGTATATATAAAGAAACATTCAATAAATTTTTTTTTTTTAAAAAGATATGCCTTTAAGACAATATAACGTATATCCACTGAAATTTTTTCCAAGCAATAAATAAGAGATATAAACACATAACAATTCAAATAATAAAATGAATGTTAAAAAGGAAAATATAGAAAGATAAAATAGAGATGAATATATATGATATATATATATATATATATACAAAAAATATTTATTTTATTATATTTGGAAAGGAAATTACAAACAAAAATCCAAACTTTATTGGAAAAATTTCAAAAGTCAAATTATGGATAATTAAACACCAAAGTTTTAAATAAAATGAATTAAAATATTTAATAAAATTTTTGGGTTATTACACCTTTTAAAATGATTAAAAGAGATTTGAGTTATAAAAAGAATTTCTAAACGATCGAAAAGTTGTTTTAATCAAATAAGCTTTGAAACACTATTTGCAGCACTTTTGGTAGCACTTTGATAACTTTTGAAATATGAACTTGAACTTAAGTATTATTTTCCAAATATTCTATAAATATTTAAGATAAATAATTAAGTTTTATAAAGATGATTTGAGGATTTTATAATTTATTTTAAGGAGTTTAAATAAACGATTTTAAGAAAAGCTGTCAAAATCAAGTGATTTGATCTTGGCTCTAAAAGCCGACGAGCATGATGGATTTTTCTATTTCTTAGATCTGTGTAGAGGTGCTTCCACCAAGGAGATGTTTAGGGGCAACCAGTGCCCTGGCTCACCTGGCTTCATCCCAGATGAGGAATGGATAAGGTCAAAATGTCGAAAACGAGACAAGCATAAAAGATTTAATTTTCCAAATTTAAACAACTTGGGTTGAATAGAGATAAACTTCTTATACTTGGTGTTAAATTCCAAGGAGGGAACCCTTACTACCCGTGTGAATTTAATTGGTGATTTCACCCCTATTCGACGGATAGTGAAGGTCGAATACAGAACTTGACGTCGAGGAAAATTAGTATGATTTCTATGGATCCGTTTTACTCGAATACTAACTAATTTGGATTTACCATCTTAGATAACACAGTTTCAACCTATTAAAAAGAAATTTATTTGAAACAAGAAACCTTTTGTTATGATTTAAATAAATGATTTGGTATTAATTTAATTCCTATACTTCAAATTAATTATTTTCGGTTTGTAGTAAACTATGTCTTAAATAACATTGTTTTTGACCCGTTTTAAAAGTTATGATTTGGAAATCTTTGTAAAGACTTAGATAAATTATTTGGAAATATTTTCCTAAGTAAATGATGAAATGATCTGGACTTATTCCAAGATTCATAAAGGTTTTAAGTAATCAAAGGTTTTGATAAATGAGGCTTAATGATTCAATATACTATTAAGAAGATAAATGGAATAATTTAAAATAATATGTCTCTCTGAGATATTTATGAATGAATAAAAAGATGAATTAAATTGATTGATGATTGATAAAAACATATGAACTTAACATCTTTTTAATCGATGATTGGTTCGGAGGAACCTGGGTCGGAATTAGGTAACTCCTATCTGAAAACCACTTCAAACCAATGTATACATTCGAAAGTGAAGATATAATGAAGATGATGATTTTTAAAGACGGGGATCTTCATGATGAAGGGATGCTTGCCACTAGTCCCTCAGGGTGAAATTTACCATATCATATTTTTATGGTGGTGGTAGTGCTCTATTATGAAATCTTCGTTTGCAAGGACTAATCTGTCACGACCCGACTTTCACTCCCAGAAAATCGCGTCATGAATTAAGAAAGAAAGGGATAGAAGAAGAAAAGAAAGAAGAGAAGAAAGAAACAACACAAGAATCTCAACAGCGGAAACGAATAAATTATATTTATAACAAAGTATTACATAGTATACATCAATTATCAGAGTACACAGACATATACAACACATACTAGACAGTTATAAACACCTGTCTAGTTATTACAACTCAAATCAAACACAACACTCAGAGATACCAAACACAGCGGAATTATATAACTATACGCAGAAGCCTCCTGCTCCATATGCTCCTCCACAAATCGTCAAAGCCAATCCTGAATCCTAACCTGAATTCTCTTGACTACTCATAAAAATTTGAGTACCCAAGAGTTAAAGAAAAACAGAAATAACTCCGGGTCAGACATGGGTCTGGTGTGAGTAACAGGTTAAAGTTGCTTAACTTTGAAAAACCTTTGAAAGAAAAGGTATCACGTAAGACTTCCCACACATAAACATGGAAAAGTTTTTACCTTACGCTAACCAAAACATTTGATAGGAAATCTGATGATATTATAATAGTGTCTAGGGTTTTCAAATAAAATACAGAAATAGCTGAAATGCTTACATCTCACATTCCAACATAGTTGGGCACAACTAATACGTACGGCACTTATTGGATTTTGGATTCCATCAATGGCAGGGCTACTGGGGTACCGCCCGTCACAGTACGTGGCCTAGATCACCGTACCGAGGAGCCACCCTAACTCCCCTGCAACACAAAGCCGGACCCGTTCCTTACTGAACAGTTCCAAATAAGACAACCCCGACGGTTGTCATGATCAACCGTCCCACACAGCCGAAATATAAAGGGACCTCTAGACAGGGGTAAATCTTACTCTCAAGTGGGGGCTACCCACGAAGCTTTGCTGCACCTCCCCTGTTTTAGCCATTCCCGGTTGATGAGGCTTGAGGCTGCGATTACCTTTATAGGACATATCACTTAGAATGCTCATCGTCCACCTGACGATGTTTTGAAAGCATTCAATCCATACAAGTTCGTTCCGGGTTCGAACGAAACCGAAGGCATTATCTCGTTACACTCGTATTGGAATCACCCTCAGAGTTAACGACAATAACCCTTGCACTCTGATTCACCATCTCGAATCTATAAGTGCTATTCCGTCAAACTCATTACGGAATCACCCACAGAGTTATACTGACGTATAGCCCTTACACCTCGAGTCTTCACTTGCTCCACTTGGATTAACGACCTAACGTTATTTGGAATCGATGTGGTTTTCGGATGTCCAAATATGGAAACCCGATCCCGGTCTCATCGAAAACCAAAGCGTGTCTTATTAAGGCCAAGTTGTTTTAAGTTTAAAACAATTTCAATTCATTATCTAAGCATACAGATAGATAATTCACAACACAACAGATAATCAATATTATCATTATCAACAGATAATCATATCATAAACAGATAATCTATATTATCATCCAAGAGCAACCAATGCATCCATATCACATACACCATTCGTCTCATAACTGAGATTACAAACCATACCAAACAATCAATACCATTCATCAAACATAAGCAAATGATCTACTGATCTCACTTTCTATAATTAATTTAAAATGAATTAAATTAATTACTCAATCTCTAATTAATTTAAAATGAATTAAATTAATTACTTCAAAATCCTGCTTAACTTAACCATCAATTGATTATAAATAAATTTATAAATCAAAATATTCTTTCCAATTAATCATTACTGATTAACTATCTCTAATTACAATAAGTAATTAGCATTTAATATTAATCACACAAGTTAATTACTTAGTTAATTACATTAGTAATTAATCTAAAATCAATCCCTACATATATATTAATCATCCTTGATTAATAATCATTCAGCAATTAACTACATTAATTGCTCAACCCATAAATTAATTATTCTTAATTAATTATTTAAATTAATCCCTTTGATTAATTTCAAAGTAATTTAAATCCAAATTAATTCTAAAATAAATATCCTTAATTACATTCTATAATTATTAATTAATTACTTCCTTAAGTAATTACAAATTCATTAATTACATAAGTAATTATCAACAATTCAACAAATGTTTAAATCAATTAAACTTAATTAATTAATCTAAACAAATCATATTAACCTTAATTAATTACATTAAGTAATTAATTCACTAATTACTTTCATTAAGTAATTAAACCTAAATAATTGATTATTAATTAATTAATTAATCTAATTAATTATTAAAATTTAATCACATTAATTAACTGTTAATGACTTCATTAACATTTCTTAATTACTTAATTAAGAGATTAACTTAAATTAATCACCATTAGTTATTAAGTAATTAATATTTAATTACTATTTAATTAATCTCTCATTATTAATTAACTAGTGTTAATTAAAATCTTAATTATCATTAATCACTTGATTAAATAAATCTTAATCATAAATTAAAATTTAGTTAACTATCCTTAATTATAGATTAATTAAACTTAATTAATTAATCTCAAATCAAATTAAAAATCATTAATTATTTAATTAAACTTCCACATTATTAATTAATTAAATAATTAATATTCATCTTAATTACCTTCATAATTAATGAATCCAATCATTAAACATTTATTTATCTTTTAGATAAATATTTATTATTTAAATTATGCATTTAAAAACAAAATGTTTTTAAATTTACATTAAATTCCAATTTAACATTTCTTTTAAACTTTAAAACTCAAACTTATTTAAAAATAAGATTTTCAAAACAATACAACTAAATCTTATATGTTTACAAGAAACATATACTTTGTTAATAAGTTTAAAAAGAATTTAAATTTCAATTCAAATTAAATTCCAATCAATTTAAAAATTACTTTAACATTTGAAATTCAACTTTCAAACTTATTTTAGCTTTAAACTCTTTCTATAATTTATACCTTTAATTCAAATGCAAATCATTTGAAAACAATTTAAATTTAAATCTTTAATTTAAAAACTGAAATCTAAATTTTAAATCCAGATTTAAAAACTCAGTTTTGAATTCAATTTAAATTTTTAATTTTAAATACTTAATCCTTCCAATACAAATGCCAAAACACACAAGCAATCACACTTGAGAGTTTAAATTCAAATTTGAATTTGAAAACATAAATGGTCTCAAATTCTTAGACAAATCCTAATTTGAATTCATATTCAAATTTCAAACTAAACTCAGTTTAAATCCTACACCTGCAAATTTAAATTTAAATTTACCTTTACATTTAAAAACAGAAACAGTTTCTGTTTTATTAAAAACTTAAACCTTGAATTTTTTTCCAGAATTTAAACTATTTCAAAAAAACATAATTCAAACTTATTTGAATTCATACTTGAATTCAGTTTTAACATCATAAGATAAAACTTTAGTTTGCAAATTATTTCAAACCTAAAAATCTGGAAACAGGCTCATGTTCCTTCTTTTATATTTTTATATTTCAAATAAAATTTGAATCTCTGCACTCACATGTTATCAATTATCAGAATTCAAAGTATTTGAATTCAACTTAGGATTCAAGTTTTAAATTCTGAGTTTACATTTCCAGATCAATTTAAACTTTAAATTTTAAAAATCCTAAAACAGAACAGAACAGTTTCTGTTAAAAAATTTAAACCTCTTACATTGTTGAATTTAAAATGTTTCAAATTCCAGATTTGAATTATTCAAATCCATAACTGAATTCAAGTTCCACCTGATTTCAAAATTTAAGTTTATATTCCTATTATTACTTCAACTTTAACCTTTTAAAAACCTGGAAACAATACTCTTTCCTATATACAAACTGTAACAAAAGTTTCTCGAGCAAGCCTAAAATTTACTTCGGGTCAAAACAAAAATGCTTCGGGTTATCTCCCACTTATCCCCGTGACCAACCCGAGTCAACAACACCTCTGCAACCAACAACAACCCAAACCTGCACAACTCCTCCCTGTGCACTTACTTCCCACTCCGGTCACCTCCGACCAACTTCAACGGCCTTATCACATCGACCAGAGACTACACTACACCTTGCAACCCTCAAATCCCAAACATCAATCTCGAGTTTAAATTCAGGTATAAAGTCAAAACCTGAAAAACACAGTGACTACAACCAAGTCTGACCTGTCAACATCAATCTCTCCCCTTCCCGACCACCATCCTTCTCCATACTCCGGCGATATTCTCATCAATCCCTCTATCTCCATAACCCAAATCCCTGAGTCACCCGGTCAAGTATGACTGCCGAAAAGATTCACTTCCACCAACCCAGTAGAACTAGGTTTTAGATATCCAAAACAAGATTCATTCTTAAAATTGTATTTTAATTTAAACCAAAAATTTACAATGCTTACTTTAATTTGAAATAAGCAAGTTTCAATTAATTTTGGCCAAAGTGTAAAATACAGTTTGGAACTGCCTATTATATTTAACACTGTAAATTTTAGTTTTTGTTTAAAAGTTCTTGAATTCACTTAATGATCCTATTCATGAACTTGAAACATGCATTCATGATACCTACATCTTCTAATTTTTACAAAATTTAGTTGTGTATTTATGCTTCAGACAACTCAGAACTAAAGCCTGTAAAAACTAAAAAAAATCATCTTATCATGGAATGAGCAAATTCCATTCAAGTGCTAATACAAGATAGTAATCAGATCAAGGAAGAAAACCATTTATCAAATTTAAACTTAAACTATGATAATCAGAACATTGGAAATCAAACATGCATGGCATTTCATATATACACAGGCAGATAAAAGAAAACAGATTCAAAGATTTAACTTAACAAGAAAAACAAGCATGCATTCCTACTTAACTTTATTTAAATTTAGTGTTACTCACCTCTATTCAAAGTGCAGAGCATATGTCAACTTGCAGATTCCAAATTATGAAATGCAGACTCCCTTCTTGCTTTACATGCTTCAGTTTTCAACATGCAGGTTCCAGTTTTGAAAATTGCAGAGCACATTCCAATTGCAGAGTATCAGACTTGAAAATAAATGCATGCAGGCTTGTTTGTATTTTGAAGAATGCAGAGCTTTAACTTGATTAATAATTGATGCATGCAGGCCTTAAATCTTTGATTGTAGATGATATGCAAGGCTTCAGATCCAAACACATGTTGCAGACCCCTATCTTGCTTCCAGATTATGAAGTTTAATGCATGCAGGCTTCCAATTTGTTGTGCAGGTGAGAATTTTGGAAAAGAGGAGTTTTGAATGTAAAGTTTTACAGTTTTAAGATATGCAGTTTTGGATTTTGGTGAAAAAGAGTTGAATGCAATGTATATGCAAACTTGAATATGGTTTGAGAATGAAGATTGTATATGGATGTGAGAATGTAATTTGGTTTTCTTTTTATCAAGGAATGAGAAAAGAATATGAATATGAATGAAGAAATTAAATGATATGAATGAAAAGCAAGTTAACAAGAATGTATTTTCAGAAAATGAAATAAAGAAAAAGAAAATAAATTTGACACTTGTCACTTTAAAATAAAGATAAGATTACATTTGTTAGCTTAAATCTTTAATGTACAAACACTTGTCTTTATAAATTAATTAGTGTTAAAAGTTAGAGTTAATAAAGTATTAAACATAGTTAATTAAAGTAAATAAGCATTAAGCCTAGTTAATGAATTCTTATGCAAAATTATGTATTAAATAATTCTAAAGAACAAAGAAAAACAATACACAATTAAATCATTTTGAAAAGAAACTTTTTAAAACAAATTATAAAAGGGTTTGTAAAATAATTTTATATACAACTTGAATTAAAAAAAATGAATTTGAAACTAATTAAAACATTTATCTCTTATTTAAAATCATATAGTATTTTAATTAAATATTTTTGAAAAGCTCAAATCAAAAAAATAAATCACCATTTCTATTTTCAAAACATATTAAAATTATACTATACTAATTTAACTAAAAACAAATTGTCTATTTAAAATATATACATAAATACATATACATTATAAAATAGAAAACAATTTGTTAACTTATCAAAAATAATTTCACAAATTAAATTATTAAATAAAGAAGATTATTTAAATCAAATCAAATTTATTAATCAAAATTATTAATTCAATATAAATTTAAATCCAGATTATTAAATTTATATTGTCCAAAATTCCGGGATATTACAATCCTTCCCCCTTAAAAGAATTTCGTCCCCGAAATTTAAAACAAAGGCAATTTAATAATCTATTTACAGATTTTATTTTAAAACACAGCATATGTTATTCATATACCAAAAATCAAAGCAACCAAATCACACAATCAGAACAAATCTAATTATCCAAAAGAATTTTGGATAGAACCTTCACGAGTTTCCCCGGTATATATATATATCGGGATACTCGCTCTATAGAATACAATCAATCAATACTACTATGCTATAGAGCTCCTAGCAACAATTCTATACAGAATATCAGACTACAAACGAGTCTGACTCAACAAACAAACCATCTTAAACTACTGGTTCCACAACCAGAAATATCAAACATGTACTCCCTCAGAGATACGTGAAACACCCTGAATCCCAGTTATCCAAGCTGGCAATTCAACTCTTGAAAACCAAACACTGATCTAACCCAACACAGAAGAAACCAAAACACTTCGGAGCTAGCTTCCCAAACTTATAGCTCCTTGGATCAGAGAAAAACTTATCCAAAATCAAATCTCCAATTCCAGAATCCAAATTCTCTGTCTCTTATCCATAAAAACTCTTCGGACGATCCTGGGCTACCAACATCACTCCTGATCAGCTCAACTCTTGCTGATTCCAAAAGAAACAGACTGAATCCAAAACAATCCAATGATCTCCTCAAGATCACTCAAAAACCAAGAACACAAACCCTGCTTCTCAACAACAGAAGACAGAACAAACTTCCCCTTAACCGAAAAACAAACAGAAGCATCTCCAAACTGCTTCCGCTGTACAACTCTGATCCGAAACAGAAGAAAATGCTGACAAAGAGCACAAGCACAGACTAAAACAACCCAGCACAGAAATATGGTTCCACATATCCATAAGAAAAACTCAGATGTTCCTCCCAAACCTGAGTTGCTTCACCAACTTCCATCTCAAGGAACCATCCATCTACTAACTGAACCACCAGTTCCATTCCTGGAAAGAAAACTCGATCTCCAGATGCAGACAAACTCTGACTTCCAGAAGACATCCAGACAATCTCCAACAAACACAAGAGAACATACTATCGCAAGTCACTTTTGCGATCAACTCAGCCTAAATCCAAAGAAAACTGCTCTCTCTCAACCAAACAGAAGAGCTTATGCTGACTTAGCCAACTTACCAGAGAAAAGATCCACTCTGCTGCTTCTGAACTCCACTTCAGAAAAACTACCCAGCCAGAAGACTCCTTACCAACTCAGAATACTCTGCTAAACTCAGCCACATCACCGTGCTGACTCACTTCTTATTCTTGTTCCAAAGAAAACATCTTCGGAAACATCCATAGTCACTGCATCTCATCACGCAGCTACTAATTCCTGAGATATCAAGATATCATCACTTGCTTGCTTCTGTCCAACCGACAGATCAAAACTCAATACTGCACTTCAAATATGAACTCCGAACCTTAACAGGTTACCTTCAGAGATCGATGAAGTCCTTAAACCAAACAAAACTCACTCGAGACAGTATTAGGTCTACAGTCTCGACAAATACACTTCCAACCTCATCCATCAAACAACAACCAATGGTAGTCGTGTTACACACACTTCTACCTCATCTACCTTTATAACTTATATTGGAAAAACCTGAACAGGTAATCCAACAAATAGGTAGAACCAAATATATATATATATTAAAAATACAAATACGCTCTCTCAAGAAAGACACCTCTACAGAGCCTAGGTATTCACTCAACCTAACGCTCCCTAAAGAAAAATACACTTCAGAGCCTAGGTATTCACTCAACCTACAGCTCTGATACCAAAATGTCACGACCCGACTTTCACTCCCAGAAAATCGCGTCATGAATTAAGAAAGAAAGGGATAGAAGAAGAAAAGAAAGAAGAGAAGAAAGAAACAACACAAGAATCTCAACAGCGGAAACGAATAAATTATATTTATAACAAAGTATTACATAGTATACATCAATTATCAGAGTACACAGACATATACAACACATACTAGACAGTTATAAACACCTGTCTAGTTATTACAACTCAAATCAAACACAACACTCAGAGATACCAAACACAGCGGAATTATATAACTATACGCAGAAGCCTCCTGCTCCATATGCTCCTCCACAAATCGTCAAAGCCAATCCTGAATCCTAACCTGAATTCTCTTGACTACTCATAAAAATTTGAGTACCCAAGAGTTAAAGAAAAACAGAAATAACTCCGGGTCAGACATGGGTCTGGTGTGAGTAACAGGTTAAAGTTGCTTAACTTTGAAAAACCTTTGAAAGAAAAGGTATCACGTAAGACTTCCCACACATAAACATGGAAAAGTTTTTACCTTACGCTAACCAAAACATTTGATAGGAAATCTGATGATATTATAATAGTGTCTAGGGTTTTCAAATAAAATACAGAAATAGCTGAAATGCTTACATCTCACATTCCAACATAGTTGGGCACAACTAATACGTACGGCACTTATTGGATTTTGGATTCCATCAATGGCAGGGCTACTGGGGTACCGCCCGTCACAGTACGTGGCCTAGATCACCGTACCGAGGAGCCACCCTAACTCCCCTGCAACACAAAGCCGGACCCGTTCCTTACTGAACAGTTCCAAATAAGACAACCCCGACGGTTGTCATGATCAACCGTCCCACACAGCCGAAATATAAAGGGACCTCTAGACAGGGGTAAATCTTACTCTCAAGTGGGGGCTACCCACGAAGCTTTGCTGCACCTCCCCTGTTTTAGCCATTCCCGGTTGATGAGGCTTGAGGCTGCGATTACCTTTATAGGACATATCACTTAGAATGCTCATCGTCCACCTGACGATGTTTTGAAAGCATTCAATCCATACAAGTTCGTTCCGGGTTCGAACGAAACCGAAGGCATTATCTCGTTACACTCGTATTGGAATCACCCTCAGAGTTAACGACAATAACCCTTGCACTCTGATTCACCATCTCGAATCTATAAGTGCTATTCCGTCAAACTCATTACGGAATCACCCACAGAGTTATACTGACGTATAGCCCTTACACCTCGAGTCTTCACTTGCTCCACTTGGATTAACGACCTAACGTTATTTGGAATCGATGTGGTTTTCGGATGTCCAAATATGGAAACCCGATCCCGGTCTCATCGAAAACCAAAGCGTGTCTTATTAAGGCCAAGTTGTTTTAAGTTTAAAACAATTTCAATTCATTATCTAAGCATACAGATAGATAATTCACAACACAACAGATAATCAATATTATCATTATCAACAGATAATCATATCATAAACAGATAATCTATATTATCATCCAAGAGCAACCAATGCATCCATATCACATACACCATTCGTCTCATAACTGAGATTACAAACCATACCAAACAATCAATACCATTCATCAAACATAAGCAAATGATCTACTGATCTCACTTTCTATAATTAATTTAAAATGAATTAAATTAATTACTCAATCTCTAATTAATTTAAAATGAATTAAATTAATTACTTCAAAATCCTGCTTAACTTAACCATCAATTGATTATAAATAAATTTATAAATCAAAATATTCTTTCCAATTAATCATTACTGATTAACTATCTCTAATTACAATAAGTAATTAGCATTTAATATTAATCACACAAGTTAATTACTTAGTTAATTACATTAGTAATTAATCTAAAATCAATCCCTACATATATATTAATCATCCTTGATTAATAATCATTCAGCAATTAACTACATTAATTGCTCAACCCATAAATTAATTATTCTTAATTAATTATTTAAATTAATCCCTTTGATTAATTTCAAAGTAATTTAAATCCAAATTAATTCTAAAATAAATATCCTTAATTACATTCTATAATTATTAATTAATTACTTCCTTAAGTAATTACAAATTCATTAATTACATAAGTAATTATCAACAATTCAACAAATGTTTAAATCAATTAAACTTAATTAATTAATCTAAACAAATCATATTAACCTTAATTAATTACATTAAGTAATTAATTCACTAATTACTTTCATTAAGTAATTAAACCTAAATAATTGATTATTAATTAATTAATTAATCTAATTAATTATTAAAATTTAATCACATTAATTAACTGTTAATGACTTCATTAACATTTCTTAATTACTTAATTAAGAGATTAACTTAAATTAATCACCATTAGTTATTAAGTAATTAATATTTAATTACTATTTAATTAATCTCTCATTATTAATTAACTAGTGTTAATTAAAATCTTAATTATCATTAATCACTTGATTAAATAAATCTTAATCATAAATTAAAATTTAGTTAACTATCCTTAATTATAGATTAATTAAACTTAATTAATTAATCTCAAATCAAATTAAAAATCATTAATTATTTAATTAAACTTCCACATTATTAATTAATTAAATAATTAATATTCATCTTAATTACCTTCATAATTAATGAATCCAATCATTAAACATTTATTTATCTTTTAGATAAATATTTATTATTTAAATTATGCATTTAAAAACAAAATGTTTTTAAATTTACATTAAATTCCAATTTAACATTTCTTTTAAACTTTAAAACTCAAACTTATTTAAAAATAAGATTTTCAAAACAATACAACTAAATCTTATATGTTTACAAGAAACATATACTTTGTTAATAAGTTTAAAAAGAATTTAAATTTCAATTCAAATTAAATTCCAATCAATTTAAAAATTACTTTAACATTTGAAATTCAACTTTCAAACTTATTTTAGCTTTAAACTCTTTCTATAATTTATACCTTTAATTCAAATGCAAATCATTTGAAAACAATTTAAATTTAAATCTTTAATTTAAAAACTGAAATCTAAATTTTAAATCCAGATTTAAAAACTCAGTTTTGAATTCAATTTAAATTTTTAATTTTAAATACTTAATCCTTCCAATACAAATGCCAAAACACACAAGCAATCACACTTGAGAGTTTAAATTCAAATTTGAATTTGAAAACATAAATGGTCTCAAATTCTTAGACAAATCCTAATTTGAATTCATATTCAAATTTCAAACTAAACTCAGTTTAAATCCTACACCTGCAAATTTAAATTTAAATTTACCTTTACATTTAAAAACAGAAACAGTTTCTGTTTTATTAAAAACTTAAACCTTGAATTTTTTTCCAGAATTTAAACTATTTCAAAAAAACATAATTCAAACTTATTTGAATTCATACTTGAATTCAGTTTTAACATCATAAGATAAAACTTTAGTTTGCAAATTATTTCAAACCTAAAAATCTGGAAACAGGCTCATGTTCCTTCTTTTATATTTTTATATTTCAAATAAAATTTGAATCTCTGCACTCACATGTTATCAATTATCAGAATTCAAAGTATTTGAATTCAACTTAGGATTCAAGTTTTAAATTCTGAGTTTACATTTCCAGATCAATTTAAACTTTAAATTTTAAAAATCCTAAAACAGAACAGAACAGTTTCTGTTAAAAAATTTAAACCTCTTACATTGTTGAATTTAAAATGTTTCAAATTCCAGATTTGAATTATTCAAATCCATAACTGAATTCAAGTTCCACCTGATTTCAAAATTTAAGTTTATATTCCTATTATTACTTCAACTTTAACCTTTTAAAAACCTGGAAACAATACTCTTTCCTATATACAAACTGTAACAAAAGTTTCTCGAGCAAGCCTAAAATTTACTTCGGGTCAAAACAAAAATGCTTCGGGTTATCTCCCACTTATCCCCGTGACCAACCCGAGTCAACAACACCTCTGCAACCAACAACAACCCAAACCTGCACAACTCCTCCCTGTGCACTTACTTCCCACTCCGGTCACCTCCGACCAACTTCAACGGCCTTATCACATCGACCAGAGACTACACTACACCTTGCAACCCTCAAATCCCAAACATCAATCTCGAGTTTAAATTCAGGTATAAAGTCAAAACCTGAAAAACACAGTGACTACAACCAAGTCTGACCTGTCAACATCAATCTCTCCCCTTCCCGACCACCATCCTTCTCCATACTCCGGCGATATTCTCATCAATCCCTCTATCTCCATAACCCAAATCCCTGAGTCACCCGGTCAAGTATGACTGCCGAAAAGATTCACTTCCACCAACCCAGTAGAACTAGGTTTTAGATATCCAAAACAAGATTCATTCTTAAAATTGTATTTTAATTTAAACCAAAAATTTACAATGCTTACTTTAATTTGAAATAAGCAAGTTTCAATTAATTTTGGCCAAAGTGTAAAATACAGTTTGGAACTGCCTATTATATTTAACACTGTAAATTTTAGTTTTTGTTTAAAAGTTCTTGAATTCACTTAATGATCCTATTCATGAACTTGAAACATGCATTCATGATACCTACATCTTCTAATTTTTACAAAATTTAGTTGTGTATTTATGCTTCAGACAACTCAGAACTAAAGCCTGTAAAAACTAAAAAAAATCATCTTATCATGGAATGAGCAAATTCCATTCAAGTGCTAATACAAGATAGTAATCAGATCAAGGAAGAAAACCATTTATCAAATTTAAACTTAAACTATGATAATCAGAACATTGGAAATCAAACATGCATGGCATTTCATATATACACAGGCAGATAAAAGAAAACAGATTCAAAGATTTAACTTAACAAGAAAAACAAGCATGCATTCCTACTTAACTTTATTTAAATTTAGTGTTACTCACCTCTATTCAAAGTGCAGAGCATATGTCAACTTGCAGATTCCAAATTATGAAATGCAGACTCCCTTCTTGCTTTACATGCTTCAGTTTTCAACATGCAGGTTCCAGTTTTGAAAATTGCAGAGCACATTCCAATTGCAGAGTATCAGACTTGAAAATAAATGCATGCAGGCTTGTTTGTATTTTGAAGAATGCAGAGCTTTAACTTGATTAATAATTGATGCATGCAGGCCTTAAATCTTTGATTGTAGATGATATGCAAGGCTTCAGATCCAAACACATGTTGCAGACCCCTATCTTGCTTCCAGATTATGAAGTTTAATGCATGCAGGCTTCCAATTTGTTGTGCAGGTGAGAATTTTGGAAAAGAGGAGTTTTGAATGTAAAGTTTTACAGTTTTAAGATATGCAGTTTTGGATTTTGGTGAAAAAGAGTTGAATGCAATGTATATGCAAACTTGAATATGGTTTGAGAATGAAGATTGTATATGGATGTGAGAATGTAATTTGGTTTTCTTTTTATCAAGGAATGAGAAAAGAATATGAATATGAATGAAGAAATTAAATGATATGAATGAAAAGCAAGTTAACAAGAATGTATTTTCAGAAAATGAAATAAAGAAAAAGAAAATAAATTTGACACTTGTCACTTTAAAATAAAGATAAGATTACATTTGTTAGCTTAAATCTTTAATGTACAAACACTTGTCTTTATAAATTAATTAGTGTTAAAAGTTAGAGTTAATAAAGTATTAAACATAGTTAATTAAAGTAAATAAGCATTAAGCCTAGTTAATGAATTCTTATGCAAAATTATGTATTAAATAATTCTAAAGAACAAAGAAAAACAATACACAATTAAATCATTTTGAAAAGAAACTTTTTAAAACAAATTATAAAAGGGTTTGTAAAATAATTTTATATACAACTTGAATTAAAAAAAATGAATTTGAAACTAATTAAAACATTTATCTCTTATTTAAAATCATATAGTATTTTAATTAAATATTTTTGAAAAGCTCAAATCAAAAAAATAAATCACCATTTCTATTTTCAAAACATATTAAAATTATACTATACTAATTTAACTAAAAACAAATTGTCTATTTAAAATATATACATAAATACATATACATTATAAAATAGAAAACAATTTGTTAACTTATCAAAAATAATTTCACAAATTAAATTATTAAATAAAGAAGATTATTTAAATCAAATCAAATTTATTAATCAAAATTATTAATTCAATATAAATTTAAATCCAGATTATTAAATTTATATTGTCCAAAATTCCGGGATATTACATAATCGCTACTAATCCTTTGGATAATTCCTGGCAGGATATGGTAAAAGGAGGGCATTTGGTTTCTTTTAGTCCCAGAACGAACTTGTATTGACGAATGTTTGACATTGCATTTTTTATCAAACGTTGAATTTTACGAACATACATCTGTTTGGTAGTGGAGAAGGCAACGTCTCTTAGCTTAACATCCTTCTCTGAGACATACGAGCTCAAAGGTTATATATTTGTGAAAGTCAACAGTAATTAAAGAAATGACAATGTGACATTCAAAATGGAACCTGTTATGATCAAAGCGTGCTTTATGGAGCGTAGTCTCAGGCGCGTCACATCCAAGGAATGATAGAGGATATTATGTGGTCTGAAGGACAAATTTCGAGATGTTATTGGGGAAGATGTCCCGCCAGGTACTTGTTGCCATATTGTATGGATGGAAAGGTATGGAGGCTAATGGAGATCGTGTATATCCACTGAGTAATACTTTGTTCCATGGTAATATAGTAGTATAGTTCGAAGGCTGACGGAGATCGTGTAAAGCCACTGGTGTGAACTAGGATTGTTATACGTGGAATTTCGGGTCTGAATTATCACTAGTTCCCTATCATGTTGGAAATCAAGTTCCAGTAAGTTCTCTTTATGGTTTTGATTGTAGAACCTGTTTTTAAAAAGTAGCTAGTATGCAGTCAAATTTAATCAATGTAACAATTTCGGCTATTTTAAATATGTCATTTGAAAAGTGTTTTCAAAGGAATGTCATTAGAAATAATATCAAATTAATTTGGTATAAAAAGTGTTTGGTTATCATAAGGTAAAAACCCTTATGTATTTATGTGTGGGCATCGTCTCAAGATGCGCTTCTTTTCAAAGGTTTTTAACTGGCATCAATTTATAAATCGAGTATCTCACGCTGGTTTATCAAGCCTGATCCTAGTATTTTTAGTACTTGGGTCAGATCTGAGTAGTTTCAGGATTAATTGAAGATGCTTGGAGTTTCCAGAGGAGAGATGGAGATCTTCATCTACATATGGACGTATTCTATTATCCGCTGCATCTATTATATTAATTTTTATTTTTCAGCATTTGCAAGGATAGAGGATTTATAACTGTCTAAGCTGAATCTAGGTTAGACTTTGATATTGTATTAAGTATTTTCCGCAGTAAAGATTATTGTTGAAATAATATACGTTATTCCATTCGTGTGAGGTTCTGTTCTATCTTTATTTTCTTTTTCCCTAACAATCAGGGTTTCTAACACTTGGATTTGCGGCATGTGGATACCGTGGATGTATCGGTGTCGATTTTCGATGGTCGAAAATCTCGGATGTTACAATATCCTTTCTCAAAACATCTTGATCAGGAATACTAAAAATAATATGTTATTTTATGTTATGATAATTTTTTCATGATTACAACTTCTTTTAATTATTATCACATAACATATCATTTAAGGATTTTCTATTTAATTAATTACTTAATTAATACATCACCATATAACAAGTATATAACAGAAAACAAACATCTTTTATTTCGAATGAGATTCTATTACAGAGTTAATAATTTATAACAAATTATAGAATTACCCATATGAAATATCCCTAACTCGTCAATGAGTACTTGATATAATACTCCAAATGCCTACATTGCATAATACAATTCCCTTTCTTTATAGTTTTCACTATTGTTTTTAATGTTTTTCCAGTTTATGGGTAATCTTCTATAAAATAATTCATAACTATAATAGCTAAGTTCGTACTCTAGCAAAGTATAAATAAATAGTTTAAAGTCATTTAACAAGTTTAAATATCTAGCTATTTACAGAGAGCATTTAACCCTCTGGTATTCCATGATGTAATAGACATTAATTATTAAAAGACAAATATCTGGTGAACATACCTGAGCCAACTATCGATTTACCATTTTTCCTTATTGCTATTTTCATAGCTTTCAAACTTTTAGTAACTTCTTCCTATTTTGGGGTATCTCATACTTACATGTGCTTGAAGTCTATGAGTAATTTTCCTGTCTTTGACAACTATTGCTCTATTGTTTATATGAGGAATAAAAGCCCTTTTTTGCCAGCATGTGAGGATTTCTCAAGTTGATTTTAGTTTTGTTACTTTGGTCTTTGAGTGTCCTCGACATCTGGATTACTATCAAGAATTTCCCCAGTAATATCATCAATCAGAATTGATGCATTTATTGTTATTTGTGTTATAACATCTTGTATATTATCTGTAACGACCCGCCATTTTGGACAGTTTAAACCGACGATCAAATACACATGTCGATTCCAAACCATTCAAAAGGGCAGATGGTTATTGGGGTAAATAAGAAAAGAAAAGAAAGAGAAATAAAGGAAATGAAACATCACAGAATCTCGCAGCGGAACGATAAAATATAATAGTCAAATAAACAGTTCATGAAGCTGTTTACTATACTTTGACAATTATTTATACAACATTTATCAGAGTTATACATATACAACAGAACAATTAAAATAATGCAGCAGATAGCATGATGCAAGGGTAATAATAGTAATAGTATACCAAATCTTCGTCTTCATCCTCCAGAATAGATCTTCAAAAATCTGAAAACTCAGGACTGACCCGAGTGTAATGAAAAGACAAACACTCGAGTCGGGAATAAATATCCTTATGAAAGTTAAATCAATCGTAAATAAATATGAGTGTAACGGCGTCAGGGATGTTTACGGGGTTTGACATCTCCTATCCAGTGTCAACGTGCGTGCAATAACTTAAGAGATGTTACAGGATTTTCCATCTCTTAAGGATCTGTTAAACTATCTACTATGTAGTAATGTACGCTAAGTAGATAATGCCTATCAGTAATATAAAGTATCAAAATAGCGTTAAGGCGTTACCATAATCCCCCTTAACACATTTTTATAATGCCATAGTCTATACAGCACCGTAAGCCCCACCATAAACTGGTGGTTATCAGAGGGTACCCCATAGGTATAACACAAAACATAACGTAGTGGTCGCGAATAGGATAATCAGTATGACAAGGTACATGAGGCGATACCAACTAGGATACTAGTAGTTGCGTGATCCAGACTGATGTTGGGCATAGCCAGCAGCTACCCCAACACCGCGAAACAACACTCCGAAATCAAGGGGTGCACCCAAATCTCATCACAAATGTAATAGATATGGTATCGAAGAAGTGTGTCCGCTAGAGGTGGCGAACCTCAATGGCTCGGCGTGGCTCTTGTTTTAGTCATGTCAGGGGTCATCCAATATCGTTCTCTTTTTTCAATCAACATGTTCACCAAACCGTCCTCTTCATTCTGGATCAACACTCCGCGTATAATAGTTATTAAAGTGGTTTTCGGTATCGACAGAGAGTATGTCCATATCTGATCCCGATCTCTTTAAAAACTACGTATTATTACACCGTTGGCTCTTTTACATTTCAAATCGATTCATAATTGATATCAAAATATCATATTCGCTTCAAAATCAAATCCATTTCAAATATCGACATAGCCATTCAAAATATAAGGTTCCTTTTCAAAAATCATTTTTCGTCTCAATATCTCATTTCGATTTCAAAATCATTCTGAATTTCAATTTAGGTTGCAACTTCATTTAACCCAATTCGTATTTAAATTCAAGATTTAAACATAAACATTTCACCTTATTAACCAGCTTGAAATTTTTAGAAAATAGTTTTAAGTAGTTTAAATAATTAAAATAGTTAAAAATACTTAAAATCTTTAAAATGGATTTAAAATAGATAAATTAGTTTAAAATAATTTAAATTGGGTTAAGTAGATTAAAAATATATTAAAATAGTTTAAGTATTCAAAATGGTTTATCTAACCGAGTAATTTGGAAACAAATAAAACAGCTTCAAAACCAATCAATTTCAATTATAACTTCCCAATTCAAATCAATTTCAATTTCCATTCTACCGATTCAATTTCGATTTCATTTCAAATCAATGTCAACTTTGACTTCAAATTAATTCAATTTTACATTCACCTTCAATTTATTCAATTTCAGTTTATATCAATTTTTAGCTTGATTTTCAAAATATCCATTTATAACACTTAACAATTTTTCCATCAATATTCAAGTTTAAATCCAAATTTCAAATATGATTCAATTCCAGGCTCGATTTCAAAATATCATTTTTATATTACTTTTACTTAGTAATATTCAAAGCTCATATTAAGGTTCAATCTTTCAACAAATCAAATTTCGAAATTCAATCATATCCCGATTTTAAAATTCCAAAGTCTCCACTTAAATTATTTAACAATTTCTTTAACCAAAATTTATTTCAACATTCCAAACTCAAATTTTCGATCAATTCGATTTCTATAAATTCGATTTCTATTTATAACCTTTACATCAAACATTTAAATAAATTTCAAATCGACGATTTTAAAAATTATTAATCTAGCCAAATCGGTGTCCGTATATAATTTTCTATCCTATGGCCAAGTAATTATTTATTTCAATTAAATGTCAGGGATGAATATATATCACTTAAATTAAATCACAGTATCATATGTATGCATAACTGGATGTATATAAGGAAATAAACATCCAAACATTCAAATATCAACCAATAGCATCCATCGAAATACATCATCCAATAGGCAATACAATTCATGGCAATTTCATAGTTATCGATGTCAGATAATTTAATCGAAATTCAATTTTAATTTCAATTTAACTGTCAACTTAATTTTCAACGATTAATTCAAATGACAATCTATATGACAACTAAATTTTATCGAACAACGACAAATAAAATTCATAACACTTCATAATATCAGATTAACTAGCATAAAGATATTTAGTACGTTGTGAGCATTATAAACACTCACCTTGATTTTTCGATTTTAAATCAAATCGAACAACGTTCGATTTAACCCAAAATTTACTCTATCTCCAAATGATTCCAATCCAATTCCATAGGATAGTGCTCATCCATACGATTCCATCGCAACTGGTTTCGTGCGTTTTCGACCTCGTATGATAAAGATATGAAGTTTAGAAGTTACACGAATTTTTATTCATAAATTTTACAACATAAATTTCTATTTTTAACCTAAATCTAAATCATCACCATCCATTCCTTAGCAAAGAAATCCAGACCGTGGGCATCATCTTCTTCTCCCAGGCCATAAGAACGCACGCATATACCCATAGCCGCCCCTATGCCCTAATACACGCAATTAATACAAGCATCTTCACATCGATCAGAGACCGGCGTTAGAATGCTCGACGTCAACTCCATCACCGGCCAGAGTGCGGCCCAGCTCGGTGGTCCCCAACCCTCGAACGACGTGCGCAAAACGGTGGAGAACGCGGCCATCTCGTGCCTCCAAATGATGACGATAACCCATCATCGCCGTATGACATTGAAGATCTCTCAATGCTCTACGTTTTTCGTTTAGAAAGTTTCTCGAATCGATGCTTGGATATGAAGAGATTAAGGGAAGAAGATGGGTGCTTTCTGGCCATTGATGCTTAATGGAGGCGGCCTGTAGCTAATTGAACCCTAGTTTATAATTTTTCCCAAATTTATGAAGACAAGGGGCTATTTATAGGAAACGATGAACTCTATTCATTCCGGATTTTCGAACTCCGATTTACGTGCGGTGACCGACGTTTCAAGGGTTTATCCCGCGTTCCAGACACAATGGAACAGGTTTCAGAAGCTAATTCGATCGTCTGTGCGAGTTATAGCGATAAACGATCAATTTGAATTAAATCGATAAACGAATTTCTATGCGTTTTGGCTCGCCCCAGACAAACGGTAATCCGATTGACATGAAATTTTAAATCTTACAATAATATCACATTATGGATCCGATGAAACTGGTTTCATCGAAATCCGAGACCGTTTGAAAAATGACTATGTTAACTCGCCAAATTAATATTAAAACAATTTCAACACGTTTCGAGCTGCCACGGTCAAACGACAACTCCGATTGCTACAAAAATTGAAATCCGATAATAACTAACTATTACGGATCTAATGGAACTAGTTTCGTCCAATTCTGAGACTGTTCAAAATTTGGCTATTTTCCAATCGATAATTAAATATTAAAATATTCAATTTTCACAAATTTACTTTTAATTCAATTTTAAAAGTTCTACAACATCATTCTAACTTTAATATGATAAAATAAAATTTTACAAATCATTTTTAATCATATTAAACTCGTTATTCAATTATCCAATAAATTACAATTGTGAAATCTTATTAACACTATTATAATCCCAATATAACTTACATTCACTTTGGAAACCAATTTGAATCATATTAAATCAAATTTCAATTATTCACACTATTTTCATATATTAAATTTCAATATCAAATTAATCATATCAAATTCGGAATTTAATTATTCAAACATTTATAATATTAAATTTAAACAAATTTGATTATTCTTAAATCACTATCCTTTGAAATATTCAAAATGAACTTAAAAATTTAACTTTTGAAACGAATTAAAATTATAGAACAACCATTTCCATTATACGGTTATTCAATTCCCATTATTAAATTATTCAATAAATTCCAAATATTAAATTTAAACAATTTCGCTTATCCAATAATTCATTATCATTTGAAATATTGAAATCGAACTTATAAGATTCAACTTTTAAAACCAATTCACAATTTAGAACACTATTTTCATTTTACAGTTATTCAATTATTCAATAAGTTTTAAATATTTAATTTAAACAATTTACCTATTCAATATTCAATATTTGATTTTAAATAGATTTTACTTATCAATCAATTACTCTATTTTTCCCAATGAATCCCACATTTATTATCCTACTCAACTATTGACTTTTACTTTTTTATTACTTGGATAATTATTGTTGCAATTCATTCCAGTTATTATTATTCCAAACGACCCGCAATTTTTTTCTAACACTAAATCACGAAATCTTATTAAATTTAGCTATTTTGATTATCGAAAATTTACAGGTCGTTACACTCTCCCCCACTTAAAACTTTTCGTCCCCGAAAAGGAAAAAGAAGGGAAAAGGAACTAAGTATAGAATTCAACATTAGCTATATTTTATTCGAAGTTACCAACTTATAAAACAATGAAATTCCATTTATAAAGTCATTACTACACTTTCACTAAGTTACCCTGAACGACCTTCTAACTTTAAAAGTTAGTTATCAAAACAAATTATATGTGAAAAAATAATAATTTAAAACTTGAAAAATTTTCTAACACCCGGATTTACGGAAAATTTCGGCAGAGTCTCCTTTGCGCGGCTCGATCGGTACAGCTACAAAACGCCTCTACGGGCCCCAAACCAACAAAAGAAAATTAAAAGCCAAGTGGCTCATCAAAAATCACCAAATCCAATGACCAAATAAACATGTACCTTATATTTTATTAGCGAGCATATACGACTAATATAGCGCGAAAGCGAGCTCCAAATGCGAAGCAAGCGCAATCCGCACCTACTAAACACTCAACAAACAATGAGAATCATGCATATATGAAAATAGTATCAATATACATCATATAGCAACATAACAACTACATGTGCCAACATAGCAAATGCAATTAAACAACAAATGCAACCATCAATCAAGTATCATCCAACAAATCCATAACCAATCAATATAAATTCACTTCTCATTAATATTTGTTGACTTGGATTTCAATTTTAATCATAGTTGATTCATTAAAGTTGGATTTTACTAACATTCATTCTCAATTCAATTAGTTAACATTCACTAATGTATATTTACATTAGTTCACTTCCAATTTGAATGAAATTAAATTCTATTTAAATTCATTTATCTTCCAATTTGATTTCAATAACTTATAGCTTTCAATTTCATTAACACTTAATGAATTATATATACAATCAACTAACAATCATATAACAACCAAATCATGCCCAACATAACCAAATTTTTAATTTTACATTCAATTTGGTTTATCTCTTTTATATATATATATCCCATTATATAATTTTGAAAGAATCATTTTATATTTGGCATCATATATTTCCAATATTAACTTTAATTAAGTCCGTAAGCCGTACATATATCATCCGTGAGCAATATCAATCTAATCGCTTATTCGATCACACAATTTCACTTCCAAACTAGTATCGTTCACCCGACTCTCTAGTGCGGACTCAGATTTTGTTCCTTGATTGGAAACTGTTACTCTCCTTGCATAGCCATGTAATATGATAGAGAATTCCAGAATGAAACCAAAAATCCATATCCAGGGTTCGCCGTCAAAAATCGAGTGAAAAATCCTAACTTGGATCGATATAAATCATCTCGAAATTTTATGCTCGAATTTGGATCAAATCTTATGCGAATAAAATAATATACGTACAATCTCACGTATTACCTTCCAATGGATTTTTATCCAATTTATCTATTTTAAATCCATTTTAAGACTTCTATATTTTTTTTCCACTAAATTACTTACAATCCATTATTTAGTTAGTATATTCATTTCTTTACATAGCATGTTCTTTAACATTATCTTTTCTCAACATCATATCATAGAATCTGCTTACTCAAGTTCATTTTAAACATTCTATATAATTTAATTAAATTCAATTTCATTTTCTAATTGATTCTTAGCTATACCTAATTCTTTTGTTTACATTTACTCCATATTCATAGTTTCAGTTAATACAAATTTATTTGTGGAACATTTTATTAATCATCACTTTAGTTTATAGTCATTCCATAAAAGTCTAACTTCTCAAATATGACTTTTCTTAGTTTACAGTTATCTTAAAGGTTACAAATTCAATTATTTTTTCTATGCAATTTATATTTATTTTCTATAACCAATCTACAAAAGATATTATACAATTCATTTGTCTTCTTTCTTAAGTTCACTTACTTGTTCCATTTATCCATTCATCATTTCATGTTATTATTTAAGTATATAACCTTTTTATCACAACCAAATTTTCATTTATATACATTTTAATTCCTTTTTGAGTTTTCCTTACTTGTATACTTCAATTACTTTCAGGTTCTGTTTGTTTGTACAATATCTCATTACATATCCAAAACATTATTTCAACTTCTTAATATTTGGTAAGTCATATTATATGTTATTAGAATGCAAATTCGGTATTATACAAATTTATAGAATTTCATTTTTCTTGATTAGAATGTACACAAATTTGATTTATTTAAATCCTCTTTACCTTTCAACTTTAAAGTTTTCCCAAACAATAAGCTTAGATATCTTAATCCCCTTATTTTATAAATTCTGGTTATTCACATTTCATTCAAATAACTTGAAAATTATTAATTAACAGAACTTAGAAATTTAAATGCCCGGTTCTTTTCAAATCTTTTGAAATAAATATATACACTTATATCTTTAATATATCAAATCATACCTTTGGAGTTCAAACCAAAAACCATTTATCCAAATAATTTCGAAGAAAAACAAAGCTTCTTAGAAGTCTCCCCCACTTTGAGACTCGAAAATGAACGTCGATGATGCTACGCAGTCATCACCGAAATTATTTTCAAGCGACATAAGAGAGGAGTAATTAATTCATTCCTTCTTAAAAATCATTTCAAAATATTTCCTATAAATATTTTCCAACTAATATCACAATATATTTTCTTCAAAACTTTGAGAACTATTTTTCAAAATCTCTGGGTCTTAAATTCAATATTTTCCAATTTAGATCTATTTTAGGTCACCTTTATAAAACATTCTTATAGGATTTTCTTTCTTAAAACATTCCACAAGTTGTTTTATTACAGTTCATTTTGTAATTCATCTTATTTATTAAATTACAACATCCAATTTATGATAATAACTAATATTTTAATTCCTAACAACCAGGTAAGCTAGATAAGTCACAATAAATTTTGAAAATAAATTCTTTATACACAAAATATAATTAGGGCAAAATTATTTCATTTACCCAATTTCAAAACAATACCATGTCGAATTGTTCTGTTTAAGTGTTTAGAGATCCCTATCAATGACGTTAATTACTCGTATTGACCAGAATCCATAAGCCACTCAACAAATCAACCGACACAATATAAAACATTTTATATCACTAACAAATACGCTCTCTCGTATATATATATATATATATATATATATATATATATATATATATATATATATTCACTCAGCGACTCATCATAGGGTATTACTACCCTACTTATAAAGAGTCATACCCCACAAAGCTAAGGTTATCGCTAAACCAAAGCACTGATACCAACTGTAATGACCCGCCTTTTTGGACAGTTTAAACCGACGATCAAATACACATGTCGATTCCAAACCATTCAAAAGGGCAGATGGTTATTAGGGTAAATAAGAAAAGAAAAGAAAGAGAAATAAAGGAAATGAAACATCACAGAATCTCGCAGCGGAACGATAAAATATAATAGTCAAATAAACAGTTCATGAAGCTGTTTACTATACTTTGACAATTATTTATACAACATTTATCAGAGTTATACATTTACAACAAAACAATTAAAATAATGCAGCAGATAGCATGATGCAAGGGTAATAATAGTAATAGTATACCAAATCTTCGTCTTCATCCTCCAGAATAGATCTTCAAAAATCTGAAAACTCAGGAGTGACCCGAGCGTAATGAAAAGACAAAACACTCGAGTCAGGACTAAATATCCTTATGAAAGTTAAATCAATTGTAAATAAATATGAGTGTAACGGCGTCAGGGATGTTTACGGGGTTTGACATCTCCTATCCAGTGTCAATGTGCGTGCAATAACTTAAGAGATGTTATGGGATTTTCCATCTCTTAAGGATCCGTTAAACTATCTACTATGTAGTAATGTACGCTAAGTAGATAATGCCTATCAGTAATATAAAGTATCAAAATAGCGTTAAGGCGTTACCATAATCCCCCTTAACACATTTTTATAATGCCATAGTCTATACAGCACCGTAAGCCCCACCGTAAACTGGTGGTTATCAGAGGGTACCCCATAGGTATAACACAAAACATAACGTAGTGGTCGCGAATAGGATAATCAGTATGACAAGGTACATGAGGCGATACCAACTAGGATACTAGTAGTTGCGTGATCCGGACTGATGTTGGGCATAGCCAGCAGCTACCCCAACACCGCGAAACAACACTCCAAAATCAAGGGGTGCACCCAAATCGCATCACAAATGTAATAGATATGGTATCGAAGAAGTATGTCCGCTAGAGGTGGCGAACCTCAATGGCCCGGTGCGGCTCCTGTTTTAGTCATGTCAGGGGTCATCCAATATCGTTCTCTTTCTTCAATCAACGCGTTCACCAAACCATCCTCTTCATTCTAGATCAACACTCCGCGTATAATAGTTATTAAAGTGGTTTTCGATATCGACAGAGAGTATGTCCATATCCGATCCCGTCTCTTTAATAACTATGTATTATTACACCGTTGGCTCTTTTACATTTCAAATCGATTCATAATTGATATCAAAATATTATATTCGCTTCAAAATCAAATCCATTTCAAATATCGACATAGCCATTCAAAATATAAGGTTCCTTTTCAAAAATCATTTTTCGTCTCAATATCTCATTTCGATTTCAAAATCATTCCGAATTTCAATTTAGGTTGCAACTTCATTTAACCCAATTCGTATTTAAATTCAAGATTTAAACATAAACATTTCACCTTATTAACCATCTTGAAATTTTTAGAAAATAGTTTTATGTAGTTTAAAAGTAGTTTAAATAATTAAAATACTTAAAAGTACTTAAAATCTTTAAAATGGATTTAAAATAGATAAATTAGTTTAAAATAATTTAAATTGGGTTAAGTATATTAAAAATAGATTAAAATAGTTTAAGTATTCAAAATGGTTTATCTAACCGAGTAATTTGGAAACAAATAAAACAGCTTCAAAACCAATCCATTTCAATTATAACTTCCCAATTCAAATCAATTTCAATTTCCATTCTACCGATTCAATTTCGATTTCAATTCAAATCAATGTCAACTTTGACTTCAAATTAATTCAATTTTACATTCACCTTCAATTTATTCAATTTCATTTATATCAATTTTTAGCTTGATTTTCAAAATATCCATTTATAACACTTAACAAATTTTCCATCAATATTCAAGTTTAAATCCAAATTTCAAATATGATTCAATTCCAAGCTCGATTTCAAAATATCATTTTTATATTACTTTTACTTAGTAATATTTAAAGCTCGAATTAAGGTTCAATCTTTCAACAAATCAAATTTCGAAATTCAATCATATCCCGATTTTAAAATTCCAAAGTCTCCACTTAAATTATTTAACAATTTCTTTAACCAAAATTTATTTCAACATTCCAAACTCAAATTTTCGATAAATTCGATTTCTATAAATTCGATTTCTATTTATAACCTTTACATCAAACATTTAAATAAATTTCAAATCGACGATTTTAAAAATTATTAATCTAGCCAAATCGGTGTCCGTATATAATTTTATATCCTATGGCCAAGTAATTATTTATTTCAATTAAATGTCAGGGATGAATATATATCACTTAAATTAAATCACAGTATCATATGTATGCATAACAGGATGTATATAAGCAAATAAACATCCAAACATTCAAATATCAACCAATAGCATCCATCGAAATACATCATCCAATAGGCAATACAATTCATGGCAATTTCATAGTTATCGATGTCAGATAATTTAATCGAAATTCAATTTTAATTTCAATTTAACTGTCAATTTAATTTTCAACGATTAATTCAAATGACAATCTATATGACAACTAAATTTTATCAAACAACGACAAATAAAATTCATAACACTTTATAATATCAGATTTAACTAGCATAAAGATATTTAATATGTTGTGAACGTTATAAACACTCACCTTGATTTTTCGATTTTAAATCAAATCGAACGATGTTCGATTTAACCCAAATTTACTCTAGCTCCAAATGACTCCAATCCAATTCCATAGCGTAGTGCTCGTCCATACGATTCCATCGCAACTGGTTTCGTGTGTTTTCGACCTTGTATGAAAAAGATATGAATTTTAGAAGTTACACGAATTTTTATTCATAAATTTTACAACATAAATTTCTATTTTTAACCTAAATCTAAATCATCACCGTCCATTCCTTAGCAAAGAAATCTAGGTCGTGGGCATCATCTTCTTCTCCCAGGCCATAAGAACGCACGCATATACCCATAGCCGCCCCTATGCCCTAATACACGCAACTAATACAAGCATCTTCACATCGATCAGAGACCGGCGTTAGAATGCTCGACGTCAACTCCATCACCGGCCAGAGTGCGGCCCAGCTCAGTGGTCCCCAACCCTCGAACGACGTGCGCAAAAAGGTGGAGAACGCGGCCATCTCGTGCCTCCAAATGATGACGATAACCCATCATCGCCGTATGACATTGAAGATCTCTCAATGCTCTACGTTTTTCGTTTAGAAAGTTTCTCGAATCGATGCTTGGATATGAAGAGATTAAGGGAAGAAGATGGGTGCTTTCTGGCCATTGATGTTTAATGGAGGCGGCCTGTAGCTAATTGAACCCTAGTTTATAATTTTTCCCAAATTTATGAAGACAAGGGGCTATTTATAGGAAACGACGAACTCTATTCATTCCGGATTTTCGAACTCCGATTTACGTGCGGTGACCGATGTTTCTAGGGTTTATCCCGCGTTCCGGACACAATGGAATAGGTTTCGGAAGCTAATTCGATCGTCTGTGCGAGTTATAGCGATAAATGATCAATTTGAATTAAATCGATAAACGAATTTCTATGCGTTTTGGCCCGCCCCGGACAAAGGTAATCCGATTGACATGAAATTTTAAATCTTACAATAAAATCAGATTATGGTTCCGATGAAACTAGTTTCGTCAAAATCCGAGACCGTTTGAAAAATGACTATTTTAACTCGCCAAATTAATATTAAAACAATTTCAACGCGTTTCGAGCTGCCACAGTCAAACGACAACTCCGATTGCTACGAAATTGAAATCCGATAATAACTAACTATTACGGATCTAATGGAACTAGTTTCATCCAATTCTGAGACTGTTCAAAATTTGGCTATTTTCCAGTCGATAATTAAATATTAAAATATTCAATTTTCACAAATTTACTTTTAATTCGATTTTAAAAGTTCTACAACATCATTCTAACTTTAATATGATAAAATAAAATTTTACAAATCATTTTTAATCATATTAAACTCGTTATTCAATTATCCAATAAATTACAATTGTGAAATCTTATTAACACTATTATAATCCCAATATAACTTACATTCACTTTGGAAACCAATTTGAATCATAATAAATCAAATTTCAATTATTCACACTATTTTCATATATTAAATTTCAATATCAAATTAATCATATCAAATTAATCATATCAAATTCGGAATTTAATTATTCAAACATTTATAATATTAAATTTAAACAAATTTGATTATTCTTAAATCACTATCCTTTGACATATTCAAAATGAACTTAAAAATTTAACTTTTGAAATGAATTAAAATTATAGAACAACCATTTCCATTATACGGTTATTCAGTTCCCATTATTAAATTATTCAATAAATTCTAAATATTACATTTAAACAATTTCGCTTATCCAATAATTCATTATCTTTTGAAATATTGAAATCGAACTTATAAGATTCAACTTTTAAAACCAATTCACAATTTAGAACACTATTTTCATTTTACAGTTATTCAATTATTCAATAAGTTTTAAATATTTAATTTAAACAATTTACTTGTTCAACATTCAATATTTGATTTTAAATAGATTTTACTTATCAATTCATTACTCTATTATTCCCAACGAATCCCACATTTATTATCCTATTCAACTATTGACTTTTATTTTTTTATTACTTGGATAATTATTGTTGCAATTCATTCCAGTTATTATTATTCCAAACGACTTACAATTTTTTTCTAACACTAAATCACGAAATCTTATTAAATTTAGCTATTTTGGTTATCGAAAATTTACGGGTCATTACATTATCTGTAACTAAAAAAGAAGCTGATTGATGAGGGAAATCACCTTCAAATACCTGCTTAAAATTTCCCTCTACTACCATTTCTGACTCTTTTGTTGTGGTTTTGCCATTTTCTTTGTCTCTTGCAGTTTCATATTCTATAGTAATGATATGAACTGATTATTCGTCGAGTTGTCTTTCTTTTCATTTTTAACGTTTAACCTAATTAACTCATTCCAGTTTTCCATATTGATTACTTTACCTTTTATGCTATGATATTCCAATAAGATATATCCGCTTCAATTATTTTTTTTCCTTGGGGTCGTTTTTGTTGCAATATGATCACTATATTCTGCAGGAGTAATTTGTATGAGTATTGTAACATCCCAGAATTTTATCATTTTGATTTTAAATATTTAATCAATTTTAAATATTTAAATAATTGGTTTTTAAATTTTAATAACTTAAACTCAAATATTGTAATTATTTAAATATTTGAATTATGAATTAAATATTAATTAAATGGATCTAATAGCCTTATTTAACTCCTTATAATTAATTAATAACGGTGAACTCACTTTGTAAATTTATTTACATTAATAAATAGTTCGAGTAAATAACAAGAAAATCAATTGTCAATAAAACGACTTAATTTTAGTGATGTATTTTTAAATGAATTTATTGGATTTTTCTATAATTTTTAATTTGAAAAATATTTAAGTTTTCATTTGACTTATTTTACGTCAGAAAATGGTATTTTTGAAATTTCAAATAATAAATTAATCTGTGTATTTTATTATTGGTTTATGATCATGTAGTATTTTGATGTGCGATCGTATTTTTATTTCAGTCGTCCGTGGTTCGTATGCGGACGGAATATTGTGTAGCAGAATACCATAAAACCGTCTTTGAAAAACCTTTTTAAATTAAATCAAATTCTAATTTTTAAACTTGGTGATTTGGTTGATATGATGTTGACTTGAAAATTTTGGTTAACTTGAAATTGTTGGAAAGCTTGGATTGGAAGCAAAGTAGATTGTTTGTTTAAAAACTAAAATCGAAGTCAACCCTTGGCCTTATTCTTATTTTTCCATCTTTTCCTTCCTCTCTATTCATTCATCATTCCCAGCAAAAAAGAAATACGGCATCCTTAAAATCAAATTAGTTGCTCCACTAAAAATCATTAAATTAAATTCTTTGGCTTCGTATAAGTATGATCTTCAATTCTATATGCTTGAATTTGGGTGCGTTCAAGATTTATTGTGATCGACCACGAACAACAAAACTTAGGTAGGCGATTTTAGGGGCTAGAGGCATCGATAAGTCGCAGGGATAATGGCATTGGGTTTCTCGTTGTATGGAGTAACAATGGCCATAGTTCTGGAGGTTGCGGTTCATTGGATGTGAGATGCGACAGGTTTGGGAAGCAAGTGTTGGCGTCAAGTCAGATTTCAAAGAGAGGCGTCGAGTTGGGTGAAGTTTGATGGTCAAGACAAGCACGTGAAGAGAAAGTTACTGGTGAAGTCCTTTTGGGGTTTCATCAAGGCAAGATTAAGATAGCGCGTGCATGTACAAAGAGTGTGCAATGTGACTTATTCTGGTGAGGGAGAGATTAGAAATAGGGAAGATATGTTATAAGGGTATTGATTTATTAATTAAGTAATTAGTTAAATTTAATTATTTAATTAAATCGATAGCTTATAAAAATTACTATCTGACTCGGACGAGGTCTGATTCGGAAGCAGTTAGTTGTATTAAACTCGTATTGACGTTATCTTCGTATAGGAGTTGGATTCATTGAATTTGGAGCTATTGAAATTTTGGACTAGAATCGAACGTTGTTTGATTTTAGATCGAACCGAAATGCGAAAGTGTCAACTGGAATTTTGGTTAGTTTACTCATCTCTAAATAAACTACATGATATCTGTGTTGCTATAGATTATTGTTAAATGCTTGGATGACAGTTGATAGTCTTTAATGAAGTATAAATGAATAAATTAATGATAAAATTATGGCGATTTAGTTTAATTACGTTTAACATTGTCATATTAGTTATATTTCATTGTGATATCTATTTAACAAAATAAAACACTATTCTGCTATAATTAAATTGAATAGATTATTTGGACATCTATCAAACAAAATAAATCACCATTCTAGCTTGCAAAGTAAAAGGATTATATTATTTGATTGTTTATTTGGATTTGAATTCCTGCTTGTTAGCGGATACCATAAGTAACCAATTTTGTTGCAGGGGAGAAAAAGAAGAAGTCGAAGTGTTTTCGTAGCGAATAGATCTCCATGGAACACTACGAAAATACACATACATATGTGTGATTTACATGAGACTTTTGTAGAGAGAACCTAAAGGGTTTCTCATCATTATTAATTTACTGTTATATGCATCTTACTTCCATTCTTATATCGCTTTTATTGATTTTGGTTGAAATATTTATGATATGCTATTTGGATTGTGTAAATATCGTTATAGCGATTTGTTGAACATGCGCTTATATGATTTTTGTTTGATGATAATAAACATATATACATTCGTTTAAATGTATTTGTTAATGTACTATTTTATTTTTCACAAGTTAAATAAATATTTGACTGAATAAAATTAAATAACACAGAATTTGAATTCAAATGAATAATTTATTCAAACAAATATTTATTACAATTTTGAATAGTACAATTTCTAGCTCTCACTATTCACATATACAACTTTAATTACAATACATCACAATTTCATACAATTTCATATTTACAATTTTTCCTCACTACATATCACTCACACTCGTATTTATCTTCAACTTCATTCCAGTTTTGAATCCAGCATCTGAGCAAACTGCAAAAATATTCACTAACGCAGTAAAATTGAAAATAAAGTATTTTTGCAATATAAATTAAAAGATGGATTTTGAAAATATTATTTTCCTCAGTTATTTGGGTTGTTCGTCATCATTTAAATTTGAATTCATCATACACGAACATTGTGACATATACAGTGTATCACTATATATGCCACAAGGCCGTGCACACCGATATACACTTGATAATGCTACAGGGACAGGTGAGCACAGGTCAAACCCAAATGAAAAGCCGGGTTCAACTCACGTGCAATATAAATAAAATATCGACTTCAGCACAAGGTCAAACCCGAGTTTTAAAACTGGGTTCAACACAAGGCTACATGAAGTATGCAAGCTCGACTAACAGGTTCAACCTCTTCATTAAACAACTCCAGACCAACAGCAACAGGGCCAAATGCAAACAAAACAAGTCACAATGTCGAGCACGCATGAAACAGTGGAATGAATCAGTGATACAAGGCAACAGGCAAAATGACCAAGTGCAACTGGAAATAACATCATGCAAGCTATCAAGACTCAATTCACTTATGCAAACTGACTTGAAGATGGCCACCAACATAAGCAACAACATGAACCAACTGTGCATATATGAAATACACAATAGGCCAAGTTTCAAGACACTAAGCAGCAGCAACATGAATGTCACAAATATACAACAACAAGCATCAGAGTGCAAAGAGCTCGAGCACAAGAACATGACAACAAACAGAAGTGCATAGCAACAGTAAGGCATAGAAACTATATAGCAACTGCAGCAGTGACAGTAACAAAAGTGCACTAATGAACCATCAAAGAATGCAGCAGGTTATACTGTTGGGATGAATACAACATGAAGTATTGCAACTCAAGGAGATAGTCGACCAACAGTATCAAACTCATGTATGCAACAGCAACAAAGAAATAGACATGAAGCAACAAACTACACAGCCAACATGACCCAAATGCCAAAGCTCAATGAAGACCACTAGTAAATGCAACTACAAGATGAATCATGAAATGCAACCAAACCAGACACCAGAGCAACTAAAGTGAAAATGATTCAAGCAACAGTGCATAACAAACCAAGCAGTGGTTAAGTGATGATACAAGCACTTACACAAGATGAAGCAATGCCACTGATTTTACAACAAACCAAAATAAGATGATATGCACTAACAAATACTCAAACCAGACTATATCAACTCAACAACAACAAAATGCACAAGAACAAGATATGAAAGGTCACGTGTCTAATCCAGTGAATAGCATGAAGAAAAAAAATCAAGGGCACATGAAGACCGAGAATAAATTCAAGCCGAGCATTGCAAATATACAAGTATGAAATGGTCAGGGTATCAGAAGTCAAAGCCAAGAAATTCATCACGAAATCAACAGTACAGAGAATTTTAAAACCAAGTCAATCATCTCAAAGCACATGGTAAACAAATGTCTCGAATTCAAAGCATATTGCAATCGGGTCAACAGAGAGATTCACGGAGATAGTCAAGCATCTCAAAATTCAAAACCGAGAATTACAAACCAAGTCGACCGAGCAGTTTCAAATATATACGCATGTGAATCAGTCAAGGAAAATCTCAATCATCAAAGTGAAATCAAACGGCCGAAGACAAATTCAAATATATTTATGCGAACGAGAAAATAGGGTAACGAACCCTATAAATGCCCTAATCATCATCGGCAATCAATCATCGAGTTCAAGCATCAATCAGTAAAGCAAAAAGGATAAATTACGTACCGAAAACACAAAATGAACTCGATCCAAATTGAAGAGCCGTGAGCAAATAAAAAGCATCGAAGCCTACTATCAAACGAGAACGAGCGGCGCTTCAATTTGCACAACCCTAGTTTGAATCGCAAGGATCAAAAGCATCGAATTTGCAGAAGCCCTAATTGAACTGAAAAGAAGAACGGCGACCATATTTTTTCACAGGCCAAAAGGAAAGAAAGAATCGGGTTAGAAAATAAAAGGGGCCGGCTGTGAAAAGAAAAAGGGGCTTTAGTTTTCAAATAGGGTTTAAGTTTTATTAATTGTTGTTTTATTTTTTTTTTCGAATTAAAACTTTGTAAATCACCACCTAGGGTTTAGGTAGTGTCAGATTGTCTAGTTAGAATTAGTTCAGTGAGCAGGGTGTGCGAGTTTGCAAAGCTGTATAGGCGGGAGCAGAGTTTGCGAGTAAGCGAAGCTCTATAGGCGGGAGCAAAGTTTGCGAGTAAGCGAAACTCTATAGGCGGAGCAGGGTGTGCGAGTCTTGTAGAGTGTTTGTGAGCGGGAGCAAATGTTTGCGAGCAGGGTGTGCGAGTCTAGTAGAGTGTTTGTGAGCAGGAGCAAATGTCTGCGAGTCTAGTAGAGTGTTTCTAAGCGGGATATTGTTTAATTCTAATAGAAATCTAGGAATGCAGCAGTAGGCAGGGTTTGCCGAAGCTGGGTAAATTTTGTGTGTGATTTACTTTTTCAGCATATTTATTTCTGCAGTTTGTTTCTGTGTTTAAAATCAAGAAAATTTGCTATAACCCTATTCACCCCCCCTCTAGGGTTAATCTAGATCCTACACGATTTTCTCCCACTTATGAAATATCATCTCCTTATACCCTTGTCTGTGTTAAACTTGTGTTTATGTAAGTACTAAATAATTGTTTGGTCGTATTTTTGCACTTTGAAAGTTATTTAAACTATGTTTTCAAATATTTGAGAATTTTGAAATCAAAGGTTGAGTTTTGATTAAAATTTATAAAGAAGTTATAAATTTGATTTATTATCTTCCAGCATAATTAATATTGTTTTAAATTTATAAATGATTATAAATTTGACTAGTTACCTTTAAGCTTAATTTACATTGTTTTGGATTCATAAAAGATTATAAATTTGATTATTGTCCCTAGGAATAATATAGTTTGAAATATATATGAATATTATAACTTGATTTAGGGCCTTTTGGGACAATTAATGTGATACTAAAATTAATAAAAGAATTATATCAATTATCTTTCAGTATGATTAGTATTGTTTAAAATTAATAAAAGTATTTAAATTTATATATTACTTTCCGGGATAATAAATGTTGTTTCAAAAGATATAAATGATAGTTTATAAATGAGAAAATCTTTAAAAAGGAATGTTTAAAAACAAAGCTAAGTGTAAATTGTTTTGGAGTTTATAGTAAACAATGTTTTCGATGTCATTCGTTTTTTACCCTCCTTTTTAAGACACTAAGAAATATGAATTTTCCCCTTTAAAAGAATATTTTTAAAGAGTGTTTTTAAAGTGTTTTACAAATATTTATGATGCGAAAATCAAGCATAGGTAGGAATCAAATATTTTAAAGCTTGATTTATTTGTTGGTGACAAGTGTATGCAATCTAATTTCCATATACAATCATTCGTTTACTTTCAATAGTTGATTTCTCAACTATCGACTTTGATATCATTCTTTGTGCTTTGTCAGTCAAAGACAATTTGTTGCTCATTTTGAGCATTGGTATCTAACACCAAGGATAACTAAAACCAAAAAGCGAGTGTGAGCCTTGCCATGTGGGTTGCGTTCATTAGGATATATCCATAGTTATCTAGAAAGTTGTTGGTAGCATCCATGCATTGGTGTAAGTATATTTGGATGCCCATGTGACTCGTGTCCAGCTTTGAAGTTCCCGAGAGGGATGCGTGTTTGGTGTAGGATCTCAAGTATATTTACCTAGAGATATACTTTCGGAGTAAGGGGTGCACCCTTCTAGTCATGTTGGATAAATTTGTTCTCCTTGTTTCGATTCGAACATTAGAATTAATTTTTTCTTCTTTTATGTTTCATCGGTCCAAGATGATTTGTTTCTCATTTTGAGCATCGATATCCTTTACCAAAAATGACTAAAACCAAAAAGTGAGTGGAAGTCAAGCTAAGTGGGCCATTAAGGTATCTTCATATCTACTCTAGATTGGATTCTGTTGTATGCGTGTGGAAATGTGAAATACTCGGATACTTGGTAAGGTTGGCGGGGTCCGGCTTGCACATTTTCTAAAAGCCATTGAATATTTCTCAAGTATATTTCTAAAGGTATACTTTCAATTGTGGCGGAGGAGGGGCGCATTCTCCTAGTCATCGTTTGAAAAGCTTCTTTCCTTATTTGATTCAAGAATTATTTCCTTAATTGCATCGAGAAGTGTCTTGACCTCTTCTCGATGTTTAATTATTTTTGTCCATTATTTGAGTTTGAATTTTAATCTTGTTTATACCCATTCTTACAAGTTGGGTTTTGTTCTAATTGTTTTCATTCTCTCGTCTATTAATGTTGTTCTTGTGAGGTAAAAACTTGTTCCGTATTTAGCGGCGTGGTCTCATAGAATTATTGCATGTTCATCATATTGTTTGAGTTTTCTCACACTGGTTTTCCAAACTAATTCGGGTATTATTTTATTATAATGCTTGAGTCAGACCGAGTAATTTTCCTGTTAGTCGTTGGTAGGTCATGGAGCTCATGGAGTAGAGCTGGATGTTCACCTGGCGTTATATTTTTATCTGCTGTACTATTATATGTACCTATCAACAATTGTAAGGTCAAAAATTTATAATTGTCCAGCTGATGAGTTTTGTTTTTAACTCTGATATACCACATATTTTAGAATGACAGTTTATTCTATCTTTATTATATTATATTTTGTCATTTCGCTGTGAGATTTTGTTTCCCCCGTTTGTTCTTTTTATTTTACCCTAACAATCTGCCTTTTTGGCGATTAGATGTTCGGCCTTGGAATACTGTAGATGTATTTGGAGTCACCTTTCGATGGTCGAAAAGGCGAGTCGTTACAATTAGTATCAGAGCTGAAAGTTATACAAGCACCTTGGTTTTGTTAGGGTATGGCTCATTAGAAATAGGGTAAGTGACACCCTAGAATGAGTTTAAGAGTATTATATATACAAGAGTGTATTTGTTATTGTTATAGAAACGTATTGTGTTAATTGGTCTATTGAGTTGTTTGTGAATTATAGTCAAGACGTGGGATGCCACGGTGTCGATAGGGATTTCTAAACATTGGAAAAATGCAAACAGACACGATATTGATTTTTTGAAAATTTGGTAAATGAAATATTTTACCTAGGATTATATACTATATATATAAAGGTATAATTTTTGATTTGATATAGTTATTTATGGTGTTTTTTTGTTAATGATAATATTTCTTTATTATCATTGTTGTTTGAATTATAACGCTCATATAGTTTAGGAGCATTGACTATTGTTTTTTGATTGATAATTTATGCTCGACCAGTTTATGAGCATTTATTGTTTGATAATTGTAAGTACATTAGAACAAATCCCTTATGAATTGAGTTTCACAATTTGACTTAGGTGTTCTGTGAAAATGATGAGTTAAAAGTAATCTTTTAATAAAGTTGTTTAATATAACCTAAATAGAAAGATAAGACATTTAGAGGATGAATATTTGAGAAAAAATTTATTATACTAAAAGGGAATTATTATAGTATGAGATGCTTTTATATCAAGGCAATTTTATATAAATTTGGTTTATAAAAATATGATTTATAAAGAGGTTTTGAGAATTTAAATCCTGGTGTTAGTTGAAATGATTTCAACAAGATTTTGAGAAAAGTAATGGCAGTATTACTTGGAAGTTTTTGTAATAGATCTTTCAATTTTTTTTAAGAAAGATACATTTTCTTTGGATGGTTTGGGGAGAACAAATTGATTGGTTTTATGGAATATGAATAATCTTCTACGTGAAGATCGAATGTTTGCTTAAGCGAACGTTGTAGTGCACTTAATAAATTATTCTGTAACAACCATAGTTTTCGAGATTATCTATAAATATTAAATTATAACGGTAGTTATGATTTAACATTGTAAATTAAAACAAAAATGGAGATTTTAAATTGCTTATTTGGAATAAAAAATAAATTTTAAGAAATAAAATGTGAAAATAAAGTTTATAAGCTTTATTTTATTTGTTCGGGTTAATAATGAATGGAAAATTGTTTTTTTATTTAGAGAAAATGAAATAATTTTAATAATTATTTCCAATTACTTCTTTTAATAATTTTTAAAGGAAGTATTTGAATTTTTTAAAGGTTTTTTAATTAAATAAAAAGATGGAATTTGGTGTAAAAACGATTTTTAATTATAAATTTGAGTTGGAAATGGTTTGCAATATTTTTCAAGTAGGAAAATAATTTTTCTGGAGTTTTAGAAGTTAAAAATAAGGTTTTGTGCATTTATTGGTGAAAATAGTGCATTTTTGTAAAATAAGAGATTTTAACAATAAAAATGTTTTAAAAATTAAATTTATCTTTATATATAGTGTAAAATTCTTTATTTTATTTGTATGTAAGTTAACATATTTTGTTTGGTTTAAAAACATGAGAGAAATGTGATTTGTTTTGTAAAATAGTGCAACTTATGCATAATTGTAATGTACATCAATCAAAACTTAGGCCATTTGATTTTTTCTTTTAGTTGTTGGGTCCAAGCCCATTTAGCCTGAGTCTAAAAGAAGGAAGTGAGAAAACACAATTGCCTGTGCGTTCATTTTGTTACCTCACATTCTTTTTCCTCAAAGGTAGAAAACAGTAAACCCACTTCATAGATTTCAAATCCAAGCTTATTTCTCCAAATTAATTCAAGCAACTGAAATCTTTTTCAATCAACAGTGTAAATCTAAAGGTAATCAAATTCCACGTTCTATAGTTTCATCAAAATAACAATTTGAGAGATTGATTTTCTAATTTACTGTAATTTCCTTATTGTATGTACTATATCTTTCCTCTACAAGTTCTTGAAGGCAAGAAATCGCTCCAATGCTTCAAACTTTCTACCAATATTCGAGTTTTCTATAGTAGGCGAGTTGCTGCTCACATAATGCAAGCTGAAGCAAAAGCTTTAAATTGCCAAAAATCATTGAAAAATAGCATTTTTTGTTGATGTTTTAGTTTTCCGTGGAACTGAGTATGGGTGCTGTTTTGCATGTCTTTTTCTCTCAATTCAGGCAATGAAATGCCGCTAGATCTTCTTCTGTTGATAGTTCATACTTTTTAATACAAGAATGAAAAGTTTCATAGTAAAACTCTTTCGTTTGATACCTGAAAACTTTTTTCCAAAATAAATACAAACCCAGATTTTTACCTGTACACATGTTTTTCTGAGTTACATTAAACATGGACTGAGTGCGTGTTTGAGACAATATATCTCTTTCATTTCTTGCTGGAATTCATCGATTCTTTTTTATTTGAAAGCTGACGTTTTCTAGTATGTGCATACAAATTTTCAGCTCAATATGAGGTGTGTGGTACTCTATTTCATGTTTGTAAGTTGAACCCAAGATGGTTTTCAGGCCAGGGCACATTTTTGTTTTTTTTGAACTGCTGCAAACACGGCCTGAGTCCATATTTGAGACAGCGTAACATTTTCATTTCCAGTCGGAAGTCATTGATTTTTTTTTATTTGAAAGCTGAAGTTTTCTACTATGTTTACATCAATTTTCAGTTCAACCAAAGGTAGTTTGGCCACCTTTTCCATGTCTTTAATTTGAATTTAAGAGGATTTTTAGACCTGGGTAGAATTCAACATGGCCTGAGTCCATATTTGAGATTTCATATCTTTAGCATTTCATATTGGAATTCAGTGAATCTTTTTCCAGTTCATAGATAAATTGTTCTACTTTATGTGTATCAAATTTTAGACCATTCCGAAGTCATTAAGCCTTTCAAATTATGTCCATAAGTTGAATCCATAGAAGATTTCAGACCTAGGTATTTTTTTGGCGTGTGCATTTTTGTGTTCTGTCTTGTTTTCAAATCCTTTTTCCAACTTCTGCGTCTTGTTTTTGTGGTATTTCTAAACTATTTTAAAAGCCATAAAGCCTATCAATAGGCGAGACAGAATTTTGATACAAAACGAACCGATTTTTTTGAGATGTTTTCGAATGTCAGTTTTGGTGTTTTTCGATGATTTTTATTTGATTTCGAGCACGAATGTTTCCAAAAAATTTAAAAAAATAATTATTATATAATATTTTTAAATTATTTTAAGCTATAAAATCTATTTATTCTCTATAATAAGGGAATTTTCAAATATTGTTTTCAAAATTGGTTTCGAAAAATGGTTTTAAAACTTGTTTTCTCAAATAAATTATTTTATATATAAAATGCACATTTATGCACTATTCAAGTGAATGAGAAGGAGAATTAAATGATTAGGTAAAACATGTGGTATGGGACACGTGCGTTTATCTTATCGATTAATTCCTAACTTGTCCATTTGATCGTTTTGACCGTCAGGTCGTGTTTACCGATGAGGTGGGGTAAAAAATTTACTGCTTTTGAGTGTGACATTTACTAGCGGTTAGTAAACCATTTAGTGTGAACGTGTAGTACAGGATGTACGTTAACACTATTCGGGTTCCAATCTGAGAGTTTGTGATATATTTTCCATTACGGCGTATTGCTAGTGCTGGACCTTTGGGTCATTACCACTGTGGCATTTGCCATTGCGGCGTATTTTCCATTGTGGCGTATTTTTCCTTGGGGCATTTACCATTGCGGTGCATTTTCCATTGCGGTGTATTAGTCATTGTGACATATTTTCCTTTGGTTATGGCACCTTATTTAAGAGATCGGTACTTGGTAGGCTTCGGCCACGTGCACGTGCAAATTTTTAAGATGATTTCATTGATTATTGTGATTTCCCAAGTGTATCGCCTTTTTCATGGTTAGCCATTCAAGAAGTTTGATATATATATATACATACATACATATATATATATATGATTACCTTATGAGAATTTGAACTCTTTTGAGTTATATCTTTGAGATTTGAGTTGCCTACACTGGTGTTATTTGAGATTTGCCTTTTGGCGTTTATTTGGGATTTATATTCTACTATTTGGAGATATATTATTGCTTTTATGGTGTATTTTGAGATGGTGATTTCTTTGGAAATTCTTTTGATTTTCCGATATGGTGGGTTTGGGATTTCCCCTTTTTAGGAGTTATGATTTTCCCTAAACCATTTTTGATGATTTGTGATATGCTAATGATATAAGGATTGTTATATTTAGTGTTTTGCGGATATTCATATATCTCTTTGAGATTATATGCTCATGCTAGTGATACTATATCATTTGTCGTAACCCTACCTGTACTTAGAATAGTTTCTTCTAGTTTGAGAAGAATATCACCCTTATCCTTATACTCATATTATAGTTTATCCATATTAACTAATTTTTTTAGCTAGACGGACCCGTGTATTTTATACTCGGGTCAGACCGAGGTGTTTCAGGTAAGGTACCCATGGACTTAGGCTTTCTACTTCTGCTTGGATATTTTGGTATCGCCTTTTTGATGTAGCTTTTTGTGTGGACTCTGATTTGTATTATTTTTGACTCGTTGTATATTGTGTGGTCGTCATACCAGTTATGTGTATCATTTTGTATTACACTGGAGATGTATCTGTATATATATGTATATATCTACTGTAACGACCCAGAATTTTTAACAATTTAATTTGAAAATATTTAATTAATTTTAAATATTTGAATGATGGTTTGACTTGAATTTCAAATTATCAGAATGAATTTGACGATTAAATTATGGAATTTAATCTATTGAAAGTTGAATAAAAATTTGAATCTTTAATTTTAAGCTGATTAAAAATATTTCAAAGGCTTGTAAAATTCATATTGATAATATTGAAGATTATAGAAGCTTTAGAATTGAATTTGAAACTGCTTTGTTCAGTTTTGAAATTTTAATCGTTTGAAACGATATTTAAAAATAGCCGTCCGAGGCACAGTCTCGGAATTTGACGAAACCAGTTCCATTGGGTCCGTAATATTGAATTATTCTCGGATTTCAAATTTCGTATTTTTCTGAGTTGATATGTGAGCACACGGCGTGTAAACGCGTTGAAGATTTTAAAACGAATTCAATTTAAATTTAAATTTAAATTTAGTCAAATGACACCACGTTATCTTCTTCGCTTATGCCTAAAAACACGCCTAGTATCACGAAGAAAAGATCGTGCAAGCATGCCTCTTCTCTGATAAATCACGTTCCCTCCCTCCTTCAGTTCATTTGCAAAGTAACCACGAGAGAAAATTTTTAATGGCCGAAGCCCTTCCCCCCCCCCCCCTCTCGTTCAAAATTTAATCAAAGCCCTAAATCCCCTTTTCTCTTCGTTAAATCAAATGGCCGCTTCCTTCTCTAAGAACGAACGAATTCGTTCGTTCATTCGTAAAAAAAAACAAAAACAAAATCAATAGCCGCACGCGTGGGCCAACGTGTCGCGACCTGGTGGGTTCTCGAGCATGATTGGGGCAACGACGGCGGCGCGCGAGAGGCATGAGGTGGCGTTCGCGCGAAGGTCGAATGGAAGGATCGCAACTGGTTTCGCGATGAGATTTGGGGGTCGCGGCTGCATGGGGTGCCGCGCAATTGAGAAGGAGGGCAAAGCCAGGTGAGGGGCGGCGCGCGAATGAAGGGGAGGGGTAGCGAGATGATGGCGGCAGCGTCTAGGGCAGTGGCGCGCGATTCGATTGGCTGCGGCGACGAAGTGGAGGCTCGAGTTCGAGCTGATGGTTTTACAGTAAGGTATATTTTGTGATTTCAAAATAATAATATGCATATTTAAATTTATACAGTAAAATATTGAAGTTTTGGAAGTTAATTTTTAGTTAATATTTTATTTTAAGGAATTAGAAAATTAGGTTATATAAACAGTTGTATAAAAGAAGAATTAGTTGTTAAAAGAAAAATATTAGTTCAGATTATTTTATTCAGAATAAATTTTTAGATAAAACAAAATTTGTTGAATGAAAAATAAATATTCATACAAATCGATTTGATAATTGTTGAAGTTAAAATTTTAAAGACAGGAATATTATTTGTTTTAGAATGTGAAAAGTTTATATAAAAGGAGAATTAGTTAAAATATAATTTTTGGTAAGAAGAAAGGAAATTTAATAATTAGTTGATATAAATTAATAAAAAGGAAATCTAGTTTAATTGGAAATTTCTAGTTAGAATTATTTTAAAAGGGAAATTAGTTAAAATAAATTTATTTAAGGAAAAATTGGTTTTAATAAAACTATTGATGAATTAAACAATCAAAAACGAAAATTTGTTATTTAATTGGTTCGAATATTAATTAATTCGTATAATATTTATACAAGGTCTATAAATCGAGAAAACGAGTCAAGATGGAAATGGACTGCAAATTAAAAGGCTAAGGTGAGAACTTCTCACTCTAAAGGATTTATTTAAATTTTAAATAGTTATATTTAAAATTGTTTAGTTATGTTGATTGAATGCTTGAATGATGATTGTTATATATATATATATATATATATATATATATATATATATATATATATATTGGATGTGAATAGACCCTATACGTCGTTAGTAAGCGGAGGTTATTTATTACACCCATATACCGCGATATTCCATCTTGAAGTGGAATTGGTATTATATTAGTATATAGCAATATATATATGTTGGCATATGTATATATTGCAGTTGATTGATTTCCCCCCTTGTATAGCGGATGAGACCCTATTGCGCCGTTAGTAAGCGGATAATATTTTTTATAAATCCCATATACCGTGATATTCTACCTCGAAGTGGAATGGGTATTGTGCTAATATCTGTGATGCAGGAAAACAGGTTGGAGGGATCCAACTGGATTCCTCACAAATATTTATTTGATTTTAGATATTGTGATGTTTGATTGTTTATCATAAGTCGTGATTGACTATTAGATGTGTTGCATCATCGGATCAAATTTTTGAAGTTTAAAAATAACGATTTTGATTATTAAGGGATTTCTAAAGTGATTTTTGAAAATATATGTTTATAAAATATTTTTTTGAATTGATTCATCTTAAATAAATAAACGATATAATTTTTAAATGTTATAAATTTATGATTTTTGAGAAATATAGTTAAAAGTTGATTTTTGAAAATATGAGATTAATGGTTTTATAAAATAACTTAAATTGGGATTTTTGAATTTATTGTGGAAGGTTTAAAAATAGGATTTATAAAATTTGATCATTTTATAAAAATCCAAATGATGAAATTATAAAGGAGTTGAAAGACGTTTTAAAAGAATAATATAAATTGATCCATATAAAAGATTTATAAATTGATATTTATAAATTTAGAATATCTTGAATTATAAAACGAGCTTTTATAGGTGTTAGAATGAATTGTGAATGAATTTCATAAATGAATGAAATTTATAGAATTATAAACGGTGAAGTTATAAATGGAATTTTATAAGCAGTAGATTTATAAAATTTATAAAGTTATTTAGGGAATAGATTTGGATAAATAAATGAATCTTATAAGTTATAAGATTTATAATTATGAAGTTTAAAGGAACGATTTTGCAAACAAATAAATTATAAGCATTTAACTTATAATATGGACTTTCGGTATATAATTGAGTTATAAATCGAATAAGTTAATAAAGGAATTTTATAAGAGGAAGTGTTATAAAATAAATAGAAATGGAATTTATAAACATTATTTTATAAATCCGCAACGACTTATTTTGATAAGTAAATTGTTGTAATTTATTAATGGAGTTATATTCACGTTTTAGACAGTGAATAATCCTATAAAATAAAATGAATAGAAATGATAAAATTTGTTAACAAATATATTCACGTTTTTGAATAGTGAATAATATGTTAAAGAAATGTTTTGGATGTGATGTTTTAAATAGAATTAAAACGATCTAAAGATGTTTTAAAATGTATTAACTATCGAAACCATAGATTTCAACATTCATTGTTGAAATAGACGTTTTCGAGAAATAGAAGGAAATGGTGGACTATTACACTGTTGTTATAGTAAATGATTTCCGAAAGGAAATGTTTTGTATAGTATTGGGATATATATATCTATTTTAATTTCGAATCCCTATACTAGTGATTTTGGGTTGTCGTAACAATGTTTTACGCAACGTTCGTTTTGGCCCAAATAAATATGTTTAAGAGAATGATTTCCTTAAAGAATGAAATATATACTTAATTTCGATTTAAGTATATTGAATATTTTCCAAGTGTTGAAAATAAATAGATTTGTGAATTACTTATGAATAAATAAGTATGGAAATGTTTTTCCAATGTGAAATGAAAAGTTTGGAGAATTTATCTTTTTGAAGATAAATTGAAAATGAATAATTGAAAATCGTATGTTCACAGATATTTTTGGAAATATAAATTCAATATGGAATTTATAAATGAAATTTGGAAAATGGGTTTAAAAATAAACATTGATTTATTTTTGAAGAATGGAAAATATATATCTTGTAAAGTTTTTTTTTTTTTGAAAAATAAATAATTTGGAAAATTATTTAGAATCTGGTGATGTTGTGCATATCCATTGATAGTTCAATAACCGACTATCAATATTTACCTTTGAATAGGTATTTGTTGTGAATTGCTTGAATTTGAATGCCACACTTATTTTTGAATAAGCGCTCACTATTCGGGTCAACGGGAAAGGACCATGGGGTCGTATAACCCATTCCGAATATGTGATACGTCGTTATGAATTGCATTTGAAGATTGGTGTTGAAGACCGGATATTTTCAAAAGCGAAAGGACAACTCGTCGATTGTCTTTGCACGGAGTAGCTACGGTATAGAGACTCCATATGTGATGGGAAGTCCGGACGTGATTAGAGATTATCCGGATTGCAAGGACTTCTTTGTAAGTGCCTTCGGTTCTGTTCGAGCCCGGAACAGACTTGTATGGATTGTATGTCTGACATTACAAATTGAGATATAAAGCCGATTTCTTTCAAATATATTTCTGTTGGTGGCGGAGAATTTATTCTCTTAGCTTAACACCCTTCTCTGAGACGTACGAGCTCAGAGGTTATGTAGTTGAAGGTTATCAGCGATATATTCCCAATTTGGTAATGTGACATGCTGAGTGTTGCTGTGAAATGACCATTGTGTTGATCATTTGTGATAGGATCATTTATTTGATCGTTTATCTTTGTGATCATTTCTATGATCATTTGTTGACCCAAAGCATGGCTTTTGTATAAAGTGTGTTTTTGTGGACGTGACTTCGTCGAGCCTCACAAACCGGTAATGGTCGAAACATGAATTGTGCGGCAAGGTTTTCAGGGATAGCGTCCCTACGGTATGACCATTCCTTCTGGAAAAGGGTAGTATCATGGTATGGAGCCCAAATACTTACTCATGTTGAAACACTTATTATTATGGTGTGATGTTGGTTAGAGAGCTCTCGTTTAAAGGTCCCAAAGGACCGGGGGTGGCATATCTTAGGGTTTGTAATATCCCTTGGGAAAAGGGGTTCCCGGCCTTGTTTGGCAGAGATCCAGTTGGGTTCTCGGGGTGTCCTTCCAGAGGCGTTTCCATGTGGCAATGGGAAGTTCCTTGGCCTGACCATTTGTTGGAAAATCCATTCTTCAAATATGAGCCTTGTACGGTATTAGTTGTATTACCTGCCATCTACTTATGGTGGCGCCCCACTGTTTGCATGGTAGCTATAGTAGGCATAGTTCGAAATGTCTATGTTGGCTAAGATTTATATTCTACTTTCGAAATGTTTCCTACACTATGCACTAGTAATAATATCAAATGTTTCTTTTAAATACGTATCAAGCATCTTTGACTATCATAAGGAGAAATCTCCTCCGATTCTGCGTTTGCATTGTGTGTGTGTGTGCGGGAGGCCTTATGGTAGTCTCATTTTTAAAAACATTGCGAATTGACTTTAAAAATATTCCTCTATTTTGATTTTAAAGATAAATAATCTGTTTTGAGTTCTCACACCAGTCACATGACTGACTCGGAGTTTATTTTTTTCCTTCCTAAACTCTAGGTGCCCACCAATTTCTACACGGGCAGTCAAGAGTTAGGTTTATCAGGATATTCTGGAATTCAGGAGTTGCTGGAGGCAAGATGGATGGCATGGCGTATTTACTAGTATAGTACTTCTTTTTCCGCTGCATTGTTTGTTGTTGTACACTCTAATGTAATGTAATGTAATGTAATAACTGATATAGTTCTTTGTTTAAAGATTATTCATTTATTTATTATATGTTGTTCCGCTGCGAATTGTGAGATTCTGATATTGTTCTGTTATTTCTTTCCGTTCTATTTTCTATCTTCTTTCCTCTCTATTTTCTATCTTCTTATCTCTTCTTCTGTCTCTTTCTTTTTCTTCAACCCTAACATTTCGGTTTTTCGGCAACGAAAAATCGATAACGTTACATTTGGTATCAGAGCATATGGTTAAGCGACAATCATGGCTCTGTTGGGTATTACTCATTAGAGATAGAGTCAGCAGTACTCTAGAATGAGTTTGAGTGTAATAATAGATATGAGCGCGTATTTGTTAGTGAATATAAAATTGTTTTTGAATCGGGTGAATAAGATAATTTTGCCCAAAACTATTTTTGTATAGAAAAGAAATGATTTTCTATGAATTATTATAATATATGGTTGCATGATTGTTAGGAAGTAATAATATTAAATTATTATCATTATTATATGGAATTAAATAAGAAATAAAATGGATTGAATTCAAGTAAACTAACTTGATAAATTATTAATTCATGGACTAATGAATTGGTTAAATTAAAGTTTAGTCGTGAGCTAAATTGGAAGATAAATTTGAATTTGTATATAAATTCAAGTAAGTAAAAGAAATAAATTGAAATTTAAAATGAATAAGTGAATGTACTAATTGAAATGAATTAGTGAATGAAACTAATTTAAAGTGGTAATATGAATTAGTAAATGAAATTTAATCGTTAGAATTCAATATTTAGAATTGAGAATTGAATTCGAATGGAATTTAAATTATGAATTAAATTCAAATAGAATTTAAATTGTGAATTGAATTCAAATGAAATTGAATTCGAATGAAATTGAAATGAAAAATTGAATGAAAATGGATATGTAACTTCAATAGTGAAGTAAAAATGTAAAAGAAGCATATATTGGAAATTTTGTAATGGAATTGGCAAAATAGTTTGAATGTTGGAATTGGATATTATGACTAGCAGGATATACAGGTGTATTAAAAGAAATGGGGTTGAGATTTTGATTTCAAAGATAAAATTGAATTGCTCGACAAAAAGGTACGTATTTCAATTTCAGTATGAGATTTGATGATTTTCTTCTCCAGCCACTTGGCTTTCTCTTTTCTTTTTGATTCTGAGGGGCCGTGGTGCCATTTTGTAGTCGTACCGAGCTAGCCGCGCAAAGGAGACGCTGGCGAAATTTTTTGAAAATTTGGAGTGTTAGAAAAATTTTGAGAAATTTTGAAAGTTTAAAATTTGAATTTAAATTTAAATTTGAATTGTTAGGAAAACAATGTTGATTGAAACTTATAATTGAAGTTGGAAAGCTAGTTGAAATGATAGTGAATCTCTAGTAAAAAGATTTAGGTTAGTAAGTTGATAAATCTATTTGGATTGTGAAAAATAATAGACGGGATAAGGGCATTCTTCTTAACTTGTAATTTCGGGACGAAATTCTTTTAAGGGGGGAAGATTGTAACGACCCAGAATTTTTAACAATTTAATTTGAAAATATTTAATTAATTTTAAATATTTGAATGATGGTTTGACTTGAATTTCAAATTATCAGAATGAATTTGACGATTAAATTATGGAATTTAATCTATTGAAAGTTGAATAAAAATTTGAATCTTTAATTTTAAGATGATTAAAAATATTTCAAAGGCTTGTAAAATTCATATTGATAATATTGAAGATTATAGAAGCTTCAGAATTGAATTTGAAACTGCTTTGTTCAGTTTTGAAATTTTGATCATTTGAATCGATATTTAAAAATAGCCGTCCGAGGCACAGTCTCGGAATTTGACGAAACTAGTTCCATTGGGTCCGTAATATTGAATTATTCTCGGATTTCAAATTTCGTATTTTTCTGAGTTGGTATGTGAGCACACGGCGTGTAAACGCGTTGAAGATTTTAAAACGAATTCAATTTAAATTTAAATTTAAATTTAGTCAAATGACACCACGTTATCTCCTTCGCTTACGCCTAAAAACACGCCTAGTATCTCGAAGAAAAGATCGTGCAAGCATGCCTCTTCTCTGATAAATCACGTTCCCTCCCTCCTTCAGTTCATTTGCAAAGTAACCACGAGAGAAAATTTTTAATGGCTGAAGCCCTTCCCCCCCACCTCTCGTTCAAAATTTAATCAAAGCCCTAAATCCCCTTTTCTCTTCGTTAAATCAAATGGTCGCTTCCTTCTCTAAGAACGAACGAATTCGTTCGTTCATTCGTTAAAAAAAAAAAAACAAAATCAATGGCCGCGCGCGTGGGCCAGCGCGTCGCGACCATGTGGGTTCTCGAGCACGATTGGGGCAACGGCGGCGGCGCGCGAGAGGCATGAGGTGGCGTTCGCGCGAAGGTCGAATGGAAGGATCGCAACTGGTTTCGCGATGAGATTTGGGGGTCGCGGCTGCGTGGGGTGCCGCGCAATTGAGAAGGAGGCAAAGCCAGGTGAGGGGCGACGCGCGAATGAAGGGGAGGGGTAGCGAGATGATGGCGGCAGCGTCTAGGGCAGTGGCGCGCGATTCGATTGGCTGCGGCGACGAAGTGGAGGCTCGAGTTCGAGCTGATGGTTTTACAGTAAGGTATATTTTGTGATTTCAAAATAATAATATGCATATTTAAATTTATACAGTAAAATATTGAAGTTTTGGAAGTTAATTTTTAGTTAATATTTTATTTTAAGGAATTAGAAAATTAGGTTATATAAACAGTTGTATAAAAGAAGAATTAGTTGTTAAAAGAAAAATATTAGTTCAGATTATTTTATTCAGAATAAATTTTTAGATAAAACAAAATTTGTTGAATGAAAAATAAATATTCATACAAATCGATTTGATAATTGTTGAAGTTAAAATTTTAAAGACGGGAATATTATTTGTTTTAGAATGTGAAAAGTTTATATAAAAGGAGAATTAGTTAAAATATAATTTTTGGTAAGAAGAAAGGAAATTTAATAATTAGTTGATATAAATTAATAAAAAGGAAATCTAGTTTAATTGGAAATTTCTAGTTAGAATTATTTTAAAAGGGAAATTAGTTAAAATAAATTTATTTAAGGAAAAATTGGTTTTAATAAAACTATTGATTAATTAAACAATCAAAAACGAAAATTTGTTATTTAATTGGTTCGAATATTAATTAATTCGTATAATATTTATACAAGGTCTATAAATCGAGAAAACGAGTCAAGATGGAAATGGACTGCAAATTAAAAAGCTAAGGTGAGAACTTCTCACTCTAAAGGATTTATTTAAATTTTAAATAGTTATATTTAAAATTGTTTAGTTGTGTTGATTGAATGCTTGAATGATGATTGTTATATATATATATATATATATATATATATATATATATATATATATTGGATGTGAATAGACCCTATACGTCGTTAGTAAGCGGAGGTTATTTATTACACCCATATACCGCGATATTCCATCTTGAAGTGGAATTGGTATTATATTAGTATATAGCAATATATATATATATATATATATATATATATATATATTGGCATATGTATATATTGCAGTTGATTGATTTCCTGCCTTGTATAGCGGATGAGACCCTATTGCGCCGTTAGTAAGCGGATAATATTTTTTATAAATCCCATATACCGCGATATTCCACCTCGAAGTGGAATGGATATTGTGCTAATGTCTGTGATGCAGGGCAACAGGTTGGAGGGATCCAACTGGATTCCTCACAAATATTTATTTGATTTTAGATATTGTGATGTTTGATTGTTTATCATATCGATATATGATGTTTAAAAGTCGTGATTGACTATTAGATGTGTTGCATCATCGGATCAAATTTTTGAAGTTTAAAAATAACGATTTTGATTATTAAGGGATTTCTAAAGTGATTTTTGAAAATATATGTTTATAAAATATTTTTTTGAATTGATTCATCTTAAATAAATAAACGATATAATTTTTAAATGTTATAAATTTATGATTTTTGAGAAATATAGTTAAAAGTTGATTTTTTAAAATATGAGATTAATGGTTTTATAAAATAACTTAAATTGGGATTTTTGAATTTATTGTGGAAGGTTTAAAAATAGGATTTATAAAATTTGATCATTTTATAAAAATCCAAATGATGAAATTATAAAGGAGTTGAAAGACGTTTTAAAAGAATAATATAAATTGATCCATATAAAAGATTTATAAATTGATATTTATAAATTTAGAATATCTTGAATTATAAAATGAGCTTTTATAGGTGTTAGAATGAATTGTGAATGAATTTCATAAATGAATGAAATTTATAGAATTATAAACGGTGAAGTTATAAATGGAATTTTATAAGCAGTAGATTTATAAAATTTATAAAGTTATTTAGGGAATAGATTTGGATAAATAAATGAATCTTATAAGTTATAAGATTTATAATTATGAAGTTTAAAGGAACGATTTTGCAATCAAATAAATTATAAGCATTTAACTTATAATATGGACTTTCAGTATATAATTGAGTTATAAATCGAATAAGTTAATAAAGGAATTTTATAAGAGGAAGTGTTATAAAATAAATAGAAATGGAATTTATAAACATTATTTTATAAATCCGCAACGACTGATTTTGATAAGTAAATTGTTGTAATTTATTAATGGAGTTATATTCACGTTTTAGACAGTGAATAATCCTGTAAAATAAAATGAATAGAAATGATAAAATTTGTTAACAAATATATTCACGTTTTTGAATAGTGAATAATATGTTAAAGAAATGTTTTGGATGCGATGTTTTAAATAGAATTAAAACGATCTAAAGATGTTTTAAAATGTATTAACTATCGAAACCATAGATTTCAACATTCATTGTTGAAATAGACGTTTTCGAGAAATAGAAGGAAATGGTGGACTATAACACTGTTGTTATAGTAAATGATTTCCGAAAGGAAATGTTTTGTATAGTATTGGGATATATATATATATCTATTTTAATTTCGAATCCCTATACTAGTGATTTTGGGTTGTCGTAACAATGTTTTACGCAACATTCGTTTTGGCCCAAATAAATATGTTTAAGAGAATGATTTCCTTAAAGAATGAAATATATACTTAATTTCGATTTAAGTATATTGAATATTTTCCAAGTGTTGAAAATAAATAGATTTGTGAATTACTTATGAATAAATAAGTATGGAAATGTTTTTCCAATGTGAAATGAAAAGTTTGGAGAATTTATCTTTTTGAAGATAAATTGAAAATGAATAATTGAAAATCGTATGTTCACAGATATTTTTGGAAATATAAATTCAATATAGAATTTATAAATGAAATTTGGAAAATGGGTTTAAAAATAAATATTGATTTATTTTTGAAGAATGGAAAATATATATCTTGTAAAGATTTTTTTTTTTGAAAAATAAATAATTTGGAAAATTATTTGGAATCTGGTGATGTTGTGCATATCCATTGATAGTTCAATAACCGACTATCAATATTTACCTTTGTATAGGTATTTGTTGTGAATTGCTTGAATTTGAATGCCACACTTATTTTTGAATAAGCGCTCACTATTCGGGTTAACCGGGAAAGGACTATGGGGTCGTATAACCCATTCTGAATATGTGATACGTCGTTATGAATTGCATTTGAAGATCGGTGTTGAAGACCGGATATTTTCAAAAGCGAAAGGACAACTCGTCGATTGTCTTTGCGCCGAGTAGCTACGGTATAGAGACTCCATATGTGATGGGAAGTCCGGACGTGATTAGAGATTATCCGGATTGCAAGGACTTCTTTGTAAGTGCCTTCGGTTCTGTTCGAGCCCGAAACAGACTTGTATGGATTGTATGTCTGACATTACAAATTGAGATATAAAGCCGATTTCTTTCAAATATATTTTTTTTGGTGGCGGAGAATTTATTCTCTTAGCTTAACACCCTTCTTTGAGACGTACGAGCTCAGAGGTTGTGTAGTTGAAGGTTATCAGCGATATATTCCCAATTTGGTAATGTGACATGCTGAGTGTTGCTGTGAAATGACCATTGTGTTGATCATTTATGATAGGATCATTTATTTGATCGTTTATCTTTGTGATCATTTCTATGATCATTTGTTGACCCAAAGCACGACTTTTGTATAAAGTGTGTTTTTGTGGACGTGACTTCGTCGAGCCTCACAAACCGGTAATGGTCGAAACAGGAATTGTGCGGTAAGGTTTTCAGGGATAGCGTCCCTAGGGTATGACCATTCCTTCTGGAAAAGGGTAGTATCATGGTATGGAGCCCAGATACTTACTCATGTTGAAACACTTATTATTATGGTGTGATGTTGGTTAGAGAGCCCTCGTTTAAAGGTCCCAAAGGACCGGGGGTGGCATATATGAGGGTTTGTAATATCCCTTGGGAAAAGGGGTTCCCGACCTTGTTTGGCAGAGATCCAGTTGGGTTCTCGGGGAGTCCTTCCAGAGGCGTTTCCATGTGGCAATGGGAAGTTCCTTGGCCTGACCATTTGTTGGAAAATCCATTCTTCAAATACGAGCCTTGTACGGTATTAGTTGTATTACCTGCCATCTACTTATGGTGGCACCCCACTGTTTGGATGGTAGCTATAGTAGGCATAGTTCGAAATGTCTATGTTGGCTAAGATTTATATTCTACTTTCGAAATGTTTCCTACACTATGCACTAGTAATAATATCAAATGTTTCTTTTAAATACGTATCAAGCATCTTTGACTATCATAAGGAGAAATCTCCTCCGATTCTGCGTTTGCATTGTGTGTGTGTGCGGGAGGCCTTATGGTAGTCTCATTTTTAAAAGCATTGAGAATTGACTTTAAAAATATTCCTCTATTTTGATTTTAAAGATAAATAAACTGTTTTGAGTTCTCACACCAGTCACATGACTGACTCGGAGTTTATTGTTTTCCTTCCTAAACTCTGGGTGCCCACCAATTTCTACACGGGCAGTCAAGAGTTAGGTTTATCAGGATATTCTGGAATTCAGGAGTTGCTGGAGGCAAGATGGATGGCATGGCGTATTTACTAGTATAGTACTTCTTTTTCCGCTGCATCGTTTGTTGTTGTACACTCTAATGTAATGTAATGTAATGTAATGTAATGTAATGTAATGTAATGTAATAACTGATATAGTTCTTTGTTTAAAGATTATTCATTTATTTATTATATGTTGTTCCGCTGCGAATTGTGAGATTCTGATGTTGTTCTGTTATTTCTTTCCGTTCTATTTTCTATCTTCTTTCCTCTCTATTTTCTATCTTCTTATCTCTTCTTCTGTCTCTTTCTTTTTCTTCAACCCTAACATTTTGGTTTTTCGGCAACGAAAAATTGATAACGTTACATCTACTGTTTGCTGTTCTGTGATGTGATATACATTTAGTTGTTGTGTTTTGTTCTGATAGATCCGTAGCCACCTATAGTTTTGTATTAAACGTTTATTGGATATGTCGATCTATTTGAGATAGAGGAAAAAATTAATTAGAGCATTTTTCGACGTATTCAATAGATTTTTAAGACAAAGCTATAGAAAGTCACTTCTAACCTGCCCTATTCTCCGCATTAGCAGACAGTATTACCGAGTAAAAATCTTTGAATATGGGTCTCAGGGTGGGGCATCACAACTTGGTACTAGAGTGTAGTTCAGAACAAAATATGATAAACACAAAACATAAACATATATTACGGTATATCAAAGTATGGTACAAGTGTTACTAAACCCCTAATCATGGTATCCTTGACCTTTTGTCCTTTGGGGTAGATATAGTTGGGAACATGCCTAGGATTGCATTTTAAATTCCATAGTATTCCATGTTTAAATTAATGATATCTACCCTGTGAATAATGTTTATCTTTCCTTAACTTTTAGCTAATGGCTGGAAGAGGCAGAGGACGTCGCTCGGATGCTGGGCAATCCAGCAGCTCTCATCCGAACGACGTATACATGTCTAATGATCAGTTTATGGAGTTATTCAGGAGCACTCAGCCTCCAGCTCCTAGTCCAGTGTCTCGTCCACGCAAGTCTGCCTTTATGCGCATGTGTAGTGATTTTTTCCATCTCGGAGGCAAGCTGTTCAAAGGCTCCGAGTATATATTAGAGGTCCAGGCTTGGATTCGCACGTGTGAGTGCATCTTCTCCCACATGGATCTTTCTTATCACCATGGAGTTCTTGTAGCATCGAGTATGCTGCAAGAGCGTGCCCTCGACAGGTATGAGCTTCACATTACCGAGCTCGATGAGTCCACTCTCACTTGGACACAGTTTAGGGAACGATTCGAGCTTAAGTTCGTTCTAAATTAGAGAAATCTTTATTAGCCTGTCGTTTCCTCGAGTTGAAGCAAGGGAAATCTTTCGTTTCTGATTATGTATCTTCCTTCGAGGCCTTATCCAAACATGGTCTCGAATATATCAGCACCTCTTACAAGAAGAATTTGAAGTTTGTATCTGGTTTGAAGAAATATCCGAAGAAGTCTTTGATTCTCTAGCTCAAATTATCTTTTGAGGAGTTAGTTGACTTAGCGATTCACCTTGAAGCCGTCGAGAAAGAGAGGGATAACAGTGAAATGAGACTGAGGTTTGCAAAAACCCTAATAAGAAGAAGTTCCCATTTCACAAGTCGAAGTCTTTTCCTCGGAAGAAGAAGAAGTTTGTTGGTTCTAGTTCTCAGCCTCGTGAAGCACCTCCTACTCAGAAGGGGTGTTCAACTGTGGCTCATCTGCATATGATCCATGACTATCCTAAGCCTCTTATTTGCTGCTATTGCAAGAAGGAGGGTCATCGTGTTGCCACTTGCCCTATTGCTCCGAATAATTCTAAATCTTGCAAGCTGAATGTAGTGGATGCTTATGGAGGTTCTTCTCAGCGCATAGGTACATCTCCTTCTATCCTTGAAGGTTCTTTGTTGTTTCATGGCCGATCTATTCGACTCCTCTTCAATATGAGTGCATCAGATTCATTCGTATCGAAGGGGCTCATCGATGCTGTTCCTTTGGATGTTTCTTGTTTGGTTACTTCATCAAGGATTGCGAATCCTATCAGGGGATCTGCAACCCTTAGCATGCTTTGTGAGGATGTTGAGATTATTTTGTGTGGCTTTTCTTTCCATCCTTATCTACACGTTATTTCTTTTATTGGATTTGATATGATTTTGGGTATGGACTGGCTATTTGATACAATGCCATAATTCTTTGTTCTGAGAGAGTTTTATGACTTCGACATCCTAATTCGTCGGCTCAGCTAGCACTTATTCTTAGGAATGTTGACAGAGATTTCGAAGCATCTTTGTTTTCTCTTGACTCACGAGATGATGATGATATACCCTATACTCCTGTTGTTTGTGACTTCTCTGATGTGTTTGAGCCTTTTTTGGGTTTGCCACCCAAGCGGGCTATCAAGTTCCACATTGATCTCATTCCATTGCGCAGCTAGTTAGTCATCCTCCCACGAGGATGTCTACAAAGGAAAATGAGGAACTCAAGAAGAAGTTGTTGGAGCTTAAAACTAAGCAGTTTATCCAGTCTAGTTCTTCATCGTGGGGTACTGAGGTCATCTTCATGAAGAAGTCTGATGGTACTCTTAGGCTTTGCATCGATTATCGTAAGCTTAACGAGGTAATCATCAAGGATAAGTATCTATTGCCAAGGATCGACAATATGTTCGACAAACTGAGTGTTGCTAAGGTCTTCTCTAAACTTGACCTTGCCACTGGTTTCTATCAGCTACAAGTTGCGGTAGACAGCATTCCTCTCACAGCTTTCCGCACTCGTTATGGTTCTCTTGAGTCGCTCATTATGTCATTCGGTTTGACGAACGCTCCTACTTTCTTTATCGATCTTATGAATCGAGTATTCCGAGAATATCTCGATAAGTTCGTCCTTGTGTTTATTGATGAAATCCTTGTCCACTCAAATTCTGAATCCGATCATGCTAACCATGTGATAATTGTTTTAAGTACCCTTTGTCAACGTTCAAAGCCAAATTCTCCAAATGTTGCTTTTGGGAGAATAAGGTCAAGTTCTTAGGCCATGTTGTTTCTTCTGAGAGCATTTCGGTCGATCTATCGAAGATCGAAGCTATCTATAATTGGAAGAGGCTTAAGAATGTTAATGAGATTTGTAGCTTCCTTGGATTGGCGGGTTATTATCGTCGATTAATTAAGGAATTTTCCTACATCGTGCTTCCTCCGACTAGCCTTGCCTGGAAAGGCGTTCAATTTATTTGGTCTGATAAGTGTGAAGCTTCTTTTTAATAGTTGAAGGAGCTTCTCACTAATGCTCCTATTCTAGTGGTTCCTGAAGGGAATCATGATCTTGTTGTCTACATCGATGTTGGTAGATGTGGCCTCGGTGCCGTGCTTATGCAGAAGGATCTGGTACTTGCTTATGCTTTTAGGAAACTACGACCGAATGGTGTTGCAATGCCACTCATCACCTCGAGTTACCGCCATAGTCTTCGCCTTGAAGATTTGGCGATATTATCTTTTAGGCATGTGCATTATTCTCTACATCGGTCATAAATCTTTAAAGTATCTATTCACCCAGAAGGAGCTCAATAGGCGGCAACAGCGTTGGCTCGAGTTCCTTGCCTCTTATGACTTCGATATCCAACACACTCCTGGAAAGGGGAACCGAGTCGCTGATGCGCTTAGTCGTAAATGCTTGGGTGTTGTTTCTATGATGCTAGCCGAGTAGGATGTCTTAGTGACCTTATCTTTTAGTGAGATTCGTGATTGTGCTTTAGCTTCTGATTTTTCTATTTTATTATTCAATTTGGAAGCTCGACCCAGCTTATTGGATCGTATTGTCGATGCTCAGCGGCGTGATCCTGATCTTGTGCACGTTATCCAGATTTGTGAGTCTGAGTGCCATGACGAGGAGTTGAGGGATTTCAGCATTGATTCTCGTGGGTGTCTTCGTAAGAAGAACTGTCTAGTTGTGCCATCTGATTCTGCGCTTAGGCAGGACATTCCCGATGATTATCGCCGTTCTAAATATACCATCCATCCCGGCAGTAGTAAGATGTATGCTGATTCGCCTTTATTATTGGGAAGGCCTGAAGCTTGATGTGATAAGTTATATGAGCAATTGCATGACTTGTTAACTCATCAAAGCCGAGCATCAACACCCTTTTGGTCTTCTTCAGCCTTAAAGGTCCCATTGTGGAAATTAAATTAGATTTCGATGGATTTCAATGATGGCCTACCTCGTTCGAGATTCGGGCCATTGCAGTATTCGAGTTATTGTTGATCGCCTCACTAAGTCAGCTCAATTCATTCCTATTAAGTCGAATAGGACCGCTTCTCATTTGACCAAGCTTTATATTAAGGAAATCGTGAGACTTCATGGTATTCCTAGTTCGATTATTTGTGATCGTGATCCGCTTTTCATGAGTGATTTCTGGCAGAGCCTTCAGCAAGCTTTGGGAACAAAGCTCAATTTCAGCACAACATTTCATCCGCGGTCTGATGGACAGACTGAACGAGTGAATCGTATCTTAGATGATCTTCTTCGTTCTTGCATTCTAGATTTCGGTAGTAGTTGGGAGGACCACCTACCACTTTAGAGTTCTCCTACAATAATAGCTTTCAGTCTAGTATTGAGATAGCTTCTTTCGAAGCCTTATATGGAAGGTTGTTATGATCACCATCGTGTTGGTTGGAATATGGAAAGAAGCTTATTCTAGGCCTCGATTCTGTTCACGATTCTTCCAGAAGATTATTCTTATTCGATAGAGAATGAAAGAGGCACAGAACTGCCAGAAATCCTACATGGACATCTCAAGTTCTCTATTGGTGATCTAATCTTTATTCATGTTTCACCTTTGAAGGGGTTATGCATTTCAGTACGACTGGGAAATTGGCTCCTCGCTTTATATGACCATTTCCTTTTACTGAACGTACTGGTCCTGTGGCTTATAGAGTTTCACTTCAAGCTCATCTATCTCGCATTCGGGACATGTTTCACGTCTTTCAGCTTCGGAAGTGTCTTCGTGAGTCAGATTCTATTATGCATTCTCCTGATTTGTAAGAGCTTGAGATCTCACCAGACCTATCTATTGTGCAACAGCCTATTTGCGTATTTGCTTCAAAGGTGAGGTGCCTTCAAAATAAGGACGTGCCGCTCGTTCGAAACAAGGACTGCACTTGGGAAACTAAAGAGTTTATCGAGCGATCCTACCCTTTTTTGTTTCTTCGCATAGCGATGGTGAGAATCTTTTTACCTTAAGCTTATTTCTTTTCTTTTGATTGATGAAATTAATAAGTTAAATATAAACTCCTCTCTAGAAATTGCGTGGACACAGTTTTAAGAGGGAAGCCTGTAACAACTTGTAAATATTAAATTTTAACGGTAGTTATGATTTAATATTGTGAACTAAAATAAAATTAGAGATTTTAAATTGCTTATTTGGAATAAACAATGAACTTTGGAAAATAAAATGTGAAAATAAAGTTTAAAAGCTTTATTTTATTTGTTTGGGTTAATAATGAATGGTAAATAGTTTTTCTTTATTTAGATAAAGTGAAATAATTTTAATAATTATTGCCAATTACTTCTTTTAATAATTTTTAAATAAAGTATTTTATTTTTTTAAAGGTTGTTTAATTAAATAAAAGATGAAATTTGGTGTAAAAATGATTTTTAATTATAAAATTGAGTTGGAAATGGTTGTAATATTTTGAAAGTGAGAAATTAATTTTTGTGGAATTTAGAAGTTAAAAATAAAGTTTTGTGCACTTATTGGTGAATATAGTGCATTTTTGTAAAGTAAGAGAATTTAATAATAAACATGTTTTAAAAATTAAAATTTATTTTTTTATGTATTGTAAAATACTTTATTTTATTTGTATGTAGATTCACGTATTTTGTTTGGTTTAAAAACTTGAGAAAAATGTAATTTGTCTTGTAAAATAGTGTAACTTATGCATAATTGTATATGTACATGAATTAAAACTTAGGTCATTTGATTTTTCTTTTAATTGTTGGGTCCAATCCCACTTAGCCTAAGTCTGAAAGAAGGAGTGAGAAAACACAATTGCCTGTACGTTCATTTGTTACCTCACCTTCTTCTTCCTCAAAAGTAGAAAACAGTAAACTCACTTCATAAATTTCAAATCCAAGCGTATTTCTCCAAATTATTTCAAGCAACTGAAATCTTTTTCAATCTAGAGTGTAAATCTAAAGGTAATCAAACTCCAAACTCTATAATTTGATAAATCCAATTCAAGAGATTGGTTTTCTAATTTTCTTTAATTTCCTTCTTGCATGTACTATATCTTTCCTCTACAGGTTCTTAAAGGCAAGAAATTACTCCAAAGCTTCAACTTTCTGCCAATATCCGAGTTTTTACACAACCGCAACAGGTGAGTTGGTGCTCACATAATGCTAGTTGAAGAAAAAGCTTCAAATAGTCAAATATCATTGAAAAATAGCATTTTCCATTGATGTTTTAGTTTTCGGTGGAACTAAGTCTTGGTGTTGTTTTACACTTATTTTTTTCCGGCAATGAAATGCTGTCGGATTTTCTATTATTGATTGTTCATGGTTTTAGTATGAGTGTGCAAAATTTCATAGCAAAAAATCTTTCATTTGATTCATGAAAACTTTGCTGCAAAATCAATACAGACCCAGATTTTTTCCTATACATTGTTTTCTGAGTTGCTGCAAACATGGTCTGAGTCCATATTTGAGACAACATATCTCTTTCATTTCTTGTCAGAATTCAACGATTCTTTTTCTATTTGAAATCTGAAGTTTTCTAGTATGTGCACACCAATTTTCAGCTTAATATGAGGTCGATTGCTCCTCTTTTTCAGGCCTGTAAGTTGAATACAAGATGGTTTTCAGGCCTGGGCATTGTTTTTTTGAACTGTTACAAACATGGCCTGAGTCCATGTTTGAAACAGCATAACTTTTTCATTTCCAGTCATAATTCATTGATTATTTTTTTATTTGAAAGTTGAAGTTTTCTATTATATGCACACAAATTTTCAGTTCAATCAGAGGTGGTTTGGCCGTGTGTTCCATATCTGTAAGTTGAACTCGAGAGGGTTTTAGACCTGGGCAGAATTTAATATGGCCTGAGTCCATGTTTGAGATTTCATATCTTTAACATTTCATATCGGAATTCGATGAATCCTTTTATAGTTCATAGATAAATTATTCTACATTGTGTATATCAAATTTTAGACCATTCCAAGGTCAATAAGCCTTTCAAATTATGTCCGAAAGTTAGATCCGGAGAAGATTTCTGACCTAGGTATTGTTTTAGCGTGTGCATTTTGGTGTTCTGTCTTGTTTTATAATCCGTTTTCCGACTTCTGCATCTTGTTTTTGTGATTTTTATGAACATTTTTGTAGTCCATATAGCCTATCAATAGGCGAGCCATAACTTTGAATTTGTGATTCAAAACGAATCGATTTGTTTGAGATGTTTTCGAATGTCGGTTTTGTTGTTTTTCGATGATTTTTATTTGATTTCAAGCTTGTATTTTTCCAAACAATTTAGAAATAATTTTTAAAATAAATTGGCATTTAAAATAATTATTATACAATATTTTTAAATTATTTTAAGTTATAGAATCTATTTATTCCATATATAAGGGAATTTTCAAATATTGTTTTCAAAGCTGATTTCAGAAAATGGTTTTAAAAGCTTGTTTTCTCAAATAAATTATTTTATATATAAAGTACACTTTTTGCACTATTCGAGCGAATAAGAAGGAGAATTAAAATATTTGGTAAAACACTGGTGTGGGACACTTGCATTTATCTTATTGGTTAATTCCTGACTTGTCCGTTTGATAGTTTTGACCTTCGGGTCATGTTTACTGATCAGATGAGGTAAAAATTTTACTGCTTTCGAGTGTGACATTTACTAGCGGTTAGTAAACTGTTTAGTGCGAACGTGTGGTATGAGAAACACGTTAACACTTTTTGGGTTCCTAACTGAGAGTTTGTGACACATTTGCCATTGCGCCGTATTGCCACTACTGGACCTTTGGGTCATTGCCATTGCGGCTTTTGCCTCTGTAGTGTATTTTCCACTACGGCGTATTTATCCTTAAGACGTTTGCCATTGTGGTGTATTTTCTATTGCGGCGTATTTGTCATTGTGACATATTTGCCTTCTGGCGTGGCGTCTTATTTGAGAGATCAGTACTTGGCAGGCTTCGGCCACATGCACGTGCAAAATTTTGAGATGATTTCATTAATTATTGTGATTTTCCAAGTGTATCGCCTTTTTCAGGGTTGGCCATTCGAGCTGTTCGACACACACACACACACACACACACACACACACACACATACGTGGCAATTGCCTTATGGGAATTTGAACTCTTTTGAGTTCTATCTTTGAGATTTGAGTTGCTTCCACTGGTGTTATTTGAGATTTGCATTTTGGCATTTATTTGGGATTTATGTTCTCCTATTTGGAGATATATGTATTGCCTTTATGGCATATTTTGAGATGGTGATTTCTTTAGAAATGTTTTGAGTTTTCCGATATGGCGGGTTCGGGATTTCTCCTTTTTAGGAGTTATGATTTTCCCTAAACCATTTTTGATGATTTGTGATATGCCGATGATATTAGGCTTGCTATATTTAGCGTTTTGTGGATATTGATTTATCTCTTTGAGATTATATACTCATGTTAGCGATATTATATCATTTGTAGTAACCATACTTAGAATAGTTTCTTCTCGTTTGAGAAGAATATCATCCTTACCCTTATATTATCGTTTATCCATACTAACTGATTGTTTTAGCTAGACTGACCCATGTATTTTGTACTCGGGTCAGACCGAGGTGTTTTAGGTTAGGTACCCATTGGATTTAGCCTTTCTACTTCTGCTTGGATATTTAACTATCGCTTTTTTGATGTAGCTTTTTGTGTAGACTCTGATATGTATTATTTTGACTCATTGTATATTGTGTGGTCATCATACCACTTATGTGTATCATTTTGTATTACACTGGGGATGTGTCTGTGTATATTTGTATATATCTGCTATTTGCTGTTCTGTGATATGATATGCATTTAGTTGTTGTGTTTTATTTTGATAGATCCGCAGCTACCTATAGTTTTGTATTGAACATTTATTGGATATGTCGATCTACTTAAGATAAAGGAAAAAATTAATTAAAGTACTTATCGACTTATTTAATAGATGTTTAAGACAAAGCTATAGATGGTCGCTCTTAACCAGCCTTGTTCTCCGCATTAGCAGACAATATTACCTAGTAATACTCTTTCTTAATGTGGGACTCGGGGTGGGGCATCACATATTCTATTAATCATTGTGCGATCGAAATAAGTTCAAATCCGAACGAACCCAAAGCGAGTGTTAGTGAATAAATTATTAAGATTATTTTACACATATGGAAGTATATGTTGTATGATTTCAAAAGGGGTTTTGGAATAAAAATTGGTTATTTAGTTCTTAAGTTTCTTTAAAGGAAATCGATATAAAAATAAAAGGTATTTTGATAAAAGAATATTTGATAAATCAATTTTTTTAACTCTTGGATAGAAAAGAGATAACTTAACTCAAGTTTTAAATGGGTTAAATTGGATAGAAAGGTTTTAATAAGCATTGTTTTATTAAAACTGCAGTTTCTGTTTAAACATCTAAGTCTCATAAATAATTTGATGTTAATGGGCTGACCAATAAACAACTTACATTAGAATGCTCTAAGGTAAAAAGGTCAAGTAGATGACTCAGTTTTAAAACCCATATTTTATTTTGGCCTCCATTTGAATTTTGAAAAGTAAATTAAAATTTGACATTTTGTATGCACTCTTAGGATTTAGAAGAGTATTATGCAAGTAGATTAAGTTTTCATTTGATGTTTTATAAAGAACCATCTTTATAAAAATGTTTATAAACTTAAGTGAAAATTTATGAAGTAATTTGTAAATAATTTTAGTATTGACTGAGGTACTATAAATGAAAAATTGAAAATGGTTTTGAAACAAATTGGTGTAGTTAAGAAACCAATATGAATTAAATATGTAAGTTGTATGTTGATTATTTTATTCGCTATTCTTGATCTAGGGTTCGAGTACATACCTTCGAGGTGATTCACACCAGTCTGAAAAAGGATTTCTCACTTGATTCTTATCAGCGAACACTTGATTTGGATTCTTGATATGGTATTGAGGATTTCTATTATAGTATATGGCTTTGTATGGAGAATGGAAGTTTCTAATTAAGGAACTTTGTCGAAGTCCGCACTAGGGAGGTCGAGTGAGTGATACTGTTTGGAAGTAAAATTTATGTAAGCAAGTGATTGGATCAAATATTGCATATGGGTGATTTATGTACATCATGCGGCTTAAGTATATTTATATGCATTATTCTATAGCTTAGGAAATTATCTATATCCTTGGACGAATGAGAAAGTTGTGCACCTAAGCAAAATTCTAAATCTTATTTGTTGGTCATTTAACATTCTAAATAACATTGAGTGCTCGTTTCTTCCCTTATGGAACTTGATATAACTGATAGTGTGACTTTATAGACTAAGGTTTATAAAGTTGTTGGTTACTTAGGACTTAAATCCTGGTGCTTTTGTAAAAGTGATTTCGAAAGAATTTGTGAAAGAAATAATAATAAAATTATTTGAAAACTTTGGTGAGGTATTACTATTTCAAGGTATTTGAAAGGAGTTTTATGAAGTGGTTTTCCAAATATTTTGGTTATTACGAAAATTGGGCTATTGAGGTTTTTTGATTTGGAAGACTCGCCTGGTATACTTGTTTACTCTAGTTGTTATTTTCGAAGGAACCAGAATACCACTAGATGCTCCGTATTGTTTTGCTTTTAGAGTTATACCATGTTTTAGTAGGAGGAGCTCCCTCCTTGTCATAATTAATTTTGGTTTTTCTTTATTTCTCTTTAGAGGAATTTGAAAAAAAAATGAGTATAAAGATCCAAACATTTAGTTCTACATTTATCTTAATATTTTATTAAAGATTATTCTCTATACTTTTGTTGCATATGGTTGTTATTGTTTATGTTGCTATTGCTTATGATGGAAATAGCTTGTGTATTTCTCTTTGGTCGGCATGGTCCTCTTTTGGATTATGTAAATACATGATATGTTTATGGATGCAAGAGATTTCTATTTTATTTCTTGTGCACCTGCATTCGCATCGAGATAGTAAGTTGCTTGTCAAAAAAATCAAACGCAAAAGAGGTATGTAGTAGATTTAGATACTGTCATTTTGATTTATTGATGATTTTATGCCCCAGATATGGAGGACCAATTGGCTTTATTTTCTTTCGGTTGATTTGGACCACTTGTGGTGGGCTCTAGTTTTTCCAAATAAGCCGCACAAAAGAGGTGCTACCAAAATTTTCCGCAATATAAGGAACTTTGAGAGTTTAATAACTCATTTTAATTAATAGTTTTTAAAGCTGTAGGGTTTGGAGATATTTTCTTCCTTTGGGAATTTCTAAGACGAATTCTTTTTAGGGAGGAGAATCAATATCTCGGAATTTTATCGTTTTGATTTTTAATATTTAATTAATTTTAAATATTTATATAATTGGTTTTTAATGTTTAATAACTTGTATTCAAATATAGTGGTTATTTAAATATTTGAATTGTGAATTAAATATTAATTCAATAGATTTAATAGCCTTATTTAACTTCTTTTAATTAACTAGTGTGTGACCTGTGCATTGTACATGGTAAAGTTGTAAAAAAATTATTTATATTTTAGTTATTGCTAAAATATATTTTAATTATGCAATATATATATGATAAATTTATTATGATGTATTAACTATAAACTAAAATGATTTGTGATGCTCAGATATAAGGTTGAGGATTCAATACTCGCGAACTACATATCTCTGTAAAAATTAATGTTCGAACTTAAAAAAATTATAAATTAAATTATTAATACTATATATGTAAATAATTTATGTTTTGTGATACTTTATATAATATATATATAAGTGAATATGCAACTCCACTATTTTGTTAATATGATTGTTGTATATATATTGAATTATCATCTATCCGAAGGACTTATAAATGGATTAATGAACATAAATAATTGAATTTATTTGAATAGTTTGAATTAATCGACATAACTAATTAAATATAAGGAGTTAAATGTAAAAAAAGTTAAATTTGAGAACAACTTTTTACAAATTGAGAAGAGCATAGATTTTATGGTTAGCTTATCTACATATGAACTTTTTTGAATCAGACGTTAACTTTTATTCATTTTTAAGTTTTCATTTTTAAACAATTTTATCGTTGCACTTAACCATAGATTTCAAGTTCTTGTAGAAGGGTCATGCTTACAATTTTGATAGTTTCAAAATAATGCTTTTAGAATTCAGTTGAGTTATGAGTTGGGTATGACTTGATAACATATTGAAAGTGAGAATGTTTGTATAATTTAATTTTTATCGGTTAAATCTATGCGTTCACATCATAATATTGTAAAATATAAATTTATCTTTTAAAGGTTGTTATAAATGAAATCATATTATGTAACGTATGATATTTGTTGAGATAAATGAATTAGAATAAAAGAGTTATTATTATTTATCAAATGGATTAAAAAATATTAGTTATTCATATTTATTTCAATAATTTAAATTTTAGATTACACAATATATGGATTTGAATGCAAAATATTAAAAGATAATTGAGAAATGTTTCTAAGTAATTGTAAAAAAAATTAAATTTTTAGGTATTTGAAGTTTATAGAATTTTACGGTGCAATGTATAATAAATTCTTTTGATGAATAAATTTTAAAATAAATTTGTTATCGTCATTAATGTATACAATTTATATTATTTAATTTACATATATTTGCATCTAAATAAATTTTTTTAAAACCAATTTGTTATACACCTATAATATACATATTGAAAATTTCATCTTTTAAGATTTATTAATAAATATTAGTTAATTAAGTTTGTCGATTATTTTAAATTTTAGATTGTGTAATTAATTTAAATGTGTGAACTATAATGTAAAATTTTGGGAAAGAACCATGAAATATTTGTGAATAACTGTAGATTCTTTTAACAGTAGGTGTTCAAATATAAAATAATGTAAAAAGTTTAGTAGAATAACGGTAAAGGGGTAAATCATAAGATTTTGAAAATAAAATATCTACTTGGAGAGAATTAAGGAGAACACAAATAACTCCTAGAATTAATGAGAGGACTTCAAATTCTTCTACTTTACTATTATTTAATAGATAAATAATAACGGTGAACTCATTTGTAAATTTATTTATGTTAATAATTAATTTGAATAAATAATAAGAAAATCAGTTGTTAATAAACGACTTGATTTTTGTGACATGTTTTTAAATGAATTTATTGGATTTTTCATAATTTTGAAATTAAAAAAAAAATTAAATTTTAGTTTGACGTATTTTACGGTAAAGGATGGTATTTTTGAAATTTCACATAATAAAATAGTCTATGTATTTTATTGTTGATTTATGATGATGTCATATTTTGGTATGCAATCATATTTTTGTTACAGTCGTTCACGGTTTGTTCCTAGATGGAATATTGTATAGCGAAATTCATGAAACCTTCTTTGAAAAACCTTTTTAAATTAAATCAAATTCATAGTTTTGAACTTGAATATTTGATTGATACGATCCTGGCTTGAAAATTTTGGTTAACATGAAATTGTTGGCTAGCTAGGATTGAAAGAAAAGTAGATGGTTTGTTTAAAAACTAAAATCAAAGTTAACCCTTAGCCTCTTTCTTATTTTTTCATCTTTTCCTTCCTCTCTATTCGTTAATCATTCACAGTAAAACAAAAATATGGTATCCAACTATGAAAATTAAAATCAAATAATTTACTCCACTAAAAATCATAAAATTAGATAATTTGGCTTCGTATAAGTATGAGATTCAATTCTATATGCTCGAATTTGGATACATTCAAGATTTGTGGTGATCGACCATGAACAAAAAAACTAGTATTAGCAATTTAGGGGGCTAGAGGCATCGATAGGTCATGGGGATAGGTCATGGGGATAGGTCATGGAGATGGTGGCATTGAGTTTCTTGCCGTATGGAGTAGCAATGGCCAGAGTTTTGGAGGTTGTGGTCCATTAGGGCAAGATGCGACAGGTTTGGGTGGCAAGTCTTAGCGTCAGGTTAGATTTCGAAGGGAGGCGTCGAGTTGGGTGAAGTGGTGATGGTCAAGACAAGTATGCGAAGAGAAAGTTGCTAGCGAAGTCGATTTGAGGTTTCATCGAAGGAAGGCCGACATAGGACGTGCATGTACAAAAGAATGTACACTGTGACATGTTCAGGAGAATAGAGATTAGAAATGGGGAAGATATATTATAAAGGTATTAGTTTATTAATTAAGTAATTATTTAAATTTAATTATTTAATTAAATCGATATCTTATAAAAATTAATATCTTATTCATACGAGGTCGAATTCAGATGTGGTTAGTTGCACTGAACTCGTATCGACGTTATCTTCGCATAGGAGTTGGACTCGTTGAATTAGGCGCTAGTGAAATTTTAAGCTAAAATTGAACATCGTTCGATTTATATCGAACCAAAACGTGAAAGCTTCAGTTAGAATTTTGGTGAGTTTACCCACCTCTAAATAAACTACATGATATCTGTGTTGCTATTAATTATTGTTGAATGCTTGGATGATGGTTGATAGTTTTTAATGAAGTATAAATTAATGATAAAATTATACCGATTTAATTTAATTACGTTTAACGAAGTTAAATTAGTTATACTTCATTGTGATATCTATTTAGCAGAATAAAACCTCGTTCTGCTATAATTAAATTGAATAGATTATTTGAACATCTATCGAGTAGAATAAATCACCATTCTATGCTTACAAAGTGAAAAGATTATTATTATTTGATTGTTTGTTTGGATTTGAATTCCCTCTTGAAGCGAATGTTGTAAATAACCATTTTGTTGCAGAGGACAAAAAGAAGCCGGAATGTTTTCATAGAGAAAAGGTCGCTACAGAACACATTGAAAATACACATATATGTGTGTGATTTACAGGGGACTTTTGTAGAGAGACCCCAAGGGTTTCTTTTCATTTTTAATTTACTATTATATGCATCTTACTTACATTCTTATATCGCTTATATTGATGTTTGGCTGAAATATTTGTGACATGCTATTTGGATTGTGAAAGTGTCGTTATAGCGATTTTTGCTATACCGTCACTAATGAAATATCATCTCATTAAAACCCTTGTGTGTGTTGAACTTGTGCCTGTACTTTTACTAAATAAATGTTGGGTTGCGTTTTTTCACTTTGAAAGTTGTTTGGACCACATTTTCAAATATTTTGAGAATTTTGAAAATAAAGGTTAATTTTTGATTAAAAATTTATAAAAGAAGTTATAAATTTGATTTATTATCTTCTAGGATAATTAATATTGTTTGAAATTTATAAATTATTATAAATTTGATTAAGTACCTTTCGGGATAGTTACGTTGTTTTAAATTTATAAAGATTATAAATTTAATTTATTATCCTTAGGGATACTTAATGCCGTTTAAAAAATATAAAAATATTATAACTTGATTTATCGTTTTTTGGGATAATAAATGTGGTTCTAAAATCTATAAAAGAATTCTATCAGTTATCTTTCCGATGATTACCATTGTTTAAAATTAATAAAAGTATTAAAATTATTTATTACTTTCTAGGATAACAGATGTTCTTTTAATGCAAAAAGTCTTTAAAAGGGAATACTTAAAAACAAAGATAAGTGTAAAATTTTTAGGGTTTATAGTAAACAATATTCTCAATGACATTTATTTTTGACCCTCCTTTTTAATACACTTATAAATATAAATTTTCCCCTTTAAAAAAGAATATTTTTAAAGAGTGTTTTACAAATATTTGTGATCTGAAAGTCAAGCACAAATAAGAATCAAATATTTTAAAAGCTTGATTCGTTTATTGGTGACAAGTGTATGCAATCTGATTTCCATATACAATCATTTGTTTACTTTCGATAGTTGATTTCTTAACTATTGATTTTGATATCATTTTTTTTCCTTTATTAATCTAAGATGATTTATCACTCATTTAGAGCATTGGCATCCAACACTGTGGATAACTAAAATCAAAGAGCGAGTGGGAGCCAAGCTATATGGGTCGCACCCATTAGGATATATTCACATTTATCTCGAAAGTTGGTAGCATGCATGCGTTGATGTGCGTATATTTGGATGTTCGTGTGAGATGGGATCCAGCTTGGAAGTTCTTGAGAGTGATGCGTGTTTAGCATGGACTCTTAAGTATATTTTATGTAGAGGTACACTTTCGGGGTAAGGGAAGTACTTTTCTGGTCATGTTGGATAAATTCATTCTCCTTGTTTCGATTCGAACCTTGAAATTAATCTTTGCTTTTTTTGTCAATTAAGATGATTTATTGCTCATTTCGAGCGTCAATATCCTTTGTTGGAAATGACTAAAACCAAAGAGCGAGTGGAATTCAAGCTATATGCGGTTACACTCATTAAGGTATCTTCACGTCTACTCTAGATTTGATTCGGTTATATGCATGCAGAGATGTGAAATACTCGAATACTATGTAAGGTTGGCGGGATCCGACTTGTATATTTTTCGAGAGCCATCTTAGTTCTCAAGTATATTTTTAGAGGTATACTTTCGCTAAGGGGGCGAACTCTCCTAGTCATTGTTGGAAAATTTCTCTTTCCTTATTTGATTCAAATCTCTGAATTGATTCCTTAATTGCATCGACAAGTGTTTGGAACTCTTCTCAATGTTTAATTATTTGCGTCCATTATTTAGTTTGAATTTTGATCTTGTTTATACAAATTCTTATAGGTTGGGTTTTGTTCTAATTGTTTTCATTCTTTCATCTATGGATGTTGTTTTTGTGAGGTAAAAACCTATTCCATGTTTAGCGGCATGGTCTCACGGAATTATTATATATTCATCATATTACTTGAGTTTTCTCATGTTGGTTTTCCAGACGGATTCAGATGTTATTTTATTTAACGCTCGGGTAGACCGAGTATTTTTGCAAGTTGTCGTTAGTGGGACATGTAACTCGTGGAGTAGAGCTAGATGTTCACCTGTAATATTTTTATTTTCCCCTGTATTTTTATATGTACCTACCAGCAATTGTAAGGTCAGAAATTAAAATTGTCCAACTGATGAGGTTTGTTTTTAACTCTGATATACCATGTATTTTAGAATGATAGTTTATTCCGTCTTTAATGTATTATATATTGTCATTTCCGCTGTGAGATTTTGTTTTCCTTATTTGTTCCCTTTATTTTTCCCTAACAATCTGCCTTTCTAGCGATTAGATGTCCGACATTGGAATATCATAGGCGTATTTGGTGCCGACCTTCAATGGTCGAAAATGCGGGTCTTGAAAAGTATCTTTTTGAGAATTTTTATGACTTGGACCAAAATTATTGCATTTGCAGGCATTTTCTGGCTCATTAGTAGTTTTTGGAACCCATACCTTCTTTGTTTAGCTGTAACGACACGTAAACTTTTATTAATTTTATTAACGTAATTAATTGAATTTTTGAGAAATTTTAAATAATAATATTTGAAAATAAAAATTTGATATTTGGAATACGTCCATTTAAACATAGCAAATGGTAAATTTTCATCTGATAATATTGAAGTTTATTTTCTAGTGTAATTTTATTTAAGTTTGAATCAGTTAGAATTGATGATAATAAAATATTTTCCAAACCTAAATATTTTTGTATAATAAATTTGTAAACCATCTTCTAAGTGAGATGTCAAATTCCGAATCTCTAAATTTGGACTGCTATTGCTCTGTTTATCTTATTTCTGGAAAATTAGCAGCATTTTCGGTATTGATTATCGACTTTCGATGGGATGATCGTACCACTGATATCTGTATACCATTTTGATCGTCTTGTCATGCAGATCTCCACCTTATATTCAATTGCCAATTTCGATGACCGGTGCACAGCGGAATCTGTGAAGCGATTTAACCGTACCAGTATCTGATCTAAACCTTGTGGACTTCTGTTCCTTTCATCTATCTAATTGTTGAAACAATCAGTTATCATCTTTTATTATTTCTTGAAAATCAACGCATTGGCTTCCAGCTTTTCAAAAAATTTCCTTGTGTTTTTGTGCCTTGTTGCTTTTGAGACTTTATTTTTTTTATAAAATTTGTATACGGTACAAACCCATGCACTTTCTCCTCTTCTTCCTCTGTTATCTTCAGTTTGCTTCGTGGACGATGCTATATATATATATATATATATAATGTACAAGTTTTAACCTGTAGGTGACCATTACTTCACAAATAGCCTGCCGACCTAGCCTCCTCTCCTCTCGGCCTTTCCCTTATCCCCACGACTAACCTTCGGCATCACATGAGCACAACCGAAGCACTCACGCCAGTTCAGCTCCTCAACGTTCTGCCTCCTTAGCCGCAACCTTATCCACCCAAAGCCTAGGCCACCATCCTGCGTTGTCATGCCTCCATCTTCTTATTTACTCATTCACATATATACGTATGATATATATATATTAGGAAGTATATATATTCGAGTATATATATATTCTGCTGATCAAGGAACCTCTGCACCATTTTCCTCACCACGTGGACATCGTGCTAATGTATGAAATCTTCTCTGATGCAAAGCTCATTTGGTAAAAATATACATACACACTTGATTTTCGTATTCTATCTATGCTTTTATGTTTTCAGAGATTGAATGACTGACGTGTTGCATATATATTATGAGGCCGCTATATATACTATGTTGTGTATATATATATGACAGTTTATAAAAATATTTTGGCATAAGCTATATTTTATACTACAAAATATATCTGACACTTATATGCTATATATGGGTATAAACTATAGTTTATAGATTAGTTATATATGTATGTTATTCTGGTCTAAGCCGAATGAATGTTATGTATATATATTTTATGTGAAACTTTATGTGTTAGTATATATGAAGTTTCGAAATATGGGTTACTGTAAAGTATATTGTATATATAAGTACATAGTTTGTTTCGATTTTGTTTATATATTATGTTTTTTATGTAAAGCTATTTTGTTTACCTATAATATATTTAAATTTTATAGCTATGTATGGATATTAAGTTTATATTTATATAAGTTGTTGTTTACATATGGGTTACTATACATAAGTTGTTATTCGCACCAGTATATAAACTTTATTGTTGGTTTACGGTATAGGTATATTATATATAATATGTTACTGTTTGTATATAAATGCATATATTGTATATTATAGTTTTGTTTAGATCGTTGTTCTATAATTGTTTATAAGTAAATATGTTCTGTTATATTTTCTATTTTGTCTAATGGGATCCTATTTTATTTATGTGGGTATTATTATACAAGTGAGAGTTTATATATATTGAAATAAAGAAAATTCATTTTTTAAGTGTATATAGTCTGCTTATGATATTTGAGTAACCATATATATTTGGTCACCTATATATAGTGTCTGCATAGATTTTACCTGTAGCATTCTTCTTGAGATAAGTCGACATTTTGTGTATATTGGTATTTTCTTATTGATTCAGATATATATATATATATATTGACTTCAATATGTATTTGTACGAGTGTGTGTGTATGACGGTTTGCATATATTTTTGGTTATAAGATGTATACAATCAATAACCATATAAGTTCACTGATACAATTTATCTTCATCAATCCATTTCTGATTCGTCGATTCCCATTTATCATCTTGTCCGTCAAATTCATGCTTATTTCATTTTGCTTTGGAATTCGTAGGTTTCTCTGTTGTCAAACTCTCTAGCCTCGAAAGGTGAGTAATCACTCATGATTAACGTTCCTATATTTATTAAATTTGATTTCAATTGGAACGACAATTGAAATATGTTGCTATTAGTTATTTACATTGCTATATATATGATGTTATCTGTATATGTTCATATATGACATCTGACACCATTATCTGTTAATTATATTGATGATATATGCCTGTTATATTATTTTCATGTCTATTATCACTCTGCAAGTTCCCTGTTAGTATAGAATTCACTATGGATTGAAAGGATACATACCCGAATGATCTTTAGAGTAGGAGAAAATCATTATGGGTTAAAATGATAAACCCAAGCGATTTTCACTGAATTGAATTTGGTATTGCGGTTTGAAATGATATATACTCGTATATATTTAAATTTCGGATTGAAATAATAAATATCCATTTCACTTGACTATAGGATAGAAAATTATATCCAGACACCGTTGGACTATATATATATATATATATTGAAATGATTTCCAAGTTTTTGAAGTTGAATTTATTTAAGAATTATACTCAAATAAGTTTGGTTTGAAATTAATTAAATTTGGGATCTTAAAGATATGATTTTATAACTTGATTTTTGACTAAAAGTAATTTAAGTGAATATTTCAAATTTACATAAATTGAAATGGTATATTTAGTTTTATTTAAATTTGAAATTTGAAGTTTTATTCAAATGTTATTTGAATGATTAAGTAAATATTTCAAAATAAATATTAGTAAAGTGAATTTGATATAGATGTGGAATTATTAAATCTGGTTTTGAAATGTTTGAATATTCAAAGCTTTGAAGTGTATTGAAACTGAAATGGTTTATTTTGTGGTTCAAATCTGTTTTTGAAATCGATATAAATTGAAATGGTTTATTGAGAAATTGAATTGAATTGAAATTAATGATTTGAGATTGGATTAAATTTTAATTTTGGAATTCAAATTGATTTGGAATCGATTTGTGAAATTTGAGGAAACTATTTTGTTACATAAAGTATTTTAAATTATATTTAAAACTATTTATATATTTTACTTTATAAATTATTTTAATATAAACTATTTTAACTCATAACTATTTTATATAAACTATTTTATTTTATAAACTATTTTATTATATATACTATTATTAATATCTAAACTGTTTAAAGGGAAGTGTTATGATTTCCAAAGTGTTATGATTTCCAAAGTGTTATGATTTCAAAGTGTTATGATTTCCAAAGTGTTATAATTTCAAGTATTTTGGTTTCCAATGTGTTATAACTTTGAAGGTGCTATGATTTTGGAAATGGATATATTTGGAGTGAAAATTTACCTCGTATTGATATGCTTTTGAATTGGATATGATATTTTTTCTGTGAAGTATAAACTATTTTGGAGTAACCATGGTGTTATAATGACGTTGGGTTGTTAATAGCATATATTTCTACATAGTAGATAGTTCCATGGATCCTTAGAGGATGGGTATCCCAAACTTTCTTTAAGTTACTTGTATTTCAGTTGATATTTCACTTGAGTTGGATTTATTGATATAAGAATGTTAATCCTGACTCGAGTATTTTGTCTTTTGCTTTACGCTTGGGTCAGACTGAGTGATACAACATTTGAGACTCACCTTGGAGTTAGAACTTCGTTTGGAGATCCATCTATCTATTTAGCTTGCAGTAATTCTATTGATTCCAGTGATGTATTCAGATTTTTTTTTGTATTTGACTATTGTATTCGAAACTTCTGTTGTATCTTATTTAACCATGTTATATAAATAGTAGCTTCATGAACTACTATTCCTTTGTTTCTGTTGCATTATTATTATATTACTCAGTGTTTGTGATTCTGTGATTAATTATTTACTGCATATGCCGAGTTTTGCCAAATATAAATTAACAATATGGTATTTTGAGCAATTCAAATCCGGCATGTGTGGATGCGAATGGTTGAAAATATCAGGATGTTATAGTAGCATTGCTTGTTTGTATGATAGAAGCATCTACATGTATTACACATTGGTGGAAGACATTCATATTCTACTTTCTATTGTATTACTTTTCCATTTTATAGTTGTATATTGATTTCTTTTGGAAGTTCTAATCTGTAGTTACCTCTACATGAATACGACCATAACTTAATCTCGTTTTCATTGTAGTAGCTGCATCCACGGTTTACGTATGATACTGGCCATGATAGTAAATGCCACTTGAATCTAAATTTTGAGAATATCACTTGGTAATCTAATCCATGCGGGTAAAGATGTTGACATATCTCTGTCAAATTCAATTGATAGTGTCCACTTTCTTATAATGATGATTCTACCATAGAAAAAAATAAACTCTTTTTGATATATGTGTCTCTATGTATGTATGTGTATGTGTGTACGATTTTTTATCTCAATACGTATCTATATGAAATATCACATATATACACATAATCATGGCCATAAACCACAATGGCCATATACATACATAAAGTTATACATATGCATAAATACACACATGAACACACATATACACGTATGCATGTATGTATGTATGTGTATAGACATACATATATGTATGTACGTATCATTTATTTATAGATATTAGTGCCATCCACATGTTTGTATACATACGTCTCATTTATTTATAGATATTAGTGTAACCTACATATATGTATACATCTTTTAAATTATTAGAATGTGTCATGTTTTACCACTAACAAAATTGTTTATAACATCATTAACTAATTAAATATGTTTACAAATAAAATGGAAACTGAATTTATTATTCATCTAAAATATAAGTAAATATTAAATACTCATCCCAATATAAGAAAAATATTTAATATGATTTGATACTAAAGTGACATATTATTCATAATAACATAAGTAATAATCTTGTGCAAAGTTATAACAAAGGAGTTTTTGAAGTTTGCTCTTATTACCTACTGCTTAGCAACATGATTCAACAACGTCATTTGATTACCCCTCAAAAGGTGTTCTACCATTGAATGTTTCTGTTATGGAGATTAAAAAAATAAGGAAGAAGAGGAGACATAAGCCAAATAAGGAGATGCCAACTAGTTACTTTAATCAACTACAAAGCAACCTTCTAGCCTTTTTTAACACAAGACAACCAAATCAAAGGTCTCCTTCTCCTGTTGCTCATACAAAATATATATGTATGCGGTTGGATTTTAAATGTCATATGTATAAACTTATGTGATTCATTTGCACATGTAAAATAGCAATTATGCAACTAGCACTGATTAAAGCATGCACACAAGAACATATATTTACTTCAGTTATATTTTGTCTTGGGGTCATTTTATTTGTGATGTGATCACCATGGTCTGTTGGAGTCATTTGTATGAGTATTTCTTTGAGAATTTTAATGACTTGGATCTAGATCATTGCATTTGCGGGCATTTTCTGGCACATTAGTTATTTTTGGAACCTATGCCTTCTTTGTGTAGCATTGCTCATTTGTATGATCAAAGCATCTGCATGTTAACAACAACCTACTTCGTAATGCAGAACAAACTTCCTACTGAAGATATGGTGCAACAATAGGCTAGTATGGAAAATGTAGACCGCAACTTATGTAACACCAATGCGGAATCATGAAAGCATTTATTTTTCAACTATGTATATTTGAAATTTATCTAGGACGGGGTAAATGAGAAGCTTAATCAATATCTTACAAAACCAAACAACAATGAATGGATAACAATCATAGAGATATATACAATTTCAAATACACGAAGAAACATGCAAAATAATATTCGAGACACCACCATAACTACTATTATGTGGCACTTGTGGCAGGAGAAAAATCAAAGTGTTTTCCAGTCAAAAATCTAACCAGTAGAAATTAGATATAAACTCATACTTATGGACGTCAACATCTTATTGTTGAAGTCGAAGTTCATGAAGGAGGGATCAACGCAATTAATTTATTTCATAGATCTAACCGACATAGAGCTAAGGTCCTTTTCTACTAAAGATCGCCAGATCCAAGAGAAACACAGTGAGTAGGAACGAGAGAAGCATGGAGGAGCAGACAGTAATGAAGGAGAACTGATTTCGTTTCGCCAGACCTAAGGTGTAACATTCCCCTATTTGGAGGCCTAAAATTAACGACTACGGATACTGTAGTCATCAATAATTATTAATCTTCATCGACCAAATACGGCGGTGTTAGATTCATTGATACACAAATCATAAGAATATGGAAAAAATTTAACCATTCAAAAAATTATTTCCACATTCCATTCAAAATATTTCATGTACATACATAATACCAAAATGTTAAACACGTTCAGCAAAAATATAATTATTACACATACGCCAAGAGCAACATATGAAGATGCCTCCTTGGTTCATTAAAGTAAATAGTAAAGCTATTAAATGAAATGACCCTGACTCGACCTTCGAAAATCAGCACCAAATACATCACCCGTATTCGAGTGCCGTAGATTCAAACGTCGAATCAGGTTCGTCAGAGCTTATAACACAGTAAGTACTACAACACAGCGGAAGAAAAAGGATATCATTGACACACAATAGATGATTATAATAATGATACAACAAGAATTTATTAATAATATCAGAGATACAAGATACAGTGGAAAGGATATCTTCAATGAAATTTCCAGGTGAGAAAGCGAGAATCATACATATTGCGACTCCAATGCCAAATCTCTTCAAACCATAAGCTCGAACCACCATCACGTTGGACTTAAGCAAACTTGACCCAAATGCGATTGCCAAACCAAGGACTTTGAAGGCTATCGAATCTACATCTACTAGCTGGTTATCTGAAAATCTAACTCTAGACTGCCTGTGTGGAAAATTGTGGGCACATAGAGTTTAGAAAGGGAACAATGAACTCCAGGTCAGTCATGGGACTGGTATGAGAAAACGAAAACAGTTTTATCTTTTAAACAACAATCAACAAAAGAAATAAAAAGGAAATACACAATGCTTTTTGGAAAATGAAACTACCATAAGGCCTCCCACCGCATACATAATGAAAACGCAGAATAGGAGGAGATTTCTCCTTATGATTGTAACGTTTGCGACTTTTCGACGCTCGAAAACCGACATCAATACGTCCACTGTATCAACTGCCGAGCAATCAAAGGCCCAAAAACCGTACCGTTAGGGTTAAAGAAGAGGTAGAAGATAGAAGAAGAGAGAAAGAAAAAGAAAACAACAGAAACAATAACAGAATCTCACATATCGCAGCGGAACAACATATAATAAATAAATGAATAATCTTTAAACAAAGAGTTATATCCGTTATTACATTACATCATATTACATTACATCATCAGAGTGTACAACAACAAATGGCGGAAAAGAAATACTATATACTAGTGAATACGCCATGCAGCTTGCCTCCAGCAACTCCTGAATTCCAGAATATCCCGATAAATCTGACTCTTAACTGCCCGTGTGGAAATTGGTGGGCACCCAGAGTTTAGGAAGGAAAACAATAAACTCCGAGTCAGTCATGGGACTAGTGTGAGAACTTAAAACAATTTATCTTTAAAACAAAGAACGGGATAATTTTAAAATAGATTCGCAATGCATTTTAGAAAATGAGACTACCATAAGGCCTCCCGCATACACACACACACACAATGCAAAAGCAGAATCAGAGGAGATTTCTCCTTATGATAGTCAAAGATGCTTGATACGCATTAAAAAGAAACATTTGATATTATTACCAGTGCATAGTGTAGGAAAAATTATTTCGAAAGTAAAGATATAAATCTTAGCCAGCATAGGCATTTCGTACTTATGCCTACTATAGTTTTCACCTTTACCACTTTTGAAAACAAATTTCAATCATTTTCCTTACGCGGAAATACTTTCATTTCAAAATGGTTCATTTAAACCAATTAAATAAATCCTTACCGATTTACTTTATATTTACGTTCCAAATCCGTAAATTCATTCCCACACTTCAAAAATAAATCAACGTTTATTTTTAAACAAATTTCCCTTTCTTTTATAAATTCCATAGTGAATTTACAATCCCAAAATATTTATGAATATACGATTTCTAAATCGATTTCTAATATTCATTTTCAATTTATCTTTAAAAGATAAAATCTCAAAACATTCACTTCATATTGGAAAACATTTCTTTACTTATTTAATAACAAGTAATTCATAAATCCATTTATTTTCAACACTTGGAAAATATTCAATGTACTTAAATCGAAATTAAGTATATATTTCATTCTTTAAGGAAAACGTGCGCTTAAACACATTTGTTTGGTCCAAAACGAATGTTACGTAAAACATCGTTACGACGACCAAAAATCACTAGTATAGGGATTCAGAATTAAGATAAATATATAAATCCCAATACTATATAAAACATTTCCTTTCGGAAATCATTTACTATAACAACAGTGTTATAGTTCACGATTTCCCTCTATTTCTCGAAAACGTCTATTTCAGCAATGAATGTTGAAATATATGGTTTCGATGTTTAATACATTTTAAAACATCTTTAAATCGTTTAGATTCATTTTATAATATCATTTCCCAAAACATATCCATTTTATTTAATAATATATTCACTGTCCAAAATTGCGAATATACTTCACTAACCCAATCTCAATATTTACGACACGTTTTATTTCAAGAATTTATTCGCTATCGAAAATCGCGAATATATTTCCTATTATAAACTTCTATATTCAATTTATCAAATTCAATTGATTTCGAATTTATAAACATTATCTATAAATTCCATTTCTATTTATAAACTTCGATTTTATAAATCTCCTTTATTAATCCAATTCAATTTATATAACTCAATTATATACCAAAAGTCTATATTATAAGTTAAATACTTATAATTCATTTATTTACAAATTGTTCTTTTAAAACTTCACAAATTATGAATCTTATTACTTATAAGATTTCATTTATAGCCTTATTTTCAACATTAACAGAACTCCTTTTAAAATTCCACTATTTTCGATTTATAAAATATATATTTTATAAATCTCATCTATAAACCATTTATGCTTCATCAAAGATTTCAATTTAAATGCAAAAATCCGATTTATAAGTTAATTACTTAAAATCTTTTATTTTACAACATCTATTCATTTTATAACTTTTCAATTTATAAGTCTATAATTTCATTCACTTAAAAATCCATTTTTATACTTCATTTTAACACTTAACAAACTCGGTTTATAGTTCCAATATTATTAATTTATAAATATCAATTTAAAAATCTTTTATATACATCCTTTATAATGATTCAAAACTCCAAATTAAACCATTTTATAATTTAATCACTATTTATTTCAAAAATCTCAATTTGGTTATATTTTTCAAAAATCATAATTTTTAATAACATAAAAATTTATAACGTTTTAATTATTTAAACTGAATCAATTCGAAAATTTAGTAAAACGTATACTTTCAAAAATCACTTTAAAATTCTTTTAAAAAAACTAAAATCATTATTTTAAAACTTCAAAAATGTATCTGATGATGCAACAACACAAAATAGTCAATCACGACATCCATATATCATATATCGATATGATAATCAACAAACATCACAATATCTGTAAATAAATCAATATAGTTGAGGAATCCAGTTGGATCCCTCCAACCTGTTTCCCTGCGTCCAAAGATGTTAGCACAATACCAATTCTGTTCCAGTACGGAATTATCGCGGTATATGGGATTTATAAATTATTATCCGCTTAATAGGCGACGCAATAGGGTCTCATCCGCTATATAATGCGGGAAATCAACTCCAAGTACATAAATAATACCAATTTCACTGTACTATGAAATATTCGCGGTATATGTTTTTAATAAATAATCTCCGCGTACTAACGGCGTATAATGTCTATTTTAATAATCAATAGATAACAATCATCATTCAAACATACATTCAAGAATTTTGAATTTAACTATTTAAAATTTAAATCGAAACTGATTCGATTGAGTGAGAAGTTCTCACCTTGATTTCAATTCTGTTTCAGCATTTATTTCGAATAAAATTAAACGTGCGTTTAATTTTACCCAAAATTTTCACTAGCTCCAAACGGCTCCAATCCAGTTCCATTGCATAGTGCTCGTCCATAAGAACCCAACGCAACTGGTTTCGTAATTTTTCGACCTCGAACGAAAATATATTGCATTTTAAAGATTGAACAAATTAATATATAATTTAATTTACAATTTCTATTTTAATTTCTAACCCTAAGCAATCTGGGTCGCACGTTTTCTTCTTGCAGATCACGGCCGGCCATCCCTTATTCTCCCCTTACGTTAGTTCGAACGTAATAACCCAACAACGGCCGCCACCATCAAGCAATTTTCGAGCCTTCCTCCTTCACTTCTACATCGATCCGGCACTCCCACAACGAAGCCCACACACAACACCACCAACGCCCAGAGGCCGACCCCACTCGGCTGCACCCCCGCACGCAAAACGAGGCCAAACGGCCACTGTTCCAGCCCCAATTGCCATCGATCTAAGCCACTACAACAAAATTCGACCGTTGGATCGATAGATCACACATAGCTCTTCATTTTGTTAGTTGACGATTTCTTGTAAATGTAAACGGATTTCAAGAAAATGAATGGGAAAGAGAAGAACATTTTCGACCATTCAAGATGAAGGTGGCGGCTGACCTAATAGCCTTAGGGTTTTAGCAAATTTGTGAATGTGATGGCCTTTTATAGAAATTTTCCAAATTACTATTTATCCCGAATTTTTTCGAACTACAAACGAAGCGTGCTGGTTGGCGTTTCTAAGGTTTACCCGCGTTTCGAACACAATGGAATAGGTTTCGGAGGCTAATTCGATCATCTGTGCGAGTTACGGAATAAACGATTAAATTTAAATTAAACCGATTTAAACTAATTTCTAGACGTTTTGGCTTGCCCCGGACAAACGGTAAATCCGATTGACACGAAATTTGAAACCTTACAATATTATGATATTACGGATCCAATGAAACTGGATTCGTCGAAATCCGAGACCGTTTGAAAAATGGCTATTTTAACTCGTCAATTAAATATTAAAATATTCAATATTTCACAAATTAACTTTTAATTCAATTTTAAAAGTTCTATAACATCATTCTGACTCCAATATGATATAATAAAATTTTACACATCAATTTCAAACATATTTAACCCATTTTTCAATTATTTCTGTAATTTCAACTATTAAATTATCGATTTAATTATCCAATTAAATCTAATTATTCAAAATAAAATTATTCGACTTATAAATTTCACTTATTAATATTTAAAATTAAGTAAATATACGAATTTTAATTGACAGAAGTTCTGGGTCGTTACATACTTCCCCCTTAAAAGAATTTCGTCCTCGAAATTACCAAGTAAGAAAAAGTTACAGAATCCATTAACTTTCCAAAACAAACCATTCAAATTGGATTTTTCAAATCTCTTAAGTGTTTAACTTTCTCAAAATTCATAGTTAAACTTCTTACAAGATCTTTACGAAGTTTCCAAATCCAAGCTTAGTTTTCAAAAATTTCTCGATTTTCTCAAAAAATTTCTAACGCCTTAAATTTTCGGAAAAATTCGCCAGAGTCTCCTTTGCGCGGCTCGATCCAAAAATAATAATAATAGTATATATATCACAAATATACATCTCATTAAGTGATGAGGCATTCCGCAGGGAAAAAAGTGTAAAAGTACGATATTTAATCCGAGATATGTACCTTATATTTTATTAGCGAGCGTATACGGCTAATATAGCACGAAAGCGAGCTCCATATGCGGAGCAAGCGCAATCCTCGCCTACTAAATACTCAAAAAACCATGAGAAACATGTATATATATGAAAATAATATCAATATACAACATATAGTAACATAACAACTACATGTGCCACATAGCAATTGCAACAAAACAACTATTATCCAATAACATCCAACAAATCCATAACCAAATCAATATAGATTCGCTTCTCATTAATATTCATTAAATTGGTTTGCAATTTAAATCACATCTGATTCATTAACATTGGATGTTTTATCAACATTCATTTATTTTTTTTCCAATTAGTTTATATTCACTAATTTATATTTACATTAGTTCACTTCCAATTTTAATCAAATTAAATTCTATTTAAATTCATTTACTTCACTTTCAATTTGAATTCAATTACTTAACTTCAAATTTATCAATTCAACTTCATTAACACTTAATGAATTTATATACAATCAAATAAAAACCAATGTACATTCAACATAACTAAATTTATTTAATTTACTTTCAATTCGGTTCAACACTTTTTTACTTTCAATTGATTTATATTAAATTGATTTTCATTCAATTATTCAACTTCCAATTACATTGGCTTTTAATGAATTAACACTTATATTCATTGTTTCATTTCAATTTATTTACATCCAATTAATTAACATTCCATTTATTTTACCTCACTAGCTTTGTTCATTATCTCCTTTGGTTCATTGATTTCTACAATCAAGACGCAAAAGTCTTTTGCCAAAATTTTCGACATACAAAACTCAGATTTAAACTTGAAATTCTTCATGTTAGAGATTTGCATATTATATCTTTTTCCAAAGCTGTGGACTTTCAAGATATTTTAAAGATCTTCTTCCTTAGCTTATTAGGTTGGAATTATGTAATTTTAATTTCAGACTATTGATTTGCTATTTAAAGTTTGAAAATACTTACTAACTCGAAATTTAACAAGTCTATTGTCGTTCCTACAGACATTAGGCATACGCTGGCCAGGCGCAGGACTAAAAATCTCCAAGTGCTAAATACACTTGCTTAAACTCCCAGTGAAAATACTTAAAAATCTTTTTAAAATGGATATGGAAAGCACGTTCCCCCATGGATCACAGTTACCTGGCGGTTACGCTACTATCCCAGTAGAATCGCTTGTAATTTGTAGATTTCACATCTCTTGAATTTCGCCATGGTTGTTGCCATAGATCGCAGTTCACACGGCGGTTACGCTACTATCCCAGTAGAATCGCTTATGACCGTAGACATCCCGCCCCTCAAATTTTGCTTTGGCATCTAGATCGCAGTTTACGCAGCGGTTGCGCCACTATCCCAATGGAATCGCTTGTAACTGTAGGCATCACGCCCCTCAAATTACGCTAGCATACATCATCATCAATCAACATGATCCCATCAACATGATCCTATCACGAGGGATTCTAATCCAAATGGACACTCCAACTTATGGAAATTCTACGTAGCTACGAATTTCAAATGGACACTCATACCGAGTTCCAACACCTTCACAAATTTTAAATGGAAAGTACTTTTCCATATCCTCATTTTAGAAAACATAATGTCATATACATATAGTACTTCATTTCACATTTCGTACATATCATACCTATGTAAACTTACATATGATTTCCATAACAATTACTTTCCAAACTGATGGTTTACGAATTTACTGCATTCTCATATATAAGTTTCGAAAACCATAATATCCCATACCCATAACAAATAGAGGATTCCTGAATTTTCCATCTCGTTACCAATTTAAAATTTTCCTCTAAATCGATTTGGAAATTTAAGGTTATCTCAAACCCAATTCACATTCATAATTCAATTTATTATCGACTTCACATTCGATTTGAATTTCACGTTACATCGTCAATTCTCAACACATAATTGATGTCTACCGATATATAACCTCTGAGCTCGTACGTCTCAGAGAAGGGTGTATATAGCTATGAGAATAAATTCTCCGCCACCACAGATATATATTTAATAGAGATCAATTGTTATGTCATCAATTCATCATGTTAGACATACAATCCAAACCGACTATCCGAAATTCAAAGCTCAACTTATGTTGTTTTTGGTGTCGAAGTTAAACTCAATTTAACTCAAGATTCAATCTTTTTGAAAAATTTCAAGTTGAACTAATTGTTCAAATTTCCCATAAATATTTTAAATAGGATTCCAGAGTCTTTTCAACCTTTCAAAACCATTTTTTTTAAATCAATTCAAATTATCCTTTGAATTTCAAAACCTAAACTCAAAATTTTCCAAAATATCAAATCCTTACAAAACACTTCTCTGGAATTTTATTTTCAGATTATAAATCACATTCATAAGTCTTTTACTTATATGATTTCACTTCTTATATATAAGATTATTTCACAAGTGTAAATCATTTTAATTATAATTTCATACTTATAATTCATTTTCTTATACAATTCATTCTTTTACAATATGTTTCATTTAACTTATTCAAACAAATTTCATTAACTTGTTCAACAACCAAACAATCAATTCATATACACTTTAATAATTCTGAAAAATTATTCCTTTATATATAAAATATAATCGAGGTAAAATTATTTCATTTACCCAGTTTAAATAATACTACGTCGACATGCCTCGTTTAAGTGTTTAGAAATCCCTATCGATAATATGGCGTCCCATCTACCGACCAGAATTCACAAACAGCTCAACGGATAAGCAAACACAATATAAAACATTTTATATTCACTAACAAATACGCGCTCGTATCTATTATTACATCAAACTCGTTCTAAAGTACTAATGACCCTATCTCTAATGAGAAATACCCAACAGAGCCATGGTTGTCGCTTAACCATAAGCTCTGATACCAAATGTAACGTTTGCGACTTTTCGACGCTCGAAAACCGACATTAATACGTCCACTGTATCAACTACCGAGCAATCGAAGGCCGGAAAACCATACCGTTAGGGTTAAAGAAGAGGTAGAAGATAGAAGAACAGAGAAAGAAAAAGAAAACAACAGAAACAATAACATAATCTCACATATCGCAGCGGAACAACATATAATAAATAAATGAATAATCTTTAAACAAAGAATTATATCCGTTATTACATTACATCATATTACATTACATCATCAGAGTGTACAACAACAAATAGCGGAAAAGAAATACTATATACTAGTGAATACGCCATGCAGCTTGCCTCCAACAACTCCTGAATTCCAGAATATCCTGATAAATCTAACTCCTAACTGCCCGTGTGGAAATTGGTGGGCACCCAGAGTTTAGGAAGGAAAACAATAAACTCCGAGTCAGTCATGGGACTGGTGTGAGAACTTAAAACAGTTTATCTTTAAAACAAAGAATGGGATAATTTTAAAATAGATTCGCAATGCTTTTTAGAAAATGAGACTACCATAAGGCCTCCCGCACACACACACAATGCAAACGCAGAATCGGAGGAGATTTCTCCTTATGATAGTCATAGATGCTTGATACGCATTAAAAAGAAACATTTGATATTATTACCATTGCATAGTGTAGGAAAAATTATTTCGAAAGTAAAGATATAGATCTTAGCCAGCATAGGCATTTCGCACTTATGCCTACTATAGTTTTCACCTTTACCACTTTTGAAAACAAATTTCAATCATTTTCCTTACGCGGAAATACTTTCATTTCAAAATGGTTCATTTAAACCAATTAAATAAATCCTTACTGATTTACTTTATATTTACGTTCCAAATCCGTAAATTCATTCCCACACTTCAAAAATAAATCAACGTTTATTTTTAAACAAATTTCCCTTTCTTTTATAAATTCCATAGTGAATTTACAATTCCAAAATATCTATGAATATACGATTTCCAAATCGATTTCTAATATTCATTTTCAATTTATCTTTAAAAGATAAAATCTCAAAACATCACTTCATATTGGAAAACATTTCCATACTTATTTAACAATAGGTAATTCACAAATCCATTTATTTTCAACACTTGGAAAATATTAAATATACATAAATCGAAATTAAGTATATATTTCATTCTTTAAGGAAAACGTGCACTTAAACACATTTGTTTGGTCCAAAACGAATGTTACGTAAAGCATCGTTACGACGACCAAAAATCACTAGTATAGGGATTCGGAATTAAGATAAATATATAAATCCCAATACTATATAAAACATTTCCTTTCGAAAATCATTTACTATAACAACAGTGTTATAGTCCACGATTTCACTCCATTTCTCGAAAACATCTATTTCAGCAATGAATGTTGAAATCTATGGTTTCGATGTTTAATACATTTTAAAACATCTTTAAATCATTTAGATTCATTTTATAATATCATTTCCCAAAACATATCCATTTTATTTAATAATATATTCACTGTCCAAAATTGCGAATATACTACACGTTTTATTTCAAGAATTTATTCGCTATCCAAAATCGCGAATATATTTCCTTTTATAAACTTCTATATTCAATTTATCAAATTCAATTGATTTCGAATTTATAAACATTGTCTATAAATTCCATTTCTATTTATAAACTTCGATTTATAAATCTTCTTTATTAATCCAATTCAATTTATATAACTCAATTATATACCAAAAGTCTATATTATAAGTTAAATACTTATAATTCATTTATTTACAAATCGTTCTTTTAAAACTTCACAAATTATAAATCTTATTACTTATAAGATTTCATTTATAGCCTTTTTCAACATTAACAGAACTCCTTTTAAAATTCCACTATTTTCGATTTATAAAATATATATCTTATAAATCTCATCTATAAACCATTTATGCTTCATCAAAGATTTCAATTTAAATGCAAAAATCCGATTTATAAGTTAATTACTTAAAATCTTTTATTTTACAACATCTATTCATTTTATTACTTCTCAATTTATAAGTCTATAATTTCATTCACTTAAAAATCCATTTTTATACTTCATTTTAACACTTAACAAACTCGTTTTATAGTTCCAATATTATTAATTTATAAATATCAATTTAAAAATCTTTTATATGCATCCTTTATAATGATTCAAAATTCCAAATTAAACCATTTTATAATTTAATCACTATTTATTTCAAAAATCTCAATTTGGTTATATTTTTCAAAAATCATAATTTTTAATAACATAAAAATTTATAACGTTTTGATTATTTAAACTGAATCAATTCAAAAATTTAATAAAACGTATACTTTCAAAAATCACTTTAAAATTCTTTTTAAAAAAAATCTAAAATCATTATTTTAAAACTTCAAAAATGGATCCGATGATGCAACGACACAAAATAGTCAATCACGACATCCAAATATCATATATCGATATGATAATTAACAAACATCACAATATCTGTAAATAAATCAATATAGTTGAGGAATCCAGTTGGATCCCTCCAACCTGTTTTTCTGCATCCAAAGATGTTAGCACAATACCAATTCCGTTCCAGTACGGAATTATCGCGGTATATGGGATTTGTAAATTATTATCCGCTTAATAGGCGACGCAATAGGGTCTCATCCGCTATATAATGCGGGAAATCAACTCCAAGTACATTAATAATACCAATTTCACTGTACTGTGAAATATTCGCGGTATATGTTTTTAATAAATAGCCTCCGCTTACTAACGGCGTATAATGTCTATTTTAACAATCAATAGATAACAATCATCATTCAAACATACATTCAAGAATTTTGAATATAACTATTTAAAATTTAAATCGAAACCGATCCGATTGAGTGAGAAGTTCTCACCTTGATTTCAATTATGTTTCAGCGTTTATTTCGAATAAAATTAAACGCGCGTTTAATTTTACCCAAAATTTTCACTAGGTCCAAACGACTCCAATCCAGTTCCATTGCGTAGTGCTCGTCCATACGAACCCAATGCAACTGGTTTCGTAATTTTCGACCTCGTACGAAAAAGATATTGCATTTTAAAAATTCAACAAATTAATATATAATTTAATTTACAATTTCTATTTTAATTTCTAACCCTAGGCAATCTGGGCCGCACGTTTTCTTCCTGTAGGTCACGGCCGGCCATCCCATCTTCTCCCCTCACATTGGTTCGAACGCAATAACCCAACAACGGCCGCCACCATAAGGCAATTTTCGAGCCTTCCTCCTTCACTTCTACATTGATCCGGCACTCCTACAACGAAGCCCACACACAACACCACCAACGCCCAGAGGCCGACCCCACTCGGCTGCACCCCCTGCACGCAAAACGAGGCCAAACGGCCACTGTTCCAGCCCCAATTGCCGTCGATCTAAGCCACTACAACAAAATTCGACCGTTGGATCGATAGATCACACATAGCTCATCATTTTGTTAGTCGACGATTTCTTGTAAATGTAAATGGATTTGAAGAAAATGAAGGGGAAAGAGAAGAAAATTTTCGGCCATTCAAGATGAAGGTGGCGGATGACCTAATAGCCTTAGGGTTTTAGCAAATTTGTGAATGTGATGGTCTTTTATAGAAATTTTCCAAATTACTATTCATCCCGAATTTTTCGAACTCCAAACGAAACGTGCCGGTTGGCGTTTCTAAGGTTTACCCCACGTTTCGGACACAATGGAATAGGTTTCGGAGGCTATTTCGATCATCTGTGCGAGTTACGGAAATAAATGATCAAATTTAAATTAAACCGATTAAAACTAATTTCTAGGCGTTTTGGCTTGCCCTGGACAAATGGTAAATCCGATTGACACGAAATTTGAAACTTTACAATAATATGACTTACGGATCCGACGAAACTGGTTTCGTCGAAATCCAAGACCGTTTTAAAAATGGCTATTTTAACTCGTCAATTAAATATTAGAATATTCAATTTTCACAAAATTAACTTTTAATTCGATTTTAAAAGTTCTATAACATCATTCTGACTCCAATATGATATAATAAATTTTACAAATCAATTTCAATCATATTTAACCCAATTTTCAATTATTTCTGTAATTTCAACTATTAAATTATCGATTTAATTATCCAATTAAATCTAATTATTCGAAATAAAATTATTCGACTTATAAATTTCACTTATTAATATTTAAAATTAATTAAATATACGAATTTTAATTGACAGAAATTCTGGGTCGTTACAATGATAGACAAACATGCTTGATACGCAAAAGTCCTTTTTTGATATTATTATTAGTGCATAGTGCAGAAAATATTTTGAAAGCATAATATTAATCTTAGCCAGCATGGACATTTCGACCTATGCCTACAATAGCTACCATCTAAACATTGGTGACCACCATAAGTAAATGGCAGGTTCTACAACTAAAACCGTACAAGGCGCATATTGGTGATGGATTTCTAACAAATGGTCAGGCTAAGGAACTTCCTGGGCCACATGGGTAAGCCTCTAGAGGGACGTTCCGAGAACTTAGCCAGCTTTCTGCCAACACAAGGCCGGGTTACCTCTGTAACTAGGTAACTACTACACGAGCATGCCATCCCCTAGTCGTTTGCGACCTTTATCCGAGAGCTCTCAACCACAAAGCAACCACAAAGTAATAAATTTGCAGTAACCACATGAGTTAAGTATCTGGTCTCCATACCATTATACCACCCTTTTTCAGAAGGGAATGAGATACCCTAAAAGGCGAGACCCTTATAACCTTGCCGCATCTTTCCTATTTCGGGTGTGAGGTCCTGATGTAGTCTCGTCCACAAAGCTACGCTTTACACAAAAGTCATGCTTCGATCAACAAATGATCAACAGCACTTCGTATGCCACATTACCAAATTGGGAATGTATCACTAGTAACCATCAACTACATAACCTCTGAGCTCGTACATCTCAGAGAAGGGTGTTATGCTAAGAGAATAAATTCTCCACCACCAAATAGAAATGTATTTGATAGAAACCAGCTTTACATCCCAAAGTGTAATGTCAGACACACATCCATACAAGTCTGTTCCGGGTTCGAACAGAATCGAAGGCACTTCACAAAGAAGCCCTTACAATCTGGGTATTCATAATCCCGATCGGACTCCCCATCACATATGGAGATCTCTATACCGTAGCTACTCAGTGCAGAGTCATTCGACGGGTAATCCTTTCATTCTCGAAAATACTCGGTCTTCACCACCAGTCCTAAAATTCTATCCATTATGTCGTTTCTTTATTCGAAATGGGTTATATGACACAAGGTCCTCTTCTGGCTAAACCAAATAATGAGTGCAATTTTTTATTAAAACAAATGGATATTGGGATCTCAGTTAAGTCACAACTTAAAACCCAAAAACCTTTCTTCAAATGGTTTAAACAAATTACCATTTCAAATCTTTACACAAAAAGATCTACTTCACAAAGTTCACCAATCTTTCACAAAGATTTATTCACAATATTAAACAAAAGATCTATCTTTTAGATCCTCTTTTGTTTGAAAACAAAGTTCACCAAATAGTTCACAAAGATTCCTTCATAGCTTTCGAAATAATTCCATTTCAAACTTGAAATCTTTCAACAAAATTGGAAATTATTTCTTTATTTGAAAGCTATTATCATTTTAAAACAAATACTTTTTGTTTCGGACAAATCCGATCAAATATGCACAAGTTATAGCCTTTAAAGTATAAACTTGGGTTAATTTTAAATTCCCAAAATAATACTTTTAAAATACTTTAAAGATGGTTAAAAAAACCATATATATATATATATATATATATATATTATATAACTTGTATCACCACTTTTCAAACCATATTATCCAAAATTATTTTCAAATCTTAAACAAGATATATCCTATTCAAACTAAATTCAATTTCAAATTTCCCTTTCCAAAATCTTTACATATCCGGTTCAATTCTTTTTCCAAAACCATTTGGATTCAAAATTCAACTTTTAAACTTTTCACCATTTGAATAAAATAATATTAAATTAAAAATATCTGTGACTTAACCGATTTTCAATGAAATCCATATTTGCATGTGTATAGTGTAGTCCAAGGGTTTTACACAATGGTGCAACAACATCAATCATCACAGATTCAATCATATCAATATCGATAAGCGGTATAATCTATAACGCTTATCTTCATTCACAGATAAGATAAATTTATCACAGATAATTACATTCATCACAAATAATTACATTCATCACAGCTCAAATCAAAACAGAGCATCACACATCAGGGATATCAAACAATTCAATACTCATTAGAATCCAAACATCCATAAGTAAGATCAATTTATATCTGATTAATTTAAATCAGATTAATTAATTATGAGTAAATTACTAATCTTAGTTAATTAATTTTAGTTAATTACAAACCATATTGATTAATTAACCTTTAATCATTTGTTAGCTAACCCTTAATAATAAATTAATCAACCTTTAATTATTAATTAATCAACCTTAATTAATGAATCAATTAACCTTTAATCGTTACATAATTAACCTTTAATTATTTACTTATCCTTTAATAAATTATCCTTAATTAAATACATTAATTAATTAACCCTTAGTTAATAAATCATCCCTTAATCACTTTCATTAATTAATTAACCTTTAATTAATTAATTGTCCTCAAATTATTTACCTTAATTAATCACTCGCACAAATTAATTATCCCTTTAATTAAATTATTCTTTAATCACTTGATTAATCAACTTTGATCATTAATTACCTTTAATTAAGTAATTATCTTTAAGCAATTAATTTCTTTTAATTACAACATCACATAAATCAATCATCCTTTAATGTAATTACACCAAGTAATTACCCCCTAATTTCATTAAGTAATTAATTCCATTGAGTAATCATACCTTAATTACGTAGATTGATTAAATAAACTTAATGTTATAATTTTAATAAACTTTTAAAATAAAAGTGATATAGATTAAACACTTTAAACTAAATTAATTTTAAATAATTTTTTATTTGAAAACCTTTAATAAATTAAAAAAATTAGATAAACATTCATTATTTACAAAAGAAGTAGTTTTTTAACAAACTTTGTTTCAATAAGACTTGATTCGTTTTTAAAGTTTAAAGCCTATTTTTATATTAAAACGACAGACCCGAACCATGCTATGATTTCCCTGAGCATAACTTCGAGTAGCCCACACGCTTCTCTTCTTCGAGTATTTTTCGCGAATTCTTCGAGTCGAACCCGAGTACTTCATCTTCTTTCCCAAATCCATAACTATCCAAACATCCCAGGTACACGGTGCACATGCACCAAGACTCCGGCCACTGCCCCGATCATCGATGAACTCCATCACCCAGAACCCACGAACCACTTCACAATCAAAATTGAACATATCGACTCCACCTGGAACAAACTCAATCACCATAAACCCCCTCGTGTGGCCACCTCCGGCCACTGATGAACTCGCCGCCACGCCCAAAGCTACGCCAGACACCCATGAACCTATTCCCCCACCACCGATCATCTCCAGATCACCCACGACCACGCCGTTGTCTCGGTTCTAACCTCGACCAAACAACGTCATTAAACCCTAAATCAAAATCAATGCGCCACCATGGTGGATTAAAAATCCACTGCCTATTTTTCTGATGAACTCCCTCACCTCAGCCAACTCCAGGCTCAAGCTCGACAACCATAACCTTGCCGATCGTTGAGATTTGCCAAAAATAAGTTTTCTGTTCATCTTGAAATTCCTCGACAATTCTTAACTTAAAAATCATAATCCTATCATCAAAATTCATCATTCTTTAGTGCGAATCGAAGTATGTAATTAGAACTGGAATTTAAAATACTTGAATCTCCCAAGTTGAGTAATTTTTACTGTAAATTATTGTTTCCACAAAATTTAATCAATGTTTTTACCAAAAACTATTTTTAAAAATAATATTATACCTTTATACACATTTCATCTTTAAGATTTTTAGCCTATAATTGATTATTCGAAGAGGATTTGAATTTTTTTTAAATTGTTTTTAAAACCTTTTGAATTTGGAACAGAGGCATAAGGCCTGTACATAATCATGTACACAGTCACCTGTACAAGCATACAAGCATCTTTCACATACATACAAACACAATTCACAACTTACATCAAACACCTACCACATGCAAACCATGATGTAACAGATTTGAGGGTTTTTATAAGCTAGTATGCCCACCAGAAAGATTTAAACAGAGGAACCAATTTGAACCTCGAATTGGAAATTGAATTTGCTTTGCCCTTGATCTTCTACTTTATTGATCTAAAAGTTGATCTGCATTTACTTATGTATTGAATTGATCTGAATGCTTGCTTCAATTTTGTTTCAGGCCTTTGAATTAGCTTGCTTGCTTAAGTTGTATTTGTTTGAATTCTTGTTGAAGCTGTGCCGTTGAATTTTATTTCCAGGCTTGATTCAAGTTGTTTGCTTGATTTTGTTGAAATTGTTTGATCTTTCTTTTTGACTCACAGAATTTTGATTTCTTTGTTTTGATCTGATTTTCTTTTTTTTCTTTCAGTTTTACTTTTGAGTTCTTAGTTTTGAAATAGTTTGAACTGAATTTATGTGGCCAGGTTTCTCTTTTCATTTTTTTACATATAAATTTAATTTAAAAGAAAACAAAAAGCCACTTGTAAATACAAACTAACACATGTTAATTTTTGTATGTGCATGGCTTACAAATGTTTAGATATAATCAATTTGTGTTTTAAACCCTTTCTTTAATTTAGTTATAAATTATGTTTAAAAGCCCTTTATGTTATTAATTTTGTGAATCATATTTTTATAATATGTTTTATGTTTTTAAGCCCTTGTTTGAATTAAGTACTTATGTTTATATTTTAAACACTTTAAATAATATTTTGGATATGACTTTATATTATATTTCCTATTTAAATAAATACATTTTCTTTATTAATCATTTATATAATCTTTTAAAGAAAAGGGTTTTAAAATTTAATTATACATGAATAAATATATTAGAATTTAATTCTTAATTAGCCTTTAAAAAATTTATTATATCAAATTCAAAATATCATTTTCAAATCAAAATGCATATTTAATATAATTAGAAAACAAATTTTCTATTAATTTCAAAATGTAAATTTTAAATCCAGTTTATTCTCTAAGATTTTTAATATTGAATTTCAAAAAAAAATTATATTTAAAAATCATATTTATATACATTTATATTAATAAACAAATAAACATCCATTTAATTTGAAAAATACCAAATTAATTCACAATTTAATTTCAAAAATTAAATTAAGTACAAATTTAAATTTGATTTAAAAACGGGAATGTTACAATAAATCTGCCTTTACATCCAAATACACGGCGGAAACGTAAACTCTAAATAACTATCTGCCTCCTGGACGCCTCTGGAAGCTTTATTCGTCTAAGAAAACCTGAAAACCCTAAATCCAAACTACTCATAATCAATCGAGTACACGAGAGTTTAAGGGGAAAACAAAAACTTCGAGTCAGACATAAAGCCTGGTATGAATAATAGTCTATCATCTCAAACCAAATAGATATCTAGTGAGACCACACCGCTTAGCGGAACGGGATTTTTCCCTCACTAGTATCCTAAACCTATATAAAACCATATACTATGCTCCAGCATCCACAATGGTTAAAAACATAATATTTCAAAACATTATGATGTTATGCAAAACAAGTAAATAAACTATGGATTACCCATCCCCATTCATTCTGACTATCTATCTCAATTATAATTTCTAGGATTACTATTAATAAATTAGTTTTCATGGGCTAACTAATAACCGGTTAAACATTTAAGGACTCCCTATCCAATTGCATAGTTTTCATGGGCTTACTAAGAACCTATCTACCTGACTTCTTCTTTTACACATAGTTTTCATGGGCTAACTACGAACCGGTCTACCTAACATCCTCTTATATACATAGTTTTTATGGGTTAACTCTTAACCTATTGGCCCCTGCTAATATCACACAGTTTTCATGGGCTTACTGGAAACCTATTGGCGCCTGCCAATATTTGTGCTTTATATTTTAACATCCTATATTATGTTCTTCCTAACCTCCTGGATGTAACTTTAATCATTCAGGAGTCTATTCAATTTAAATTCAGTACTGGGTTAACCTAACTAGATCTTATACCCTTTTTCCCAAAATACAATTATGGGTCCATTATAAAGTGAATATATTCATATTAGAAGAAGCAATAAAACAACATAGCAATACCACTTCCATCGGTTTAATTTATCAAAGATAGATTCTTCTTAAACCATTATAAAAACTCTTTTTATATAGCCATGGTTTTTCCTTTAAAAATAGAACTTTGGTCATAAAACCTTTCGATACCTTCGAAATCTTGCTTTCGACTTCATAAGGTAACATCCTTCGAAAGCTCATAAAAACTTTAGGCTCTTTTCATATAATACTTTAAATTCTACCTTTCGAAAATAATTTTACAACTCCTTTAAAAGTATCTCCTTCAAAGGAAAAGAAAACCAAGCAAATATATTCGAAAGCAAAGAAAACAGCCCCTTTCGAAAATATAAAACATTGTTTTAGCTATAACTCTTTATATGTGTAGAATTAAGGTCTCCAACCTATTCCATTGTGTTCAAATGATGGTTTTCCTTTCCGTAGAGCGGTCATAATAAAAAATTGAGAATATGGTTAGAAAGTTATGCCTATTTGAAGTTTACAAACAAAGTTGGAGAAAACTGCTACAAAAGGGCTTCCGCAACGTGTACAATTGCTATCGAAAGGCAGCTTCCGACAAGGTCCTAAGGCGCTTTCGACAAGGTCGAAAGGTTCGAAAAAATGATGCAGAAAGGTACAGAATTGATGCGGAAGGTTCTACGATGAAAAGTAGCTTCCGATGAGGTCAGAAGGTTCAATGGCAGAGTCGTAAATAGCTTGAAACTTGCCACCCTTATTCTTTGTCAAATTCGTAGTGGTTAAGGATATAGTTTATCAATTCTTTATCTAATTTCTATTGGATAAAGATATATTTTTGCAATTTCTTTGTAGATTATCTACTATAGATCAGATTTATTATTTTAGAAATTATTTTCAAAATAATTAATTATATTAATGTTTTAATATAATTAGTAACCCTTTTTAGCTTAGAAAATTCATAACAAATCGAAATCACTTGGGAAAATTCTCAAAAATTCATCAAAAATATAAAATAACATTTTCTTCGTCATATAATAATTTCAGGGGAGAATTTATTATTTTATTATTTTTAATAGTTAAAACCCGAAATAAATGCCTTTTTTACCTTAGGAAATTCATAAAATATTCCTACTAACTCCGAAAATTATGAACTTAAAAATCATCTCCAAAATTACATTTTACACAAAATATCCAAAAATCAAGCCATTTAGAGATCGTTTACTAAGGATTTTTGTTTAAAACCCATCATTTTAGTTTCAGAAAAATCCCAATTAATCACCATAAATCATTATTCTATCTAAACAATTATTATTAGATATAAACATGATCACCACAGCAAAATACAATCGGCTACTATCTATAACTGAACCAAAACAAGAAAATTGAGATAATATACACTATTATTCACCTTGATTAGTTAATTGGAGAATGAGATAATTTTCTAGCTTTAATGCCTTAGCTTTATCTTCAATTAGTTATTCTTCCTTGAGCTTTTAATGGCTAGCCGCCTGGCCGAAATGTAGGTGATGAGTTATGAATGAGAAAGTAAAAGTTTATTAAGATGGAAGGAGAGATTTATATTAAGAAATATATCCCCATTTCCTATTTTACCCCTTAGGAAATTCCTCATTCTTAATTTGGTTAAGTCCTATTTTAGTTCATTCATTAAGACACGTACATTGGATTTATTAATCTCATCTCTCCAACTATTTACATTATTCTATTTAATTTATCCAATTAAGTATCCTGAATAATGTTAAACAAAAATTAGGGGTGTTACAGGTTTCCCCCTAGAGAATTTCGTCCTCGGAATTCTCTAAGGACTACAAATAAGCATAACAACCATGCAAATAAAAAGCTAGTATATCCTACTAGCTAATAAGTCTATATAAAAAAAATATAGAGCATACCCTCAAAACAGTTCAGGATACGCATCACAGATCCTATCCTCTGTCTCCTAAGTACAGCCCTTCTCGTTGTCGCTCCATTGAACTTTCACCAACTTAACTGTCATGGTCCTCAATCTTTTCTCATCTCTTGCTACAACCTGAAATGGTTATCTAACAAAAGTCAAATTAGGCTATACTACCAAGTTCTCCAACTTTGTTTGAGGAATAGTAGCCTTTGGATCATGCACATACTTGCGAAGATGAGACACATGAAATACATTATGGACACCTTCCATACTGCTCGGCAACTCTACTCTGTAAGCAAGTTTTCTAATTCTTTCTAAAATATGGAATGATCTAACATATCTCGGGGACAACTTTCCCGACTTATCAAACTGTACCACACCCTTCATTGGTGATACTTTAATGAAGAACCTGTCCACTGTTGAATATGCGAGTATATGATTTTTGTTTGATAATAATAAACATATATATTCATTTAAATATATTTGTTAATGTACTATTTTATTTTTCACATAATTAAATAAATATTTGCTGAATAAAATAAATAACACGGAATTTAAATTCAAACAGATATTTTATTCAAATAAATAGTTATTACAATTTTGAATGGTACAAATTTGAGCTCTCACTATATACAAATTTCAATTACAATCACATCACCATTTTTCATTTACAAATGCACCTTACTACATTTCACTCATTTACTCGTATTTTATCTTTAACTACTTTAGATTGAATGCAGCATCTGAGCTACCTGCAAAAATACACACTGACCTAGCAAAATTGAAAATAAAATATTTTTGCAGTGTAAAATAATTGAAAATATTATTGTGCCTCAGCTATTTGGGTTGTTCGTCATCATTTAATTTTGAATTTATCATACACGAACAGCTTGTGACATGCACAGTGTACCATTGTACATGCCATAAGGCCGTGCACACTAATATATACACTTGATAAAATTACAGGGACAGGTGAGCACAAGGTCAAACTCAAATCAAAAGCCGGGTTTAACTTAAGTGCAATAAAAATAAAGTCACGATATCAGCATAAGGTCAAACTCGAGCTATAAGCTGGATTCAACTCAGGTGCAAATCAAAATGTACAACATGAAATGATCAAGTTCAATATCAAATCAAACCCAAATGTTCATGAACACAAGCTCAGACTCAAGTGAAAACGACAGCTGCAAAAACAGTTCGAAAATACAAACCAACACTGACACATATATGCAATTGTATGCAAACTGCCTCAACTCAAGCAAATGCATATCAGGCTGCAACAAGATATCAATGGAGCATATGCATGAACCAGAACAAAACACATGCACTGGTGAAATTTTGAAGACCAGATAACACAACATACATTGGCAATGTGGTTGCAGTGAAGACTACAAGTACAAAGCATGCACCAGTTCAATATGCAATGCAACCGGAACCCCAAAGTACATAAAATAATGATGAACCAACAATGCTCCAAACAAGTTCAAATAGCAAAATACATGTGATCAAGAAAATCAAGCAAGTGAAGCAACTCGAGCTCCAGATGGCACACAAGATAATGACATGATGCAGTGAACTACAATGAACCAGACAAGCTACTTGAACACCATCATCATTGGAACTAGATCACAAAACTATGTACATAGTGTCTAGAACTATATCTAAACCCGGCTTCGAAGCATGTACGAAGTAGTAGCAATATGCATATGGTCAAGCAAAAAACTCGAAGTGATCAGAGCATAAGCAAGAAGACTCAAAGCTATGCAGTGAAACCAGAGGCAGTATAGACAGGGAAGTACAAACTAACTTATACAATGCAAGCAAAGCTAACACATACGTAAATGAACACACATGTATTCAATGCACAAGTACATGCCGATTTTGTCAGAGGTAAAGTAAAAAAATGTCAAGAGCATAACAAAGTCAAGGTCGAACATTTTTAACAGTAGAAGTTTCAAAGTAACCAAAAGTCAACGGAGAATCAAAATCAGTTCAAATAAGAATCAAATAATGTCAACAGCAGTTTCAAAGCCGACATTGAACAAGTTACCGCTGAAGTCGAACAAGTCAGAAATCGAAGCCGTGGCGGCCACGAAAGAAATCAAGCCATGAGAAATAAGAAATCAAAATATATACATAGTGACAAAGTCAGAAATCATCAACAACATCCAAGCAACAACGAACGGCCGAGCAAAAGTGTTGACGAATTCAAATGAATTCATACGAACGAAAATACAGGAATTCGATTCCTATTTAACCCAATCATCATCGACCGTGAAAAGCATTCGAGTTCAAGCAAAAAAGAATAACCATTCAACTTGAATCAAAGTCGAGTATAATATAAATCGAAAAAGGAACGAACGTACCAATTTATGCAACATTCGAACTTGACTTGGTTGAAACTGCCGTAAACATATAATCAATCGAAGCATCAACAATCGATTCAACAAAGTGACAACTTCATCCATAAGCCCTAATTTCAGAGCAAAGAAGAAACAAACGAAGCAGCCATTATCACATACGGGAAAAGGAACCGGCTGAACAAATAAAAGAGAAAAAGGGATTATTATTTTTTAGTGTTTTGTTTTGGGTCGTCTTCTATAATATTTGGGCTTTAATTTTAAAATTAGGGTTTTTATTTTTATTGTGCTTAAATTGTAATTTTTCATTTAAAATTTTGAAACTGTCTAGTTGTATGACTAGGGGATGAACTACGGTGGTGTAATTCGAGAATTCGCAACTCAGTGGCTGAGTTGTGACAGAGTTTTGAGCGTAGAGTTAGGGTAGTCGATAGCGGGTATCGTGAATTTATGTGTGTAAGATTCTGAATACTTTGACTTCTAGAAGAAACCTTAGGGACAGCACGTAGGCAGGGTTTTGCCAAAGCTGGGTAAATCTGGGTGTTCTATTTCTGCATTTTTTATTCTGCTATTATATGTGCTGCTGTTACACGATGATTATCTATGCTGAAATTATTTTATATACTTCTGGAATAAATTTTTATAATTAATAGTATCACCCTATTCACCCCCCTCTAGAGTGAAATCGATCCTACAAGTGGTATCAGAGCCAGGTTCAAAAGCCATTTTTATTTTTAAAAATTTGATTTTTCAGTGATCAATTTTGTTTTAAAATTGAGTTTTTAAAATGGCTTCTTTTAATAATGCTTTTGCTGAGGGTCAGTTCAATATTATTCTTCCTTTTTTTAATGGAATAGATTTTTTGAATTGGAATTAAAAATGGAATTTTAATTAAAATCTGTTAATTTTAAATGTTGGGATGTTATTGAAAATGGGTGTGATATAAAAGACGAGAAAATTACTTCGATCAATGCTTTTGCTATGCATATATCATATTCTCATATTAGTTAGGATAATTTTAACTTTATCTCTCATTATGAAAATGCACAGGAAATCTTGAATACTTTTGATGCAATATATGGTGCAAAAGTCAACAGCTATGAGAAGTTCTCCACAATCAACTCAGAAATGTGTTTGACAGGACTGGCAAAATGCAGCCATATGGAATAAAAGTGATGATGATAATAAAAGCACTAGCAGTAAGAGTGAGAAAGTATATCTGTGCCTTCGACGTGATATAACTGATAGAGATGATGATGAGCCAAGTGAGGTATCAAAACTTACTCACTCAGAATTACTTACATATTTCCACGAAGTAAATGGCTGTCTTGAATGACTTAGGGAGAAGTACGCTAAAACTGAATCACAAAGAGATACTTTGATAGATTTAAATAAACAGCTTAATCAATTAGTTAAAAACTATCAAAGTAAGATCCCTAAGTGTGATAAGTGTCCATCACTCGAAGAAGAGATTAAAAAATCAGAAATTAAAATTTAATCGCTTGAAAATGAAATTCTGATTTTGAAAGAGAGTGAAAATACTAAAAGAGAAAATTCTATTAAAAAGTGCATACAATTATTAAACGAAAATGAATTTCTCAAAACACAAGTCTAAAAATTGTCTACAACTTTAGGAATCTTTTCCAAAAGTGAAAGATCACTAAAAATGCTAATAGGAAAACAAACTGTTAATGCTGTTAGACAAGGACTTAGGTATAACAAAATTAATCAAGTCAAATCCGAGCGCACAATTTGTTGAAAATTTGGACACAATCACAATATTTGTTGGTATAGACCCAAACAAGTGAAACCATTCCAATTGGGTTCCAAAAGGCACAAATATAAAATCCCTCATAGTTAAACAAATCTAGGTGCCTAAAAAGACATATATAAATAGTTTTGGATCTCCACAAACTTATTTTTCAAAATCTTTTGCCACTAACAACCATGGACCTATAAAAACAAATAGGTCACAAAAATCTTTTATAATGTCGGTGTGGTGGCAGGCTAAGGAACAACAATAGTGCTATCTGGATTCTGGCTGTTCCAGACACACAATGGGCGACACATCAAAGTTCCTTATCCTAGTACAAAGACGGTAGAATCACAATGGGCAACAAAGTAATATTATTGGCAAAGGTAAAAGAGGTAATGGTATATTCATCTTGAACGATATATTAATGTTATAATCTGCACCATAATCTGATTTGAATCAGCCAATAAAATAAATGATGATTTTGATTCTGACTTATTCTTACTTGACTTGTTCTTTTTTTTCTAATTTGAGCAAAAATGTTGACCAATCACTTTTCAACTTTGAACTAATTCATATAAATTTGTTTGGTCTTATGATGGTGCTTTATTAATACATGTGGATATATTTGACTTGACATTATATTTTGTGTTTACTTATATACATGGCTTCAAATTCAAATTCAAGAGAATTTCATTTAAAAACTGTTAAAAATGATTTTAAGGAAATTTGTTACAACTTCATGATCTGGTCTATAACCAATGATAATTTCAAGTGAAAGGAAAATTCAGATGCAGATTACACTGGTAATCTAGTTGGTAGAAAAATTACTAGTGAAACATGATTTATGTTGACATTCATTAGCTGCATCGCATTTTCAAAAGAAAATATATGCATATTTTTCATTTCAAATAATTTTTCAATTAGCAGACATTTTTCTTGTAAAAACCCTTCCAGAAAATCGTTTTGACCTTGTTTCAGATTAGTCATTTTGGAAAATTTGATTTATAATTATTTTTGGATTTGATTTTAAATGACTACATTGACTAATCTGACTCCTTATTAATTATTGAAAAGATAAATAGTGATTGAAAAAGTGATGAGTGTTGATATTAATCATATGTTATAACTTGAGACAGTATAATAGTAAATTTCTTTAGAAATTTAAACAAGAGTTATAAAAACTTTTTGTGGGTAAAAATTCCATGACCTTCTCTATCTCTATCATTTTTCGACCATCACTCACCAAAATCCAATATAGTTTGTCAATATGTGGTATTTTAAATAGGAAATCATTCGTTTTTCATTTTATTATATTTTAAGAAATAAAAACTTCCAAAGTATTCACTCTCATTTAAAAGTCCTCACGGTTATACATGGGTAAATTACTTGGAATTTTTGACTATGTGCTTCCATGCTCATTTAAAAGTCCTCACGGTTATGCATGTATGGAACGCATATCAAAATTAATTGATTAAATAAAACAAGTTGATTCTAATCCCATTTAAAAGTCCTCATGGTTATGCGTGGCTAGAAGATACTTGAATTCATTTTTTAATAAAAATTGGGAATACAACTTATCTCATTTAAAAGTTCTAATGGTTATGCATGGTTAGTAGATATTTAAATTTCTGATATAAATATACCACGAATAGACACAGCTATATGGTTTTTGACATCATCCCTATCACTCTAAAGTGGAATATGCGCCTAACATAGTATTTATGATTTTTGTTTGATTTTTTATTGAAATTTAATATTTATATTTGATTGGGTTCTAATTATGCATTAATTTCTATCTCTTTATCTCTATTTTTCTAACAATATTACTCTTTTGCTGATAACAAAAGGGAAGAGAAAAGTTAAGATTTTGGCAAGTAAAGGTAAAATATTTTCTATATTGCATCTAGGCTCATTTGAATATTTATTTTTATGCATATATGAAGGGGGAGCTTTGTGTAGAGATGGAGCATTAAAATAGAGATAGCAAATTGAATGATCAAATACATTTAATAAATTCAAAATCTTAAATATATGTTAGTTATCATCAAAAGGGGGAGATTGTCGAATATGCGAGTATATGATTTTTGTTTGATGAATATATATATATATATATATATATATATATATATATATATATTCATTTAAATGTATTTGTTAATATACTATTTTATTTTTCACATAATTAAATAAATATTTTCTGAATAAAATAAATAACACAGAATTTAAATTCAAACGGATATTTTATTCAAACAAATATTTATTACAATTTTGAATAATACAAATTTGAGCTCTCACTATATACAAATTTCAATCACAATCACAATCACATCATAATTTTTCCATTTACAAATGCACCTCACTACATTTCACTCATTCACATTTATTTTATCTTCAACTATTCTAGATTGAATCCAGCATCTGAGCTATCTGCAAAAATACAAACTGGTCCAGTAAAATTAAAAATAAAATATTTTTGCAGTGTAAAATAAAATATATTTTGGAAATATAATTGTGCCTCGGTATTTAGGTTGTTCATCATCATTTAATTTTGAATTCATCATACACGAACAACACGTGACATGCACAGTGTATCACTTTACATTCCATAAGGCCATGCACACCGATATATAAAATTGATAAATTACAGGGACAGTTGAGCACAAGGTCAAACCCAAATCAAAATCTGGGTTCAACTCAAGTGCAATAAAAATAAAGTCACGATATCAGCACAAGGTCAAACCCGAGCTATAAGATAGATTCAACTCAGGTGCAAATCAAAATGTACAACATGAAATGATCAAGTTCAATATCAAAGCAAACCCAAATGTACATGAACACAAGCTCAGAATCAAGTGAAAACAACAGTTGCAAACACAGTTCAAAAATACAAACCAATATTGACACATATATGAAACTGTATGAAAACTGCCTCAACTCAAGCAAATTCATACCAGACTGCAACAAGATATCAATGAAGTATATACATGAACCAAAACAAAACACATGCACCAGTGAAATGTCGAATACCAGATGGCACAACATACAGTGACAATGTGGTTGCAGTGAAGACTACAAGTACAAAGCATGCACCTGCAACCAGAACCCCAAAGTACATAAAACAATGATGAACCAACAAATGCTCCAGACAAGTTCAAACAGCAAAATACACGTGATCAAGCAAATCGAGCAAGTGAAGCAACTCAAGCTCCAGAGGGTACACAAGATAATGACATGATATAGTGAACTACAATGAACCAGACAAGCTACTTGAACAGCATCATCAATGGAACTAGATCACAAAACTATGTACACAGTGGCCAGAACTATATCTACACCAGACTTCGAAGCATGTACGAAGTAGTAGCAATATGCATATGGTCAAGCACAAAACTCGAAGTGATCAGAGCATAAGCAAGAAGACTCAAAGCTATGCACTGAAACCAAAGGCAGTATGGACCGGGAAGTGCAGACTAACTTAAACAATGCAAGCAAAGCTAACACATACATATATGAACACACATGTATGCAATGCACAAGTACATGCCGAATTCTGTCAGAGGTAAAACTCAGCAAATGGTCAAGAGCATAACAAGGTCAAGGTCGAACATTTTTAATAGTAGAAGTTTCAAAGTAACCAAAAATCAACAGAGAATCAAAATCAGTTCGAATAAGAATCAAATAATATCAACAGCAGTTTCAAAGCTGATATTGACCAAGTCAGTGCCGAAGTTGAACAAGTTAGAAATCGAAGCCAAGGTGACCACGAAAGAAATCAAGCCGTGAGAAACAAGAAATCAAAATATATACAAAGTGACAATGTGATGACCTGGAATTTTGGGCAATGTCAATTTAACAATCTGTATTTAAAATTAAATTGATTCGATAAATTTTGTAAATAAATTTTGGCTTGATTTAATAATCCAATTAAATAGATATTTAATTGGTGAATTTTTTTAAAAGCTAATAAAATGCCTTCTATTTATAATGTGTGTGTGTATATATATATATATATTTATATATGTTGTAAATAGATAAGCTTTGATTTGAAGTTTAATAAACAAATAAAATCTTGTTTTTAAATTCTAATATACATTTTGATAACTTGGAAAATTATGATTTAATTTAATATAACTTTTCAAAGCTAGTTAATAAATAACTATATGGTTTGTAAATACTTAAGATAAATATTAATTGTTTAAATTATATCTTTGTTTAAGTATAAATTAATAAAAGGTTTACTTTATTTTCTTTTAAATATAGCTTGATAAATATGATTTGAAAATAAATATGAAAGTTTAAAATACCATATACATAAAATATCTATTCACTTAAATAACATAAAGTGATATGTAATTTATAATCCCTTTTATAAATTATTTAAATTGATAAATATGTTATTTTCAAATAATATTAATAAATGTATAAATGTAGATAGATTAAAAGACAATAATAATGTTATTTTTAAATTTAATATGTTGATATAAATTAGCTTTAAATTGGATTTTTAAATTTGTGATTGGATTTGAATTTGAATTAATTTTGAATTCAAAAGAACAAACACTTTTAAATTATTTGGATAAGCTTTCATTTTTATATAATTTGTTTTAATTCATTTTCTTTAAAAAGAAATGCACATATACATTTACATATGAAAATAATATATATATATATATATATATATAAGTATTTAACAAATAAAGAAAAAGGGTTTTATTTACTTTTAAATTAAATAAAAATAAGTAAAAATATGTATATAACAAGTGTTAATATCTTAAGTAACTAATGAGACAAATGTGAACTAATAATCTACTCTAATTGACAAATGTAAAAATTTAATACAAGTGTCATATTTGTTTTTAATTTTTCTTTTATTTTAAAATAAATCACCTTAACTTATATAAGCATGTTTTCTTCATTCTCTTTATTTTCTAATCTTCATTCTCTAAAACTAAAGACTTCAGCTGAAAACAAATCAGTTTCTAAACTCTCCAAAAGCAGAAAATTTTCAAAACCAGATTCTTCAAAAGCAATGCAAACACTCCTCAAACCTGAAATCATTTTCAAAAACCTAAACTCAAGTTCTAATGCCTAAAGCCAAATTCAATCCATAAGTAAGAATCAAAGCCTATAAACACTCAAAACAAATCTGCATCAAGCCCTGTAAACAAATCAAGTCTGCAACCATCTTTCAAGGATGCATGCAAGTATATATGAAGTAAATCTGAGCCAAAGCAAAAAATTTCAAAGCATTTCAAAGTTTTCAAAGCTTAGCTATTTTAAAGAAATGAAGCATTTCAATTTCAAAGCAAGTCAGGTTTCAAATCCTATTTTTCCCAAAAGCTCTCTGCCTCTGTTGCATGCAATGTCAGGTGAGTAACATCACAATTTTAAAAGTTTAAGTGTATGTTTATGTTGCATGTTCATCTCTGAAAACAAGTATGTTTGAGAATATATTTTAAATTTCTGTATGTATATATATATATATATATATATATATATATGAATGTTTGGTGTGCATTGCTGTGTGACTGTGTGTTTTCCTCTGGTTCTAGTTCTAGGTCCAAATTCTAATAAAAATTCTCTTGCTCTTGTTCAAATCTTTGTTAAGACTTAGGTCTTGAACAATGTATGTTTATTTTATCATAAATTTTAGTATAATTTTTTTTAAGTTAAAAAAATTTGCATTTTCACTGGAAATAAAGAAACAACATCGTAAACTTAAAATAAGTAAAAATTCAATTTAAGTGGTTCATAGATTCAGGTATATGAATCAAAAGCTAAAGCTAAAACTTGATTTTTGAAACAAAAATTATGATTTTTAGTAATGGGATTTAAGAGCATTTCTGGTTTAACCAGAAATTGGAAATTTAGTTGTTTCTGATGATCCCGAGAATCTGGAAGGTAAGGGTTGTTTCTGGTGATGGTAGGATGATCAGTGAGTGAAGGAAAAATAATGGATCGGTGTGTAGATGATTGTGGCGATGGTGGTTGATAGGGGAAGTTTATAAACCTAGTTTTTGCTGGTTTAAGAATTTGTGATCATCCTAATGTCTCTGGGTGATCTAGTTCGATAGAACTTAGGAAGGTGGAAGCCGGAGCGTTGATGATGGTCTGGTCAGAATCTCAGAGGTGATGGTGGTCGGAAATTCAAGGACGAGGTGGTTACAGGTCTAAAATTGGTTGTTCCAGGTTTGGTTCGCATGTTATATTTTGAATTCATGATGTTTGGGTGGTTCTGATGGTCGATGTTGGATCTGAGGATGATCGACGACTTGCTCAAGGAATAGGTGATGACTGGAGAGGGTCGTAGTCAACGTGCATATGCACGGTGCAGTGATTGTGTCAGGTGAAGTTTGGGGGATTGTAGAATTTTTTTTAGACTCGGGTAATTCTCGAGTAATTCGAGTTTTGGCTCGAAGTAATGTAATATTTTGCTCGAAGTAAATAGAAGAGGGGCTCGGGTATTAAGGCGGTTACAGGTTTCTTTGGAAACCTGTTTGTTTTCAATTCAAATTTAGTTTTAAAATCTGAAGCAAGTTTTAAGACAGAATTTAAAACCCAAAATTTAAAGTATGGATTCAAAAATGAGTTTGTATCCTAGTTTTAAATATAAATTAAGTTTTATAAATTAAATTGTTTAAACAAATTTAATTGTTTAACCTGTTTTTAAAGGGTAAGAAATTTAAAGGTGAATTTTTTTTAAATTCTTAAAGTACTTTTATAAGATGAGTATTCCTTCAACATGAAGTTTGTAAATGGTTTTTAAACTTTGTTAAGTTAAAGTTGTTTTCATTTTGAATTTTAAATTTGAAATGAAATTTGAAAGTAGAAAGTAAAATGTTTACAAATGTGTTTGTGAATGATAATTGAATCATTAATAAGAAATGTGTTACCTTAAAGTTAATTAAGACTTAGTGATTTGGAATAAATTGAATTATTTAGGGTAATTAAAGAATATTTAATTAATTTAATTATTATTATGATTTGAATTAATTAATTAAGGTTGAAGTTAATTAATTAAGATTAATTAATTTGAAAATAAGATCATTGTTTGATAAGTTAAGATTTTAATTAATGATTAGGAATAAATTTATCAAGTAATTTAAGATTAATTAAATTACAGTTAAACTTACTTAATTAAATAATGAGAGATTAATTAATGGGTTATTAAGGATAAATTAATTTGTTATTAATATTGAATAATCTAAGTTAATTACATAAGAAAAGGTAATTTACGAATTGTTGATAAGTTAATGAAGGTCATTAAGTTGAGATTATTTAATAATTAATTAATGTGATTAAATTTTGATAATTAATTGGGTTAATTAATTTAGATAATCACTTATGGAAATTTGGTTAAGTATGATTACTTTGTGAAAGTAATTAAAGGTATTAATTACTCAAGGTAATTAATTAAATAAATTTGATTAGTTTAAGTTAATTAATTAAGTTTAATCAATTTGGAATAATCATTGGATGAGTTGATAAGTAATTACTTAATGTAATTAATGAAGAATAATTACTTAAAGAAGTAATTAAGGTAAGTAATTTACTGGAGGCAATTAATTGAAGAATAGAAGAGTTTTGGGATTAATTACTTTGTGCATGTAATATGAAGGATAATTACTTAGTGAAAGTAATTAATAATTAATTACTTAGTGAAATTAGTTTAAGAATTGATTAATTAATTCATTTGGAAATAATTAAGTGATGTAATTAATTAAGGGTAATTAATTACTAGTGAGATTAATCAAAAGTGATTAATAAATGTGGTTTAATTTAAGATTAATTACTTAATGTAATTAATTTAAATTAGGATAATTTAAAAATGTAATTAGGGATCATTAATTTATATAATTAATGATGTAATTAAGGTTGATTAATTAAGATTAATTAATCAATAATAAGTGATTAATGAAGTAATTAATTAATGTAATTAATTAAGGATTAATGTAATTAATTATAGTTAATTAATTAATGAAGTAATTAAAGGTTAATTAATGTATTTGGTTAAGGATAATTAATATGTGAAATTAATTAAAGGATAATTACTTGAATGTAATTAAAGGACAACTAATCAAGGGTGATTAATTAAGGGGATTCATTAGAGATTAATTAATTGATTGATTTGTAATTAATTAATGGTTATATAAGCAGGATTTATAGAATGAAGTAATTAATTTAATTTACTTTAAATTAATTAGACATGAATTTAATTCATCTTAAATTAATTATAAATGGTGCGATTATTAATCCTTATTTATATATGGATGATATAGATTTCCTTGAATGGTTTGAGATCTCAGATATGAGATAAGTAATGCTTTGGGATATGGATGCTTTGGATTGCATTATGATGATAATATGGATTATCTTTTGTGATGATAATATGGATTATCTGTTTATGATGATAATGTTGATTATCTATTGTGATGATGTGAATTATATATCTGTGTGTATATAGATAATTAAATTGAATTGTTTTAAACTTAAAACAACTTGGACCTTAAAAGATACGTTTTGGATTCGGTGAGACCGGGATCGGCTTTCCATATTTGGATATCCGAAAACCACATCGACCCAAATTAATGATAGGTCGTGAATCTCAAGGGAAGATGAAGATTCAGAGTGCAAGGGTTATCGTCGTTAACTCCGAGGGTGATTCCAAAATGAGTGTAACGAGATAATGCCTTCGGTTTCGTTCGAACCCGGAACGAACTTGTATGGATTGAATGCTTTCAGAACATCGTTAGGTGGACGATGAGCATTCTAAGAAATGTGTTCTTTAAAGGTAATCGTAGCCTCAAGCCTCATCAACCGAGAATGGCTAAAACAGGAGAGGTGCAGCAAGGCTAAGTGGGTCATGCCCAAGTAAGACGATATTTTCCCCTGTCTATAGGTCCCTTTTTATTCGGCTGTGTGGGCAGTTGGTCGTGACAACTGCCGGGGTTGTCTTATTTGGGACTGTCCAGTAAGGGATGGTTCCGGCCTTGTGTTGCAGGGGATTGGGAGTAATCCTCGGTACGTTGATCTAGGCCACGTACTGTGACGGGCGGTACCCCAGTAGCCCTGCCATTGTGTGGAATACAAAATCCAATAAGTGCCATCGGTTTTGATTGTATTACCCACTTTTGTGGCAAGTAGATGGAATTTAATAGATGTAACAATTTCGGCTATTTTCTATTTACTTGAAAACCATAGACCTATTATAATATCACCGGATTTCCTATCAAATGTTTTAGTTAGCGTAAGGTAAAAACTTTTCCATGTTTATGTGTAGAAAGTCTTACGTGACACCTTTCTTTTCAAAGTTTTTTCAAAAGTTAAGCAACTTTAACCTGTTACTCACACCAGACCCATGTCTGACCCGGAGTTTATCTTCTGTTTTCTTAAACTCTTGGGTACTCAATTTTTACGAGTAGCCAAGGGATTCAGGTTAGCTTTGACGAATTATCGAGGAGCAATGGAGCAGGAGGCTTCGGCGTTGTAGATATTTATAGTGTTCCTCTGTGTGTTCTCTGAGTCATTTGTTTGTGTTGTTTTGAATTGTAATAACTAGGCAGGCGTTTATAAATGTCTAGTATGTGATGTATAATCTGTGTAACTCTGATAATGGTTGTACATTATGTAATACTTATGTTGTTAATATAATTCATTCGTTCCGCAGTTAAGATTCTGATGTTGTTTCTTCTTTCTTCTCTTTCTTTCTCTTTTCTATCCCTTTCTTTCTTAATTCATGATACGTCTTTCTGGGCTAAGGAGGATGGGTCTTGATAGACAAAGTCAGAAATCATCATCAACATCCAAGCAACATCGAACGACCGAGCAAAAATGTTGACGAATTCAAATGAATTCATACGAACGAAAAGATAGGAATTCAATTCCTATTTAACCCAATCATCATCGGTCGTGAAAACATTCAATTTCAAGCAAAAAAGAATAATCATTCAACCCAAATCAAAGTCGAGTATAGTACAAATCAAAAAAGGAATGAACGTACCAATTTACGCAACATTCGAGCTTGACTTGGTTGAAGCTGCCATGAACATATAATCAATCGAAGAAAGGAATCGAAGCATCAGCAATCCATTCAACAAAGCGACAACTTCATCCAGAAGCTCTAATTTCAGAGCAAAGAAGAGACAAACGAAGCAGCCATTATCACATACGAGAAAAGGAACCGGCCGAACAAATAAAAGAAAAAAAGAGATTATTTTTTTAGTGTTTTGTTTTGGGCCGGCTTCTATAATATTTGGGCTTTAATTTTAAAATTAGGGTTTTTGTTTTTAATTGTGTTTTAAATTGTAATTTTTCTTTAAACTTTTGAAATTGTATAGTCGTATGACTATGGGACGAATTACAGTGGTGTAGTTTGAGAATTCGCAACTCAGTGGCTGAGCTGTGGCAGGGTTTTGAGCATAGAGTTAGGTTAGTCGATAGCGGATGTCGCGAGTTTACGTGTGTAAGCGTCTGACTACTTAATTTCTAAAAGAAACCTTGGGGGCAGCATGTAGGCAGAGTTTTGCTGAAGCTGGGTAAATCTGTGTGTTCTATTTCTACATTTTTTATTCTGCTATTATCTGTGCTGCTGTTACACGATGTGCTGAAGTTATTTATGTACTTCCGTAATAAATTTTTATAATTAATAGTATTACCCTGTTCACCCCTACTCTAGAGCGAAATCGATCCTACATCCACCACTGAGAACTCTAGGTATTTACGCCTCTTATCTACGTAACTCTTCTACCTGAATTGAGCTTCCTTCATCTGTCCTCGCATTAATTCAACATTTTCTGACGTCTCTCTAACCAAATCCAGACCTAAGACCAACCTATCTCCAGTCTCTAACCAATATGCCGACGATTTGCATGGTCTCCCATACAAAGCTCCAGAAGGCTTCATTCCTATACTAGTTTGATAGCTATTATTATAGGAAAACTCAATCAAATGTAGGTGGTCCTTCCAAGATCCACCAAAGTCCAATATACAAGCTCTTAGCAAGTCCTCAAGTACCATGTTGACTCTCTCCGTCTTCCCATCTGTATGTGGGTGATAAGCTGTACTCATCTTGAGCTTGGTACCTGATACCTCTTATAGACTCGTCCAAAATTCACTAGTGAATAACGCATCCTTGTCATTGACTATGCTACTATAAATCCCATGGAGTCTAACTATGTTCTTCATGAACAACTTTGTTAAAATAAGTACCATTATGTTCAACTTTACTGGAATAAAATAAGCACTCTTGGTCAACCTATCCATAATATCCCATATACTCTCATTTCCTCTCCTTGACCTTGGAAAACCATATATAAAATCCATAGATATCGAGTCCCATTTCCAAACTGGAATATCTAGAGGCTGAAGTAACCCACTCGGCTTCTGATGTTCACTTTCATTCGTTGATAGTTTATACACTGCCTAACCCACAAGCCAACATCCCTCTTCATGCCTTCCCAATAGAAGCTCCTCTTCATATCTTGATACATCTTGGTCCCTCCAGGATGAATCATAAACTTGGATCGATGACATTCCTCAAGAACTTCTCTTCTCAAGTTCTCCACATCTTGAACACATAACCATCCCTTCTTTCTCAACCATCCTCTTTGGTCAAGACAAAAATCTTTCAAATCATCGACCTCCGTTCCAACCTCAAGCCTTCTGATCCTCTCAGCTAATAATGGATCCTCCTTCTGTTCAGAAGCAATTCTCTCGAACAATACTTGTCAAACTTCCAAACAGGACAACATGGCTTTATTTTGACTAGAACTAGAAGTCGGTCTTAACTACCCACCACAACTGGTCAAAGCTTCTAGATCTTTCCACTCCACCAACATAGCCAATACAACATTCTGATGTCTTCTACTGAGAGCATCGCTACTTTATTGCCTTTCCCTGAGGTATATTCTATGTCAAAATCATAAGAAGCCAAAATTTCCAGCCACATCTGCTGTTGCATATTCAACTCCTTCTTAGAGAATAAGTATCTCAAAGACTTATGATCGGTATACAATTCAAATCTCTCTCCTAAGAGATAATGCCTCCAAATCTTCAAGGCAAAAATTATCACTGCCAACTCCAAGTCATGAGTATGATATCTTACTTCGTGCGGTCTAAGCTGCTTAGATGTATAAGCAATAACTTTGCTCTTCTACATCAATATTGCTCCCAATCCAGTCCCACATGCATCTGTGTACACTACAAACCCTTGGTTACCATCTGGAACTACTAAAACTAGAGCATTGGTTAACAAATGCTTTAACTTATGGAATGCTCCCTCACATTTGTCGAACCAAATAAACTTCACTTCCTTTCTGGTAAGCTTAGTCAAAGGCACTGCTATCCGCGAAAAATCCTTGATGAATCTTCGGTAATAGCCAGCATGTCCAAGAAAACTTCTGAGCTCGGTCACCGTTTCTGGTCTCTTCCAATTGTTCACAGCTTCGATCTTATCTAGTTCACTGATAATCCATTCTCTAAAACCACATGACCAAGAAACTTAACCACTTTCTTCCAAAAATGACACTTGAAAATTTTCGCCTTTAGCTGTTTCTGCCTCAACGTCTCCAACACCACTCTAAGATGAATCTCATGCTCTCTTTCATCCTTTGAGCATACTAAAATATTATCCATGAATACCAATACGAACCTATCCAAGTACTCTTGGAGAACTCGGTTCATCAAATCAATGAAGAAAGCAGATGCATTTGTCAATCCAAATGGCATCACCAACCATTCATATGATCCATATATGGTTCGAAAACGCCGTCAATGAGATATTGTCATCTACCACTCTTAGTTGATGGAAACCTGTTGCCAAGTCTAATTCGAAGAACACTCTGGATCCACTCAACTGATCAAATAAGTCATCAATTCTCAGCGAAGGATACTTATTCTTGATCGTCCTCTTGTTTAGCTTACAGTAGTTGATACACATCCTTAATGACCCATCTGATTTCTTAACAAACACTACGGGCGCTCCCTAAGGCGAGCTGTTTGGTCTAATAAAATTCCTTCCCTCATGATCCATTGGCTGCACCTTCAATTCCTTCATCTCCATCGGTGACATCATGCTAGGTGGTCTACCGACAGGTTCAGCTTTTGGTACAAGGTCTATCCGAAATTCTGCAGCTCATTTCACTGGTAATCCAATGACCGGCTCAAATACATCCACAAATTCTCTGGCTACCTGAACCTGACTAAGGTCATCTCCTACCTCCAAGGAACTTAATAAAACACAAACACTCTTACTGGAACTCTCCACTGAAAAAATGATTCGGTTATGACTATCTGGGTGCCTCAACGATAATTCTTGATCCTGGCAAAATATCCTAGCCTTATACTTACCCAACCAATCCATACCCAAAATGATCCCGAAATCTACGAAATCAAAAACATACAAACTACAAGCAAACTTATGACCTAAAAAATCAAGTTCTAACTAGTCACATCTCATCCGAAGAGTTGCATGCCCTCCTATTAGATTTGCAACCTTTAAGGAGGTAATAAGGTATGTGGGTTCTATACATAACCTATCAACCAAATACTGTGATATAAATGAGCGTGATGCATCGGTAGCAAAAAGTACTCTAACTGGTATGCTCTGAATCAAAAGCATACCTTCCATCATAGTTTTCCCTTTCTCTATGGCAGTAGGCCTAAAAGAAGACAATGGTCCAATAACAAACACCTTCCCCCATCCATCCAGACTGACTCTGGACACCGGCTCTTATAATGTCCAACTTGATCACAGTTGAAGCATTTCACATTCTTCTTCTCTGTAGCCCTCTTTCCTTTACCAGATCTACACTCGTTGGCATAATGGCCCTTATTATAACACTTACAACACACTAAATCAACCTTCACTTTCTTGGTAGCATCCCTTGGGCTCCTTTCCTCTTGAAGAATTTCCTTTTCTTTCCCTTAGGGCCTTGGGGCTCAAATGATTTCCCCCCAACAGACACAGCAAGCATCTCCTCATGGCAAATGGCCATCTCTATCACTACATGACAAGGCTCTCTAATATGATTCATGGTCATTCTGCCAAGCTTTGGCCTCAATCCTCTAATAAATCTTTTATTCCTTCTGACATCATTGTCGACCAAAGCATAACCATATCGAGACAGCTCATCAAACGTAGCAGCGTACTCGATCATGACATCTCTCCTTGTACAAGATCCATGAATTTCCTCATAAATGCCAACTTGGAAAACTCAAACAAGAACCTCTGCTCAAACCTTCTTCTAAAATTAGCCCATGTCAGCTCATTCTCCAAAACTCCAACTGTCACACTGTTCCACCAACAAAGAGCTAACCCTTGCAACTATCTAGAGGCTAGCTTTCTCTTCTCTATCATCCAAACCCAAATTTGTAAAGATCCTTTCATAGTTCAAAATCCAATTCTCAACTTCAACAGCATCTTTTGTTCCATGAAAAGGCTTTTGTCCCAAACTGGTATAATCTTTGCTCAGCTTGGCATAGTTATTGCTAACCATGGCCATAGGATTGGCTCCTCCAATATTCACAGCATTACCTCCAGCTACCCCTGCGGCTGCTCCAGCTTGCATCAAGTTGACGAAGAACTGATACATCATCCCCATATCTACTATTAGGGTTTCAACACCTACATTGGCCTCTACACTTGGATTAGCATTAGCCTGTTGACCTTGGTTCCACCTGGTATTAGGTCGAGCATTACCATTTGTTGTGGTGCGTCCTCTACCTAGATTTCCTCTTCCGTTTCTTGCTTCCATATCTTCTTTCTCGTGAATCTGCATACGAGCCTTAGTAAGTACAAAAGAATGGTCGAAGAGAGGGGAACATATACTTACATATATAGCAAATATAAGTATGTTACTACAACGTTACCTAAACCTCAATCTTATTCTTTAACTCATTAGGATTATGTTTGAAAACGTTTGGTTTATTTTATGTTTCAACATAAATCTATGCACTGATACCAACTTGTAACATCACCCTATTTAGAGACCCAAAACTAATGGCTACGGATGCTGCAGTCATTCATACTTACGGATCTTCGACGACCAAATTGGTGCTAGATTCATTGATACATAGATCATAAGAATATAGAAAAAATTTAACCATTAAAAAACATATTTCCACATTCTATTCAAAACATTTTATCCACCTTACATAATCCCATAATGTTAACCACATTTAGAAAAAATATAATTATTACACATACACCAAGAGCGACATATGAAGATGTCTCTTTGATAGATCAGAGTATATAGTAAGGCTAATAAATTGACTTTACATCCAAATACACAACGAAAAAGAAAACTCTAAATAACCATCTGCCTCCTCCATGCCTCCAGAAGCTTTATTCGTCTAAGAAAAACCTGAAAACCCTAAACCTAAACTACTCAAAATCAATCGAGTACACGAGAGTTTAAGGCGAAAACAAAAATTTCGAGTTATACATAAAGCATGGTATGAATATTAGTCTATCATCTCAAACCAAATAGATATCTAGTGAGAGCATGCCGCTTGGTGGAACGAGTTTTCCTCTCACTAGTATCCTAAAACCTTTGTAAAATAATATACTGTGCTCCTGCATCCACAATGGTTAAAAACATAGAATTTCAAAATATTATGATGATATGAAAAATAAGTAAATCAAATCTGAATTACCCATCCCCATTCATTCTGACCATCTGTCTCAATTATAGTTTCTAGGATTACTATGAATAAATTAGTTTTCATGGGCTAACTAATAACCGGTTAAACATTTAAGGACTCCCTGTCCAATTACATCGTTTTCATGGGCTTACTAAGAACCTGTCTATCTGACATCTTCTTTTACATATAATTTTCATGGGATAACTATGAACCTATCTACCTGACATCCTCTTATATACATAGTTTTCATGGATTAATTATTAACCTATTGGCCCCTGCCAATATCACACAGTTTTCATAGGCTTACTAGAAACCTATTGGCCTCTACCAAATATCTACCCTTATATTTTAGAATCCTATATTATGGTCTTCTCGACCTCCTGAATTTAAACTCACTACCGGGTTAACCTAACTGGTTCTTCTACCCTTTTTTCCAAAATAAAGTTATTGCTCCATTATAAAGTGAATATATTCATATTAGAAGACGCAATATAACAATATAGCAATACCAATCCTGTGGGTTTAATTTATCAAAGATAGATTCTTCTTAAACCATTATAAAAACTCTTTTAATATAGCCATGGTTTTTCCTTTAAAAATAAAGTTTCGGTCATAAAACCTTTCGATACCTTTGAAACCTAGCTTTCGACTTCATAAGGTAACCTCCTTCGAAAGCTCTTAAACACTTTAGGCCCTTACCTTATAATACTTTAAATTCTACCTTTCAAAGATATAAAACTTGGTCCAAAGAAAATAATTTTACAACCCCTTTGAAAGTATCTCCTTCGAAGGCAAAGAAAACGAAGCAAATATATTCGAAAGCAAAGAAAACAACCCCTTTCGAAAATATAAAACTTTGTTTTAGCCATTACTTTTTATAGGCGTATAATTAAGGTCTCTATCCTATTTCATTGTGTTCAATTGATGGTTTCTCTTTCCGTAGAGTGGTCACAATGAAAAAATGGGCTTATAGTTAGAAAGTTATGCCTATTTGAAGTTTACAAACAAAGCTGAAGAAAACTGCTACAAAATGGCTTCCGCAACCTTTACAGCCGCTATCAAAAGGTAGCTTCTGGCAAGGTTGGAAGGTGCTTTCGATAAGGTTGGAAGGTTCGTCAAAATGCTGTAGAAAGGTGCAGAAATGCTGTGGAATGTTCTATGACGAAAGGTAGCTTCCGACAAGGTCGGAAGGTTCATCAAAATGTTGTAGAAAGGTGCAGAAATGCTGCGGAAAGTTCTATAATGAAAGGTAGCTTCTGACAAGGTCGGAAGGTTCAGCGGCAGAGTCGTAAATAGCTTGAAAACTGCCACACTTATTCTTTGTCAAATTCTTATTAGTTAAGGAGATACTTTACCAATTCTTTGTCTAATTTCTATCGGTTAAAGACATATTTTAGCAATTTTTTGTAGAAAATCTGTTATAGATTAGATTTATTATTTTAGAAATTATTTTCAAAATAATTAATTATATTAATATTTTAATATAATTATTAAGCCATTTTATCTTAGAAAATTCATAATAAATCGAAATCACTTCGGAAAGATCTCAAAAATCTGAAATAATACTTTCTTCATCATATAAAAATTTCATGACAGAATTCATTATTTTATTATTTTTAATAATAAAAAACTGAAATAAATGTCATTTTCACCATAGGAAATTCATAAAGTATTCGTATTAACTCTGAGAATTATGAAATCAAAAATCCTTCTCCAAAATTACATTTTACACAACATATCCAAAAATAAAGCCGTTTGGAGATCGTTTACTAAGGTTTTTCCTTTAAAACCCATCATTTTAATTCCATAAAAATCCTAATAAATCACCATGAATCATTATTCTATCTAAACAATGATTATTAGATCTAAACATGATCAGCACAGTAAAATAAAATTGGTTACTATCTATAACCGAACCAAAACAAGAAAATTGAGATGGTTTACACTATTATTCACCTTGATTAGTTAATTGGAGAATGAGATAATTTTCTAGCTTTAATTCCATAGCTTTATCTTCAATTTATTGTTCTTCCTTGAGCTTTTAATAGCTGATTGAAATATAGATGAGGAGTTATGAATGAGAAAGTAAAAGTTTCTTAAGGTGGAGGGAGATATTTACACTAAGAAATATAGCCTCATTTCATAGTCTACCCTTTAGGAAAATCCTCCTCCTTAATTTGGTTAAGTCCTATTTTTGTTCATTCATTAAGACACGTACATTGGATTTATTAATCTCATCTCCCCAATTATTTACATTATTCTATTTAATTTATCCAATTAAATATTTTGAATAATGTTAGACAAAAATTAAGGGTGTTACATAGGGTTACAATATTAATGAGTTAAGTGGATTTTAATGAAGTGACCTAGTTTAATTAATTACTTGTATTAGGTTTGGATATGGTAGTTTAAAGCATCCTTATAAGTTAGTTTTTTTTTTATTTGTAGTGGTGTTAGTTGTGTTATATTTGTGTTCTTATTTTGGTTCCACTACCTCTTGTATCCAACTTTAAATTGTTTGTTAATAAATTATCTCCTTTTTTAAAGGAAAAAAACATGCGCACACAAAAATGTTCACATGCACATCCATGCATACAATTACACATAACTACGTATATGAGTACATCCATAGGTATAATCATACGCACAGAAATATGAAGGGTTTTACATTAGATGTCACTGCTGTTAGTCCTTGAGATGATGGTTTTGATGACAGCAACCTTAGAATAGGATTATAAAATATAAATACTAACATTATAGTTTAGAAATATATGTATATGCAAGATTTAACCATGCAGGTACAAAGAATGAAGACTGTATAGTATAAAGATTCAAGATATCAAGATTGAAGACTCATGAGTATCAAGAATATCAAGATTATCAAGAGTTCAAGATTTCAAGAATAAGTAATTTAATTAGGAATTTTGTTAAAACTCCTAGAAAACCACTAGCATCTTAAAATCCAATTTATTCGTGAAATGGAATCCACTTCGAGCCCGTTAAAGGGATAGAACCCTAAGTAGGATGAAACCTACGAAAAATCTAGTGGGATATTGTTTTGTATCCACTAACTCTTATTCAAAATGTTTTTACAAAATAATATCTTGTTTTCAAAATGATTTCAAAATCTTCCTTGTAAAAAAAATCAATATCATCTATCCTGGTTTTAAATACTTTTATCCTCAAAATAATCTTTAATTCCAAAATCAAATTATCCTTAGTTTTAAACTATCTTTTAATAATAATATATTTAACTTTTAATATTTATACTTAAATTTAAATATAAAATTATAAGTAAAATTTTATATATACCAAAATATTATTCTCTATATTTATTTATATATTTTAACTATAGTTAAGAATATTTATAAAAGTTTAAAATAGTTTTAATATAAGATAAAATTTATTTTCAAAAGAAAATCAAAACACCAAAATTTCCTTTGGGATGTCGACATACCCAAGTTACCCATGTCGACATAGTGTCAGTTGATTTCAAAAAATTTGAATTTCAAAAGAAGTGTCTATTCGTCATATCCCTTCATGAATGGACATGGCTGTCATTCTTCAATAAATAGGGGCTGTTTTCAACGAATTTCTAATCATATTTTTCTGGTTTTCACTCCTCTTCTTCTTCCACATTTCTTTATACATATTCTTACCATTACTCTACCGAAATCAACATTGAATCTAACTAGATCATTTCTGGTTTGATTCTCTATTACTATCTCAACAAGATCCTCAGTTGTATTCAGAGTTATAGACTTCTTTGTAATCAATTTAGTGAGAAAAGGTGTGCTTGTAGCCTTGGAAATCAATCAAGTGTAAAGGTGTGATTGTAGCCTTGGAAATCAATCAAGTGTAAAGGTGTGACTGTAGCCTAGGAAATTAATTGGGTGAACTTGTTGCCCGTGAAATCAAGTATCTCTATTCAGAGGATTGTGAATCTGCAGGGTGTACCTCATAGCCATGAAATCGAGGGTGTAATTGTACAATTGCTTTTGAAAGGAAATCCGTACTTGTGTGCGGGACTAGATGTAGGGTAACTCCGAACCAGTATAAAATCCGGTGTGTTCTTTCCTTTACTGCTTTTACTTTATTTTTACATCTGTGTTTATTTCTGTGATCGTATCTGTGTCTGAATATTGCGTACATTTGTGTTTAAATTAACATAAACTCAAAAAGATTTAGTAGTTCCTTAAAACACTATTCACTCCCTCTAATGTTTATCCTAGCCTTAAGATCCATAATCTGCATTTCTAACATTGGGTATCAGAGCAAGGTTTTCAAAGTTTCATAATCTGATTTTTGAAAAAGTTTTTAAAAATGGCTATGTTTGTTAATACTAGTTTAGAAATATTCAGATCATCATTGTCTCTTGAGTCTGCATATAATCAATGTTCAAATTCAAGTTGTCTACCAAAATTGTCTGATGTGCAGGAAACGTGCTTGATGGGGATTAAGGAATCAATCCACAACAGAAAAATTGTGCAGATCAAAAGGAACAAATGGGTACTCGATAGTGGGTGCTCTAGACATATGACTGGAAATCCAGATATGCTGAATGATATAATATACAAAGACGGAGGGTTGGTTAACTTTGGAGACAATTCAAAAGGATATGTGATTGGCATCGGGAAAGTCGGTAACTCTGAAACTCCTATTATTACTAATGTTTTGCTAGTCAAGAATCTGAAACATAATCTGCTAAGTATAAGTCAACTTTGCGATAAAGGATATAAAATTAAATTTGAAAAAAATAAGTGTCACATTGTAGATAATAATTCAATCATAATATTTGAGGGAATTAGGAAAAATTATATTTATATTCTTAGTATGAAAATTTCAAATGATAACCTGTGTCTGTTGGCAAATACAAGTGACCCTTAGATTTGGCATAAGAGATTTGGTCATTTGAATTTCAAACTCTTATCTAGACTATCTAAACATGATCTAGTAAGAGATCTCCCTAAAATGAATTTTAAAGTAGATAGTCTATGTGATGCATGTCAATTTGGAAAACTTAGAAAAAGTTCTTTTAAATTAAAAGATATGATTTCAACCTCAAAACCTTTTGATTTACTTCACCTTGATTTATTTGGTCCATCTCAAATTCTGTCAATAAATCATAGTAAATATGTTTTTGTAATTGTAGATGATTATTCTAGATTTACATGGACAATATTTTTGAAATATAAAAGTGATACTTTTGAATGTTTTAAGAACTTACAAAAAGAATTCAAAATCAACCCTCTCTAAAAATTATAACCATCCGTAGTGATCACGGTGGTGAATTTAAAAATGAAAAGTTTGAGGAATTCTGCAATAAAAAAGGAATAACTCACAAATTTTCATTTCCAAGAACTCCACAACAAAACGGAGTAGTAGAACGTAAAAATAGGACGATTCAAGAGTGTGCGTGAACTATGCTTTCAGATAGTAAATTACCAAAGTATTTTTTGGCAGAAGAAGTTGCTACCGCCTGTTATATTTTAAATAGAATATAATTAGACCTTTAACTGATAAGACATCTTATGAACTTCTTCACTCAAAGAAACCTAAGGTATCTTATTTTAGAATTTTTGGAAGTAAATGTTTTATTTTAAATACAAAAGATAACTTAGATAAATTTGATCCTAAATCCGACAAAGGTAATCCGATATTTTAATAGAAGTACATCATATTATGAGTGTCTAATTTGAAAACTAATACAGAGTGTTCAATGGGTCATGCTGAGTTGGGACATTTGGTTTGGTCCACTCACATGCAATTCTTCATTTAATTAGCCGATTTTATCCGGTAAAAATCCCCAATACGCTCGCCTTTTCTGAAGAAGCAGTCTTGAACCGAACCGAATTGCATTTTCTTTTGGTTTTTTCTTGGAACTGGGATCGATTTTGATTGAAGTCATAAACCAGGTAATTTCACTTAATTAATCCCTGTTTCGGTTTCGCAAAAGATTTTAACCCGGTTTAATTGATTTATGCACGAAGGAAACCTTTTCGTGTTATTTTGATTACGATTTTGGTTGAGAAATTTAAAGAGCATTTAGATTCTTTAGGGTTTGAGCTGAGATAATTTCATCTCTCCGATTATATTATATCAATAATAACTCAATAGGTTAAATTTGGATTGTTAGCCGGATTTGAAAAGAATTCGGTACTCAAATGAAGAAAACGGATTAATCAGCTCCAAATGGATCCTAGTTGATTTCGTGTTCTTTTCACCAATCTTCTTAAAAGTTTAATCTTGAAACTGGAGAAAAATTGTTTGGTTTATCAATTAAACAAACCTATTTAGAGTGCCAACCTTTATCTGGAATACTTTGGATTGTGAGTTTTGATCAAATTAAATGTGATTAATTTTTTAACAAGTAACAGACAAAATAACAATTTAAATGTGGGAAGTTTTTAACAAACAAAATCTTAATAATTCTCTTCTAAAATGAATTATTAGGTTGTAAAATAAGTGATGATGGATTTGGACAAAAGGTGCATTTGGGAAAAATATTGTGATAAGAAAGATACAAAACAACTTTAATTTAGAATTTTAACCAAGCATTAAAAAAAGAAAATCATAAGTTGTGATACAAACATAAAATTTTCTTTCAAATTGTACCGGATGCAATGTCGTTCGAGGCAGAGCAGAGCGCTAGATGCCAAGAGAGACCCTAGAGTTCAGATGAAGTTGAGAAGAAGCCTGAACGAAAATAGGATTGGACTGCATATTTGAAATAGATAAACTTTGTATTAGATAACTGTAAAAATAACATATACATATTGTATGAAATTCAATTGTTCTGATTAATTCCTCGTATATTTATTATTTTACTATGAATGATTTATATATACATATATAAGACTATTCCTAGTTGTTCAGTTCACTTATTTCTTTTTCGCTGAGCTAAACAACCTACACACCGTGGAGCATTAGAATCAACTACCATCTTTTAAAAATAATAATTAAAACAACGCTTAAACAACTCCGATGTAAATAAAACAGTAAAAAAAAGCCATTTTAATTTTTTAAAATAATACGGTTTTGTGTTTGCCGTTTTATTTCCCTTCTTCACAAAATTATGAACCCTCCTCGTTCAAACCAATTAAAAGGGCAGATGGTTTATTGTTTCAATGATTGATCCACTTGACCATTTCGGCGACCACGGTTTGGTTGTGGTTAATTTTATGAAGTGAACAAGCTACAGCTGGGTGCTCTGCGATTTGTTTGTCAACTGAACAAGCAACTATTGGCGTTGCTCTAAATATTTCATAAAGAAATAAATGTTACAATAAATCAAACACTATTATAGTTTACAAAAGTAACATTATTTATACAGATAAAATTTATAAGATAATTATAATCAGAGGAATTTTTTGATAAGTGTCATGCATAATGTATATAAATATCCTTGGGAAAAGGATAAAATGATCTAAAATAATTAGACTTTTTTTTGTATATGGTTTAGTAAACATAGATCGGAAAATATAAGCATTTTTTTATTTGATCCCAAATTCAAACTTCTAACCTCATTTATATCAAAAAAAATAGTTGAAAATAAAGGTTGATTTTTGTTATCATTGAGATTTGGACTCATGACATAATTTATCTCGAAGGGCAATTTGAAAAGTTTGCAATCAAACTAAAATATCGTAATTATATCACAACAATTAATAAAGATAACTGCATACCAAACTACACAGTTAAAGCCCCGTAAAATCTCCGCTATAGCTCATAGAACTCTTCAACTGCTGCATTTTTTCAATTTAGAGCTATTAGACAGTAGACTCGCTTTAAGCCCTATCAATGAAGCTGCTCTCGGCCTAAAGCCTGTATACACGTTTTTTTCCGACGGCTTGCGGCGACTAATTTAAGTCGGTTTTCGACGGTTTACCACGCTATTATATTTTATTTACGAAAACGCCACAAAGATCGTCAGCGGTCGGCAGCCATCGGCGGCCGTTGGAAGCTTCCGTCGCTATTTACTGTTGTTCTAGTAGTGAGAAACTTATTAAAAATGATAGTTCATGTGGCTGAAGCTAAATTTTTGGGAATTAAGACAAAGACGAAGATGATAAATTGATTCTCATATTATGTGAAAACTCCATTTTTTGGAGTCTGAACTTCATAATATTAAGTGTAACATCACTCCGAAGGCTATACTTTATTTATAAACATATATTCCCATAGCTCAACAGATTAAATGTATAATTAAAATATTTAATTTCAGTATAGCTTAATTCTTGCTTCTTCCTTTTCTTCTCTAGGTACTGTAGTATTTTGCATTTAACTTAGCGACAATGGAATCAAATTCGGAGATCATAATTCCAATCGGTGCTCAAAAGCATGATCCAGCATGGAAGCATTGCCTAATGATAAGCTCCGATGGGCGAACCATGTTAAAATGTATGTATTGCCACAAAAAATTCCTCGGTGGAGGAATACATCGTATAAAAGAACACCTAGCCCGACAAAAAGGCAACGCATCATGTTGTTCTAAAGTTCCAGTCGAGGTTCAACATTCAATGCAGCAAAGTTTAGATAGTGTCACAATAAGAAAAGAGAAAAAGCAAAAATTGACAGAAGAAATCGATAAACTAAACACACATCATATGACCATGGATGAAGTACAAGGTCTTCAACTGCACACCATGTTCGATCAAGAATTAATTCAAATGGAGGCAAGAGACGAACCTTTGTCAAAATCAAATGGAAGAGGGAGAAAGAAGAAACCTCGACAGTCTTCTCCTTACTCCCAACTTCGTGTGCAATCTTGTGTTGGCCCGAATAAATCTTTGTTGGCTAAGGATGAAGCTTACATGGCTATTTGTAGATGTTTATATGAAAGTGGTGCACCTTTAGATATGGTTAACTCAATATATTTTCAACCGATGATTGATGCGATTGCAGCAAGCGGTGGTATTCCAAAGCCTTCATATTCTGATGTCAGCTCTCACTACCTAAAAAGAAACATCGAAGAGGTAAATGGTTCATTCGATCACTATAAAATGACTTGGAGTCGAACTGGTTGCTCTTTGTTAGCGGATGAATGGATTACTGAAACTGGTAGAACTTTGATGAACTTCTTTGTATACTGTCCTGAAGGAACCGTCTTTTTAAAGTCGGTTGATGCATCACATGTTGCTGCTTCATCCGATACGTTGTATGAGTTGCTTAAATCTGCAGTTGAAGAAGTTGGCATGAAAAACATAATTCAGGTGATTACGAATAACACCAATAACCATATTTTTGCAGGGGAAAAATTAACCAAAACATATCCATCGTTATTCTGGACACCTTGTACATCGATATGCGTAGATGGCATATTGGAAGATATTTCAAAGATGGATACAATTGCAGAGGTAATCGAAACTGCAAAATCAGTTACTTCTTTTATATACAGCCATGCAGTAGTTTTGAATATGATGAGAAAGTATACTAATGGAAGAGACTTACTGCATCATTGTCAAACAAAATCATGCATGAACTTTCTTGCATTGAAATGCATGGTTAAGTTGAAAGATGAGTTAAGAGCCATGGTGTCTTCTGAAGAATGGATTAAGTGCCCATACTCTAAAAAACCAGGAGGAATTGTAGTCAGTATAAATGTTAATAATTTAGTATTTTGGTCTTCTTGTGCAGCAATAGTTAGAACAATAGAACCACTTATGCAAGTTATGAAGTTGGTTGATAGCCAAAAAATGCCTGCTATGGGATATATTTATGCGAGTATGCATCAAGCAAAAGAAACGTTAAAGAAAGAGCTGGTTAAGAAGCTAGATTACATGCCTTACTGTGATATCATTGAATGGAGATGGGAAAAAAATTTGAGTCCACTGCATGCAGCTGGGTTTTTTTTCAACCCACGATTCTTTTACAGTATTCAAGGAGCTGTTTCTAATAGAATTTCTTCTGCAGTGCTTGACTGTATAGAAAGGTTAGTTCCCGAGACTAAAGTTCAAGACAAAATACAGAAAGAGCTGACTCTGTATAAGAGTGCTGCTGGAGATTTTGGGAGGAAAATGGCTGTTAGAGCTAGGCATACTTTGCTTCCAGGTAAACCTTAATGTTATTATTATTATTTTTTATCAAGTTAGGGGATTTCTTGCATGTTATTAACATTGGTGAAAGTGTAAGAAGTAATCTAAACTACATTTAACTAACAATACGACTTAGAATATAAATGTGTCGAGAAAGAGAATATATATGGCTGATCTTAATCATTTGGAATTAAGATAGGGATGACGATGAGATATCTGTGTATTGTCTTCAGGATACCTAATCAACAGTATCTGTTAATTATGTAGCTGAATGGTGGTCTACATATGGAGGTGCATGTCCGAACTTGACACGACTAGCAATACGAATTCTGAGTCAAACATGCAGTGCACGGATTTCTGAACAAAATCACATTCCATTTGAACAAATTCACAACCATAGAATGAACTCTATGGAGCATCAACGCCTCAGCGATCTCTTATATGTTCGCTGCAATATGAGGCTCCAACAAAGGTACAGTGTGCCTACTTTCCCGCTTTTATGAGCAACTATAAGTAGCACACGGAAAGTATTACTACCTGGCTTATTGTCAGTTGCGCTAATGAATATGTCTACTAAGCCTTTTTTTGTTTTCATTAGCGCAATTTACAGTGACATTGAGTAGTAGTAGCTTTTATGCACAATTTATAGTTAGTTGCTCATGCCAACAACCACTGGTATAGTAGTAATTTCCCGCATTTCTGATCTGATGATCTGAAACCGAATTTCATTGGCATCTTAATAGAACGAAAAAATTATAGTTGCTCATAAGAGCAGATATTACAATCTGTTGATGCAGGTCTAATGCTTTGGTGAAAACCAGATTATTTTGATAATTAGTTTGAAAGATAGCATGTGTTTTTTTTTTTTTTTTTTTTTTTTTTTTAATTTCGATTTATATATAAAAAAAATCTTATGTATTATATTTTTGTAATATATGCTTGTACCTGAAGCTTATTGAAAATAATGCAGGAATTATTTGAAGAATAGACCATTTGATCCAATTTCCGTCGACAATATTGATATTGTTGACAACTGGACTGTCGAGAAAAGCGAAATGTTCTTGGCTGATGAAGATTCTAGCTGGATGATGCTTGATCAACCTGCATCGCAAAACTTATTTAATGATGACAATGATGTTGAAACTTTTATTATCGGTAATAAGTCTTTATCACAAATTTCTAGCTTTTTCAAGTGAAAATATTTATCAAAGGGGGTTTAAAGAGTACCGTGCACAAAAATTTCAGGCTTTGACGACGAGATGATACGACGTGCTGGGCAAGAAGTCGAAGATGACGACGAGGATATTAAAGACAATGAAGATGATCATGAAGTGGCTTCCTTTTCATGAATCTTTGTTAGTATGGCACTGTGTGCATATAGCAGGATGTGCAAATATGATAGAATATGAAAAATTGATTAAGAATTTATACGTTCGAGATGAAAAATAATGGTGAATTCTGTAGAATCAGCTCGTTGTATTACTACTAGAAATTTGGCAATATAATAAGTTTTTAGTAAATTATTCAAAATAACATGTGGATTAATGCAAGTTTGTGGGTCAAAGCGTTGTTTGTAGAGTAATAATAATAATATGAAGCTTTTGTCCCTGCCCACTTATTATTATTTTTTGTCTATATTGGCTATATTCTGCTTAAATTACTTATCACTCTTATAATCAAAATATTCGTTGTATGATCTAATATCCTTTGTATATTGTATTCCCACCGTTGAATATAAATTCTAAATTAGTAGAAGGTGTGTCGCTAAGATTTAATCGGTGGTTGTTGCTCTTAACATTTTTGTCAAAATTTCTAAATATATCCCAAAATAAAAGGGATTGTTTTAAAAAAATCTTTAAACTAACAGCAGGATTTCATTAGTGTCAAATTTATAAAATACATGGTATCAGAAACTGAAAAAATAACGTCATATGATCTAATTGTGATGCACCGCTACTTATGGTATCGAAGATTAACATAGAATATCCATAAAATTTACAAGGGTAGATTGATCTCAAACATTGAAAATTGTGATTTTTGTGGATAAAGTAACCAAAACATCTACATATGTACCGCATTTAGCACCGAAACGATAAAGTATAAAAACTAAAATATAATATTTGTGAAATAAATAACATGGTAGATAAAAGTGATATATAAATATGAGAGCGCAGATCAACACAACATATGTCAATGACCATAGAGTACTAATGGAAATAAATGGTGCATATGTTTCGGTACATGAAGACTAGTACAAAATGATATAATAATACTAATAAAAAAAAATAACATGCTAATAGTAATGAATATCGTTGCAGCTTCCTCTTAAATACTCGTGCCAAATGCATTCCTATTTGATCCCAACTCTCAACCTACTCATAGTGAGCACACGAGAGTGTAAAGGGGAGAAAATTAATAAACACACATGTCAAAAAAGTGTTTTGAGAGAGATTTCAACCCGAAAAATAATATATAGAATGTACATTATAGAATCCAGACAAGGTTTCCTTCAACAAGTAATATAATAAACATCATATGTATATAAGAGTCGTCTCACTTAACCCTACCCTTCACATCAAAGCGAATATGACACGAGAATGTTACAATGTACTCACGTCTCACCCCTCATGCATACGTAAATCTTAGCACATACAATATAAACTAATAATATATATGTAGGAAAGAGGTGTATCCATATATCTATCAAATGTCACTCAACTGTAACACTCGAAGGTTCAACTGACATAATATGTAAAATCACCTCCATATTTTACACCTCTAAGAATTCTACATTCGTGGAACAAACTCTAAGTGAGCATCCTTAGTCTTTTATTGCACCCAACATTGGGGATCCACAACATCAACCTGTAGGTATTCTAGTCATGTACATCTAGACGTTTACCTTTGTATATCAGGATAAATAATTCAAACTCAAAGAGCTACCCTGACGTCGGTCTAAAGGATTTGAATGGTTATTGTTGACTAAAAATTTAGCCAACCTAGAAATTGTGATTATGAGATGATATTAACAAAGGTTACTTACTAATACCTTGATTTAAAAAGGAAAATGAGGAAGCAAAATGCAAAAACTGTAAAAGAACACAAGATTTAGAGTAATTCGATAATATTTGATCTACGTCCACTTTAAGGAATTTCTTATTAGTTTGCTTCTCTTACAATATATGTGATTACAAGAGACAATAATAAGAAAATATAATACTTAAGAGCTTGTGTTGTTCAGCCATTATAAAAATGCATGTCTTTGTGTATTTGTGGCTGTTGAAAATGATGTTTGAATAGATGAGACTATGCTGCCAAGACCCAAAAATCATTCTTGGGTGTTCAGGGACGTGACTAGTTGATACGCATGTCAGCTAGTATGCTAGCTGGCCTGTAAGGTGAAGATGATTACAATTGTCAAACTGTACCTTGGGAATGCTTTGAGCAGAGGCAGGCGGCATATGATCAGGGAGTGATTGAGTAGAGTTGCTTTGGTGGCAGCAAAGAACACAAAGTGATCAATGCACAGGGACACTTTTGTCAAATGAAAGTGGGATAAGCATCAGTCTTTTCAGGGGAACATCGCATGCGAAGCTTCTTTAGGCTATGGTAGACCGATGCTTGTAGCCATAGTCTAGAGTTATCCAAGGAGCTGGTGATCGTGGATGGTTGGCATTGAAGACGGATTGGGAGGGGTCGTCTAGTAGCTGATTGAATGAAGAGGCCTGTTGAGGATTTCTCCATAGGCCAGGTTGCTTATGTACCACCGTCGCTCGTTGGTGCCTACGTCGGTGGTGCTTAATTGATACCCGTGCTAGTACCGAGTGGGCTGCTCCTTGATGGAGCCTTATCGTTTGGGTCGGTCGAGGGCCATGTTTAGCGAGCGAGCCAAGATGTCGAGTGTTGGGAGGATATGGGCCAACAAGTGAGCCGAGGATGTTCCGTTGATATCATGCAGGCCAAGATGCTTGCCACCATCACTATACTGGCCAAGTGAGTTGTGCAGGTCGGCCTACTTCATGCTTGTGAGAAATTTGAGCAACTTTTCCCCCTATGCTCGTGTCCAAATGTAGGGGAGGGCTTGTCAATCAGGCATTTAATGCTTTCGCATGTGGCATTGGGTAATTGGTGAAGGTGATTTGTTTTCTCAAGCGTTGAAAAGATAATGTGCTTTTTCGATGTGGTGATTCGACAAATGCATTGATAATATCTAGACGGCCCAAACTGCTTCTTACATGGCTAATCTATGGCTCACATCACTCCTCCCTGCCTATAAATCCCTCTCCTTCTCTTCTCTTCCTTTTTTTATTGAGCTTTCAAATACTTCCACCATTAAATAATTTCAACGAGCTTCCCTTCCCTATCTCCGCTGTCGATTTGCAACTGCATGCCTGAATCACCGTCCGTGAGTATTTTCAACTTTAGTTCATCATGCTTTCTATGTTATTGCTAGAGTAAGATTTTGCTTGCATTTGGAATGATTTCTGGTATTACTTTTTTTACATTTTTATGTCGATTTTGCACTTTATTTATCATTGTTGCCGTGGTAACTTAAACTCGTTATTACATTGATGAACTTTTCTGAAAAACTCCCACTTTATGCGGCATCTATCAACGTTGCTATACCATCAACGATGGTCGTTTGATGTTGTAACATCCCCAATTTCGAGGATCGAAAAAATAAGCACTACTGATGCTGCAGTCATCAATAGTATTATTCTTTGGTGACGGAGTGAGATCGGTTAATATTATTATTAACATCAGAAACACATGAATACGAAAATTTTCAATACACATTTCATTAATAATTTCCATATTAATTACATAATCCCCAAAAAAATTCAGGTTCAGATAAAATATAATTATTACAAAATCATCCAAGAGCGGCATATGAAGAAGCCCTCTTGGTTGATCAGATTTTCTACTAGACAGATACAATTTCTGCCACTACATACATTCAAAAAAATGATAACAATGTAGTGGACATAAATAAACTCTTAAATAGCCATCTAGTGAGACCATACCATCTCGATAATAGATATCTAGTAAGACCACGCCACTAAGCGAAACGAGTATTCCCATCATTAGTATCTTTTGAAAATATGTCAATCAAAATCATTCTTCTGCATTCACAATGGTTAAATAAACATGAACAATCATGTGCATGCATGCTAAATGGGTAAACCTGACCAATCTGTCTTAATTAATTGACTATCTATCTCTACTTCATAGTTTTCTCAAGGTTACTACAAATCTATATGGCTGATCCGGGCCTAACAGATATACCAAATTCTCTAACCATTAGGAAGAGATTGGACTGTTTGTCCAAACACAATCATCTTAGTGTTATCCGGATTGTCTGTCTATCTCATAGTTTTGCTAGGCTCACTGCGAACCTAAGGATTTTGTAGGCCAACAGATAACCGTCTAAGTTATATTTTCCTTTATGTGTGTACACTAAACAAAGCCCCACATACTGGAATTGTGAACTAATATCAACTAGGGGATAACAGTTGAAGTATAGAGCGCTACCCTACACCAGTCCCATTATCTTGTTTTCTATTCTCTAATTCTTGAATCAATTTATCCTATCATAATTTATCTGAAGATGATAAAAACAATAATCTCTTTAGTAAAATCCTAAGCTAAATACCCTTTTTATTTTCTTAAAAACAAAATTCTTTATAATCGACTTAACCCTTGAAATCATACTTATAAACAAGGAAATGATAGCTTTTTACTTTATCCAAAATATTATGTCAAGATATATGCTTTTATGAAATAGCTTTCATTAATTTTGAAATCAATTGGAGGATATCACACCTCAAAACCTAAGGCAATCAAGCATCTTAAAATAAAACCATTAAATCAATAACTTGCGGCATCATTATGGCTGTTATGCTATGTCGCTCCTCTTTATTCTGAAACTATATAAAATATCTGATTTAGAAACCACAAAACCATAAGGCCAATATCATCTATGTCGCATAGTATAAAATATAAGTTATAAGGTTTGCATAGTATGAAGCTTCTAAACTTGTAAGTATGGGAATGTCGACATTGATAGCCTTCGGCATCAATGTCATAAAGTGATTGGTATCGTTTATATGAAATCATGGCTATTATGCTGCAACTACAAGGAATGTTGATATTAAAACAGGCGGCATCATTGCCATTTATATCGATGTCGAAAGTATATATATAAGCGATACCATTGCCTTAATACTATCTCGAAAGTAATACTAGTGGCATTTCCGCCTAAATAAATTAGTGTGAATTTAAGGCATGCGGCATCAATGCATCTTTATATCGAAAATAAGTCATGCGACATCATTACTGCCATAAATATTAATGCCAGTATAGATGAGTGTGGCATTGTTGTCTTAAGAAGTTGATATTGGAACTAGCGGAATCATAAATGTCGAAGGCATGTATGTCGGCATTTATGTGTTAAGAGATCGTCCATGCCGAAGTTAATTTAACGCCGAGAGCCTATATTATACTTCAACTATAGTAGAATCATTGCATACCAACATGGTTGATATCGTATGCTTCTCTGGGGTGATGACGACATTGGTAACCGCGGCATGAATGGACTTTGGCAATGATTACCAACGACATGACAAACTCATAATTAACATAAAAACTGTTTTATTTCTTTATAAAGCAATTTCTTTTCACCAACTCCAATCTTTTGTCAAATTACTATTGGGTAATAATTTACTTTACCAAATCTTTTTCAAAAAAACTGCTATGGATCAGAATTAACATTCCTAAAATAAATTGCAAACCAATTAATATATATTATTATTTTAATATAATTATTAAGCTTATTTAACCTAATAAATTCATAATAAATCATAAACATTTGGGAAAAAACCCAAAAAACACAAAAAATCAGAATTAATATTTTCTTTGTCACAAAAAAATTTTGAGGCCGAAAATATTATTTAATTATTTTTAATAATTAAAACCCTAAATAAATCATTTCCCTTACTTAGCAAATTCCTAAAATATTCATACTTGCTTTGAAAATTATGAAATTAAGAACCCCTTTTTAAAATGTTTTAAACATCATATCCAAATTTCAAGTCGAATGGATGTCATAAACTAGGTTTTCACACTTAAAACTAGTAACTAATTTCATAAATAATCCAATAAATCATCAAACAAGCATATAACCAATAATCATTCATAACATGGCATAATAACAACATAAGATTTAGGTTGGTCGCAAAACCGAAACAAACATGCAATTAGGAGTTGGATAACTATTATTCACTTTGATTAGATAAAGAGATTGAGTCTAATGTTACTTAAATTCCCCTTAGCTTTTCCTTTTGATTTCTTTTGCTTTTCTATTCTTAGTTTCTTTAACAATGGCCAGCCTCTTCTTACTTTCATTTGTATGAATGAAATATGAATGAGGATAATGGGAGAGAAGGGTTTATGTTTAGGAATTGAGGCTTATTTCTATTTTGCCCCTTTCATAATTTCTCCTTCTTATTTAAATTATAAGCACTCTTATTAATTCATTAATTATGGGATGAACCACTTTAATTTTCAATTCTCCTTATCTCAACATAAGTTATCTAATTAAATTTCTTAAATAATATTAATTAAATTAGGAGTGTTACGTAATCCCCTTTTTAAAGAATTTTTTCCTCGAAATTATGATGAGGTACATAACATCAAACATAATCATAGACATAAAACATACCATCAAAACAAATCAGGATAAGTGTCTCTAATCCTATCCTCTATCTTCCAAGTATAGTCTTTCTCGTTGTTACTTCACTGGACCTTCATCAATATGACTGTCATGTTCCTTAACTTCTTCTCATCCCTAACTACAATATGAACTGGGTTTCTAACCGAAGTCATGTCTAGTTCCACCACTAAGTCTTCCAGTGTAGTCGGAGTGATAGTAGTCTTTGGATCAGGAACACACTTCCTAAGATGAGAAACATGAAAAACATTGTGGACTCCTGCCAAGCTGCTCGGTAACTCTATCCTATAAGAAAGTTTTCCGATCCTTTCTATGATAGAAAATGGTCCAACAAACCTAGGTTCCAATTTCTCCGACTTTCCAAATCAGATAACACCCTTCAGTGGTGATACCTTGACAACAACATAATCTCTAGCCGAGAACTCCAGGTCCTTATGCCTCTTATCTGTATAACTTTTCTATGTCATCCGAGCTTCCTTTATTCTCGCTTGAATCAACTTAATCTTCTGTGTTGCTTTTCTCACTAATTCTAGACTAAGAACTATTCTATCTCCGATCACTAACCAACATATGAGGGATTTGCAAGGCCTTCCATACAAAGTTTCAAAAGATGCCATCCCTATACTAGTCTGATAACTACTGTTGTAGGAAATTTTGACTAAAATTTAGATGGTCTTCCTATGAACCTTCAAAATCTAATACATAAGCTTTTAGCAAATCTTCCAAGATTTTGTTAACTCTCTCCGTTTGCCCATCTGTCTGTGGATGATAAGTGATGCTCATCTTGAGCTTGGTGCCTAAAACCTCTTGTAAACTCTTTTAGAATTTTCTAGTGAATAAAGTATATCTGCCACTGACTATACTACTAGGAACCCCATGCAGTCTGACAATATCTTCGTAAATAACTTAGCTAAAATAGGTGTCGTCCTTATCAACTTAACGGGAATGAAATGTGCACTCTTGGTCAGTCTATCTACAATAACCCAAAAACTTTCATTTCCCCTATTCGACATTGGCAACCCATCAATAAAATCCATAGATATAGAATCCCATTTCCACACTAGTGTATCTAAAAGCTGAAGGAATCCACTCGGCTTTTGATGCTCGGTTTTCACTTGTTGGCAATTTAGACATTGCTTTACCCATAAGCCTACATCCCTTTACATATCTTCCCAGAAGATACTTCTCTTCATAACTTGGTATATCTTAGTTCCTCCAGGATGAATAGTAAACTTCGATCGATGACACTCCTTAAGAACTTCTTTCCTTAGGTCTTCAACATTTGGAACACACAATCATTAATTTTTTCTCAACCTTCCATTTTGATTAGGATAAAAATCCTTCAAATCATCAATTTCAGTTTCACTTTCCAATCTTCTAATTCGTTCAGCTACTACTGGATCATCTTTCTGCCTTGAAGCAATCCTTTCGATCATCATCGGTCAAACTTCTAAATAAGATAACATGGTAGTATTCTAACTAGAACTAGCAGTCGATCTTAACTGCACACTACAAGTAGTTAATGCTTCTAAATCTTTCCACTCCGCTAACATCGCCAATACTGCATTTTGATGTTTTTTGCTAAGTGCATCAGCTACTTTGTTTTCCTTTTCCTGGCATATACTCAATTCCGAAATCATAAGTTGTTATAAACTCTAGCCACCTCTGCTGTCTCATATTCAACTCTTTCCGAGAGAATAAATATCTTAAAGACTAGTGATCCATAAATAACTAGAATCTTTCTTCCAAAATATAATGTCTCCATACTTTCCAAAAGCAAAGATTACTGCTACCAGCTTCAAATCGTGAGTTAGATATCTAATTTCATGCGGTCTAAGCTGTCGAGAAGCGTTGACAATCACTTTACCTCTTTGCATCAACACAGCTCCTAATCATGTTCGCATACATCAGTATAAACCACCAAATCTTGATTCTCATCTGGAGTAATTAACATGGGCGCATTGGTCAATAAATGTTTTAGCTTTTGGAATGCTTCCTCACATATCGGCCCAAATAAATTATACGTCCTTACTGATTAGTTTAGTTTGGGGCTATACTATCCGAGAGAAATCCTTAATGAATCTACGGCAATAGCCAGCTAATCAAAGAAAACTCTTTATCTCGGTCATCATCTCGGGTTTTTTCTAATTATTAACACCCTCAATCTTAGATGGATCTACTGACAATCCTTTTTCTAAGACTAAATGACCAAGAAACTTTACTTCTTTCTTTCAGAAATGACATTTTGAAAACTTCATCTTTAGTTGATGTTACCTTAACGTCTCAAACACTATTCTAAAGCGAGTCTCATGATCTCGCTCATTCCTAAAATATATTAGAATGTCATCTATGAATACTAACACGAACCTATCTAAGTAATCTGGGAAAATTCAGTTCATCAAATCCACAGAGAAAGCAGGTGCATTAGTTAACCCGAATGGCATCATTAACCACTCATATGAACCATATCTTGTTCAAAACGGCATCAATGGAATACCATCCTCCACCACTCTCAATTGATGGAACCCTGTTGCCAAATCCAACTGAAAAAATACTTTGGCTCCACTCGATTGATCAAACAAATCATCGAATCTTCGCAAATGATATCGATTTTTTATCGTCTTTTCATTCAACTTATGATAATCGATACATAATCTCAACGACCCATCCGATTTCTTTACGAACATCGGAGCCGTTTCCCAAGGAGAACTGCTTGTTCTAATGAAACTTTTTCTTTCTAAGTCCAATAGTTGCACCTTTGACTCCTTCATCTTGGTAGGTGTCATTCTGCTAGGTCGTCTACTTACGGGTTCATCTCCAGGTACAAGATTTATTTGAAACTCAATAGCCCGTTTCGGCAGAAATCCTGTCACTGGCTCAAAGATATATGCAAACTTTCTAATGACAAAAAGTCGATTCAGCTCGTGCTCCACATCCATTGCACCCAATAAAGTGCAAACATTAAAATTCGAGTTCTCTACTGAGTATATAATTCAGTCGCTACTATAAGGGTGTCGTAGTGATATTTTCCTATCTTGGAAAATTATCCTAGCATCATATTTGCTTAACCAATCCATACCTAATATTATTCCAAAGCCCACAAAATCAAACACATGTAAACTATAGGCAAATATATGACCTAACAACTCAAACTCTAAATGGTCACATCTTATATCAAGAGTGGCATACCCTCCTATAGAATTTGCAATCCTTAAGGAAGTAACAAAGTATGATGGTTCTAAACTATAAACTTATCTACCAAACAATGAGAGATAAAAGAATGTGATGCACCAGTATTAAACCATACTCTAACATGTATGCCATGAATCAAAAGCATACCTCCTATTATAGCCTTTCCTTTCTCCTTGCTATTGGTCTCGAGGTAGATGGTTCCAAAAAAAAACTTTTCCTTTCTCAACCTTAGCTGGTTCTTTGGACTAATTCTTATAATGTCCAATCTGGTCATAGTTGAAACACTTAATGTTCTTCTTTCCAATGACCTTCTTTCCATCCCGGAACGAGACTTGTTTGCAAAGTTCCTCTTCTTATCACACTTGTAACAAATGATAATCGCTTTTCCTTTATTGGCAGCTCCACCCTTCCGAGCTCCCTTTTTTTGAAAGAACTTTATTTTATGACTTTGACCACCCTGAGCCTCCACCGACTTATTATTACTAAATAACGCAAGCATCTCTTATTCCTCAATGCCATCTCCACTACTACATCACATGGGTCTCTAAGATGCGGCAATATTGCTCTAGCAAGCTTTGGTTTCAACCCTCTAATAAATTTCTCATTTCTCTTGATTCTTGTATCCATAGTAGCATATCCATATCTGGACAGCTCCTCAAATCTGGTCGCATACTCATGCACTGTCATATCACATTGTTCCAACTCAGCAGATTTTCGAAGAAAAGTCGACTTGGCTATTTCAGACATGAATCCTTCCTCGAATCTCCTTCTGAACTCTTCCCAAGTCAAGTTCTCTTCTGCTACTCCCATAGTTACACCGTTCCACCAGTACAATGCAGCTCCTTGCAATTGTTTGGATACTAGTCTTCTTTTCCGCTCGCCATTCAAACCTAAATCAACAAAAATCCTTTCAAAATGAAGCGGCTAGTTCTCTACTTCGATAGCATCCTCGGTTCCAATGAATGTCTTTCCTCCAAGTCTTGCATAATCCCGACTCAAAACAACATAGTTGTTGACAACCGAAACTTCAAGATTTTCTCCTTTGACATTACCACCAACTAATCCAAGTGCAACTCCTACTTGCATCATGTTGGTAAAGAACTGTAAATAGCTCCCATATCCATCAGCGGGGTTCCAGCATCCACATTAGTAGCTATTTGTCGACCCGGATTCCTCCTAGTATTGGGCTTGACATTTTCATTAGTTAGGGTGCTTCCTCCACCAAGATTCACTCTTCTGTTTTCTACCTTCATATCTTACTTTCCTGTAATCTATGTTCTAACCTTAGTAAGATAAAAAATAACGGTCTAAAAGAGAGGGAAGAATAACGATAAGACATATACTTACATATAACAAATACAAGTAGGTTCCTACAGCGTTACCCCATACCCCAATCTCATTCTTTGATTCATTTGGATTATGTTTTCAAAATTCCTCTAAAGTTCGATCCTTTTAGTTTCACGTAAACCTTTGCTCTGATACCAAGTTGTAACATCCCTCCTTACTAGGCCTGAAAATAAGCGTTACTGATGCTGCAGTCATCAATGGTACTATTCTCCAGTGACAAAATAAAATCAGTTAATAGTATCATTAACAACAAAAGCATAGGAATATAAAAATTTTCAAAACACATTTCAGTAATAATTTCCGCATTCATTACATAATCCCAAAACGTTGCCCACATTCAAATAAAACATAATTATTACAAAATACTCCAAGAGCAACATGTGAAGATGCCCCTTGGTTGATCAGAGTTTTCTACTAGACAGATACAAATTTTTACTAATACATACATTCAAACAAAATGATAATAACACAGTGGACATACATAGATTCCTAAATAGCCAGCTCTACCTCCTGCACGTCTTTGAAAGCTTTATTCATCAAACCTAAACCCTGGAAACCTTACTCTTGAACTACTCAAATGAGCGCCCGAGAGTTAGAAGGGGAAAAAAAACTTCGAGTCAGATAAAAAGTCTGCTGTAATATGCCATCTCGATAATAGATATCCAGTGAGACCACGTCGCTGAGCGAAACAGGTATTCCCCTCACTAGTATCTTCGGTATATATGTCAATCACAATCATTCTCCTGCATTCGCAATGGTTAAATAGACGTAAATAATCATATGCATGCACATTAAATGGTTATCCTGATCAACCTGTCTTAATTAATTAACCGTCTGTCTCTACTTCACAATTTTCTAGGGTTACTACAAACCAATATGGCTGACTCAGGCCTACCAGATATACAAAATTCTCCAACTTACCATTAGGAGGAAACTGGACTGTCTGTCCAAACACAATCATCTTAGTGTTATCCTGACTATCTGTCTATCTCATAATTTTGCTAGGCTCACATGAATCTAAGGGTTTTGCAGCCAACCAATAACATGTCTAAGTTATATTTTCAATACTGTATAAATCTACTTTTAGTTTTACCCTTAACAAATCCCTATGCACTGGAATTGTGGACTAATATCAACTAGGGGCTAAAAGTTGAAGTATAGGGTGCTACCCTTCACCAGGTCCATTATTTGGTTTTCTATTCTCCAATCGTTGAGTCAATTTATCCTATCACAATTTATCTAACGGTGATAAGAACAATAATATCTACAGTAAAATCCTAGGCTAAATACCTTTTTTATTTCCTTGAAAACATACTTCTTTATAATTGATTTAACCCTTGAAATCGTATATAAAAACAAGGAATTATAGCCCTTTACTTCATCCAAAAAGATTATGCTAAGATATGTGATTTTATGAAATAGCTTTCATTAATTTCGAAATCAATTGGAGGTTATCGCACCTCAAAACCTTAGGCAATCAAGCCTCTTAAAATAAAACCATTAAATCAATAACTTGCGGCATCACTATGGTCGATATGCTATGCCGCAACTATGTAAAATAATCTGATTTAGAAATCACAAAATCATAAGGCCAATATCATCTATGTCGCATAGTATAAAATATAAGGTTTGCATGGTATAAAGCTTTTAAACATATAAGTATGGGAACGTCAACGTTGATAACCTTTGGCATCAGTGTCATAAAGTGGTTGATATCGTTTATATGAAATCATGGCTACTATGCCGCCACTATAAAGAATGTCGATATTAAAGTAGGCGGCACCATTTCCATTTATATGTCGAAAGTATATATATCAGTAGCATCATTGCCTTAATACTTTATCTTGAAAAGTAATACTAGCAGCATCACTGTCTAAAGAAATTAATGTCGAAATTAAGGCATGCGACATCAATGCCTCTTTATATCGAAAATAAGTCACGGGGCATCATTGTCACTATAAATATTAATGTCGGTATAAATGGGTGTGATGTTGTTGTCTCAAGGAGTTGATATTAAAGCTAGCAGAATCATTAATGTCGGAGGCATGAATGTCGGCATTGATGTGTTACGAGATCGTCCATGCCGAAGTTAATTTAATGCCGAGAGCCTATACTATACTTCAACCTTAGTGGAATCATTGCATAGCAATGTGGTTGATATCATATGGTCCCCCTCTGGTTGATGATGACATTGATAACTACAACTTGAATGGACTTCAACATTGATTAGCAGCGACATGGCAAGCTCGTAATTAACATAAAAACTATTTTATTTCTTTAAAAAGTTATTTCTTTTCACCAACATCAACCCTTTGTTAAATTGCTATTGGGTAATAATTTACTTTACTAATTTTTTTTAGAAAAATTGCTATGGATCAGAATTATCATTCCCAAAAAAATTGCAAATCAATTTTTATATATTATTATTTTAATATAATTATTAAGCTTTTCTAGCCTAATAAATTCATAATTACTCATAAGCACTTAGGAAAAATACTCAAAAATATCAATAAATCAAAATTAATATTTTCTTTATCATATAAAAATTTTAAGGCTGAAGACATTATTTCATTATTTTTAATAATTAAAACCCGAAATAAATCCTTTTCCTTACTTAGGAAATTCCTAAAATATTCATACTTGTTTCGAAAATTATGAAATAAAAAAATTCACTTTCAAACTAATGTTAAAACATCATATCCAAATTTCAAGTCGAATGGATGTCCTAAACTAGGTTTTCATATTTAAAACCTATTAATTAATTTCATAAATAATCCAATAAATCATCAAACAAGCATATAACCAAGAATCATTCATAATATGACATAATAACAACATAAGATTTGGGTTTGGTTGCAAAACAAAAATAAACATGCAATTAGGAGATGAATAACTATTATTCACCTTGATTGGATAAAGAGATAAAGACTAATGTTACTTAAATTTCCCTTAGCTTTTCCTTCTGATTTCCTTTTCTATTCTCTTCTTATTTCCTTAGTAATGGCCGGCCACTTGTTACTTTCATTTGTATGAATGAAATATGAATGTGGATAATGGGAGAGAAGGGTTTATGTTTATAAAATGAGGTTTATTCCTATTTTACCCCTCCTATAATTCCTCCTTCTTATTTAAGCTCTTAGCATTCTTGTTAATTCATTAACTAAGGCATGACCCACTTTAATTATCAATTCTCATTCTCCTTATCCTAATACATTATTTTATTTAATTCATATAATTAAATTTTCTAAATAAAGTTAATTAAAATTAGAGGTGTTACAGACTCTCCTCTTTTCATTCGAAAAATGGTGTTAATGTTAATCAAAATGGTGTTACAATGAGGTACATTGTAAAGTCCCACACTTTCATATGGTTTACACTGACAATAAACCATACATTTCTGACCCAAATTGAACGAAAACGCGGACGCTTAAGGGTAAAAAGAAAATAAAGACAGAATAAAATCTCACACGAAGGAATAATATATATTATTTCAATAATCTTTACAGTGGAAAAACTTTTAACTACATATATAAAGTCTATCCTAAGCTCAGCTTGGACAGTTATAAATATCTGTCCTTACAAATGCTGAAATAATAACAAACACAGTGAAAAAGTAAACTATGTCTATACGTTGATGAAGATCTCCATCTCTCCTTTGGAAACTCCAAACGTCTTCGGATGATCCCGAAAGTACTCAGATCTGACCCGAGTATTGAAAATATGCAAATTAATCTTGGAAAACAATGTGAGACACGAATTATAGATATATACGACAGTGTCATAAATCAACTTTAATGTCAAAAAAAACCTTTGGAAAGAAGAGTATCTCAAAAGACCACGCCATACATAAAAATGGATGGGTATTTACCTTATGATAACTAAAACATTATTATCAAATCATTTGATATTATTTCTAATGAAATTGCTTTTGAAATCCTTTCAAATAACATATTAAAATAGCTGGAATTGTTATATTTGTTAAATTAATGGCATATTTAAGTATACAATCAAGTTCGTTAATGGTACGCATTGGAGAATGGATTCCAACAATGATAAGGTAAGGGACTACCTTTCGGCTGTACATCTCTGGTGAAATGTACCGAGGCACAACCCCACCACCCTCTACAAACATAGAACCGGCATACCTCTGCTATAGATTGTATCGAATATGTCATCACACCGGTAGTTCTTGATCCATTCGTGGCCACAACAAACCCGATAAATAGAGGGAAATCTAGAAAGGTGATAATCATCTTCTAATGGGTGTGGCCCATATATCCCTATCGCTTCTACCATGTTTTTGCCATTACTTATGTGTAAGGGTTGAGTTAACGTTTTACCTTTCGTATGAAAAAACTCACTTTGAATGCCACATTGCCATTTCTGAAGACACACTAATTGGTTAAAAGTACAACCCTCAAGTTTATATGCCTGAGGAAAGGGTGTTAAATATAAGAGGGGTTATCTCTTACACCACTAAACAAATGTACATTTGTAAAGAACTATGTACGTGGTCTTAAAATTTCAATGTCAAACATTCATCCATATAAGTTGTCCAGAAACAAGACAAAACGAAGGTACTCCTACTACATTCTGTTTGGAAATCACCCCTAGGATTAGTCACGAGCAGTCCTTGCATTAAAGACTTCAAAATGAAGGTACTACTACCCCCATATGTATATAATATGGGAATCACGAGGTTAGTGGTAACCAGCCCTATGTTATGAAGATCTCCGTCTTTAAAATCATTATCTTTAACATGCTTTCACTTTCGTACATATGTATTAGTTCGAAGTGGTTTTCAGATAGGAATCACCCAAATCTAATCCCTGTCTCTCCGAACCAATTATCGGTAGAAAAGATGTTAAGTATATGGATGATCGGTGATCATCATTCAATCAATTAATGTAACGATCCATATTTTTAACAGTTTTATATTTTTTTATTTGATATAATTATTGAATAAAAATGGTTATAGATCAATTTTAATGAATTGTTATTATAGTTTATCGGATAATTAAATTATTTAAATTTAATGTTGAAAATTATTGAATAGTTGAATTCTGAATTTTATGTGAATAAAAATGATGTCAATGGTTGATTTAAATTTTATTTAAATGTGAATGGAGATCCTTTACTTTTAAAATTGAATTTAAATGTGAATAACTAGAATATGAAATTTTATATATTAATTGACGAGTAAAAATAGCTACTTTGACCATTGTCTTGAATTTCAACAAAACAAGTTTCATCGGATCCATAATTGTGAGTTATTATACGGTTTCAAGTTTCTAATGATCAGACTTGTCATTTGGCCATGTGAGCTTGAAATGCATAGAAATTTAATTTCAAATTTAATTAAAATAATCGACTTTGGAAATCTATCTTCCACATACGATTGGATTAGGCTTTGAAACTAGTTCTATTGCGTTTGGAATAGGGGCAAAACATTATGAACGCTAGGCATCACGCTTCGATTGGATTTCGGACGATTTCAGACCTACCTATATAAATACAACACGCATATTGAGGGAATTTTATATTAAAATATCCTAAAACCTAGTTCAAATTCATGGCCGCCTATTTTAATTTCAATGGCCGACATTCGTTTAACTTTACCCCTTAATTTCTCTCAATCTACTCATCGATTTTCGACGACTCCAACAGATGAAGTGTAGAGCTCGATCCCCTCTTTAGATCCATACGGTTACATCTGGTTGAAGGTGATTGATTTCATCAAAATTTGAGTTCATAGATGCGATGGCGGTAGCCTCTTCTGGAGAATGTGGCATGACCGGAGTTGGAAATGCTCTGGACGAAGGTGGAGGATGAGAGGGCGAGCTTGTTGGCATAGTTGGATCGTGTGATTGATGATCGTAGAGGCGGTGATGTCGAACCAAAGATGCAGGCTGATGGGTTATCGTGCGAGGCTTCATGACGCTATAGGGTAGAACGAGATATGGTAATTACAAATTAGCCCTAGTTTAATTTAATTTTAATTTGATTTGTTAACTTTCCGATAACTATAACTTTTACTTACGAGCTCGACTTCAGGAGCGGTTTTCTCTGTTGCATTTGAATCAAAATTCCGGACATTTTGGGACTTATTTTAATGGATTTTGAGTCTGTTCAAATTTGGGGCCTAAATTGGATTTTAAATCGTCGATAAATCAACGGTGAGTGTTTATACGCTCACAATTGACTGAAATAACTTTTATGTTAGTCAAATTATACTGTGAAGTAGTTTAAATTTATTGATCGTCATTTGGTAAGTTTAATTGACATTTAAATCGACATCTGAATTAATTGATAGAATTTGAATTGTTAAATTGGATTTGAATTTAATTGCCCATAAAATACCAAATATCGATAATTACGAATTTGTTGTGAATTTTATTGACTGTTGGATGATTGGTTGTGATGGATGCTATTGGTTGATATTTTGGTTATTTATTTATTTTGATATATCATGTTATCACCCTGTATATTAGTTATAGCATATAAAAATGTAAATTGAATTATTTAAATAAATTAAGAAACAGATTGAAATGTTATATACCTATGACATTTATATTGGATTGAAATGATACATATCCATCCCTAAATTGAATTGAAATGATTGATTCACTTGACCATAAGATAGAGAATTATATACAGACACGGGATTGGTTAAATTAAATGA